>OX637536.1:23567001-24309690 GCA_951800035.1 Linnaemya tessellans
GAAAATTGGTGTTTTATATTGCGCCAGTCGTGGCGGCCACATGGCAGAAATCATATTTAATTATTAATTTCATAAAATTTTCTTTCCAATAAACCCTGTTTCATTGATATTAAATATATATTTCCTTGTTTTATTATGATTTAAACTTGTATCACTCTATAAAAAACACCCTGTATATAACATTAGAAAATTTCACGTATTCATAGACCAGTCTCGAACGGTTCTTTTTGTTTCTTGCATTATAATATAAAACAGCCGCCCCCTTATTAAAAATACTTGAATTCTGCAGAAATTTATCGATCCAACTTTTTGTGGAAAATTTAATTAAATTATTCATTTAGCAAAGAAGTAAAATATTTAATATTTGACATGCTTATTTCTATATACACATACATATTTGCGTACTTGGTAATTATTTGCTCTTTGTTTTAAAATTAAATTTAAGCAAAATACGTATAGTATTTTTAACAACACTAAAATAAGTTCTCCCTACCAAACAAACGATTATGGCATTATTTTATGGCGATGAACTTGTATTTTTCAAACTCGATTCTCTCCGTTCTGTATTATTTTCGATTGAAAAATAAATGTCATATTAATATAAGCGTGCATATATTTTTGATTCTAAAATAAACAAAAAAAAATACAAACAAGATTTGAAAACAGATTCACATCGTATATACGAGTTGGATAAAGAAAGGCAAACAAGTTTTGTTTATTTTTATTTAATGCCATTAAAAAATACCCCCTGAATTCTTAAAATTTAAACTGAGTTTGAAATGTATTTTATAAAAAAATTTTATACAAAATTTTTTTTTATGAATATCGGACTAACAATTTAATAAAATTATATAAAACACAGTGTTTGTATGTATATTTTGAAAAGCGTGCGCTTAATAATAATACGCATTCAACTGTATTAGTAAAGCGAAAATAATTGCATACTTGTGTTACGAGATTCCGACCCTGCATACAATTCTTTCCAAAGCAAGAGTTTAAAAATAACCAGATAAAAAATTTAAGATATTTTGTCTAACAAAAAACGACTCTAAATGAAATGAGCGACACGAATAAAAATATTTTTATATTTAAATTCTTGATGCATAAAATATATTTAAATGCTATTTTGCTGTTAACGAAAAGCAATATGACTAATATCCATCTTTGATATGCAAAAATTTAAAAATAGCAATAAAACAAACAAAAATTTTAAGAAAAAACGGTCTCTTGAAACAAAACAAAAAAAAATATATATGTATATATATATATATATATATATATATATATATATGTATATATATACTCGCGAGTTTGACCGCGATGAATATGTGAAATTTCAGCTAAGGCGTATTTTATATCAATGATGTGTTGTATTTTTTCAAAGTATAAAACGTTTTTAATTATCAGTTTAATAATTTCATACGTCTAGACAAATTTTCGACAACCCTTGACCAATCCAAAAACAGAAACCACCCTATGTTATTCCGCGGATCTTAAAATATGTATCTCTGTGCCAAATTTTATCTAAATCGGTTCAGCGGTTTGAGCATGAGACGCTAACTGAGAGACAGAGTTACTATCATATTTATTACATTAGTAAGAAAAAAAGTGCAAGTCATTATAAAAAGAGGAAGTCGTTATAAGAAGTGCAAGTCATCATAAAAAGTGCAAGTCAGCATGAAATGTGCAAGTCATCATAAAATGTGCAAGTCATCATAAAAAGTGCAAGTCATCATAAAAAGAGCAAGTCATCATAAAAAGTGCAAGTCATCATAAAAAGTGCAAGTCATCATAAAAAATGCAAGTTATCATGAAAAGTCATTATAAAAAGTGCACGTCATCATAAAAAGTGGAAGTCTTCATAAAAAAATGCAAGTCACCTCAAAAAGTGCAAGTCATTATGAAAAGTGCAAGTCATCATAAAAAGAGCAAGTTGTCATGAAAAGTGCAAGTCATTATAAAAAGTGCACGTCATCATAAAAAGTGGAAGTCTTCATAAAAAAATGCAATTCACCACAAAAAGTGGAAGTCATTATGAAAAGTGCAAGTCATCATAAAAAGTGCAAGTCATCATAAAAAATGCAAGTTATCATGAAAAGTGCAAGTCATTATAAAAAGTGCGAATTTGTATAATTTGAAACAAAAATATTCCAGAACTCGTTAAGGGATCACTATTAAATCAATTAAGCAAGATGCCGCAACTGGCCATATAATTCAATGTGTTGAGAACTTTGTTCTGAAATACGACTCTCTTCCCTGGCCCTCTCACACGTGCGATTTAAAGCCTTAGGATTGCATTGGAAGTTAATATTCAACCACCATTGACGCTATGCCCCTAGATTTATTGCAAAAAGTAGACAAAAATTGAAATCATCCAATGAATCATATAATTATAATAAAAAATATTTCATACCAACAATATTTCTGACTTGTATTATTTTGGCAGCGAAAAAAAGGACCCAATATTATGAAGAAAATTTTTTACTTAATTTTAAACACTTTTATAGATTGTGCTTGCATGGAAAATATATTGTAAGAATGAACCATCAATTTCATTTTCTAACCTACACGGTAGAACAGAACAAAACTTGTATATGAAAGATAATTTCTTCTTATTTGTGCAAATCCAATGACAAACTTGTATATGAGAATTTCATGATCACTAAGAGGTTGTTATCACCTCCAGCACTGGGTCGTTATCGTTGGTATGTTTTGCCATTAAATATATGAGTTTAATAAAAATGAAAGTGTTGAGCTGTTTCTATTTGTTTCGGTTGTTTTTCTTGGAAATATGGAAAACAAATAAAAATCATACGATTTGTAGATGACGTTTCCCTGTACATATGTGTTGCCATTATGTTTATTTGGAACGCAAAAAATGCAAAAACAAACAAAAACATTAGAAAAATACATTTAATAAAATGGATTGCAATTAGCAAAACCCATACATACGAGTTTTGTTTTCAATAGAAAATTTAACTGAGATGCCTTCAGTTACAATTTTTAATTGAAAATTCTCATGATATTTTTCGCGCTCAAAATGCTCTTTTGAATATCAATATGCATGTGTGTGTGTGTGTGGGTACAAAATAGTTTTAGAAATATATGTGTCACTAGCGTTACTCATTTAAAAAGGGGGTGTGTGTGTCTAAACTTCAGCGCCTTCCATCCATTCAAAAAAATATGTGATCGTGAACCACAATAACAACGACTACGTACAAAAAAAAAAACGTCATAAAATTACTCGCAAATTGTTAATTAAATTGTAGATAAACAACAACAATAATTACTAAAAACTATTTTCAAAGAAAAACAAACTTGTTGATAAATTTTTACAATAATATTAACAAGTGCCACTCAAACAACTTGACGAGGGGCAGGCATATGAGGTAAACTTATATGGGGTTTTACAGCCATGACAAGGAAATATATTTAGAAAAAAAATAAATAAACATCAACAAATGACGTTGAAATTAAGCTGAAGGTTCTTTCACAGTGAAATGTATCTGTTACACACACCACAAATATTGTAAATTATAAAGTTATTTGTTAGGAATTAATTTGAAAACAGTGTGAAAAACAACTGCTTTTAGCAAAAACATCATAAATCAACACTAAAGGATATAGAAATAGCACAAGCAATGAATCAGCTGCTGTAGTATGATGCACTTGCTAAATAATATTTTTCCAGTATTTCATAGGCACATAAATTCGATTATTATGAAATATATTGACTCTAGCGCAGACTCAGATGATCCTCAGTGTGCTTATCTGTTAATTTAATTAACAAGGCTTTTGCTCTTTATAGGAAAGCAGACCAGTGGCTTAGATGAGCATCGAATTCACAAGCTCCATAATGACAGGATGACTTTCGACATACCGAGGGACTTCACATATTCGTGTCCAGTGGATCTGGAAGTCATTCGTATAGTGGAAAACAATCAACACACATGAATTTGAATTTGAATTTTTTTTTTTTTGAGGACGGCTCAGTGCTCCGCTCATTATTGCAACACCATTTCCCTTGAAATATTGATCATGCCAACAAAAACTATTAAGACGTGCCGAAATTAAGTAAAACAAATAAGAACGTTGTATTCGACATGGTCGAATCTTAAATACCCTCCAAATATTAAGTAAATAAAAACTCCATTTTGCAGGAGTCACTCCCGGAGGGGCCGTGGAGGAGACATCTCACCTTTGCCATAAAACACTAAAAAGTCAATCAGGCATGTTCCAGAAAAGTAAATGAAGTTAATTTTTTAAGTTTTTATTTTTGATTTTATCCAAAATTGTTAGTTTTTTTGCTATAATTTCCGTATGCTTTTTAAATAATTTTTCATTTCTAACTGAAAAATGTAACAGCAAACTACTAGTTTTGCAGAAAATCAAAAATAAAAATTTAAAAACTTAACTTCATTTACTTTTACTTTTCTGGAACATGCCTGAATTTTAGGGATTATAAAAAAATTTTTTTGATAATACAATTTGTTAAATATTTACGCTATTTTTCCATGTAATATGTTACCTCAACACCCACTAAAGGCGGCGGGGTCCAAAAATGGATTTTTATGATTATCTGGCTGCAAGTTTAACGCTTTAGACCTTCTTTCACAAAAAAAAAAACTTTAAAAATTGTGTTGTTTTTTAGAGCTTGGTTTAGTTCTTCTTAGGCGAACTTTTTCCCCTCTGGCCCGATTTAGTCCATTTCCGAACTTGATCTGTGCTATCCTTCAAAATGTATTTATACCAAATTTCAAGGGTCTCGCTCTTTTCGTTTGGACCGAATCGTGATATCCGCCGGCGGACGGACGGACATGGCTTGATCGATGCCATCACTGATCAACAATACGAGTATATGTACTTTATGAGGTCTTAGAGGAATATTTCGCTGCGTTACACACGTAATGACAAAGTGGATATACCCTCCAATTTTTTTTTGTGAGGGTATAAAAATGTATCTCATAATATCGAGTATTTTCTTTAGCTGCAGAGAACTGAAAATGATAATACAGGACCGAAATATTTTTGCCATGAATTTTCTTTTCTTATAATCTGGTAAATTATTTCATGGCCTTTAATTTCTAAATATGATATCCGGCCCATTAGATCAGTACCTTTTTTGTCTGCATTTTGTAATAAATCTGGAGGCTAATTACGGCATTCGATACCGATCGAAATTTGTATTTAAAGTGTATTGAAATTTCGATCGATATCGAATACGGTAATTTGGCCCCTGATCGTATTTCATGGTGGCTTGAATATTCCCTTCCAATACTTCAAGAGTTGCTGCCTTGTCGGCATAAATCACAGAATTATTCTCAAAGATTTCTCTTCTCTTATGTGGATCAGTGTTGCCAGATCCGTTCAACAGGCACTTGTCACTTGACTCCGGTAAAATGTTGAACAATTTGTATGATTAAAAGTGGTATAATGAATTTCGTTGTTTCCGTAGAAGCCGCATGATATTTACCAATCATATTGTTCGGTGGTTTCTAGAGATGAACAAGCGCCAAGCAAATTCAATTTGAATTATTAGCCAGCCAATAAAGTATAAAGAACATTTATGACCTTCAAAAGGATAAAATAATTAATGGGGAATTCCCTGCCCAAGTTGAATCGGTCGATTCAATAACGATAGGAGAGAAAACGGCAATATCTGGTTAAGAAAAAGCTATTTTCTGCGAGGACTATGCAAGCATGCACACTAATGCAGTTTCTATAGCAAAAATCCATGAATTAGGCTACGAGTTGCTCCCTTATCCGCCCCTATTACCGAATTTAGCACAGCTTTTTGACTCTAAAGAAGACGGTGCGGTAATGCACTCATTTCTACACGATGGTGGCAATCGTTGTCTTTACTAATCACCGACTAATCCGAATATGTTATCGATCTTTTCTGATCTCCATCTCTCCTCTGGGAAATTTCGAACGCAATGGATTGCATGAGTAGCTGTCATCTTTTGATTACAAAAAGATTTTTATTTGTAAAATTTGACAAAACAAAAATCAATGTAACACGTTTCTCTACCATGTGAATTGTAAACGTTGTAAGAGAAAATGATACAATTAAGAGAAATACATTAAGAGAACGCCAAAAATTTACGTTTTGTACTAAAAACTACGAACGAATCATTTTAATACAATCTAAACGACAGAGTGGAACTCTTTTAGATCGTACTTTTAAAATCTCTTCCAATAAAATTAAAATTGGGAAAAAAATTTTACTTTAAAATTTTGAGAAAAACGTAAATCACAGAGATCTTTTGATCTTTGATAGTTGTACATAATAAGCGAAGGGGAAACCAAACTGGTCGGGCATATTAAAACATTTTTTGCTCAAATGCTTCTGTGTACGATTGAAAATGATGTACTTTCCACACGTGTTGCATCAGACAAACATTTAACAGAAAAAGAACACATAGACAAAAACTCAGGTGGCATTGAAAATGCCACAATTTTCAAAGGCACAGTTTGTTGGCATGTTTATTATCTATTTACACACATGTAAAAATGCAATAACAGAGTTTTGATACCCGTACATGAGCCTGGGTTCAGGTGTAGGCGAGTAAATATTATATCGAGCATTTCTGGCGCCAGGGTCAACAATGCGTCTACTCTATTTACCTTGTCGGTGACAATAGGCTTCGGCTTTGTTCAGTGACAGTAACGATTTGTTTGTAAACTAGTTGCTCCAATCCATACATTAATATTCGATAGGTTTAGCCAGACTTAGAAATATTAGCTTTTTTAAAATAAAATTCACATATTAACATGAAGTGTCAACCACGATTATTTCAGCCAATAGCACCTTCAAGTTTAGCCTGACATTTTGGAAATGTCCGGTAGTTATAAAAAAAATTTTCTGCTATTTTTATATATTTGGGTATTTGTTGTTTTACACAAAATTTTTTAATTTTGTTCGTGCAGATTTTTTCCCCAAATTTACAAAAAAAAAAAAAGTTAAAACCCCTCAATAATCAATTTTGAACTTTTTTTTTTGTAAATTTGGGAAAAGAATCAGCACGAATAAAATTAAAAGAATTTTTTAAATAAAGAAATTCTTTTTTAGCTGGACAAATTTTATTTTCCTACAAACTGTACAAGACCCAAAACAACTACACAATTCGGGCCATCTGGCAATCCCGGTATGGCTGCAAATTAGCAGACCAATAAAGTTACAATTGAAAAAAAAAAACCCAAGGAAAAAATTTTTCATAACACAACCTTTACAAAAATATGAGCCAATGTTTTTAACAACAGCCTTGTTTAAATTCCAAGATATTTGTTAACGATAACAAAAGTCAACTGCAAAATTGTTTAATTTAGTTTACGACATCCACAGAATTTCCTACTCAAAATCATTTTGAAATTTCATCAGCCTAAAATGTTTAAATATTTTACTATAATTCTGCAAATTTTTTTAACTACGCATCATTTTTATTAACTATGTCTGTCTATAAGGGGTTATTTTTTAGCAACTTTCTTTTTGGCAACACTATTTTTGGCACTTCGCTGTGACACGTTGCTGTTAAACATGTTCAGTTTGGTCTAGAATTTAACCAAAGATCGGCTTACAAACGAACAACGCCTACAGATTATGGAATTTTATTATGAAAATTCGTGATCGGTTAAGAAAGCCCGTCGTGCACTTGTTGTGTTCAGCAACAGAGATCATTTCTCAACGAGCAAAATTAACTGCCAATGCCTTCCCGAAAGATCCACAGTTTGGTGTGAATTATGGGCCACGAAAGCAACAACGCTACTGACTGGCGACCTCTAGCGATGATTATTTTTTATTTTATTTTTTTTAATTAAAGAGTTGGTCTTGGCTAGCATGTGTTTTCAGCAAGGCGGTGCCACATGAAGCACAGCACGCGTAACAATGGTCCAATTGAGAGGCTGGCTCGGTGAACAGTTTATTTCACGTTTGGTACCGGTTCAATTGGACGCCTAGAGCGTACCTTTAGACTATTTTTAGTGGGGCAATGTTAAGACTCATGCCTAGAGTGACAAACCGGAAACGGTTGACACACTGGAAACCAATATTGATACATTTATTAGTGAGATATCCGCCGATATATTGAAGAGTGTAGGTCAAAATTGGACCCAGGGTAGGAACCATTTGGCCAGCATTTACACGAAATCATCTTTAAAAATTGAATTATATAAATCGTTCTTGCCACTCAAATAATGTTTTTATATATTTCTCTACATTTTAAGTTTTTCTTTTTTTTATCAAATCAGAAAGATCTTAAAAAATCACTCATTACTTAGCTTCTGTACATGCCTGTGGGTGTCTGTAGTAGGGTATCCATTCGCAACTACTTTACAAATATTCGATTAATGAACCAATTGAAAGTGACATTATGCCAATAATCTAGTAAATTTATTACTTCCCTCGATATATAAGTTTTACCGAGAATTTTAAAATTTACTTGTTTACGGTGTAATTTTCACACAAAAATAGATATACGAGTGCACGTACATATAAAAATAATCACACCTTATTCGGGCTTTATTATTAAACGTTAATTTTTTGAAAGTAACGAGTTTTAAATTCAAATGACACACAGATATAAAAGGGAGTATTAAAATGTCACAGTCATATGATTTAAAAGAGCAGCAAGAAAATATATGACTGCTACGAACAATCCGTCATAATTTAATGTGCTACTTCTAAATTCAGTCAGCTGATAAGGAAAGGAAAACATTTATAAATATTTAATAGTAAATCTGCTTCAGAAGCTTTTAAATATATTTAAAAATAAAAGATTTAAAATTTCTTTTTTAAATATGTATATAAATATCGTATTAATCGATTAATCGCACACCCTACTTCTTATTATATTAAATAAAGAGAAAATCCTCAACTGTTAATCATTTAATTGTCACAATTCCCATTTTTTTCTTATTCTTATCTTAAGCTATCTAATTAAAAAACTATTAATAATCTTTTGCCAGGCTGCCTTCGCTTAGACAGACACACTGTCAAATGTGGTAGCGGAAAAATTAAAAAAAAAAAATTAATTAGTGTACCAAAAAAAAAAAAACAACAAGTATTTTAATCTTAAAATGTTTTTAGTCCAAATATTTTGCCTAAAAGTTTTACTTCAAGGAGCAATAACGAACAACTAACTAAATTGATAAGTTGTTATCAGCAGACACAAAATTGACATAAAAATTATGCAGAGACAGACAAAAAATGTGTTTTAGATTTTCAGGAATTTTATGAATATTTTAGAATTAGAAATATTTAATTTGCCTATTCTGCACCAATAACCAAAAATTGTAGTTGTATTCTAAATATTTTTTATGGTCAAAAAACAAACAAACAGTCAAAAGCAGCTCCGAGTCAGTCAACATCCAGACTCTTTGGCAACTATATTTTAGGAGCAGCCAGACCACTGATCGCTTATTATCTTTCGAGAATAGACGATCAGATAACTGCATAGATTTACACTTCTTCTGACAATTTTTCCGTTGTTAACTGCGTTGCTACTTCTTATGAAAAGGCATAACTCGTGCACAGTCCATTGCACGAATATTTCCAAATTTACTTTGCAGAGTATTTTCCCAATAATTATAATTATATCGAAAAGTAACAAAAATTTCTTTAGAAAGTTTTGAATTTAAATTAAAACAAGTAAAAACGTTATATTCGATCGGGTCGAATCTTAAATACCCTCCAAATATTTAGTAAGTAAATTTAAAATGTTTAACTTGGTGGGACAGAGTTCCTTTAAGACATCTCTGTAAACAATTTTAAATCTCTATTTTAAGAGAGTCATTCCGGAAGGGCGTTTCACCGCTGCAAGATCAGAGAACCTCTTATAGGCTTAAGGAATAAAAACTGTTCAATATTTACACTATTTTTGCATATAATATTGTACGCCAACGCCCACTAAAGGGAGCGGGGTTCAAAAATAGACTATATCATGTTTTCTACAGACGAATGTATAGGTATATAAATACTATAGAATGGAAATCTAATATGTAAATTTTAAGGGAGTTCTAAAATTGAGATAATCGTTCCTTTATTGGACTCAAGTTCAAATCTGCAATAAGCAAATTATTTTTTTATGAGTTTTTATAAAATTCAAGTTATTTCTATTAAAAGTGAAATATTAAAATACTTATGCTAGAGTTAATGTCGACGGCGTCAAATGTCAAAAAAAAAGTTGAATCGTATGAAATTGTGTGGGAGCAGTTAATCTCAACGCGTTGCAACGCCGTAAAAGTTCAATCTATTTCAACTTTTTCGGCGTTGAAACGTCGTCAACGGCGTCGACATTAACTCTAGCATTAAAGAAACATTCTTAATAAAAATAACTTTTTTTAAATTCATAAAAAACCAATTTACATATTGCAGATTTGAACTTGAGTCCAATAAAGGCATTCTTATCTCAATAATAAAATTAATAAGTTCGACAAAAAAAAATTACCATTGATTTTTAAAGGAGTGCTGAAATGCCCTAAAACAAGATCAAATTTTGTTTGAGTATCGATTTCTAAAAGTTTTCCTTCCGAAATTTCTATTAAGACATCTTTTTCATCATCGTGCATTAAACACATTCACGACAGCAGGCTATCAACTACACGACTACAGAAATGGATTATATGTATGTGTTTATATGGGAAAAGCAGCACGGACAACAACCTGCCGTGTAGCAGTGACTATAATCATACCCATATAAACACATGTTTTCTATTTCTAAAGTCGTGTAGTCAGTAGTCTGCTGTTGTAAATGTATTTAATGCATCTGTCTTCATCTGACCTTTCATAGTTCCATCAGCAGGGCTCATACCCTGAGGGCCGCTCCAAGTTCAAGTTAATAAAAACCTGTCTAGAAGGTAGAGTGAAGATTTGTCAATACTATGCCAAATATTTACGATTGTTTGTTTAAAGAGTTAATAAATGTGTTTATGTATTTAAAAACATATCGACATACATACGTAATCGTTTTGTTAAATAAACTTAATAAAATTGTTTATCTAATATCACCTAGTGAAAAAAATAGGGTACACATGTATTTAAATTTTTAGTACACCCGGAAAGAGAACAAAGAAATTTAGTAAAAACAACAACAAAATACAGCATTATTTCTTATTAAACGTGTGACAGCAATTACAATTTAAATCAATGAAATAGAGATTCAGGAGAGATTGATTGTGCTCTAAAAGATGACGGTCTTTTGTGATTTAATAACAACATCTTGTTAAGCTGGCTGTCTGTCTGGTTGGAAAAACAAAACTGCAAAAACCACCTTCACCAATCCCCCCGCTCTAACACCTCGTCAAACCGGTAGCACAGAGTATGTGTATGTTACCAAACCATGAACGTTTCTATAAAAAATAAATACTATCAAATACAAACACACATACATATGTGTATATAGACATTATGTATAAGTGTACATAAGTATGCATGTATGTACATACATAATAAAAAAATAAGTGATAAGAATGCCAAATTTTACAATGAATTATACCAAAAAAGAAATACTCTTTTAAACTACAAATTGTACTAAAAACACCCATTAATTAACTTGGGAGAAACTCATCAACTCTCACAGATGTACACACCAGCACAAAAACACAATTTGCCAAATACTGATCGCTCGAGTAAAAACAATTCGCGGTTCGTTTTCTACGACTACAAATTGATATGTGTCGCCTATGTGATTGCGTTTGCAAGAGTCAAGAGCTAACAAACAACAGGCAGGCAGGCACCTTATGGGAGACCAAAACCTATAGATAGTGGCCTCATGCCGCCAAATAATTCAGTTAGTGCCGTAACTTGGAGCTGTTAACACGTATAAATTTCTAAAAAAAAAAACAAAATCAAATTAAGAAATAAAAATATCTTTTGCATGCGAATTGTTGTTTTTTATGTACATCGTACATGCCATAAATAAAACAAGTGGAAACCAAAAAAAAAAGCATATAAATATATAAAAGAAGATTCGAAAAATTTAGAAAGCAAAGAAAAAAACTGTGCAAATTAAATATTTTATGAAAAATATATAATTTTTTTTCTTGGTGCGGTTACAATCAAATAAAGAAGAAAAAAACCCTAGAGGAATAAAGTGCGGAAATAATACACACTTGTTCAAAATTTTGAAAGTGTGCAAGTGTTAGAAAAAACATTTTTTATTCGAGAAGTATTTGTTCGAAAATCTAGCAAAATGACTTCCAAAATGGCCATTAACGCTAAGGTGAGTACATCAAGTAGAGCTTTTAGAACTTTAAAATAAAAATAAAGAACATGTAACTCGTTGAAAAAAAATTATTTCAGTATGAGATAAGAAAATAAAAATTAAATAACAATAGAAAACTTTTATGCAAACGTGCTATATATGGAAAAATTTTCAAAAATGTGTCTAAAAGCAAATATGTAACATATTTGAGATACTTAAACAAGGACCATAATATAAAGCGGTTTAAATAAAATTGTTTTTATTACTGGCTTAAAAAAACAAAGAAGGAAATGCAAATATCATATTTACACGTTGACTTTTTTTTCATGAAATTGTAATTTTCATAAAATTTTAATTGAATTGAATTTGTTATTGTAATAGAAGAGGAGGAGAAGCAAGACACATTTTTTATCCCAAATTTGTTTTGCACGCCTTCCATCTAAAAACAAATCAAAATGCTGCAAGAAATCAATGCTGCGAGAAATACCGGATATACAGCTGATTATTTCTTTCCTTATTTGGACCAGCACTCACGCAATGCCTACAAAACATGGAAATAGTGTTGAGAGAACAGATGACAAGATAGAAAGTTTATTCCCCACTTTTTGAACCGACGAGGGAAGGCCGTTGATGTTCAGCGCCCAGTGCCATGCCTTGGAAATAGGCTGACAACAACTAAAATTGTTGCATTGCAGATCATACAAATTCTATACCATATACATGATTTAGTATGGAATCGAACTCGCGATCTTCGGCTACGTAGTCTACGCCTTAACTATTTCGGCCAACAGCAACCGCATTGATAATGAGACTTAGTAGTACTTTTTAAATGAGCAATCTTTGAGGAATCCATAAAACTCAGAAAATATTCAGCAATTTTGGGTTTTACAAATTATTAACAATTTATGCATCTAAAGATAACAAGAATTACTTTGGCGTATTCCTTGTACACGTATAACATGTCTGTGTGTGAATTTGGAAAATAATAGTTATTTGCGATCCCTGGTATTCAACATAACCTGCAAATTGCCTAATCAATTACAACGTTATTATTTTTATTATTAAATTTTAATAATAAAAACATAAGATAAAAACATTTAAATTAATTTACAAAAATTTTAAATACGTAAATTTTAAATAAAAAAATATTAAATGAAAATTTTCAGTTAACTTTTGTTTTCTTTACTTATCAACACAATTTTTTATTTATTTATTATTTATTTACTTTTTTTAAGAATATATTAAATTTGTTTACTGACGTCAGCATAGATTCTTTAATTAAATAAATTAACAAAGAAAAATTATGAAATTTAAGCAAGAAAACACACGAAATTTAAGAAAGTACACATCCCACATTTAAGAAAGTAGCCCCGTCTCGCTAATTTGTAGATTTTTTTATTAAATCTCTTTTTTTATAAAAGTTCAGTAGTCGAATTTCTTATCTCTTCTGTGCTATTTCTTAAGTCAATAAAACTATAGATAAATATAAATTGTATCCAAAATTAAGTGAATCATATTCAGCACTCTATTAGAAATTCGTTAAAATATCAGTTTGTCTGTTGAAATTAATTTGATAAAAAACAACCACTAACTTGATTAATATTACAATTAATTTGATTTATTTAAATAGATATTTTTTGCCACACTTCAGCCAGAATCAATTATACCTAAATGCATAAATAAAACATTTTAAACTGAAATGAAATTTAAATTTATACGCAGATACTTATTTTTGAACTAAATCGGGTTTTTTTAGAGTGTCACAACGCCAGAGCAACGCGTGCAAATTGTTGAAATTTATAATCAGAATAATTGTTCTATTCGTCAAACTCATGGTGCACTTCTTCTATTTATGGCGTACATAATCGTCCTTCAGAGCGGCGAATGCGAAGAACAATAGATCGTTTTCGGACCACATTTACTGTTACTGATCATGTGCATCCCGTGAGACGCCGAACAGTGCGCTAGGAAGAAGCCATTGTACAAGAAAGCATTGAAGATGATCCTAATCAATCAATCCATCGCCGTTCTCAGCAACTAGGGTTATGTCCTTCTTTATGGAGGATTTTTTACTTGTTGAAAATTAGTGTTCCAGGTTGCATCTTCTACGCGCCAGCCATGACGGCCACATGGCAGAAATCATATTTAAAAATTAATTTCATAAAATTTTCTTTCCAATAAAGCCCGTTTCATTAATGTTAAAAATATATTTGATATTAAAAATATATTTCCTTGTTTTATTATGATTTAAACTTGTGACACTCTATAAGAAACACCCTTTACAAGCTTTTCTCTCTACTGATTCGCCGATTTCGATTGGCAAAAATACCGGCATTAGATCTTTAAATAATAGAAACGAAGCAATTGGTAATAGAAAATAAATTTAAAAAAAGCCTGAAGAATTATATACTTGGCAAAAACAAACTGAATTCACACATGTTTAAATTAGAAAAAAAAAACAGTTTAAAAAATTGTTTGTCTTCTTTATTTACTTAAGTTCTAATGCTTTCAAAGTGGATTCATTTAAATACACACACATACATGCGTACATACAGATTCCATTATATTATTAAAACAGCTCAGAAAAACCCACGATACAAACGAAGAGAAGCCAATAAGTCTTGTATAAAAACATTGAAGAACAACAAAAATTGCCCCGCTTACCCTCTCAAATATCTAGTTTCGCAAAACAACGTGAACTTATCTTTCTTTCTTCTAATTTAAGATATTTTTATGTTAATAATTTGTTAATAATATGCAGACTCAGTTTCGATTGCTATATTTAATATTCAAGTTCTTATTCGAACTTAAAAGTTGGCAACTCGGATCCCAAATTTAGTTAAACATTATAAAAAAAAAAAAAATTAACACACTATTGTATGTCTTCGCTCGTAGCAAGGCCACAATTTTCTATTCACTCCCACCCAAAAACATTAATTAACATGCAATTTATTAATTATTAGCCCTCTCGGACTTGCAAAAATTGCCGTAGTGGACGGTATTTCACGTCCGCATGGCGGGGTATTGGTTAAAGTTTTCAACTAGCAATAATCGCACCTCAGTAGAACTTCATTGGTTACGATATCGCCTCTGCGCAAAGCTAACCCAACAGTGCAAACTCTCGACTATACATACAAATGCAAACATAAACCAAATAAGAATTATGAGAACAAGTCTGGAAGTAAACAAATGAAAGAAATAACATTTTATACACAAGCAGTAAATGTGTTTAGTTCTTCTTTATTTAATAATAACGAAAGGGGGCTGTTTTGTATTCAGTATTTGGCAGCAAATGCGTGCATTGCACTTTCTAAATGTTTTGTTTTTGCTGTTTTGTTGTACTCGTTTGCAGTTCTTTGCCAGCAAACAAGTTTTATCTTTCATATGGGATTTTGTTTTTGGTTTTCTTTTGCTCTTGCACATTTGTTAGTGTTTTTGTTTTAAACTGCATGCCAGTGCTTAAGTAAACACACAAACTAACATATGTATTTACATTGTAAATAAAAAAATGAATGTGTATGGAGAGAATTTGTTAACATTTGAGCGTGTGGAGAGCAGGTTTAATTTAAAGAGATTTTATTCCGTTTTAAGTTAAACTAAATCTTTTAATGAATGAATTTTAGCACAAACATTTTATTAGATTCTTTTCAAAATCTCAACAGTCAGTGTTGCCAGACTGGCATATTTTTCCCATATTTTGGGATTTTATTTCACTTACGAGTTAAATAGTAGCTTGAAAATGAATATTTATTGCATCACATGGAACTATTTTGCTAAATTAAAGGTCTAGAAGTACCCTTGACCAGGATGGGAAAAACAACCTGTTCTTCTTCTTCGATTTTACTCATCCAATAAATTTAGGGACACAAAACTGAAATTTTTAACACGCCAATATCTTTTTTTTTTTTGTAGGATGTAAAAGATATTAATGTAATTGCACAAATGGATCGGCTGATGGGGATTTTCCAATAACAAACACTTTAATGTATATTTCAACTAAACAAGAAATTCGATATATATACAATCAGCCTGATTGTGTAAGGCGTTGGCGTTTACGCCAAAGGCGTTTTTTGTACAAGATTAAAGAAACGCTCAAGCCGTTTTCTTTAATCTAATACGAAAAACGCCTAAGGCGTAAACGCCAACACCTTACACAATCAGGCGGAATATGTAGGCATAGCATTAACTGTAGTTTTGAAAGATTTCTATAAAAAAATATACACATTTTATTTATTTCATAAAAATAAGCATTCTGTCGTATATTCTGGCAAAATAGTTTTTAAAAAGTGCAAAAACACATTTAATAAAATTTATTAAATTTTTGGTGAACAAAAATTTGATAAATACATTATTTTTCCATGTAATATGTTACTTCAACGCCCACTAAAGAGGGCGGAGTCCAAAAATGGATTTTTCTGTTGTTTTGGCTCAACGTTTTGGACTTTCTTTGACACGAAAATATATCATTTACGAAACAAAATTACAAAAAAAACGTTTAACGTTTTCCCTTCTGGCCCGATTCGGCCCATTTACGAACTTGACCTGTGCTATCCTTCAAAATTTATCTATACCAAATTTCAAAGGTCTGGCTCTTTTCATTTGGACTGCATCGTGATTTACACAGACGGACGGACGGGCACGGCTAGATCGTCTTAGATTTCATGACTGATCAAGAAAATATATACTTTACAGGGTCACGGAATGACAAAGTGAATATACCCTCCAATTTTTTTTTATAAAAAAGGGCCTTATATCGATTTTTTTAAAAAACTCGATTCATAAATATTTCCTTTTCACATTAACCGTCCAATTCATAAAACTTTATAAAAGTTAAGCGTTGGTTCCATCTACAAATTTTGAATGGAAAGACCGGTTTTGTACAAATTTTGAATGGAAATACCGGTTTTCATGCATACTTCACAATTTTAATAGTTTTTGTTATTGTTGTTGCAAAATACGGGCATGATTATTTGTTGTATTTTCTACAACATACGAGAAGTAGTTTACAAAACCCCTTTCTGTTAAATATCAGAATTACCTCTCAAAATGTGCTATTGTGAATTGGGTATTTACCCTTTTCCCTTTTCTATAGGCATTTCTCACTAAATTTCTTATCATATATAAATTATTTCGTATTTATTTTAATTTCTTTTTTAACTTTGGCACGAAATTAAACAAATGTATGCACTCTGTCTATACATTTTAATTATTTCTGTTGCAAATTACCATGTATTTATGTTATTACGTTGTCGCTTTAATCAAAAATTATAACAGCAACAACAACAACATGAAAAAAAATCAATTAGTGAATCGTGCAATGCACTTTTAATTAACTTTGCTAAATATGTAGTTCTTCATTGATGCCTGGGCTCCTCCATTCGTCATAGAATTTTACATAAATGTGGTACTGCTTTCAAACTATTCGCATATTGTTTAGTCGTCTTAATTAATTAAGAAGCACCCACCGAAACTGCTTGCACTGGAATGATTAATAACTTTAAGAGATTTTCGTCAGATGTTGCCTGGATTCATTCTAGTGATAACATTTTGACCTGCACATTTTCTTCTTCAACGTTCAAAATACGTGAGAAGATTATAATTTGCGAGTATTACGAATGCATGCATGGGTTTAAAAGTTTATCGGTTTAAATTTGGGTACAAAACAAATGCGAAGGGGCTGTCATTTCTTTATTTTTATTACGAAAATTTGCAATTGTCCACATCATATTACATCATATTTACATCAGCAAAAGGGCAAAATTTAAACGTTTAATAGTTAATTATTCCTGCCTTCGCTATTGCTCTTGATGACAATCTAAATCTGCATTAGATAGGTATTTTTTTATTATCTAACTTTCGAGCGCTTTTAGAGGTTATAAACGAATAAAGCCTGAAATTAGACCTGACTGACTGGGTTCTGTAATTCGAATAGATTTAAAACGACTTGAGACCTTTTAAGGGCTTAAAATATCGAATCATATATAATATAAAATGCATGAATGGGAAACGGGAAATATACTAGGATTCGGTTTACAACACAAGGCCGATGATTCATTTAGCTAAAGCTATATAATTCTGAATTACGTTTCCACTATGAGAAAATTAAGTTGATTTGAGGAAATTATATCGAAGTGTTTCCATGATGTTGTAAGTAATTTTGTGTTCGAATTTTCGAAATCAATTTGACGTTTCTATTATTTGTTTATATTTTTTATATAAGAAAATGGCAAAAATTTTGGTCTATGTTAACTTGAAATGGCAAAATAAAAAGAAAATTTATAAAAATATTAAATAAAATTGAGTTTTTAGTAAATTATATGCAACAAATAAAATCAGCGCCATTTTATTCGTACTTAAATGTCACTTTTTTGCATTTGTAATTCACAAATAATGGATGACCCAGGGTTTTATTTGTAAGAACTGCAGCCGCTCAGTGTTGCACAGACAAATTTCGATATAATTTAGAGCTAATTAAGTCATTTGGGATAATTAGCTCATATGAAAAATATATGAGAAACTATGTCGCAAATCAATTAATTTGGGGAAATGAAATTATTTGGCCCAAATCGCGGAAACGTACTATTTTAGATGTGATCATTTCCCTGTAAATTCACTGCTTCTTTTAAATTCTTATTTGTAGCCGATAATCTCGAGTTCTCGACTCCGCACTCAGCCATTAATATGGTATAGAATTTGTTCGATTTACATTAGTTCATGGTTGTGTTGGTTGTTCTCGGCCAGTTGGCACTGTCATGTCCTAAGAGCAGTATGACATCTCCATCCTACTTCGTCGGCCCTGTAGCAAAAATTCGCCCTCAGGAAGAGGGTTGTCCAATGAGTGGTTGTCCAATTAAATTAAAGAAATGGCTGACGGATTACATAAGCTAAAGACGTTGTTGCACCTGCTGCACGTTAATTTTATGAATGCTTAAAACACAACACAAATAGGGTTAAAATTTATTTTCTATCATACGTTAAGACTGAAAAGCAATTCATAATCATCCTTCAGAGCTACTAATTCGAAGAACAAGGGATCGTTTTCGGACCTCATTTACTGTTACTGATAATGGGCATCTCGTGAGACGCCGAAAAGTGTGCACTGAAGAAGCTTAGCCGCTGTACAGGAAAGCATTGAAAATTATCCGTTCCCAGCAACTGGGGTTGTGTCCTTCCACTTTATGGAAGATTTTTTTAGTTGCTGAAAAATTAGTGTTCCGTGGCGGCCACATGGCCACATTAATTTCATAAAACTTTCTTTCCAATAAAACTCGTTTCTCATTGATATTAAAAATATATTTCCTTGTTTTATTATGATTTAAACTTGTGACACTCTATAAAAAACACCCTATACATTGAATACTTAAGTTAATTTGAAAAATTTTTGAAGAATATCAGGTTGACCCTAAAAACTATTTCTCTTTTAATCATTAATTTCTTAATTTGCAATTTAAGTTTGATCCACAAGTTCAAAGATCCCATAGTAAAAATTTAATTATTTCCAAACGTATTAAACGCTGTGGCACTTATTGTGGCCAAAGTTTAAACAAGTACATATATTATTTTATCGTTTGCAATGTTAGAATTATTTGTCCCACCGATTAATTGTATCGTTATTGGAGAAAATTGACCAATTTTAATATGTATTTGACGATTAACTTGAATTTTAATTGCCTCGAATAAATTATAATCACCTGATGCAAATTTTGCAAAAAAAAAAATCGAGTTTAAAGAGCATTTGAATTTGTAAAAAAAAAAATTCATTAAACAGTTTTAATTCACGACTTTCAAAAATTTTATGCAAAATGTATATCTTATGTAATTTTAGCACATTTACATTTAATTCCATTATTTCATTAAAGACTCTGCAATTGGTTGAACAAGTTTTAACTATTAAATTTAATGCAGTGCCTACAAGTTATTAATAAAGTTAAAGTTGATTTTAAACCTTATTTTTAACGCTAATAAGCGTTTATGAATGCAGCCCAAACTAAATGCATAAGCCATGAATATATGTAAATGTTGTAATTTAGAAGGTTTCTATAAGTACAACACAAAATGAATGTCATATACATAATTTACTGAACATTGAACTGAGCAAGTGGGATTTTGAAAAGAATATTATAAAACTTGGTTTATTTTAAGAAATTCAAATTAACACAAAAGCATTATTTGAAAAGAAAAAAAGAACAAACACTAAACCATCAATTAAGACTAGGGTGTTCGATTAATCAGAGTTTTGTTTAAATTAATCGAAGTTTCGTTTTAATCGATTAATGCAATTTAACTAAAATAGCAATTCTCGAAGTATGCCAGTTCCATAGAAAGATATTGAAATTCTATAGAAAACATAAAATTTTGTTCAATTGCTTAATCTACGAAAATTACCTAAATTAATTTGCAATTAATCGAATAGTGAAACATATACTAAATAATCGGTTATCCGATTAACCTATTGAATACCCTAGCCAAAAACGTATGATGTTGCAACTAGTAGCATACAAAAGCAACAATTAAATTTGAAACAAATTTGTACGAATTTAAATATTGCCCTCAAAAATATTAATTGAAGGCCATCACCATTTCGTTAAGCGTAAAGTCGAATATTAAAAAAAAAAAATTTAAATAGGTAAAAAAATTTAATTTGAAAGACCTCACGCCGTCTTAATATTTTAGCTTTATTTGAATTTCAAAAAGCAAAAAAAAAACATACTAAAACGTTCCTCTCTCTCTCTCTCTCAATTTCCTTTTAGGATATTTTCCGCAACCAACACCGTTTGATACGTTTCATTGAACAATCAATACGACTATGCAGCAACCAATCCTTAAAGGCTGCCCAAGAGCAGCAGCAGCAACAATTGGAAGCAGATTTCCAAATAACCAAGTCCATGACGTCACAATTATCAACAGCCGTACCTGAACCTGTTACACATGAACCCGATGTTGGTACACAATTTAAGGCCAGCCAATTGTCAGTACGTTTGGCCACCCCACAACAGTTGCAACCTAAGCCCGACAATGCTGAAGAATTGGGATTTGGCAAATTGTTCACAGATCATATGTTGAAAATTTATTATCACAAGAGTTTGGGTGGCTGGCAAAAACCTAAGATTACACCTTTGGAAAATTTAGTTATACATCCTGCCGCCAAAGTATTGCACTATGCCGTTGAGGTGAGTTTGTAATTTAAGTAGAATTCAATCTGAATAAACGTGTAAGTGCATATGAAGCAGTTCAACTCAATAGATATCGATCGTTTGCGACAACCAAATTTCCTTGGATGTATTTATTTTAGTAACTAATTAGCTTTTATTCTTTAAACAAAATGTTAATTGCTGTCAATTTTTTTTAAAACGACTAGGCCATTCGGAAGATATTGTTGTCCAACTATTTTGAAATTATCAGTTTTTTCCATTCTACATTTGATCAGTTTCAAGAACTGCGTCGAGTGCCTCATTTTCATTCTACATACGCACTCGAAAGTTTAACTATTTTAAAAATTTATAGATTAAGTATAAAACGTTTTCTGTATTTTTTAAAAATTTAAAAAAAAAATTGCATTTTTCACCTTCGAATTCGACATTTTGTAATATATTGAAGAATAAATTCGAATTTGTTGTTTAATCCCTTACAAAATGTGCTAATTGAGGACGAAAAACGCCAAACACGATATGGAATGAATTGTTCTACTAGTTCATGCACAATCTTGTTTGTTCATGCACACGCAAGTAAGCTGACAATTATTTCAATTCTTGTGCATCGCAAAATTCACGAAATATAAAAAAAGTATTTAATAAAAAGTTTTTAATAATTTTCGACCAATAATTTTAATAAATTTCTGATAAAAATTAGTTGCCAAGCCCTTATTCGTCCTTATTCTGTAACTATTTGTCGAAGTCAACGTGAAGACGATATCAAAAATGGAATACTGAAGTACTCGTTGTGGGGATCAATTGAATACTGCTGACGTCCTTAGACTTTTTATTTCGCTAAGGGCTAGAAAGCAGCAAGAGGCTGTTAGAAATACACAATTGATAAAGAAAAAGTGTAAATAATTATTCCATTTTTTCTTTAATATTGACGTTGACGTCGACAACTACTTACGGAATAAGGGGAATTATTTTATTACTTGCACCGCACTCAGGAGCTACTAAAGAAGGGATAGAGTATTGAGAGAACAGATCATGAAAAATAAGAATATAGAGAATTTGCTTTATGGTAGGAACACAACTGGGACGAACGACGAATTTCGTTCAGTATGACGAATTCATTGGTAAAAATTCGCTCTATAAATTCGTCGTATGAGACACAATAACGACGAATGAATTAAAATAATAAACAAAAATATTGTAAATTTTTTTTTAAATCTTTGTAATCCTCTGATGCCAGATTGTTCACATTCAATAATTGCCCCGGTGGTTGTCCATTTTTTCCAGAACAAATTCCTTTTTGTAATTATTTTGTAAAAAAAAAAATTTCTGTAAATAAATTATTATTTTCATTTTACAGCTGATGAAGTGACCATATGAAAAAATAGGAAGAAACACTATATTATAATAAGTGTTTAAAATTAATAAAAAGTTCTCCGAATAATAAAATTTTTGTAAATTGGTGAATGCATTTTTAGTATGCATTGAAAATGTTCGTGCTACATGCAACAATACAGTAGTGAACTATGTTTTTCCACAAAAAACCAGTTTGAGTGTAAGAAACCTGGTCACCTGATAATGTTTTGTTCGTCGTTCACTGCCGAAACAATTACAAATAAATTTATTTCAACTTTCGCTGAGTATGACGAATTTCGACCAACACCACGATTGTATGCATTTTCATATACACCAAAGTGTTTTAGTTTTGGCCACGAATATTCGCCACCAAGAATTCGTCGTTCGCCGCAGTTGTGTACCTACATATTTTATTCTTTACTTCGCAGGCAAACTTTTGCTACAGCACTGACGCTCTGCCTTTGACACTGAAACACGGCGATAACACCTATCGCAACGGTACACATAACGAAAATTCCCCCATTCGAACTCAGAATCGTCGACTGTGCTAACTACTTCAGCCACCGTCAAAGTGCAATTGTGATAAATTTTTGCAAATCAATTCAAAGTTGATAAAATTGTTGCATGAAGCAATCAAAAAAAGTTACTTAACGAAATCGTGTGATGATTCGAACAACCATTTCGAAAACACTGCGTAATTTTTTAATCTCCTTTAGTTGTTATTCGAAAAATAATAGGAAGCAAAGTAATGTTGACAAAAATAAGTATTATTTTTTCTCAAAATTTCCAATCTTGTGAGTTTATTGACGTTATCGCCGTATGTGCTCGTATTACATGTGAGAAAGCACTAATGGTTTTAAATCGACCTATAACAATTAATAAAAAATTGTTGCTAATTGTTTTTGCTAAAAAATCCATTTCGAAAAACAAATATTCTGTGTAGTTGTCAAGATGGCTTATCAGTAGATGTTTTTTTTTTGATTTTTTTGCAATTCCTTTGTTCAAAACTACCTTGTTTACACCTTTAGTTAAAGTGATTTCAAATAAAATCAATTATTCAATTTAATTAATTATTAATTAATGCTTTTATGATTATATTTACAGCTTTTTGAAGGCATGAAGGCTTATCGTGGTGTTGATGGAAAAATTCGTATTTTCCGTCCTAACATGAACATGAATCGCATGAATTTAGCCGCCAAACGTTCTGGTTTGCCCACTTTTGAGGGTGAAGAATTTATAAAATGTTTATCCCGACTGGTATCCATCGATTCCGAATGGGTACCACACACGGAAGCAGCCAGTTTATATCTCCGACCCACACTGATTGGCATTGACGTAAGTATTTCAAAAACAACAACAAAAAAACAACAATATAAACAATAATTTTTTTTTATTTCCTAAACTTGAACCTTTAAAAAAATTAAACTTTTCTATTCGAGTGTTTAATTTTTATAAGTAGAACGATAGAAGACTTTGAAATGATGGTCTATTTTTTCACCGATTTAGATCTGGAAAATTTTTTCATATACCAAATTGCAGGGCTATTGTATATAGGGTTTTGCAACAAGAGCTTTGTTTTCTAAAACAAAAAATTTAAATGAAGATTATTCAAATTCTTATTATTGTATTACGAAGGGAGTAGTTTGGCAATTATGAATGAAAAATTATATCTGGCAAATGTTCACCATGTCAATGATATCCACGTCATCCATAATAGGCCAAAGTTGAGTTATTGACATCTCGCGATAGCGTGATCCATTGACCGTCACGGCATTTCCAGCCTTATCTGCGAAAAAACGGCCCAATCCCGCCTCCAGACCACATAGCACATACATACAGTACAGAGCAGAGGAATAGCACACTTCTTTGCCGGCATTGTAGCAAAAAATTAGCAGTCGAAGTAAAAATGTTCTAATAGCTACAAAAAAGAATTCTCTGGTGCTGGTCCGAGTTAAAGGTCTCTTAATAATCCTTCAAGGATTTTCAGAAGTCCACATGTGACAATTTTGCTTGTTGACCGAATATCTCAGAAGCACGAATATGTTGTCTGAAAATATCACGAATTTTGAAAAATGTAACTTTAACAGAACCACCATTTTCATAGTGGATTTTAATTATTTTAATGCGCTTTTCGAGCGAAATTGAATTCATTGTAACAATTGCGGATGCATCTACTACGAATACGTCAAAAAAGCTAAATGTCAAAACTATCATGTTGTTAGTGTTGCCCCAATTAAAAAAAAAAAGTTCTTGTTGAAAACCCCTTTTTTTAACTCGGACCAGTACTCAGGTGTAACCCCTACATATGGAGTGCATTGTGCCGGAACTAAAAGGAGGAATAGTATTGACGGGACAGATGAAAAAAGATCAGAAGATAGAGAATAAAAGATGATTTTGTAAAAACTTTCTTTTTGGCAACACTTTTTTTTTTGGCAGCTCAGCTGTTTTCGTGTAACATATTACTGTCAAACATGTTCAATTTGGTCTATAATTTAGCCTTGAATCGACTTACTTGCTCTTGAATCGACTTCTTGCCCGGTCAAGAAAATGTATCGTGCTCATTTCCGATTGAATGGATAGGCGAACAAGAAAAACTCTTTATAAAGGATGATTTTTACAAATATTTTTTTGGCAACACTTTTTTTTAGCAGCTCGTGTAACATATTACTGTCAAACATGTTTAGTTTGGTCTATAATTTTAACATGAATCGACTTATTGCCCGTTTAAGAAAGTGTATCGTACTCATCTCCGGTTGAATGGATACGCGAACAAGCCAAATTACTGTGTTTGGCGTAAAAAGCTGCCATTGCAAAAACTGCGAATGCATTCCGAAAAATGAATTGTTGTTGGTGTAGATTACGGTCCGACGAAGGCAGGAATGTTACTGTGAAGTGTGTTTGCAAGTCCAAAACAAAATCGAAATGGAAAGATTTTCTTGGTTCTTTTCATGTAAATTTAAAATTTTTTTTTTACCAATTTTATGCTAAGAATTTAGCAAAGATGTTGAGCATATCTACCTAAAAGTAGCTCTTAAACTATAAATGCTTTTTCAATATTGACAAACGATAAAATATCTGAAACTGTACCACAAAATGCTTTTATATATAAGACATCTTCCCCCCGCTAAAATTGAAAACTCAAATTTTCAAACCGTTTTAATTTTGAAGAAAATCTACGCATAAATATTTTACTATCAAACGAATCTGGTTTACGAAAATTATTTAAAATTTTTGATGTGTTAACATCTATACGCGCGCCTCTAGGGCAGTAAACTATCAGTTTCAATACATACGCAAGTGTAAGTGTAAGACTTTGTTTTGAAAGTGATTATTGGGCGATTTTCATATACTTTTCCCACGCGATTTTCTCCGGAAATTCATAGCCGATTTTATTAATTTTTGGATTAAAACGCTAGTGCGGGTTTCGACGAAGAGTTTAGGCCAAAAATTAAGGCGATCCGATATCGGCGAGCGGAGATTTAAGTGTTTTAATTCGGAGTATTAATTTGGAGTAATATTAAAAAAGTGTTTTATGTTGATCTTCGGTTTTGTCTTATGCATAGCAAAGAGAATAGTGACGTGGTTATACGTACATATATAAAAATGAGATAGCAAGACAGCAACGTATGTAGCTTATGTACAAACATAACAATGTATGTATGTACATTTGTCTGTTGCTTTGCATTCTCTTTGTTTTTTGTGGGTTTAATATAAAATAAATAAACAAAAAGGTGTTAACACATCGCCCGTGAGTTCGAACACTCATTGATTTTTTTTCTATTAGACAAATATTGAATTTTCTGGTATTTAAAAATTTGAAATTTGGAACCGTAAATTCCTAAATATTAAAAAATATTTGTCTACGATCAGTTTCGTTGTTTCGTTTAAATAATTTGTCGTTTCAACGTTTGCTTTACTTTTAGCCCACGTTGGGTGTTGCCTCTTCAGATTCCGCCCTGTTGTACAGTATTCTCAGTCCCGTCGGCTCCTATTTTAAGAAAGACAATACAGGTGCTGTTTCCCTACTAGCCGATCCCAGTTACACAAGGTAAGCCGATATATAATAATTTCGGTTTCAAGCTAGAAATTGTTACTAAATGACATGATTTTTCAATTAATGTTTAGAGCCTGGCCAGGCGGTGTAGGCAATCGTAAAATGGGTTCAAATTATGCTCCTACCATTAATGTACAACAGAAAGCAGCTGCCAAGGGTCTACTGCAAGTCTTATGGCTGTATGGTGAAGATCATCAGCTAACAGAAGTTGGTACCATGAATATCTTTATGTTCTATATAAACGATAAAGGAGGTAAAAAAAAAATAATTTAAGCTGTCAAGTCATAAAAAAGTGCTAATTTCATTTTATTTTTTCTTTATAGAAAAGGAATTAATAACGCCTCCACTAAATGGTCTAATTTTGCCCGGCGTTACAAGAGATTCCATTTTAACTTTAGCCCGCCAATGGGGTAAATTTAAGGTAACGGAAAACACGTTTACTATGCCACAACTCGGCGAGCTATTGAATCAAGGAAGAGTAAGTGTTGCTAACTTTTAATATATTCTAACGATTTTTCATCACTATTCTTGTTAATTTTTAAAGGTTCTGGAATTGTTTGGCACTGGCACCGCCTGCGTGGTGAGTCCGATTAATCGCATTAATTACATGGATCAAGATTTGTACATACCCACCATGGAACAAGAGAAACCATTACACGAAACAATACGCAAGACTTTAATGGACATTCAATATGGAAAGGTTGATCATCCCTGGGCTGTGGTTATTGATTAAGATTTAGTTTCCTGTTTATTTGTTTTTTTTTTATTTTTTTAATTTTTTTGAAGGAGATATGAGATTCTTTTTCTTTGAAAATTTGTATGTATTAATAGATTTTAGATAGCTCGATTTATGTTATAAGTTTTAGTTTTAACAATCCAACAAAGAAAAAGTTGGATTAAAATGGTGTCCCCAAAAAGCCACTCCTGAGATAACGAGGGAGCACTGTGCTGAGACTTTTATGCCCGGCAGAGGGCGTTAAACAATTGTGTTAATTTTACTTTAGCTTTTCTAACTATAATTGTAAATTATATATCTTAGGTAATGGAAATTAAGAGTTACTAGCAAGATGCTCGAATTTGTTTAAAAGAAGAAAGTGCATTTAAAAAACTGCATTTAAAAAAAAATACATAATTTTATATCACGAATGTTTGGCTGTTTACGAAAGTCTACTATTCTAGTTGTCAGAAAATCCCTTAAATATTTATTTATTTTTATAAGTGTATATTAAACCTATTTTCTTTTTTTTATTTTTTGCTCATGTTATATAAAATGTATATTTAATTTTTACTATTTTTGATCAAACAAAATTATTTCGTGTACATACAATACAAATTTAGTTTTATACTCAGGGTGTATAAGTTGTACTCGCATGTAAGTTTTGTTAATGATTTTCTTTCCTAATTTCATTTATGTATAAAATTTCCTTAAGAAAATTTCATGTGAAATTATTTCTAAAGTACCGGCACAAGTGCATTTATTAGTCTTTAAGTATTTTTATTATAAATTTTTTCAAAAAAAAAAAAAAACAAAAGAAAACAAAATTCATTTTGACTTTCATGCTTCTTTCAATCATTGTAAATTCAATTCATTCTTTCTGCTGTTACAAATTCATTGTACTCTTTTTTTTTTTTTGGTTTTAAAAAAATTATTAATAACAAAATTGTTAATGTGTAAATGTTGTAAAAAAAAATAAATATTTAAGAAAATCTGTAAATTAATTTTATATAATAAAAACCAAATTGTAAAGAATTACTAAAAAAAATATAATTGAAAATAAATTTTCTACGCTTGCAAAGATATTTCAAAAAACAGCAAAATTACTTGTTTTATTCTTTAATTCCTCGCTATTAGTGGTGACAAGCTAAAAGAGCAAGTACAGCAACCTGTTCCTGATTCCAAGGAATGAGAAGCCCACACCTACTGCTCTCCTTATAGATGGTGACGCTGCGTCTTACAGTAATTTAACTTTTTATTAAACAAACTTTCACATGCACAATAGTTTCAGCAACTCGCGGTACCCAATAATTTTTTAAATAACTATTTCGAACCAAGATTCAAATTTTAATAGTAGATGATAATTTCATGCGCTACTCAAAAAATTTATTCCTGCGCACGCGTTAATAAGAAGTGAATATAAAGGCCACCTCATGGGTGAATTCCAAAACATCAAAATACTTTGCAGTGATGCCAAGTTACATTAGTTACAAAAACAAAACACATGAGAGTTTGCATCACTGCAATGCATATTGATGTTTCGGAATTCAGCCCATATTTTTCATCATCACAACACGTGGCACATAAGTGCGTATATATTTAAAGCCTGTTTCGAACTTAATTGCTTCTTGCACACGAATCACACGATGATTTAAAAGTCATTGGCAGCGACTGACACTATCATGTACTAAAAGCAGAGTAACAGCACTCACCTTCGTCGGCCCTGTAGCAAAAATTAGCCCGCGAAGTAAAAGGTTGAAATAGCTACAAAAAAAAAACTCTATCTTCTCATCTTTCCCAAACTGCCCCTCAATACTATCCCCTCGTTTTCAGTTCCGGCGCAATTCATTGCATATGTAGGGTCATCCCCCGAGTGCTGGTCCAAGATAAAAAAAAATGAGTAGACGTCAAGACATCTTTTATAAGCCAGCGAAGAAAGAGAAGTATAAAAAATATCACGATTTCTGATTTCCGTGATATTTTTTTTTGTAATTTTCCTTGAGTTCAACTTCGTTTTTGCTATTATGTTTCATTCTTGTTCTACTTTCAAAGAATATTAGCCAATCATATGCAAGAAAATCGAGAAAAAACATATTACATAAAAATCATAGTATAAATGCAATAGGATTTTCGAAAAAGTTTTTAAAGATTAATAAAAAAAATATCATGATGTAAATTGGGTGAAAAGTGGAAAGCTTTAATTAAAAAAGTTTTCCAATTAAAATTTTATAATTGCAGATATCTTAATTGCAATGGCACGAACTCCTATCCCTCGTTTTACGTTCCTGGAAATTTTCTGTCAAACGAATATGAAGTTTTTGCTTGAAAACCCCAGCAAAACGAAGAAATTCATAAATTTTTTTATTTCATTCATGTCCGCTAACTTTTAGTGTCCCACCGAATGTCCGGATTCGGCTTAGGACAAACTTCGGTGTTCAACATTTTTACCGAACTTCACGGAACACCGAATTTTTTTTTTATTAAATTACAATTATGATTACTTCGTAAAATTTACCGATATTCGGCTTCCTCTTCGGTTTGAAAAAGTACATTCAGTCGGACATTACTAATTTCTCACATACCATAATTTTGTTTTTCTATAAACATTTTTTCTCTTCGATTACTTATTTTCTTATTTTTTTTTTTTATTTTTCCATCATTGAACAAAAATTTCATATCAATCAAAAGTCTTCCATTAAACATCACATTTTTACATACAAGTATAAAAATAATTTTAAAAAATTGTATGAAAAAATAAAAGAATTTTTAGCATATACATATAGCACATAGGTCTTTATTCAAAAATTGGTTTTTATAGTGTTAAATTTTCATGGTAAATTCGCAATGTTAAATAAATTTTTAGGCAAATGTTTGTGACAACAAGGTAATTATTGTAATTAGCACAATGTTACGTTTATCCGGAAGGTGAAAAAAAAAACACTTGAACGGCGGAACATTTAAATTTCACAAAAAGACATTCGAAGTAATAAAATTCAAATTAAATCAATGTTGATACAAATTATTTGCCACGTGTCTTCCAAATGCGTGTTAAAAAAGTATCTTTAAATTTTTTCGAATCTAAAGTACAAAATGTGAGTTTATATTAATTAAAGCTGATCTAAGAACTTAACAACGACTAAATTAATTACGGTTTTATATTTTAATGTTGATTCGATTCCCGTTAAACCGAATGAGATGATAAAGTACACAAATTATATATACAATTAGTGTCAAGTATAAAAGGAAAACACCCGAGTACTGATGGTGCAAGGTTAGAGACTACCGAAAACGGCGCTCTTGAAAATTTCATTTTAGAATAACAAAATACGGCTAAAGCAAAAAAAACGGATACATATATTAGTGATGCACGAATATTCATATTCGAACTTCCGAATATTGGAAAATTTTTAGACAATATTTTTCGAATATTTCACAACAAAATATATAATGAAAAATAAAGGCAAAAAATTTAAAAAAATGGCATAAAAAAAATTATTTGTAAAAATTAAAAAAAAAAATAAAATATTTTTTGCTCGTATTGTTTTTTTTAATTTAATCTACATTCTCAATTCAAGTAACAAATAGCAGGTTTTTTATTTATTTGAAATTATATTTTATTGTAAGGCAAAAACAAATCCAAAAGTAGTAATAAAATCGTGTTAAAAACTCACAGCAGAAGTTTTATAAAATTATAAAAAAGCAACGATAAAATCGTCTTAATCCTCCTTATTTTGTAAGTATTTGTCGACGTCACGTCAAGACAATATCAAAACTAAATACTCTTTGCCCTCGGCATTCAATTAGTTTTAACAGCCTCTTGTTATTTGCTAGGCTTTAGAGGATAGTCAGAGGCTGTCAGCAGTAGCCAGTGGTTGGCTAAAAGCGGAATGTAACTGAACTACTTTTGATATTGTGTTGACGCGACGTTGACAAGTAGTTAGAGAATAAGGGCAAATATTATTTATTGAGATGAACAAAAATTAATTTGACTTTCGCCCAAGTAAAACGGTTTTACACTTCAATTTATTTATTGCAATTTTAATAAATAATTTTTTATTACTTAAAAAATTTTTATTAATTAAAACAGAAAAAGTGTATAAACTTTTTTTTTTTGATTTTAAAATAAAATTTCAAGATTTTTAATCTTACTATTTATTCGATTTGTATTTTTTTTAGTTAAAGATTTTTCAGAATCTAACAATAATATTATCATTTTAGTTTTTAATACATTTCTTTTTTTATTAATAAATAACAAGTCTTTAAGACTTAAAAATTTGTTTTAAGAAATAAAGTTAATGAAAAAGGAAAATTCAAATAAAAAAATTGTCTTATGAGGTACCGGATAATTATTTTAAAACGCCAATGCCTTTTATGTTAATTAACAATTATTTATTTAAAACTTTTTGCAATTTATTTTGAATTTTCTTTTGAGTTTTTTTTTTTTTTGGAATTCATAAAAAAGTGAGGTTGTTTTTTATTTTTGGATTTGCCGTTTGTGCTTAAATTGTGTAGAAGTGCGCGAATTCCCCTTTGGTTTGTAGTTTTTTAAACTTTTATTTAAAAATTTTGTGTTGTTTTGAGCAAATTTTTTTTTTTTATGAAAACAATTATTTTATTTTGATTTAAACAAACTAGTACGGATTTGTAATTAATTTCTTTTGTTGGCATTTAATACGAAATTGTCAATTGTTAAACAAATAAACAGAGAGGAGCAGCAAATATTTTTCTATGAAATTTGGCTGTTACAGAATCGGTTGCATTCTGCTCCGCTAGATTGCCAAACTTCATATAAAAACAAATTAAATTATTTTATCTGTATCTCTGTAATTTGTTTACACGTTGTATCTCATTAATATGTCTGGTGTACGATTTTGCTTCCGCCACTTTGATTCGAGTATATCCTGAAGAATAACTAAATATATGACGCACAAAATAGAAAGGGACCTAAGGGTAAAAACCGGGTTTGTTAAAGGAGAGCCATTTTAAAGATTTAAATACGTGCATCTTTGGTGTACTTCAATGTCATAAAACGAGCATATCTCTGGGAGGGAACAATTTTGGGGCATGGGATTGGTCTCATTCGATGCTCAGATGTTGTCCACATAAAAAAAATAAAAGTGAAAATTGATTTTTTTTTTACCCTTAGGTCCCTTTCTCTATGCCCTGTCACACATATGCAAATTTCAGTTTAATAGTGCAGAATTAGTGGTCAAGTCTTTACAACTCCTTCCTTCGGCTTAAGCTAACATTGTAGGGAAAGTGATACTCTAATGTGGGTGATTAGTTGGCCCCGTCTTAATTACTGCCAACAGATCATTCGAGATATTAGACAACAAGCAGCCATCTTGTCAGACTGTTTTCAAAAATCTTACTTGGCAGGCCTCTATTTTATAAGAGAAAAAACTGAGTGACAAGGCGGCACACTGCCAAAACCGGACCGTTTACAAGCCGTGGGATTGGGAGAAAATACTTCCGAACTTAAAAATAAATTTGTATTATCAGTCGCAAAGCAGCTCTGAGTTAGTTAACATCAAGCCTCGTTGGCAATTATTTTTTAAGTGCAGCCAGACCACTGATTGTTTACTCTCTTTCGAGAGTTTTGCGTCTCACTCGCACTAGTTAATTTCAACACCTCAGATAACGGTATAGTTTTACAGTTCTTCTGAGGAATATTCCGTGGTTAACTACGTTGCTACTTCCTATGTGAAGGCATAGGTCGTGTACAGTCAGTCACAGTAACGGAAGAAAATACGGGTTAATAACATCGCCGGCATATGATCTGAGTCACCCCGTCGGCATCTGTGCACCAAATACTTTACAAATTTTCTTTGTAAAGTATTTTTAAAAATAAATAAATAAATTAGTATTATTTTTCGTCGGTACCGTAGCAAAAATTGTCCGGCGAGTGAAACACGTTATATTCGACTGGGTCGAATCTTAAATGCCCTCCAATATTTAGTAAATAAAACATATTTTATAGGGGCCACTCCTGGAGGAGCAATGGGGAGACATCCCACCTTTGCCATAAAACACTAAAAAGTAAATTTTTGGTGTTATTAAGTAAAAAAAAAATTTTTTTTGATAGGGTCATTTAGGGGGCAAAGGAGGGGGGAGGATAGGGCACAGGAAGATCAGAGAACATCTCAGCTTCATCATAAAAGCCTTAAAATATAATTTGTAAGGAATGTAAGGAATTTTTAAATATTTACACTATTTTTCCTTATATATATTACTTCAACGCCCACTAAAGGAGGCGAGGTCCAAAAATGGATTTTTCTGGCTGAAAGTTCAACACTTTGGCTCTTCTTCGACCTAAATATAAAAAAAAAAACTTTAAAATGATGTGTTTTTTAGAGGTTGGTTTAGTTCTTCTTAGTGGACCTTTTTCCCTCTGGGCCGATTCAGCCCATTTGCGAACTTGACCTGTGCTATCCTTCAAAATATATTTATACCAAATTTCAAGGGTCTGGCTCTTTTCTTTTGGACTGAATCGTGATTTCCACAGACGTACGGATGGACATGACTAGATCGTCTTAAGGTACGTTCACACTTATCAAATATTTGCCCCGAAAAGCGTAACCACTAAACACTAATGAAAGATATTTTTGTTCAGATACATGTTTATTAATTAAAACAGTTTCATAAAAAAAACTAGTAGACAGTATCATTAATCCAATATTATTGGAAACTATTTAACTCAATAAATACTTTTTTTTTTATTAAAAATATTTTTATTAGTGTTTAGTGGTTACGCTTTTTTGATCAAATATTTGATAAGTGTGAACGTACCTTTAGATTTCATCACTGATCAAGAATATATGTATATAGTTAATGGGGTCTTAGAGGGATATTTCCCTACGTTACACACGGAATGACAAAGTGAATATATCCTCCATTTATTTAAAAAAATAAAATAAAAATGTCTACAATAAATTGTGTATTTTCCTATGTGTATCCATCTGAACTCACAACACTATCCCCTCCCTTCTAGTTCCGACTCAAGGCACTTTACATGCAGGAGCCATCTCATGAGTGGTAGAACCACCACTAAGAAAAGATTTTTCAAATATAAATAAAAATTTCGAATTAAAGTGGCGGAAGCTAAATTATAAATTATAAATTGTCTAGTATATGAGAATAGTTTTCTTAACTTAAAAACTCTTTTATTTTCTGGTGTTTAAAAACGAGTATTTGTTGAATAAATTTCATAATTTTATTTAATAATTTGCGGTTTTCACAATCGAAACGGTCGACTCGTCTCGTAATATTTATTATAGGGAAATTGCTTTAAAAAAAATTCAGCTATTTTCACAGATATTTTCTAAACGACTCGACTCCATCGTTGTTTTGTAAAAACTGCACTAAAATTTAATTATTATTATTTATCTAAATTGTTTTTTAATAACAAATTTTGTTAAGTTTTAATTTTCTTAAAGTTTATTATAGATTATATAGTCAAATTTAACTTGTTATTTTAAGGTAATAATTGTTTTTTTTTTACATAATTTCTTTAAATACATTTTATATAATTTTCTTCAGAATGCACTCCTGTTTTTCGTTTAATTATTGACTCTGTTGAAAACCTAGAGGGAATTTTTACTTTCTAACTGTTGTCACTTAATGTTATATACTTTTAGAATAATAAATTACTTTTCAATTTTAGTTAGTAATTCTTTGTTAAACAGCTCTATTCCGTATGCCATGTGACATCAAAGTGTTGTACAATTTTTTGTTAAATAAATTTATTTCTAACAATAATGCTATGGAAATTCTGAACACTTTTCTTTCACATGGAATAAAAGAATGGGATCCAAATTACCGCATTAGATATCGAACGAGATTTCAATATAATTTAAATACAAATTTCGAGCAACATCAAACGCCGTAATCCGCTTCTAGGCCTGAATCTATTTTTTATTTTTTTTACTTTTTATATTTTTAATTTTAAGTTTAAAAATCAAATTTAATTTTGTTCAATCTAAAGATAAATAAAATTCCTTGTTTCAAGTCTTAAAATAATTTATTATTTAATAAATGCTAAATATACAGGAAGTCGGGATACAGGGTGCTTTTCTCTCTTGACTATGTTTTAGATGTATATGAGACAAAAATGTTAACTATTTGCGATTTTATTATTTGTATGCTTGTAAATGTGGGTGCTTGGATGTAACGAATGATTGCATATGCAATTGATAATTTCTGGTAAAAATACTAACAATTTCAAAGTAAAAGTAAGGTGGTCATTTTTATACTATTTTCTTTTTAATTTTATTTATAAGATTTGACAAAATAAATCTCACGGCAGACAGAGAATGTCTTGACAAGAATTGTTTTATTCGATTTCAAGCTATTGACTAGATTTGGAAAAAAAAGTTTCTTTTAAGAAACTTTGGAAGATGTGCAAGCTATTTTTTAAAAAAATTTTTTTCCGTAAACGGTGGAAGAGAAATTGATGATTATTGTTTAACTGTGAATTTTGTATATACATATATTAATAAAAGTTATAAGGTTTCGCGAAATTACCAGGGTATGCAATAAGTCGGGTTCCTATTTTAATTGGTTAATCAGTCGATTTGTTAAACGATCTTTTTGCCTAATGGGTTTAATTTGAATTAATCTTTTGATCGATTAATAAATATTTCCGGCATATTAATTATTTTCAATAAATAAAAATACAAATACATACACACTTATTTTATTTGGAGACTATTATTAATAAAAACAAAACTTCATGAACTCTACCGCACTGGAAAGGCAGTCGTGTAAAAAATGTATTAATAAGAAAACATATAAGTGAGATCCTTTTATTATACAATTTACATATATCGCTTGAAATTTTTTTAAATAAAATTTCATTTAATTATTTAGGATTTTGGAGAAGTGGAAAGATATTCAAAGTAGATGATAGTGGTGAACCGAATGTCTCTTTTTTATATTCGCCCATACGAAGTCGAATACGAATATCTGAAACAATATTCACGAATAGGAGAATTTTATGTAAAATTTAAAGACATTTAATTAAGGTCCTACTTATGACGTGTGAAAATTTTTTTATAAAAAAAATAACTTCATAATTATTTTCGCGTACATTAAAGTTAATAAAAAAAATTCCCAAATTATTAAACGATAAAAACACAAATTTCTATAACAGATAAATTTCAGCTCCATGAAAAATTTAAAATTTTTCATTTATTTTCATACCATAAATAACACGTAATCACAATCGAATATTATTATCATTTTTTTAGTGCTTTTAATTGAGACAATATGTCGTCGAATAAACGATTTTAGAAAACATTTTTTTTTTTGTAGAAAAGTCACATTATACTAAATAGACTTGGGTCGAACTGAATCACTATCCAAACAATGTAATTTAAATGGGATCGATCCTAAATTTTTGCTTTAAACGGTCGACAGAAATGGTTCCATCGAAGTCTATTATTTTTGATTGTGATTACGTGTTATTTATGATATGAAATTTTTTGAAATTTTGATCTTTTGTACCAAAAATTAATGTTGCAGCCGTTTAATTTTATTTCATCTTTGAATTGAAATAAAGTTACGTTTTAAATTTTTAAAACTAAATTTTTTTCATTTATTTAAATTTTTTAGACTTTATGCATTTATTATTACTTTTTACATATAAATTATTCAAGAAATATTCGCCTAAATGGCGAATACGAATATCAAAAAGTGGGCGAATATTTGGCAGTTCGAATAAGAATATTCGTACATTCACTAGTAGAGAATATGTACATAATTTTCAAATCGTATGCCAAAATCTACCATTATGTCATACGATTCCTGTTTATTTTATTTTATTTTATTCTTTTTTCATGTTCTCATAATTTCAGCCTCAAATCTGTAAGCGAACTGTTTGCATTAGAGTGGATAATTTTTTTATATTATCACGTCATCAGAAACATTCTGGAAAAGTCCTGCACTGAACATTCTAAAAGAAGAATTATTTCCAAATCCTTTAGCTTCTGCTCTTGTAGTGTAATTCAAAAAAAATACGATACTCCCGCCAACTTAAAGAATAATATATGCAAATCTACACAAGTTTTTTAATACTTTGTCTTTTTTTTCAAATACAAAAATCACTTTGGGACAAGAATTTACACATTTAAGTCCGTAATTAATCATTAAAGTCTATAGGAAGAAAAATGCTGTAACTTCTAATAAATTGGTTAAAAACATTGAGTTCTTCAAGAAGAAACCATTTACATGTTTCTAGCAATTGATAGAACTCAATAGAACGCAAGAGGTTTTTGAAAAGAATTTGCACTTATTCATACAAAAGAAATTAACTGCCGATTTCACAATGTCGACAGAGTTCTTTCTTTCAAGTAAACACACTTGAAACCAAAACAATTTACAAATTTTATTTTTGTTTCAAATATATTTTTACTGCCTATTTCACAATAGGCAGTAAACTCATTCTTAAAAACTTAGAAAATTTAAAATAATTCTATCAAAATAATATTCAATAGCTGATAGTCAGCACTTTGGTTTGCTTTGGCAGTGACATTAACACGTTGCATTGATTTTATATAAGCAAATTATAATTGTATTCTGATATTTTTAAGCTTAAGGTCTCTTTATTTTAGTTTAATTTTTAATTTACTGAAGAAGTCACACAAAGGAGTGACAAACTATTTAAATTAAAAATTAAACTAAAATAAAGAGACCTTAAGCTTAAAAATATCAGAATACAATAATAATTAAAAAGAGGTCAAGAAACCAGAAGAATTTAAGCAAATTATACTTTGAAATATTTTATTTCCACCAGAAGAGTAAAAATGTAATAAATATGTTTAATCGTTTCCCTATAATGATTGTATATTATGTATTGTATGATGCACTTTGGGATTTGTATGTATGTAAATAATGTAGATGAATTCGTATGGGAATCATTTCAAATGATTTCATTTCAATGTTCGTTAATGACTACAGTTTAACCATTTTTATATACGAGTATGTAATATGATACACGCTTATTGATTGCATTTAGAATAAGTTTCTCTTATCAAAATAATGAACATGATTTCGCTTATGCATACATTAACAACAAGAGTTTTCAGTTTCCATATTAACATTTTATCAAACCTTAAACAATGATTTGGTAGAAAATAAAAACAAAAAACTGTAGTTAATACTAATTTAAATTGTTTGGACTCTCAACGGAAAACGAGTTCTATAATTTATATGTATGTATATTCAATATTAAAACGAGAAATTAAAGACTAGAAAACGCAAAAGTTGTCGAATGTTGAGGTATAAAGGAAAAAATATTAAATACAATATGTACGATAAATTAATAAATGCTATCACATAACATCGAACTTCAAAACTTATCTACAAAACACCGATAAGGGACAATCGAAAAGGTTTCCTAATATTTTCGTTTAGGCCTTAAATATTTGAGGAAATTCGTTGGCAATATCTCTTACTAATTGCTGATCGGAGGCACTACATTCAGTTTCCTCGCAAAATATGCGCGTAAAGATTTTCATAAAATCTTGTTTACGATGCTGATGTTCCTGGTAGTTAGTGTTACGTAAAATACGACGACATAATTCCAAATAGCAACGTCTCAGCTGATATTATTTAATTAAATACGTATTCATAAATAAAATAAGTAATCATAAAATTAAACTTACCGGATTACCAGCACACAAGTCAGTTAATTGTCTTACTATTATATCGATTAATACTTTGTTGTCATTCGTATAAAACATTCCAGCAGTTTCGGGTATACTAAAGATGTCTATAAACATTTTCAATACCGAATTCATGGTATCCGTTGAGTGCTTTAAAACGTTAATAGGATCCTCTAAAATTTAATGTAAAAAATAGTTAGCACACATTTTTTTCCGTTTTATAAATTCTTACAAACCTTCTCGATTCAGTAGTAATAAAATCTTTTCAGTGAAAACCTTGGCCGAGGGTAAATTTTGCATGGCCTCCACCACCACATTTTGTGAAAAGTCCGTAAATTGTAAATTAAATGCTAAAATTAATGCTATTACCATATCAACTAAGACTTCAGGATTATTGCCTTCAACTATTTCCAGAAGAAATGAGGCAAAATGCACACCCAGGTAATCTGAAATGGAAAGGAGATATATAAAATATTAAAATTAGATACATACATATGTATCTGTGGCAATACTTAATAAGAGCCTAAGTCTACTTAAGAAAAACTGTCTTAATAACTATTTTATTCCTTAAATATCATTGCATTCAGGTGCAGTTTCCGGAGGTCAGAATTATACACGAACTCGAAAGGAATCACAAAAAAATAAATCAAATAAGACTATAACAAGTAGGAACCTTATCCGGGTTGAATCTTAAATACCCTCCAAATATTTAGTAAATAATAACTCTATTTTGTAGCGGTAACTCCGGGAGAGGCCGTTGGGGAGACATCTCACCTTTACCATAAACCACTAAAAAGTCAATTTTTGGGATTATTAGGAATAAAAAACAAAAGTTGTTAGAGCTTTTAGTTTGTTATGTGGTCAAGTACAGTCAACTCCCCTTTACTGGAAATAACCAAAACCCAATTTTTTTTTTTCAATTATCCGATTTTTTTTCTAAAACGTAGTTCGGATTACTTAAATTTGTTACAGTTAAGTGTACTGGTTAAAATCAGTAAAACAATATTTTTTATATCAAATCTGTATATTTTTTTTACGTCAATTTAACGTAAAAATTTTATTTAAAAAAAAATATTCATAGAATTATTTATTTTGTTGTTGAAATTTTTCACGAATTCCTCGAAAATGTCTAGCCACTTGCATTGACACAATATAATAGAAAAATACAATAAAGTACGTAAGAGCGAAAAGGACAAATACAGCCTTAAGTTATGCAATCGTTTTCTAATAAATAAATTTGTCATTGTTTATTTTTTCACTAAAGCGAAGTAAGTTTCATACAAAAAGTAGTTGTGGGCTTGTTTTTGGTTTTCAGTAATACGATATTTTCAGTAAAGCGATGTTTCGCTAAAGCGACGTGAATAAGACTAGCTGCGTTTAAAATCAGTGCAGGGATCTGTATAACTTTCAGTAATCCGATTTTTTTCGGTAAAGCGTTTTGCGCTAAAGCGGATTCGACTGTATGTCTGTATGCCCTGCATTTCATTGGTTCTTACACCAAATCATCAAAAAGCACTGATTCAATTGAGACAATATGCCGAATAGAAGATTTAAAATAAAAAAATGTATCAACTGATGTTGACTTTCCTTTGTGCCTTGGAATATTTTCATGTCTTTCTGAGCTTAAAACAAAAACATTTTGAACAATTAGCCTATAAATCTTAAATCAATTTAGTAATTAGTCATTTTACAAGACGGTAGCGCGGTGGAATGTCAGGTTAGGTTAACAGGTTGCTGGTGAAAGGAAAAGTAGAGTCCAGCCTACTTGGGTTCAATTAATTTGATCCCTTTGTTCCACATGTATAGGAAAGGAAAGTATATAGGTGAAAGGGGTGAAGAAGAAGGAAGGGATAGTCAGAGTTTAGGTAGGAAGGATAGTAAGAAGATGGTATACGTATATAGAGAAGAATTGTGGTCGGGCACGCACACCCTAGAGGAGTCAGCTGGCGAACCAGCCACTGCTCCTAATAAAGAGACTCAGGTTTCTCAGTTCTATACCTGATATCTCCGAAATGTCTCTAAAACGTGTCTGCCCCAGAGACTTTGGGCGCTGCTCCTCCATAGCAGAACAGAAGCAGAGGAAGTGTGCAATGCTTTCCTCCTCCTCCTCGTCATTGCAACTGGAGCAGTAATAGGGGAGACCCATGCGCCTGGCATGGACCCCCAAAGGTGCAGTTACCAGTAAGTGTGGCCACTATACTGCGTAGATGACCTTTTGCGAAATTCAAAAGATCCTTCGTCCTCTTAGAGTCTAGGCGGGGCCATAACACCCTTGATATCTCGCAAGTGGATTCTCTGAACCATTTGTCCTGAGCCAATTGGAATAGTGCAGTATCAAACCGTCTCCAGCAGGATGAGAGGCGGTGGAAACAAATACAACAATTCAAACGTAACAGGGTTTTTGCTGTGCGACAAATGTCGGTCGAACTCCATATAATAAATTAAAGAAAAATAAAACTACAGTCGGAAAGCAGCTCTGACTCAACTAGTATGCAGCCTCCTTGGCAACTAATTTTTGGGTACAACCAGACTACTGACCGTTTACTCTCTCTCTCGGTAGTTTGGCGTCTCACCCGCACTAGTTAACTTTAAGACCGCCGATAACTGTATAGATTTACGATTCATCTGAAGAATTTTCCGTGGTTAACGGCATAAGTCGTGTGCCACAGTAACAGATAAAATACGGGTTGAAAACATGGATGGCGTATGGTCTCAGTCACCCCGCAGGGACCTGTGCACCGACACTTAGCAAAATATATTCCCAATAAAAATAAAAAATTAAATTTTTTTGTAAATTTGGGAAAAGAATCAGCACGAATAATATTAAAAAATTTTGTGAAAAACAACAAATACCCAAATATATAAAATTAACTATAAACGATGCGAGTGCCAGCGCAAAAATAACAAAATGTTGTCAACACTGCGAACAATTAGCTGTTGTTGTTTTCTTTGCCTCTTACACTTACAACTAGAGTTGGAAAAAAGTCAGCCAGTTGTAGTATGACATAGTAAGAAAACAAAAAGGGAATAAAAGTGATTATTGAGTTCTTGTTATAGCTTTGATATTTACTGAAACTTCTGATACAATTGAGTCGAAGTTTGAAATAATATCTTTAGTTATTCTAAGAAATTTTGGGTAAAGGTTCCCTCATGATCTGCATTAGCCCCAGTGAAATGCGCATAGGAACTAGCTAAAACCCCTCAATAATCGATTTTGAACTTTTTTTGTAAATTTGGGAAAAGAATCAGCACGAATAATATTAATAAACTAAAAATCATTTTAAAAAAATTAATTCACCATAATACCTATCGGATAATAAATATTCGGAAGCACTCACCTTGATGATTAACCGGCATTGGTTGTCCCAAACAAAATACAATTGTTAACATTTTGACTAATTGCTTGAAACGATCTAAATTGGAAAAGTTCGTTTTCATGTCCTCAACTATTTCCAAAGGCAAGACGGACGTCAATAATATATCCACAATGATGTGATCTAAATGGCAAGCAGCCGTAAATGTTTGCAACAGCAAACGTTTAATAGCCCATCTAGTTTCCATTTGATAATATTGAACTAAATTGACCAGGGCCTGATATTGATCACAGGACATTTCATAACAGCTAATAGTTTCGTCGGCATTATTCTAAACGAAAAGATTCGATTTTACAATTTTCCATAAATTTAATTAGAAAAAAGAAAAACATACCAATATTTCCACAAGTTCCTCTAAAAACTGTACAATATCATCCTCATCTTCGTACAACATCCAAGTGCGTTGCTCCGCATCATTTTTACAATCGGCCAGCTGGGAAAATATGTACTGCAGCCGTTTCGAGTCATGGGTCATGCCCAACAGACCCTTGGGCGTTTCCACCTTGTCAGTAACATGTATGGCTACAGCTTCCAAATACGGGTTAATGGCCCCATTATACAACTGCTCCAGGCTGGTAAGTACGACACGTAAAGCTTCACAGGACAAATCGAAACTCAGGTTGGTGTTACGCCGTATAACATCAACAATTTGATAGACATCGGACGATTCGACTTTTAGCTTGGGCTGTGTGTAGGCGCCATGCACCAAAGCGGTTGCAGCAGCAGCCACATGCAATTGCTGCTGCAAGGCGGCAGTACTGTCTTCACTATCTAAGGCCTGGCTATTTTCCACGCTATTGGCTGCGTCGCCTTTACCATCCCCATTTGCAGTCTCAGCTCCCTCACCACTCACATTATCACTATCTTCAGACTTATCGTTGACTTTGTCGTCCTTGGAGGAGTCATCTCCATTTAATTGCTTTGTAGATTGGCCTTCTCCTTTGGCACTCTTTTCCTTGCTCGACCTCTCCGTAGGTGAGGAATCGTTGTTGGTGGCATCTTTTAAGCTACCATTTTGTTTGGCATGATTGTAGGAGGCTGAAGAACAATCTTTTAGGCTGGGTTCTTTGTAGGTGGTCACCACATCTTCACTAGTCGTTGTAGTTGTGGTGGTAGTTTCTGAAGGCTCCGATGTGATGCTATTATCCTGGGCAATGTCATTGACTTTGTTTTGTGCTGGCACTACAGTTTGGGCTTGCGGTGGTGGTTGGCTATTTTGTGGCGATTGTACTTGCATGGAGCCCATACTGGGCGATTCGGATATCATGAGTGGCATAGCAGTGCCCATGGATGGACTAGATATGGACTTCTTGCTACTATCTAATCGTTTTGTATGAGGTGGACTGTGTAGTCGATGTTCCTGCGAATGTGGTGCACTGTGTTTGCTACTGTATTTATCGCCCAGACTCTGGGAGAAGGACAAAGATGAATCGGCATCCCGTTCGGAATTATCCTATGCATTAAAAGAAATACAACATTAATATTCAAGAAAAAATGCAATGAAATAAAAAAAATATATGTTCTCCTGTAAATTACCATGTACATTCTTTCCATTGACAGTTTCTTTTCTCTTAATCTCTCCAGCAGCTCCTCTTTGGGCATTATGCCATTTATTTCATTATCTTTGCATTTTTCCAGCGATTCAATTGATGAGTTCAAAAAACTTATTAAGAAATCTGGTTCAACCTGGAAATTAAAGAGCATGAAATACATTTTATTAAATTTTCTTTCCAGAATCAGTTTGGCTGTTCCAACCCGTTGGCAAGTGTGTGCTATTGTTAATTAACATGCCCATACAGTTTCATAATAGACTTGGCCTTCTCCTTTTTAAAACTTTCAGCAGAGTGTTCTTATTAAGTTAAATATTAATTGAATTTTCTTTTTCCTATTTGTAATAACATATAATAACAATCAATGGCATTGAGTCACAGCAACAGTGACACGGTGTTTCTTTTGCCCTACAAGGAAAATAATTAGTTCAAGTTAGTTTCCACAACTCATCTTGTTGCAAAACATTTAACAACAAAACAAACAAAAATAAAATGCTTTTTCCTATTTTTAAATTTATATAAAATTAAATGTGTGTGAGATATCATCATGAAATATAAATAATTTAATACAAAATTTTTTAAATAATTTGCCCATAGCAGATTTGCATTTCAGTCTAAATTAAAATTCTTAGCTTAAAATTGTAATTAGTCCTGCAAGATCGAATAATACAATAGGCCAATTCACAATCCTGTGCAAATGGTCTAGCATTTGGAAATTGAGAGAGTATTTGAGAGCATTTTCAATGTATTTTTTTGCTGTAGAGTACAATTATTTTGCAAATGCAATGATGCACGACCATTTGCACAAGATTGTAAATAGGGCTAATATACATTCATGTTTGAAACAGAAATATTTAAAATTCGTTAAAGTAAATTTAAATAGGATGACCTATTCCGTTTCTCCAATGAACTCCAATGTGTTTGAGGCTGCAATTTTGTCTATAAGGAAAGAGGGCAAACTGTCGATCTACAGAAAGGTACAGTCCCTTTTTAAACCCTCCTCATTCTGTTTGTAACGCAGTGAAATTGCCATTTGAGACCCCATAAAGTATATATATTCTAGATCAGTGATGAAATCTAGCACGTTCTAGCCACAAACGTCCATTCATTCGTCCTTCTGTGGAAATCACGATTCAGTTCAAACGAAAAGAACTAGACTCTTGAAATTTGGTATAAATATATCTTGAAGGATAGCACAGTTTAAGTTCGGAGATGGGCTAAATCGGGCAAGAGGGAAAAAAGTTCCCCTAAGAAGTAAATTGACAACTAAATTCAATTACTTGAACATAAATAACAAAGAAGCTTTACCTATCAGCAGCCGATGGCTCTGGAAAAAGCAAAAGAGATATTGGAATATTTGGAATATTAATCGTCAGGGTTGGGGAATTTCGTACTAACCAAAAATGTAATAACTTAAAAATATGAATGTGATAACTTCTCATATTCAATTTTCGTTAAAATATTGGTTAAATAGTTGATATTCCTACTAACTAGCACCACTTGCAAAAAGTGGAAAAATTGAACAAAGAACGCTGATGAGATGGCGTAGCGGCCTCGAAATCAGTACTGATCCGTTCTGCTGGTTTGATGATTATTAAAAAATATTCTTAATATTCCAATCTTAATATAAAAATAATAAATAGAATTTAAACAAAATTCATTTATTAATAAAAATAACAAAAAATAATTTGCAGTCATGCAAGATTCGAACTTAAGCCCGTTAAAAAATTAACAATTTACATAAAGAAAAAGTTCGACTAATAAAAATTCATACATAATTTATGAACCTAAAAAATTTTTTTTTTTTAATTTTGTATATAATTATCCCAAACATTTATTTTTAGAGTTTTATGGCAAAGGTGAAATGTCTCCCCCACAGCCCTTGCCAGAGCGACCCCGCCAAAATACAGTTTTAATACCCACCAAAAAGAATTGGAAACCATAAAGTATATATATTCTTGATCAGTGATGAAGTCTAAGACGGTCCAGCAGTGCCCATACGTTCGTCTGTGGAGAACATGATATTGTCTATTTTTGAATCCCGCCCCTTTAGAGGGCGTTGACATACGATATTATAGAAAGCAACTCTGTCCCACCAAGTTAAACATTTTAAATTTACTTACTAAATATTTTGAGGGTATTTAAGATTCGACCTGGTCAAATATAACGTTTTTACTTGTTTAATTTTTTTTTTTTTTTTTTTTTTTTTTGGACCAGCACTCAGTGGATGACCCCTACATATGCGATGCATTGTGCCGGAACTAGGAAAGTTGGTTATGGGAAGGATGATAGAGGGAGTAGTGTTTGTGGACGTTCGATTTCAAGCTCCCCAAATTAAAATTGGCAGGAAGTTTGTTCCACATATGAACCGTTCGGTCAAAGAACGAATTATACAGGGTGTTTTTTTTAAGGTATAGAACTTCGAATTGACATAAAACACAAGAAAATCGTTTTAATGTCCATCAATTTGGCTTTATTGGAAGGATAATTTTATGCCATTAATGTCTAAATATGATTTCGGGCATGTGGCCGCCGCGGCTGGCTCGAATAAAGCCAATTCTACAGGTCCAATTTTCAACCAATTTTTCGAGCATATGGGGCCGTATGTTGGCAATAGCGCCACGAATGTTGGCTTCCAAGTCCCCTAACTTTTCTGGTTTGTTGGCGTAGACGAGCGACTTCACATATCCCCAAAGAAAATAATCCAATGGTGCCAAATCACACGATCTTGGTGACCAATTGACAGGTCCATTCCGCGAAATTATGCGCTCATCGAATGTTTCCTTCAATAAATCGATTGTGACGTGCGCTGTGTGGCATGTAGCGCCGTCTTGTTGGAACCACAACTCATCCACATTCATGCCATCCAATTCGGGAACAAAAGTTGATGGACAAAGCTCCAATTGCTGTGCACGGTGGCGAATCGATTCATTCGGGTCCTCTTCAACACTTTGCTCTACAGCGGCAATTGTTTCTTCTGTGCGCACTGTTCGACGTCTCTGCGGATGCGTATTATCACATAGAGTAAACGTAGTGCGAAAACGATCCATGGTTAACCGAATTAATTGCTCTGATGGACGATTATGTCGACCATAAAATGGACGGAGCTTGCGGTAAACTTCGCGAACTGAACCATTACTTTCGAAATAAATTTGCACGATTTGCAAGCGTTGTTCTTTTGTCAACCTGTTCATGATGAAATGGCAAACCAAACTAAATATTAATCACTTGACAGCTGACAAAATGGCCGCCAGTTAAAAAAGTGATGCCAACTTAAAGTTCTATACCTCAATAAAAAACACCCAATATCTGGCGCGGTTCATTGGCAACTCAGCCACAAAAGGATGTGCCGCCCTCTGTGAAGAGAGAGTAACTCGCAAATAAATAAATGATTTTCGGGCACGAGCTTCCTTGTGTCACCAGAACACATTCCGTTGTAGTATCGGTCGATAGCCAGACAACACTCCAATGCCTAAGATCATATAAAACTTTCTCTATTTTAAATGGGCCGTACTAGAATAAGTCATCTTGGTGGTCAGGCTGACCACCACTTACTTAACCAGTCTAATTTATTTTTTATAAATAAGCCCGCAAAACTATAAAAAACAAGTAAGAACCTGCTGGGTTAGAGTTCCTTTAAGACATTTCTGAAATAGCTACAAAAACAATTGTCTATCTTTTCATCTTTCCTAATCTGTCCCCTCAATACTATCCCCTCGTTTTCAGTTCCGGCGCAATGCATTGCATATATAGGTGTCCTCCCCTGAGTGCTGGTCCAAGATAAAAAAATAAATATAAAAAAAGTCTATTTTGAAAGGGTCACTACGGCTAGGGCCGTGGGGGAGACATCTCGCCTTTATCGCAAAAAAACTTAAAAAGTAAATTTTTGGGGTGATTAAAAGAAAGAAAAATTATTTAATTTTGGGTTATCTTGGGAGGCAAAGGAGGGGGAGGTTAGGACAGATCAGAGAACATCTCAGTTTCATCATAAAAGCTTTTCAATTTTATTTTATTTTTAATGTAGGCTTAAGTTATACAATTTGTTAAATATTTAATATTTTTCCATGTATTATGCTGCTTGAACGCCCACTAAAAGGGGCGGGATCGAAATATGGATTTTCCTGATTTTCTGGGTCTTTCTTCGACATAAAAATATATCATTTGTTTAAAAAAATTACAAAAAAAAACCTTAAATATTAGGTTGTGTTTTAGAAGGTGGTTTAGTTTTTCTTAGGGGAACTTTTTCCCCTCTGGCTCGATTCAGCCCATTTAAGAACTTGACCAGTGATATCCTTCAAAATGTATCTATATCAGAATTTCAAGGGTCTGACTCTTTTCGTTTGGACTGTATCGTGAATTCCACAGACGAACGAGCAGACATGGCTAGATTGTCTTGGATTTCATCTCCGATCAAAAATATATATATTTAAAAAGGTCTTATTGATTTTTTTTACACAATCATCATTTTGCTGTATGTTTTCCTTATAACAGATTTTAACGGTTTAATTGACACTCTTTTGAATTGTTTTAAGCTCAACAGACTTTACACAATATTAAGAGATGAACACAAACACTTCCCTTACCTCGAGCAATTTTTTTATACTCGTATACAAGTATGAAAGCAGCCACAAACTCATCATCAGTTAATATGCAGTCAGCAAAATATTGCTGCACATTCCCGGGGCATAGTCTGCAGTATTTATGCATTGGTTGAACTTAAAATGTGTTGTGTCCCTTTTTAAAGACATGTTCGTTCGTCCTTACGTACGAGTATAAATTAATGCCACAGCGTTGCAAAAGAAACAACATTAACTACTCAAGTATGCACATACAGTGAAACTTCGATATAACGAACTTCGTTATAACGAAAGACTCAATATAACGTATGTTTTATTGAGTCCCTTGAGAAAACCTCTTTATTGCAAAGTTTTTCATACAAAAATACACTGTAGCTATAACGAACAAATTCTGAGCAAAAAAACCTCCATATAGAGAAATATTCCTTCAAATGCCTAAATATAAGGAAATCAGAATAAATCCCCTTATAAAAATAGCGAAGACTAAATGTATTTACAAGCGCATTTGTAAAGCCTCTATACAGCGAAGTACTCATACAAAAGCCTCTATACAACAAAGTAAGAATAAAATTATAACAAAATGGTAAAGTCCCGTTATCAAAAGAACGAATTCTTAATGTGTGTGCAAAGTTATAACGAATTTTTCGTATTTCTTCAACTTTCGTTATATCAAGGCTATGCTGATTATATTTAAAGCGAAGCAATGGCTATAACCAGAGCTGTTAAATTTGGATTACGATTAGTAATCAATTAGATTAAATTTTAAAAAGAATGGTATTGATTACATAATTCTCTTTTTAAAAATTTCTGATTATTAATTAATTATGATTACAAATAATCCAAAAATAATTAAGATTAGTTAGGATTACGAGCAAATAATCAAAAATAATCAAAAGTAATCAAACAAATAATTGACTACTTTCAAGGATTATTTTTGATTAGTTTCGGTTATTTTTTAAAAATTTAGAATGCGCATCATTTTATACATATATTTTATTTTGAAAAATTTGCATTTAAAACATAAAAAAATTAATGACAAGCATACGTTAAAATATGTGATCATTTTACTTGTATCGGAGACGGACCTTCAATTTGGAACTGCGTTGATTTTGTGGGGTTGTTTTATAAGTGATAACCAAAATAAATAAATTATTTATCATAATAGTTATTTTTAACCAAACAAATTTTTCTGGTTGACATAATGGTTGTTTATAACCAAAATTCTATCTTTCTCAATGTAATTGGATACGGTAATCAATATGATATAAATGCAACCATAATGGTTAAAAATTCCCAAATGTATATAAAGGTCTCCGAAATAAAAACATAGCAATTATTTTCGGTCCCCTCTTTATACGAATAGAGCACAAACCCGTGAACCCGTGATAAATAAAAAGAATGCAGAATCATGAAGAATGTAAATAGGTTGTCAATTAACAAATCGATGAACATCAATAATAATAACAAAAAATAAAAAACAACAACTAACATTAAACAGGATTGGCATAATTTCGCAAAATAAAAAAAAAATAATTAAAAACAATCAAAAGTAATCTTCGAAAATAGTCAAATTATTTTTCGATTACTTTTTATTATTTTTTCGTAATTTTTATTAGTCTTGATTATTTTTCGATTATCTGTAATCGTAATCAATTAGTAATCGTGCGAATCTGAAAATAATCGTAATATAATCGTTACTTCACCTTTCAAAAAAAAAATTATCTAATTACTAATTATTATGATTAGTAATCATTACTTAACAGCAATGGCTATAACGAAGTATTTTCGCATCCCTTTGGAATTCGTTATATCGAAGTTTTACTGTACATAGGCACAGGCTGGTGCATTAGGCTGGCACAAAATCGATTAACTATGAAAGCATAGGAGATCGCTATGATTTAAAAGTTTTTAATATCTCAAAAAAAAAATCCGTCTGATATTTGAATGAATCGATCACTATGATTTAAATTGTTTAAGATCCCAGAGAGAATTCGTCTGATATCTTAATGAATAGCAGTTATTTATCCACTTCAGTGTTGCGTATTAATAAAATGCGAAAACACAAATTTTACTTGAAAATGTGTTTGTATGTGGAAATTAATAATTCATTAATATTATCGGGTTTGTTTTTTTTGAGCAATAAACTCAGATGAAGATGATTCAAATTTTTATTGTATTTCAAAGAGAAAAGTTCGACAATTATGAATTGAATATGACATCTGGCCATCACGTCATCAATAATAGGCCAAAATTGAGTTGTTAACATCCCGCGATAGCGTGATCCATTGGCTGTTACCGCATTTCCAGCCTCATCTTCAAAAAAAAAAAAAAAACAAGCCCAATCATGCCTCCAGACCATATAACGCACCATACAGTGACACGTTGTGGGTGCTGTTGGCTGAAGTAGTAGAACACGAGACTATGAAGCGGAGGGTCGTGAGTTCGAGCCCGCGCTGAGTCATGAAATATTGTGTTGAATTCTTCTGATCAGCATTAGTGCGTGGTTGTGTTAGTTGTTGCCAGCCCGTTTCAATGATGAAGGCATAGCTCTGGTCACTTAGCATAATTGGAAGCGACTGACACGACCATGTGCTAAAAAGCAGAGTAACAGCAGCAGCCTCCTTCGTCAATCCTGTAGCAAAAATTAGCAGGCGAAGAAAAAATGTTGAAATAGCTACAAAAAAAAATTCTCTATCTTCTCTGTCCCCACAATACTATCCCCTCCTTTCTAGTTCCGACGCAATGCACTGCATATGTAGGGGTCATCCCTTGAGTGATGGTCCAAGATACAAAAAAAATCGTTGAGCATGCAAAGGCTTCTCAATAATTGCTTTAAGATTTTGCTAAGGTTAGAAGGGCAGCCCGCGGTAAGCGAGAAAAACAGTCGGAGACCATAAAAAGCCCATTGTGATGCCCAGAAGACTATACCCTGCACAATCCTTTCAAAACGAAGTACTGGTTCCCGAGAACCACCCAGAACTTCTCACAAAGCCCGCCAGGGCAGCCAGCGGTGCATTCCCGAGGCAGTGCAGATCTTGCAGAAAACGAGAGCCTAGATGTCTAAACCTACGCGCTTGCAGGACCGGACATGTTTCTTCTTCATCGAAACAGCTCCTGCAGCGACCATCATGGAGAAAGCCCAAACGTTGTGACATGAGCCCAATTGCACAGTGCCCCCTTTAAGACCTCTACCAGGAGTGCCAACGACTTTTTACCCAAAAGTCAGAAGCTGTCTACTCCTACCCCTGCTAAACGAGGGCCATAGAGTTTTGGAGACCCTACAGGTGGTAAGACTTGACCATCTGCTTGTCACCCTCCCCTCTGCCCACTTCTGAATTTTCAGCAGCTCAACTGAGGGAATGTCAATATCCCTACGTGAGACTGCTTCATCCAAGGCCGAACCCGCCCTCGCGCATTCGTCCGCCATTTCATTTCCCTGAATGCCTTCATGTCCTGGAACCCAAACTATCTTGACGTCATGTCTTTTAAGTCGAGCTTAGCGAAAATCTAAACAAAACAACTCTCTTCCTACATAGAGTTTGACATCCTTCCGATAACAGCGAATTTTGTTTCCCATCCCTGGCATCTTTTAAATATACCACGTCTTAGACCAATCGCTTTAATTTTAGCTCTATAGAGCCCTTTTGACTAAAACAGAAAAGAGTCAGCCTAGTGTATATGGAAAAACCTGCCATTTACGAATTTGACAAATTGTTGGAGCGCACACTTACTTATGTATGCATGCATGTAGAAATATTTACACACATAAAAAGCATTTTTTTTTGTTCTTACTCTGCCTTCGTCCATGGTAATAATAAAACAGTCAAGGACAACATGTTTAAGCAAAGTGTTTCTGTTTCCTGCTCTTGCCGCTGCTATTGCGATTTCTTGTTCAACAAACTATGACTACTTTTCATTGTAACATAATTAAATTTTATTTCCTTAAATAAAACTCATACGGAAACTTTTCTGATTGCAAGTGAAAACGTATAAACACATACTAAAAATTGTTGTTGGAAAAATGCAAGAGGGCTCAAGGCAGCCAGCTGTAGGAATATCATTATTATCATCATATGAACTGCATATGCCAGTTTTTTTCTTTTTATATAAAAAAAAACATAAACAATTTAAACAGGACATGTCAACCAGTCAGCCATGTCCGCGTAGTGCGGTTATGTGTGCTTACGACTTGCTTTGCAATCCGTATAAATCTTTTAATCTTTATGCATAATTACTGCACAAGAAAAAAATGTAAGGGAAAAACAACAACAACATGAAAAAAGAATCAAATTTCCACTGCCAGAGATAAATTTTTAACAGCTCAATACTGCAGTCAAGGGATAATAATTACATTCTACAAGACAAACAGTTTTTCTTGTCTTACCGAGCTCTTCTTCCGTGTAAGTTTATACTCGTATAAGTACAGTAGAATCTCGCAAATTCGAACCGTCCAGAAACTGGAACCGGCCATTTAAATGTATTGGACGCGCTAAAATTAGAGCCTGTAGTTCTAATTTCTGAAAGTGTTTTTTTTTTATTTCCACTAGAAAATATGTTTCTTCAATGATTTTGAACTAAATATACGAAAATCCAAATTAAACGCTCTCAAATTAGAACAGGGGTCCTACGTCCTGGTTTTTTTATCTTTTATTTTAATTACAAATTAATTAATTTTTTGTATATTATTCGACCTTATTTTTGACTAAAATTCAAAATTCTTAATTCTTATCTTCAGGCTCTAGGTCTAAGAATTGAAAATAAAACTCCGTTTTTTTATATTTTATTTTCGTATTGATTTATATATTTCGAGGGCTTATATTCAATACCCGCCATACACCAATTTTTGGAAAATGACTTTTTGATCGCAAATTGTTCACTGATGCCAGTTCAATATTGTTGTTGTAGTTTGATGAAATATTTTACAAAGTAAATTTGCAAAGTATTTGGTGCACAGATGCCGACGTGGTGACTAAGACCATATGTCGGCGATGATATTAACCCGTATTTTCTTGCGTTACTGTGACTGACTGTACACGACCTATGCCTTCACATAAGAAATAGCAACGTAGTTCACCACGGAGTATTACTCAGAACAACTGTAAATTTATACAGTTATCTGAGTGCGAGTGAGACGCAAAAGTCTCGAAAGAGAGTAAACGATCAGTGGTCTGGCTGCACTTAAAAAATAATTGCCAACGAGGCTTGATGTTGGCTGACTCAGAGCTGCCTTGCTTCTGTTGGAAATCTATTTATTACTGACCAAAATCAAGGAGAATGGCTACGAAAAAAGCCCGACTGTGCTGGAATTTCTGATACAACATTATCAGATGTTTCCCATATTTAGCTTGGCAGCACCCAATTTAGCACAGACAAAAACAAAGTTGCATTTCCCAAAACCAACTTAAAACCAATTTATCTGGTAAAACCAGGACTCAACAATTGGTTTTAACATTAAAACCCCACATTTATTAAAACCAGCAGCTTTATATAAAAATGAACGGCTAACTTCTACACATCGCTGTCATTATATTGAGTTAATTGACACAATTAAGATAATGGTTGAGAGTTTATGGACATAAAGTTTTGAAAACCTCATTGTCATTCCTTCTCTTCTTCTCCTAATCAGCATATCTTTGTATCCCCAGTACTCCAGTCTACTTTCGGCCACCTAAAATTGAAAAAAGTCACTCGCCATTAAAATCCTCAGTTATCCCTACCACAAGGCCATATCAGGGTTAAGTCGTACACTCTCCAATGTTCTTTTGATGAAATATAATTACAACTTGTGTGTATGTGTTTCATGCTCCATAACAAATGATAACAAACGAAGGATTTCCCAACACTAAATGCAGTAGAATCTTTTAATTTTCCAGCTTAACACATAGTTTAACCTCTGCCCATATCGTTTTTCTGTCTAGTTTCGCTTAAAGGGTTTCAAAATGTAGAGTACGTAAGTGGCAGTTTGTCAAACAAAGCACACTGTTACTTTTAACAGTATTTTTTTTCGTTCGTTCGTTCTTTTTTTTACTGTTTGTTCATTCATTTTGTTTTGTTTACCGTTTTGCGTGTAAGAGTCCTTTTATTTGTTCATTTTGTGGTTTAATTGAGGTTATTTTTACTTTATTAAAATGGGGCTTTTGAGAATATTTTCACTTAAATAAAAATAAAAAAAATAAAAAACGAAAACAAAAAGAGCTGCAAACAACAGCGAACTAACCAAACATTTCCATTTAAATCATGATAAATAACACAATGGTGGCACAATACTCTAATTCTTTGTTTTTTTTTTTTTTGAAAGATGAACTCTAGTGCAACTTTATGACACCGTTTTTTATTTATTTAAGTATTAAGAAACACGAAAGCAACGATATTTAAAACGTGAATTTGGCAACGAAATTCAAATGTGCATGGAAATCAGTGTTGTCAGATAATTTTTTTTCTTCCCCCCAAAAAAATTTAGAAACCCCCTAGATTCAACACTTTTTCTTAAAAAACCCCCTAAAGCATAAAAGTTTAAGTAGTAATTTGGTTTCATCATTCTTGTCTCTATTAAATTTGAATTGAGGTACTATCATTCTTACGCGAAAAGCACGAAAACACCCAACATTTTTATAAAAAGCCCCCAAAAAAATATATCTGCAATCTGTCTTTCTTTTGTAAGAGACGGCTTGAGAAAGTTTGTTACGGGTACATGTACTTCTTTTGTTTGGGATGCAAATTCAATATGTTTTTTCGTATTTTGTTGTGCAATAAGGTCTCCTGTTAGCCACCATAATGCTTTTACAATATTTGCATAAAGCTTTGTAGTTGTCTCTCTGGACAGGGGCTAACCAATCTGAAATTGAATTTTGCATTTATTGTGTTTCAAATTTTATTTAAAGGTATTTAAAGTGCTGATCTGCTTCCCACTCCTTTTTATATTTTTGTTTGTATATGTTATCCTTTTTTGGCATATTGGTAATAAATTGTAAAGATGAACAACTTTTTAAAATTTATATTTTGCAGTTCAAGGAAAACCAACAAAATTGATTTAACGAGAAAAATTTTTTAATGTTTGTATTTGCGTGATTACTTTCTAAATCGTCATTTCGATACAATATCTTCGACATGCTCAGTGGTTAAATTATGTACTATTATGTACCAAACTATAAATTCGAAAATCCCCTAAAAATCCCCTAAATAAAATTTTTTTACCCCCAAATTTCCCCCTAAAGAATATTAACCCCTAAATCTGCCCCTAAATAGAAAAAAACCCTAAATCTAGGGGGAAAACCCCTAATTTGACAACACTGATGGAAATAGATTTGAATTGAAATAAATTTGAAAGTAAAAATACATGCAGGTATAGAGAACTATAATTTATTAAAAATCTGCTTAAGGAAAAGTTTATTTAACTAAAATAAACTAAACGGCGCTACTTTAACAAAAATTGGACACATTTTCAAATTGCTATACACTTTTATTAGATGCACTTGTAACTGCAGGGGGGTTACTCTGTAATGCGATGCGAAAAGAATTTCTTTCGCATTTCAATGTAAATAGCATACAAATGCGTTCAGTTTTTCGTCCGCATTGCATTACAGAGTAACCCCTCAGATATAATATGTCCGGTTTGATTCTGTTTGTAGGTTAAAGCCAGTCTACACGATTCTGTTCATTGATGCTAATTTCATATTATCAATTAGAAATAATCGCCCATGTTTCTGTATTTTTTGATTGTTCACAAAATGAAAAACCGTAACAATTTAAATAGATTTTTTAGAATGTCACAACACCCGAGCAACGCGTGCAAATTGTTGAAATTTTTAATCAAAATAATTGTTATATTCGTCAAACTCATCGGGCACTTCTTCCATTTAATGGCGTACATAATCGTCCTTCAGGGTGGCTAATTCGAAGAACAATCTGTAGATCGTTTTCGAAACACATTTACTGTTACTGATCATGTGTATCCCGTGAGACGCCGAACAGTAAGCTGTGAAGAAGTTGTAGCCACTGTACAGCGATTAGTCGCCGTTCTGAGCAACTGGGGTTGTGTCCTTCCACTTTATGGAAGATTTTTTAATTGTTGAAAATTTGTGTTCCAGAATGCGCCTTCTACGCGCCAGCCATGACGGCCACACACCAGAAATCATATTTAAATTTCATAAAATTGTCTTTCCAATAAAACCCCTTTCATTGCTATTAAAAATATATTTGATATTAAAAATATATTTCCTTGTTTTATTACGATTTAAACTTGTGTCATTCTATAAAAAAACACATTTTATCTTAAATCAAAAATTATTTTATTCCAAAATTTGTATTTGATATTTTTGTTAATTAATCCAAAAGTAAGCATGTGAAACCATTTAGCTATTTAAGATACCTTCTAGCTAATCATAGAACCACTGTGCACAGTCTATGAAATTTATTTATTTTCATTGTAATTAGACATGCAGATGCAGGATTTGGTTGTTATGGTGTTGTGTTTGGTGAACATGATGTTCGTTTTTGAGGTCTTGCCAAAATGTAAACAAAACAAAAGAATGTCCCAGCCAGAATATTCCAACAGTTCTACTTTTCTTTATTTCTAATTAATTCTAGAACATCCTGCCAAAACGAAAACTAAACGTGCTATAAGTATTTCATAGGAAATATGGCTTTAAAAATTTTATCACATATGTAAAAAAATTTATATCTAACTTTTCCTTTTCAGATATTTTAAAACAGACACCAACTTTTATGTTGCACTCACGGAGTTGTTAATATATTATACATATACGAGTACGTATGTATGTAGGGGAAATCTGAAACCATCATTAACGAGCGCCTTAAATTAAAAAATTAATATAAAATTAATGCATTAAACCAGATACGGGCGTTTCATAGCACAATTGTGCTGAGATCATTCACACGTATTCTTACCCTCTTTAATTTAGTCGTCGATGAGACAGCGACGAATGAATATCAGGCGGATGCTTACGAATTTTGTTATATTTTTTTCCAGAATATTTACCCAGCAAACAAATTCAGTCATGATGATATGCGAAAAATATTTTGTCATAAACAATGCTTTCGATAACATACAATGCCTTTTATATAATTTTTCTCCAAAAGCGGACTATACTAATTCCCTTAATTTAGTAATACACTTAGTGTTATTAATTAGTCTGTGTAATATGTTATCAAAAATATTTTGAATATGTTTCCCATATGAAAATGATCTTCCATGCCGACATACATACATCAAAGCTTATTAAGTTTGATACATCCAACCGCGTATTTTTTTGGCGAATATTCAGTGTTATGCTTCAGCAAGCAACCATTCTTTTATTTATTTATTTATATTTTCTTGAATGGAAAACAACAAATTATTGTCCCATCTTTTTTAATATTTTTCATTTGACTATTTACTCAGAGAAAGTTTTATTTTTAATTAATATTTTTATGTAATCAACTTTTTTTTTAACTTACAAAATATTGCTACTTATGTATAAATATGTAATGCACCATTATCTATCAAACGCTTGGCTTTTTGTTTGATGGGTAGCTCGCAAGCTCAACACATACACAATTTACCAATGCATTGAGGGTGCCCACCACTGCATTAAACACATTCGAGATAGCAGGCTACACGAACACACGACTACAAAAGCCGTTGGCTACAATCATCGCCTCGTAGTCAGTCAGCTACTTAGTTATTTTGGAGACGGCAGCTACATTGTCAACATCTCATTTTAGTGGTGCGACTTTCATATATAAAAAAGCGCTTATTTTAAATCTATTTATAGACCGAAACAAAGTAATAATAAAAACGATTTATTTGTTTATAACTCTTTATTGGTTTTGCATTTGTAATAAATACATTTTGATGCCCTTTTTTTGTTTTTGGCACTATGAAAATTAGTTTATGAGTTAATTAATTTGTGACCTAACTAACGTCTTTTATCGATAACGGCTATCAAATATATACAAAATTAGAGTATTCAAAATAATGGAATTTTTACTGGAAAAGTCAGATACAAAATTTCAAAATTTAATAATACTTTCAATATGTGAATAAATTTGAAAAATATGTCTAACAATAGAAATAAATTTTGGAGTACTTTGAGATGATACCCATAACGTTAATATGGGGCCTACATTCTAGGAGTACAAAAAAATACAATAAATAAATAAAATTCAAAAATAAAAGCCGAGAGAGAACGCAAAAAAATAAATAAATAAAAATTACAAAATAATTTTTATTCTTTTATTAAATTTTATTTATTTTTAACCATTTTCATATTCTTGACTAGTTTGAGAATATTTTTAAATGCTTATTTATTTAAGATGTTTCACTGTGTTGGCAGCACTAATTTATTTATTGTCGCCTATGAAAATAGAAATTAGTTTAATTTGACTACAACCACAAAAGTAGCACGGACAACAACCTGCCGTGTAAACGTTAAAATAATCATTCCCATATAAACACGTGTATTCTATTTCTGACACGTTGTAGTCGGTAGGCTGCTGTCGTGAATGTGTTTCATTTTTAATTTTTTTAGGATATTATTTGTTTTTGATTTCTTATAAATTTCTTACAGGAAAAATTTCTTTTACGCAAAGTAGTTAACAAAATTAGGTCCTTAATTATTTTCCACACTTTTTTTGGCAAATCAAATAGGTACTTAAACGATTTAATTTAAAAAACATCATTCACATCAAAAACAGTGTAAATTTTTCAGTTTCCTTTTTCCAAAAAAACATTCAGAAATGAATATCTTTAGTAATACAATCAATTTAAAAATGCATAAATATGAATTAATACAAAGTAAGTGAAATCCTATTATTAGATAATTTTATAGTTTAAAGAAATTTCCTGAATGAATATTTTGGAAATAGTTTTTGGTTAAAATTTTTATAATTTAATTTGCATTTTTCTTTAATTCCAATAAAATTTCATAAAGAAAACCTACTTTCAATTATAATAGTAGATGTTGAAAAGATCGAAAGCAATTTATAGTAGAAAATATCGTATTTTGCAGTCCCTTTTTTGATTTTCTCCAAGCGTATAAAATCCTCCATTATGATATTAGATTTATATTTTGATTTTTTTTTAGGTTCCTAACAGCTGTAGGGTACGTGGAATTCGATACGAGCAATTCAATAAATCTTACTTTTTCCTGCAATGTTATTGTAACACTGCACTTATTATGCGCTCTCTGCATGAATATTGAACTCAAAAATGATACATTAAAATGCAATTTAGATAATCAACCTAATTTTATGAAAACAAAACACTTGTGCATGACGTTTCATGATACATTGTATTTGTAAGCACTATTGTAGTATGTATTTTTTATTATTTTTACAAATTTTCCTTGCCTGCATAAAAAAAACAGAATAAAGCATAACAATTGATTGGCACAATTTTCAAACAAGAAGGAAAGGCCTCTTAAAGCAAAAATAAAATCAGCAATATTCCATGAAAACTGCAAGTATTGGTTCTAAAAAAACAAGAACCTAGAAAGAAAAAACTCGCACAAGGTTTGATAATGAAAACTAACTTGTTTAGTGGTAGCTGTCGAGTAGTTTATGGCCGTTATGATTATTATGTGTTTTAAAGAACTCGCCGAACTGATTTGGGGCCAGGGGTTTTATGAAAATAATTTTATGCTATTTAACTTACCTTTATCTTCATTACGTAATTGGAGGGTACAAAACCAATATTACCCTTCATGCTGACCACTTGCCACCAATTACGTTGACGTGCTGATGTTTGATACAAAATAAAATATTCACCCTCATCAAAACTGATGGTCTTTGGATAGACGGCTTGAAAATCATATAAGGCTTTAAGCATTTCGATGTTATCTGCAAAGAATATACACATATATGAAAAACACACACACACAAACGCACACTGTTGTAGAAAATTGATTTATTAAGGCAACACAAGGAAAAACATTTAACTGAAGTGTAAATTAATTTGTTTAATTTTTCATTAATAGAAAACTTTTTTCAAGGATGTTATTCTTATAGTTTTCTATTTAACTAGAATTTATTTTATTTTTTATTTTTTTGCCAACAAATAGTGGGTAATATATATTTTATATAAATCCAACTTTACTGTGTGATAGAAAAACTGCAACTACTAAATGATTTTAGAGAAACAGATGAACAAACGGAATGAAAACAGGGAGGTGGTGACAATTGTCAAAAAGCAGAATCACTTGAGAACTGTTCGGGAGGCAGAAAGCGGCAGCTACTAACATAAAAACAACAAAAAATAATAACGAACTAAATAATTGCTGGTTGGCAAGGCAACGAGGATAATCATGTGTAAAAACAAGGAAATAAAACAAACACGAATAAAAAAAAAACACTGTCGTATTCACTAAAGCAACACACACATACGCACACGGCCAAGCGAACAAAACAATAGTGCACAAAAAACAACAAAAGGAAAATATGCAAATCAAACACAGTCTTAAATAACCGCTACATTTCGCTCAAATTTATATATGTACGTCCATGCATACACATATTGATACATGCATATGCAAATATAAACAATAACAATTTCTTATTTGATCTCGTTGGCTTTTGTTCAGGTATTTATGTTTTGTATTGAAGTAATGCAAACAGCAGTGCCAGAGTTTGTGGATTTATTTCCATACATACTGCCGAATTTTAAGCACGATATTCTGTAGTGGGATATAGGAACGCAAATTTTGATTTTTAAACAACATAAATATTTTTGGAAACAGATCAAGGTATTATTTGTTATGTGTACAGAGCACCAGTACATAATTGAAGCCAACAGAATAGATACATATTTTTTTCTTAGAAACACAATCTTTGAAAAGAAAACTGTCGGAATGCCGGCATGAGATTGGACTCAGTAGCTCTGGACCAGCACATCTGAATCCATCAACTCTAAATGAAGGTTATAAAAATCTTAATGAAATTTGATATTACAGTGGTATTGCTTCTATATGAATAAATTGCCAGGCTCTTGCGACAAATTAAAATTACTATCTATAAAATCTTGGTCTTGCTCTAAAACGATATGCAGTCAAACCAATTCTCCATTTAAAGTTTATAGCAGAGACACCTTAAAGCCTATTTGAACTTAAGCCATTAATATAAGTACCATAGCAAAATATTGATTACAGATTCTTCGACCTTTTGATTTTTAATAGAAGAACTTTGTAAAAGAAATTGAATTTCTTTATTTTCCAATATTTCGATTTCCTCTAGATATCCTTTTTATATTATTTGTCAGAGAAAAAGTTTAGCACAGAGTTATAGGCGTTTAATTTATAAAAATAGGTTCAGAATATACAATATTTTGGAGTGATTCTAAATTATTACCTGTATTCAAATTTATAAACTATCGTACTCATTTCCTTATTATTTTTCATGAAAAAACTTTTTTTTTACACATTGTTATAATTCTATTTTATGTTTTTAAAATCGTTTATTCGACATATTGTCTCAATTAAATTAGTGCTTTTTTTGTTATGTGGTCAAGTATGTCTATATGCCTGCATATGCAAAGGATATCGAAATATTAAGAGGTTTTGTTATTTTGGAATTAGGTTAAAGTCTAATGATGATTTGGTGTAAGAACCAATGAAATGCAGGCATATAGACATACTTGACCACATAACAAACAAAAAGCACTAATTCTATTTTATGTTTTGAAATATTTAAAATAAATTTTTATTATACAAGAACAGCAAAATAATACTTTTTTTCTTTATTTTTTTATCTTTAAAATATATTTTAAGTTAATTTTAACTATTATTCTTGCCCTGAAGAAGATATCCAAAGGATATCGAAATATTGGAAAATAAAAATCAATTTCTTTTATATTATAGGTAACTGAAATTTATTTGTTGGTGGTCAAGCAATGTCTATATATTTATAAAAAAATACTTATATACAAGCCTAAAGCTTACTAATAAAACAGATAATAAAAATGTATATGTATAATAGTTTTAAGCAGAAATAAATAGAAAAAAAGTCTAGCCGAAATATGAAAAACCTTTAAAAATTTATCTTTATACTAGTCAACATTTAAAAATAAGGAATGCACTAGTCAACGGACTTCAACATGAAAAAAAACTTTTAAAGTTCTAACATCGTAGAGCTGGCAGGTAATTTAAGAAAGTTGTAAGGCTAGTAAAAACAAGGTCTTAAAGAGATTAAGATGTTTTTTATACCTTTCATAAAATTATATTATCCTTTTAACTTATTCGGGAGTTCCGGTATGTACATACATATATAAGTTGGGTATATTCTCAATTCGACCTGCCGGAAGATAAGTATGTGCTGCATACACATCCATATGTACATATAAAATATGTAAGGCACCAAATGCATAACAGGTACAAACGGAAAGACAAAACGAAATGCTCTTGCAACTGAGGTTAAGGGAATTGCGAAAACCCAACAGAAATGTATTAACAATTAATAAACGGCAACGCTGCGTTAAATTTTCTAAACATCCTGGAATTAAATGTTTTCCCTTTTTCAAGCATTATATTATAATTTACATATCCGTTTATATTTTTTTACATGTAAGTAAATATTTCTTTGTAATATATGGTGGGGGGGGCTAGCTAATACTTACCCATTTTGTACGTCAACGTGAAGCAAGTCCTCAGTATTTTTGTTTCTTAGTAAATGTTTGTATAATTTTTTTTTTGTCTACGTACGACAGTAGTTGCAAAATGAATGAATTTTTACACTAGACAAGGACGTTAACTTTGTATGTAGTTTTGTATTTTGGTTTGTTGTTTGTTTTTATTAGCAATTTCGCGTTTCCTTGTTTTCTTCTCTTTCCTTGTATTATGGAAGAATCTTATCTCCCGAAAACAGCATTCCCTCCTTTTTTGACACAACAAGCACGAACACACAAATACAATATATATATATACACGAATTTTTATATTTAGGGCGGAGGCTGTTTTCTTAGCTGGGGACACTTTTGTTAGTTTTGCATGTGCGATTTTTTTCTTCTTATTGGTATATCATAGTTCTATTAATAACTTGAAAATTTTGTTTTTCTTTTTGTTCGTTTACCTTACTTGTTGATATTTTCCAAAAGATATTAAATTTCCAAACTTTCTTTGGTTTGGTTTCACTTGTTCTACAGTTACTGATAGAAATTGTTTTGTGATAATATTGCCTGCCTCTACTTCTAAAACACTTCTTATCTTTACGGTCGCCACTTAATAAATACAGGATATTATTTGTATAACGGTATTATACTCGTTTGATTTGGTTGCTTCGTCGTTTTGTCTGTTTTAAAAGTGTTTTAGTTAATTTTTATGTTGCAATTTGTCAAATAACACAGATGATTTTATGAGTTGCCATATTAATACAATTGTAATGTCCCATATCATATGGTACGACATGAACATTTAAAAATTCCAAAGAAAAATGAAGCAATTTCTCCTTTTCATTATATCATATATAGAAAAACGTGTTGAAAAAGTATTACTTTTTCATTATACAAATTTGTTTATGTCTTATTGCGATATAATTATCGCAAGACTCGTTAATATCAGTTATATTATTCTATGCTGCCATTTGGTACGTATCGCAATGCACTGCTCCTATTGAAGTAACTCTCAGCTAAATACGGCAGCCTTGGCAATTGTTTATGTTTATAGCACATTTAACAATTTCGCTGTGTTGTCTATCCTTTTTAAATTTCTTTCAAAATAATGCCTAAAATAATAGAATTGAGACAGGATCGGAATTTAATACGGTCTAATTTCGATGGTTATAAATTGTCCTTAGATCCCGTACCAGTTCTAAGACAAGATTTAGCATGTGCACCTCTGAAAGCGGAACCCAACGATGATCAATATTCCTTACTGCATGCCGAATTATTTTCTATGCAAAATTTGCTAGTGGTGGATCCCTGGGCCAGGACACAATCATATTTCATTAATCGCAAAGGAGAGATTATAAAATGTGCTTATGATGACAACAGAGGCAGGCCAGAGCCACAGCAAATGGTGTATAGCTTTCCAAGTTATGATGCTCCTAAGAAGGGAGATTATAATTATAGTTTACGCTTTGTATCCGAAAAATATTGTGTGATATGTGACGGTGTCAAAACTCTAAGTTTGTTTGAAACCGGTGACCGTGTGAAGGGTGGTGAGTGGAAATTGGTGACCACTTGCCCGATATCAGGCCATGAATTACCTGAAGATGAGAAAAACTACATAATATATGACGCACGTTTGGATATTATACGAGAGCATAAACAAATTTCTATTATTTTGGGTCATATTCAACGTGTAGAGTCAAGTCGAAATGACGGTTCTTCGACACATTTCCTTTATTTGCATTGGAGTAAGTGGATTTTGGAAGATGCAGTATGGCATTTTGAAATATTGGATACTTTAGAGGGAAAAGGTTCTATGTACTATTGTGCTTTTGAACCAAAGGCCGAATCAGTAGTCATAAGCTCCAATCATGAGTTTAAATTTAGGTCACAAAAATTACAAGATAGTGGTGTACAGGAAGGACCTTTAGTGGAACAAGAGAAGCATCACTTGAATGGAGACTCTGCTAATCCAGATAATTGTTTAGTATTTTCTTGGTCGCAAACTGATGAAGATGTGGTTATAAAATTTGCAGCTGAACCAGGCAAAGAAAAACATGACTTCAAAATAAATAGCGTAATCAATAAGGTTATAGTTAAATGCAGGGAGCAAATATTATTGGACCATGAACTCTTTGATAAAATTGATCAAGACTTAACTACATGGACAACAGTAAGAAAATTTCATTAAGTATATTGCTACAAGAAAGAATTAAAAACAGCAAAGACAAATAATATAAAATCCTCTTCCCCAGGAAAACAATTTTCTTCAAATCAATTTAGTTAAAAAGGATTCCGGATTAGTGTGGACCTCACTGCTGGCAAATGGTCTGGGACCTAAAGAAACCACTGAAAAAAATGGGGAAAATTGTTTACCAATTGAACAACAGCCAATAGTCAATCTTGAAGCACCCATAGAAGATTGCGATTTTCCCATCAGCATAGCTGAAGAAGAAGTAACGGTTTGTAAGTAATTTAAAAAAAAAATAATAATAAAATTATATATAAATTTAATTTATATATAATAATATATATGATTCTCAAAAAAGAAAAAAAAAATAATGAGGCTTTTTTTACAGCTCGCTTTAATTTACCAACAAAAGCCATAACTCATTCCATTATAATGGCATCATCGCCGCCCTTATTTGCCACTTCTCTACGGCCTGGATTCCCACTTTCTTTAGCAACCCGTCAAGATATCGACTGTTGTCTATGGTTGCAAAATTACAATTCATCAAAACCTGAAGAATGGTCTATGCGTCATGAGGGGAATTTACATGCATTTGGTTATGTCCAGGCTTCAAAACAGCAAAAGAAATTTATGGATTGCTCACCCGATTTAGGCTACGCCGTAATTGCCGAATCACATCGTCATGTTTTTTTGTATAAAACAAAGTATGATACAGCCAGTGGCCTAAGAAATCGTAATGGACCTCAGGTAACAATTGGCAAACAGCATTTGATAACTCTGGAAGATTCAGGTGAAGTATTAGGGCTTACCACTGCCAATAGCGTAGTTACATTACTGACGGAAAACTGTGTGCTAGTCCTACAAATTGAATCCTAACAAATCAATTCGAAAAGTAATTGTTTATTTATTCGATAATGGAGAAAAAGTTAGTCATGCTAGGCTATATAATGGCATAATTCCGCGAATGTGTTTATTTCACATTTCATATTGTATTTATTTGAAATCTAATTTGAATAATAACGAGTAAATTAATAAAATATGTGTACATATTACAATAAATGGAATGAAATATATATTTACAAGAGTTTTAACTTCCATTAATACAGAATTTGAATTAAACAGATACCATCAATATCAGAAAATAAGTAAAAAAAGTTATCGTTATCAGAAATACAAGTTCGACGTATTTCTGAAACGTAATACATACTTAAAACTTCGAAATAGTTGATTGTACAGAATCTACTAAGACATTATTTTTTGCCTAGTGAAGACGCATCTTAATCAGAATGGCTAGGTACTTATGCTATTCTAGCACACGTCTCGTGTAAACATGCTTCAGAAAAAGACTCAGCAACTTAATACTATTCGCTACACCCTATCACGTTAAACCAATAAATTGCTCTTTGAGTAACGCTGTTATCAACACACATGTTTTCTAAAAACACATAAATAGTGGAGAACCGCAAGCAAAATGTTTTAGATTTTTTGGTGTGCGGTAACAGCTTAGAGGCCTAAATAATATCTAATAAGATTTTCACCGGTGGCTACTGAATATAAATTTCTTAATTCGTTGTAACAAAAATAAATTACAAATGCTCGTTCACTAAATACGAAACAAACACGCGGTGTCAAACTTGAAAAAAAGTAAAATTAATTATGCGAAACGCAAAAGGTGCATCGTTACAGAAAACTTTAACAGAATAGAAAAAAAATTAATTATAGAAAACTAACGATTTAAAAGTGGAATTTGACTTAATTTTCCCATGTAAAAAAGTTCACGTAATTAATTTTTTTTTGTGTTGTGGTCTGTAGCTGAAAATATAATAGAACATTGTTTTTCATATAAAAAATACATGACAACAAAGTTAACGTTAGAAAGTAATAGAGAAGAAAAACGCAAAAAGGTAGAAAACAAAAACAGTACTCCTGCAGCAAATTGAAATTGAGTTGTTCCTGCAGGTAGCAAAAACTTGAGAGCTTTATTCGTTAGATTCCCATTAACAGGGTGAGGTCATCATTTATCTGCACCAACGTAATTTTTTTAAGTGTTTCACAAATACATACATACTTTTGTTTAAATTGTAACATTCGTCCAATAATTAATTAAACAAAAAATTTTACTTAATCACGGTGACGAAGTCAAAATAAAAAATTGTGTCCCCAGTTTCAATTGTTGTGAAATTTTTTTACTCTTAATTAAAAAAAAAAAACACTATTTAATTGCAAATTTAGTAAATATCGGCGGCGACAACGTGATCCAGCTTTTTCTTGTGGTGGATACTTTGTTGTTGCATTTGCCCCAAGCAAAACAAACCAAAAAGAAACAACAACTACAACAACAAGGAAGTTGTTCTCTTCTTACAGACAAAAATAAAAAAATAGCAGGGGACATAAACAGGGTGTCCAAACGAAGTCAATACATATTTGAGAAAAAGCAATTTCATTTTGTCGACTGAACACATTTCTTGAAAAGAAAACAGGTGAGTGAATTTAAAATGATTATAATTTTTATATATTAACATCAGTCGCAAAGCAGCTCTGAGTCAGTTAACATCAAGCCTCGTTGGCAATTATCTTTTAAGTGCAGCCAGACCACTGATTGTTTACTCTCTTTCGAGAGTTTTGCGTCTCACTCGCACTAGTTAATTTCAACACCTCAGATAACTGTATAGTCTGCTTTTACACACATCAGTTTTTCTTGAAGCAGTTCTCTACAGTTCTCTTTTAAAACTGCCCGTTTGTTTACACACAGACAGTCTGTGTTCAATTTCTTAATATGACGCCATTAATGAGAATAAAATAACAAAAGAGAATTGAAGTAACTTTCTGGTACAATCAAGTATGTACCCCTCTTCTTGCTTCTTTCCTCTCTCTCCCATAAACTCAGACTTGCTTCAAGAAAAACTGATGTGTGTAAAAGCAGACATAGTTTTACAGTTCTTCTGAGGAATATTCCGTGGTTAACTACGTTGCTACTTCCTATGTGAAGGCATAGGTCGTGTACAGTCAGTCACAGTAACGGAATATAGTCTAAGTCACTCCGTCGGCATCTGTGCACCAAATACTTTGCAAATTTACTTTGTAAAGTATTTCAACATACAAATACAAATACAATATATTAACATATAACACCCTTCTACATAATTTTTATAGTTATAAGAATGAAAATTGTTTAGAAAAGAATGTCTTACAGTTTTAAAATAATAAAAGAAATGGAAAAGGCAGAAAAAATTCAGCATTTCTACTCGGAAAAAAATGCTCTTCGCCTAAAGTTTTTATGAAATAATAATGTCTACAATAATTCTCAAACGGTTTTAGAAAATTTGTGAACAGGCTAACCGGTCTCTATTACCGAAAAACTAATCATGTAGCACTTGTTTGAACGTCGCAATTTGTATCAATTAAATTAATTCCTTCCCACTTAATTACGAATGAAATGTAAACTGATGAAACGAATTTTATAAAACTGGTCTTGTATTGTTTAAGGCACATTAATGAACAAGTATATGTACATCTATACACACATATGCACTGTCATATGTAAGTTGAACAGGATTCTTGTTTCTTTTTGATGAAAAAACGAGAAGAACAAAATCAGAAGTTAACATGGCAGAAAACAAAAATACATAGTTGCTAAATTCTGCTGGTCTAAACCAGATGTGTGGTTGACTTCCTAAGCGTATCAGCAAAATAATTTTAGAAAAACCATAAAGATTCTACTTTAAAAGTAGAATTACAGCACACTGATGTGATTATCATAGCAGAATTTCTACATCAGCTCAAAACACAAATTTATCATTGGATTGTGCTGATTTCAATCGTTGTCCAGATTTGAAAAATACCTCAATTTCAAGTATAGAAAATAATAGACATCGATTAATGCTACAATCGTTATATATATATATATATATATATATATATATATATATATATATATATATATATATAAAGCGTGCTTTTTTTAGAGTGACAATACGAGAGCAACGCGTGCAAATTGTTGAAATTTTGAATCAAAATAATTTTTCTATTCGTCAAAGTCATCGTGCACTTCTTCCATTTTATGGCGTACATAATCGTCCTCCAGAGCGGCTAATTTGAAGAACAATAGATCGTTTTTGGACCACATTTAGTGTTGCAGATAATGTGCATGCCGTGAGACGCCGAACAGTGCGCACTGAAGAAGCTGTAGCCGCTGAACAGGAAAACATTGAAGATGATCCTAATCAATCAATTCGTCTCTGTTCTCAGCAACATTAATTTAATAAAGTTTTCTTTCCAATTAAGACCCTTTCAGTGATATTAAAAATATAGTTTCTTGTTTTATTATGATGTAAACTAGTGTCACTCCAAAAAAAAAAAAAAAAACACCCTATATAATAAAAGTACCCACTACACAACGAATTAATTGTAAAACAATAATATCAGAATTAATAAAAATTAACAATTTGCATAATTTCTATATGTATTCCATTTTTAAGGCCTAATTCATAAAAAAATATTTTATGACATTCTTATTTGACGAATTCCAATACAAAAACGTGTTAAGTAAGTGGTTTAGAAGCATTATAGATTTTTTATGAATTTGGCCTTAAGTTTATGATATAGGTTTGTTCAAATCACATCAAGCATTATGCTTGTACATATTAGTAAAAATTTGTTTGTATGTGTGATACCGACGATGCTGGATCACAAATTAAGTAATTTAAATTCACTTCGAAAAGTATTCCACAAATAAATAAATATTACTTTTACACTTCAAACAAGAAGTCACTCTTTAGATGATGGAAAGAAAAAAATATTGTTTAATTTATGTAATTGCAAACTTTATGAGATATTGTGTCCGTTAAATTATTATTAATTTTTAATTTTCTTTTTATTTTGGTATTAGGTTGATGTCTAGTGATGATTTGGTATAAGAACCAATGAAATGCAGTCATATAGACGAACTTAACCACAAAACCATTATGTTTATTATTTAAATCCTTTTCAACTTCAAATTGTGAAAGAAAATTAGAAAATAATTTTTTTTAATGTGTCTCGGTCATGCATAATATAATAAGGAACTAAGGACGTCATACTAAACACTTTTTATTTTCTACTGTCTATGTGCTGGACAGATGCTCAAGCATGTGTATATTCGAACGTCAAGCAGACGTACATGAGCTTGATGTTAAAGCATTTGATCAGTGTAATATGGCCTTTGAGTATCTCCGTTTTGTTATTTCATTATTTTAGGCATTGACAAGGAAATATATACAAAAATTTATTAGTGTTTTTAAAATATGTGTCATTATTATTTATTTTTTTAAATTCTTCTTGTTTCTTGACATCTTTTTAATTATTATTGTATTCTGATATTTTTAAGCTTAAGGTCTCTTTATTTTAGTTTGGTTTTTAATTTCAATATTTCGTCACTCCGTTGTGTGACTTCTTCAGGAAATTAATTATTTTATTTGATATGAAAAAATATGTTGTTTGTTGACAAATAATTTTGTTTCACAAACAACATATTTTTTCATATCAAATAAAATAATTAATTTCCTGAAGAAGTCACACAACGGAGTGACGAAATATTGAAATTAAAAACCAAACTAAAATAAAGAGACCTTAAGCTTAAAAATATCAGAATACAATAATATTTATTTTTTTGATTTACCGGCTTTTTTAATCTATTTTTCCATAAAAATTAATTTTTTAATATGCATACGAGTAGATATTCTTTTTTATTTATTATTTTTGAAGCGAAATATGTGAATAAATAAACATTTTTGTTACTGGTTTCTTTTAAATAAAACAAACAAAGTGTATCATTTGTTTAAGCAAATCAAAGCATAAAAAATAAGCAAATCGAAGAAATTAGAATAACGTTAGTAAATAGTAACTATTATTTATTTGTTTTTATTTTATTGTTCTACTGCTTATGTGTAGGCTGAGCCTGTTACATATTGTCTAGGGATTATGAAATTATTTACAACAACAAATTATCGGTGGCCGTGCACTATCGCCCAGAATTCTGGAAAGAAAATCTGTCATTGAGTGTCATTGTTAAGTACTTATTTATAGCCTTTAATATATCACTTCGGGGTGTTTTTTTACAAACTTGCAACAGTTGTTGTCTTGAAAAATAGAATATATGATTCATTTGACGGCTGAAAAATCATCTTGCTATTGTTAATAAATAAATATTGCAAGAACAATGGAGACTCGTCGGCTCGTAATTTTATTTAGGCAAGTGTTTAATCTAAATTAAAACGTTATGAATCATAAAGATTAAAATATTGCTTAAACATCTCTTAATTTAAAGAAGCACTCAATATATTTCACTGTGGCTGATATGTCGATTTTTTGTTAATATTATTTTCTTTAAGTTTAATATTCCGAAATATTTAGTTCAAGTAACATTGCAATAATTCAAAGTAAATGAGCCAGGTGCAGTCATTAATTTCTTTTTTATGAACCAAATTTAGAACTCAAAGTTTGAACGTTCATGTTTAAAAAATAAATTGAAATGCAGTTTATATTAACAAACAAAACAACAACAACAAAAACTAGATCGAAGTCTGGCTCGAGACAAAACGTGTATTATTAAGGTTTTGTTTGTTTTTTTTTTTTGTTGCAGATAATTTGAATATAATTTCTCATGCTATTGAACTCTAAATTTATTAATGATTATATTAAAATATCTTTATATGAACCAACTGCATGTTATTGAATACAACAAGCAAATCTTTGAAAAATAAATAAATTGAGGCAGTTTATTTGACGTGGGTAGAATATTTTCTATTTTATTTATTTTTAACAAAATGTGAGTTTCGAAATTTGCTTTACAACAAAGTGAAAATTCTGTGACGTAATACAATAGTTGTGTACATGAGCAAAAGTTTTCTCTTGAATGAATTTTGTAACTCTATATTTTGGAAATCTTTTATTGTTTCCATACCTAAAAATCTTAGGCAAATTTTCTCTCTACAACTTCCAAGATTTGTGTTCTCAGCACTACCCCTTTCTTTATATAGTTGCAGTATAGGGCATTGTATGAGTAGGGCCCTTCGAGCGTTGGCCTCAAAAAAAATGTATCTTGAAAACATTTATATCCCAATTACAGTTGTATTTAAAAACATGATTCATAAAAAATATTAGTTGATAAATATGAAGGTTAGAAGCATAAAATATTTTTTATGTTTATAATCTTCTTCAAATTATAACAATTTATTTGTAAAATACGGTTCATTTTTTTATTTATCTTTTTTTTTGTAATAAACTTTAAATGATACAATTTCAATAATGAGCTAAACAAAACCGGCATAATAAAAAATAGAATTTTTTTACGGGAAATTTTTATTCCAGCTGAAGGCAAAAATGTTATCGTAAATCTCCCGTGAAAAATTATTCCCCTTTTCAGTTTTAAATACATTCATAAAAAAGAAGAAGAAGCTGAAAACAGCATAAACAAGTAAGAACGTTATATTCGACCGGGTCGAATCTTAAATACTTAATAAAAATGGAGAAATAGAAACTCTATTTTGAGGGGACGTGGGTTCGACAATACAGCCCCTTCAACTTCGTCATTAAAGCTTAAAAATGTTATTTTTAAGGGATGTAGGCTTAAGTAAAACAATTTGTTAAATTTTTACACTATCTTTGCATATAATAACGCCTACTAAAGGGGGCGGGGTCCTAAAATTACTTCTTGTTATTTTCTGGCTCCAAGTTTAACGCGTTGGACCTTCTTTAATATAAAAATATATAATTTGCTTAACAAAATTACAAAAAAAAAAAAATTAAATGATGTCGTTTTTTAGAGGTTGGTTTAGTTCTTCTTAGGGGAACTTTTTTCCCTCTTGCCCGATTTAACCCATCCCCGATCTGTGCTATCCTTCAAAATATATTTATACCAAATTTCAAGGGTCTCCCTCTGTTCATTTGGATTGATCCGTGATTTCCACAAGCGGGCGGGATATATATATATATATATATATATATATATACATATATATATATGTGTGTGTGTGTGTAAGTAGTTTTTAGAGTGTTCGAGGGAATGACAACGTGGAGGGTATAAAAACTGTATGACAAAATTAAAATATTTTCATAATTCATAGGGTTTGTCGTTGTACGTTTAACGTACAATTTGAAAAAGACAATTTCATATAAAATCTGAGAAAAATATATATATCACAAATAAATTGTTTCTTATTTCTTTGAGTAATTTTATTTAAAAAATCGATACAACAAGACTTGTGACTACAGCAATGAAGTATGAAATTAATAGGAATTCAAAAATTATGTGACTCTTTTACTCGGCATCTTTTTTTGCTTATACTATTAAGTTTCCCAATTTTATTAAAATTGAATATATCACAAAACTAGGCTTGAAAAGACTTTCTCTTGGGCATTAGTATATTTTATATCTTGATTTATCTGCCATCAAATTCGATTTAATGAATATAACAATCAATCTTATATTTTTATGACAGTCATTTCAAATAGATTTTTTCCTATAATGAACACCAAATCTTGGGTTGTTTTTATTATTAATAAGGTCTATCTAAAAGAGATTGTTTGTATATTTGTATACATATTACAAATTAGATAGTTTTTTTCAACGTTTCAACTTTTTATGAAAGTTTTCCTAATGATAAGTATCTAAATTTATAAAATGATAAATCGTGTTATCTCTACATTGTACAACAATTTTTTATTTATTTATTTTTTTGTCTTGCAAGTCAGCACTTTTATTTATTTTTATATATTTTATTGTTGAAGTGATCATTATCTAATGACTTTAATATCGAATAGCAAAAAAAAAAAAAAAATAAAGATAAAAAATAAATAAATAAAAATTAAAAAACAATAAGTCGTATTTTTTATTTATTTTTTTTTTTTGTCTTGCAAGTCAGCACTTTTACTGCCTGTCCCACGATGTCACTCGATATCGTTCTATCGAGTAAATACATTTAAAACAAAAACAAATTTCAAAATTTTGTTTTTGTTTTAAATGTATTTACTCGATAGAACGATATCGAGTGACATCGTGGGACAGGCAGTTAATTATTTTGATATATTTTATTGTTGAAGTGATCATTATCTAATGACTTTAATATCGAATAGCAAAAAAATAAAAAATAAAGATAAAAAATAAATAAATAAAAATTAAAAAACAATAAGTCGTATTGCGTTATAACACAAGCGCACGAAATTGAATACATGTACTCGTGCATAAAATTACCTGGCGGACGTTTTGTTAACAGTTTGTTAAAATAATGACTTAAGGCGATCAATTCACCCATTTTGTAAATTATCGTAAAACTTTTGACGGTTGACGCAAATTTAAACATGCCGAAGCCACAAATGAAATAACCCGTCTAGACTGTTATCGGCAAAATCATTACAGCGTCAAACAGGTAGTCTGCATAAATTTGATTGAATTTCAATGAGTTCGAGATTCATCTGTATTTTTATCAATTTATTCCAAACCGATGGCGTTGAAGGAAGCAAAGAGAATATAGAACATTTAGAATATATCACAAGTATGAAATGAACAATTTCACAATTAAATTAACAACAACAATTTCACAAATTAATTAAAAGTGTTTGGGGGGTCTCAGATATCGCCAAGATCTGACGATTTTTCGTTAACGCGATAATAGAAATTAATATTAAAACAGGATTTCAAAATTGTAAGAAATTCGATTTATAGCAAAATTTATACAGACAAATTTCAATGTCAAGGTTAAAATTTCATAAAAAAATTATTTTTTTTTTATATATAAATAAAGTCATCGTGATGAGTGAGTCAGAGTCTTACCTCTTGGCGATAACATTGACATATAGGGTGATTTTTTTAGCTGCATGAGAAGTATATATATTTTTTATAACAATAATTTGACAACTGAGGATCTCAATCTGTAAATAAATTACAGTTCAGTGCTGTTTGGGAAGTCAAATTATAATAGTACAAATTTATTTTAAATTTTACAAATTTATTTAAAAAAAATCTGTTCGAGAACTTCACAGCACACTTTTATCGAAAAATTGTTCTGAGCAATGAAGCTCATTTCTGGTTAAATGGTCATGGCAATAAGCAAAATTATCGCATTTGGGGTGAAGGTAATCCACAAACCGTTATCGAATCGAGATTACATTCATTAATCATACTTATTCTGTAACTCGTTGTCAATGTCACGTCAAGACGATACCAAAAATAGCTCCTACTCCGTGTAGACAGCAATTAACTACTTCTGATATCCTGTCTAGAGCCTTGAGTATTGAAAGGTACTGTTAGAATTTGTCAGTTGCTCAAGAAAATAAGTACAGAAGTGTCGTATTTTTGATATTCTTCCTTATTCTGTAACTCTTTGTAAACGTCATGTCAATACAATATCAAAATTAGGACACTTATGCCCAATAAATCAGTGGATATTTAAACGTTGTTTATATTCAAATTCTATTTAAATACAAAATTTCGTTTTTCGCTGCAAAATTAAATAAGATTTAAAATCCCACATTGTACATTTAAATTCAATTTAAGTTTTTCATACTGCCATGTGTTTTTCATAGTTTGTTTACATTCAACAACTTGAAAATTGGTAAAGCAGCTCCTCATTGAAACAAAACGTCGGTAAGAAGGTGCATTTATTGTATCATTTGCAGTATTTTTGTTACCATTTAATTGTGCTGCCATACTTTTGTCACAGTTAAATACTAAATGTAATTTTAAATCGAAAAATTGAAAGCGTATTTAAATACAGTTTAAATTTTTATGAAAATTAACTCAAACTACATTTAAATATTCACTGATTTATTGGGCATTACATATATTGCCTTTGTTAAGAATAATTGACTTCTGCTGACAGCCTCTGGCTATTCTTTAATGTCTAGGAGACTATTAAAAGCAGTTCCACTTCTTAAGAAATGGAACATGTAAGTGGCCTATTTTTGATATTGTGTTCACGTGACGTTGACGAATAGATACAAAATTAATTGGATTGTCTTGACGTGACGTTGACAAATAGTTACAAAATAAGGGGGAATATTTACGGTTTGGTGCAGTCCATCATTTCTTTTGAAATGAACAAAAAGGTGCCGTTGCGGTGAATGGCATATCGGTGCCGTTGCGGTGAATGCGATATCGAGTTATTCTGACGGAATTTTAGTTTTCAAAAAATTAACCAGCTAAACATCAACGATATTAGTTTCCCACAAGATGGCATTTTACAATCGATCTATTGTAAAATCAATTTGGTGGCATTTTTATTTACTGAAGTGGTCTTTTTCAGTAGTTTTGACGATTTAACGCCTTCGAAGTAATTGCTATGGGGCTCTTGATGTATTGAATGCAATTATTCAAGCCACAATGCCAGATTTATGACAAAAGGTAGTAAACAAAAGTTGACACGTCAAATAGACCACGTCAAGTAGACTCCCAGACGAGGCTGATAAATGCCGGGAATAATATTTTTGAAAAATAAATGCCATGAAATCATCTAACAGATTGTTGTGAACAAAATTTCATTCCAAAAATATTTTTGCTATTTTGTTACAATTTTAAGTTCTCAACTACATTAAAAAAACACCCATTATAAACACAAAATAAAATATAAATAAAATCGCGAATATCGAATGATCGCGTAAAATTTTTGTGTGATCGCTTACCATAATTTAAAAAACGTTTGAATTTAAAAACCACACATGCATACATACATGCATATGTATGTGTATATTACCATACATCTGTGTGTATGTAAATATGGAGGTATGAACATTGCAAAATTTATAGGTTGTTTCCACAGGGGAATAAAAAAAGTATTTATAAAACAATTAAAAATATATTTTTATACGATATTTTTACTTATTGCTTATAAAAATACCACAAGAAAATTTAAAATCGTTAGAACAAAAAACGTACAAAACATACCAAAATGCACATATTAATTTCCTAAGCACTTTAGCGTTAGTGGAAAAAAATCTTATCTCGTATATAAATATTTTGCTTAATAATAATAATGAGTTCGCACTCTTTTTATTATTTTTATAACACACCTGCCTGAATTTCTGGGAAAAAAGGGTAAAAACTCTTTTACTAATAAGAGGTTTTGATCGAGTAGAGAATCATATGTTCACAAAATAAAAGTTGACCAAAAATATCCGGATTGTTTCTGTCTCTCCTGAAAATTTCGAAAAAGGGTCTTCACTTTTGTAGGCCATTGTTCGTAACGTGTTTTTTTAAACAGACAAACAAGGCACAAGGGAAAGTCATCATCATTTAAATTATTAAACTTTACACAGCAGAGCAGAACAGCTGTTTTCGAAAGCCGCTATACTTTAACCATCGTTACTCATGTGCTGTATATTTCCTTATCTCCACTTGTGATTAAGTGCCTTTAATTGAATGCGGTAACAGTTTTTATTTGCACAAATTTTAAATATATTTTTTTACATAAGCAAAAGTCTTAAAAATTCTGAATTCATGTGACAAGAACAGAGTGCAAATTACGTCATGCGATATCGATTGAAATTTGTAAAGGGTTTTTCAACAAGAACTTTGTTTTTCAACTGTGGCAACACCAACAACATGATAGTTTTGATATTTAGTTTTCTTTACATATTCGTAGAGGATGCATTTGCAATTGTTACAAGGAAAATTCCATTTCGCAAAATCGCATTAGAATAATTGAAATTTGCTATGAAAATGGTGGTTCAGTTAAAATTACGTTGCGTAAAATTCGTGATATTTTCGGACAACATAATCGACCTTCAGAGACCTTTTGTCAACAAACAAAATTACTGCATTTAGGCTTCTGAAAATTCTACATCGATTATTGAGAAGTCTTTGCATGCTCAACGTGTCCCTGTATGATGCGCCATGTGGTCTGAAGGCGTGATTGGGTCGTTTTTTTCAAAAATGAGGCTGGAAATGCGGCAACGGTCAATGGATCACGCTATCGCGGGATGTTAACAACTCAATTTTGGCCTATTATTGACGACGTGATGGACATTGACCAGATGTCATATTCAATTCATAATTGCCGAACTTTTCTCTTTGTAATACAATAAAAATTTGAATGATTTTGATTTAAATTTTTTGTTTTATTTTGTTTTAGAAAACAAAGTTCTTTATGTAAATTTAGTTGGACATCGAATGCGATAATTTAGCCACAGTGTTTACGTGTGTAATTAATTTGCAAATGGTTTTTATTCAAATTCTATCTATATGATATGTCCTTGTTAAGGGATTTTCTCCAAAATTTTGGAGAGAAAGGTATTAAATTCGTAGTATCGTTGGAAACGTGCCGAATATATCTTTTATTATTATTAAAAAAATTTTATTCCAAAATATGTGAATAATTTTTTCCCGAAAAGCCTTGCCTTCTCACTGAATAGCAATCGTGAATAATTTTTCACTCAAAATTTTTTTTTTATACCCTCCAAAAAAGAATTTGGAGGGTATATTCACTTTGTCATTCCGTTTGTAACGCATCATAATATCCATCTCAGACCCCATAAAGTATATATATTCTTTATCAGTGATGAAATCTAAGATGATCTGAGCATGTCCGTCCGTCCGATTCAGTCCAAACGAAAAGAGCTAGACCCTTAAAGTTTTGTATAAATATATTTTGAACCTTAGGTTAAGTTCGAAGGTGGGCTAAATCGGGCAAGGGGGAAAAAAGTTCCCCTAAGAAGAACCAAATCAACCCAGAAAAATCAACATAATTTTTAAAGTTTTTTGGTTATTTTGTTAAGCAAATCATATATTTTTATGTCAAATACGGTCCAACGCCTTAAACTGGAGCCATAAAATAAAAAAAATTATTTGTTGACCCCGCCCACTTTAGTAGGCGTTATTATATGCAAAAATAGCATAAAAATTTAACGAATTGTTTTACTTAAGCCTACATTCCTTAAAAATAACATTTTTAAGCTTTAATGACGAAGCTGAGACGATACCTGGTACTACTCTGCCCTACACCCTCCTCCCCCTTCACCACCTAATGACCCTAACAAAAAAATTTTTTTTTTAATTTTGTAGGTAATTATCCCAAGCATTTATTTTTAGAGTTTTATGACAAAGGTGAAATGTTTCCCCCACAGCCCTTGCGACCCCGTCAAAACACAGTTTTTATACCCTCCAAAGAGAATTGGACCCCATAAAGTACATATATGTATATATTCTTTAGCAGTGATGAAGTATACGTTCATCTGTGGAAAACATGATATAGCCTATTTATGGACCCCTCCCCTTTTCGTGGGCGTTGACTTACGATATTATAAAAAGGAACTCTGTTCCACCAAATTAAACATTTAAAATTCACTTACTAAATATTTGAAGGGTATTTAAGATTCGACCCGGTCGAATATAACGTTTTTACTTGTTTTACTTTTTATTTCTATAACTTTCAAACTTTTTTCATTCAGTAAGAAATTATAGTTTTCTTCTGTTCTTCGAGGGGAACAAAAATTACATATGAAGTTCACGATATCTATTTTCAGGTGAGAGGGAATGCAAATCTACGGGGAACAAACTTTTCACTTATTAGTCACGATAGGGCTGAATATGTACTGCCTTTAATATAAAGGCAAGAATACCCTATGACATTTTGTGTAATAGTGGCAACGTCAATTACGCCTATTAGCCAGTTTATTAAGCCATGGAACCAGTATTCCCTCTAATGGTGTTTCACTTCTCTCTATTTAGATCACCTTTATATCAAGGAATCGCAAATAATATGTAATTATTTTAGGTATTTATTTTGAACTATTTTTTTTTTTGTTTCTCGAAAGCCGTTACACTTTCATCATCAGTACTCGTGTATATTTTAGTGGCATACAATAACAGTTTTTATTTATAAAAATGTTAGGGGAAAAATATACGAGAACAGTGTGTTTTAGGATAGTGGAATAGAAGTAGACTTTATCGCTTATGTAAAGACGCAGTAAAAGTAATCAAAATACACTATACATGTTTTTGTGGTACACTTTTAGGTGACTTATCGTACACCATTATAAATGAAATAAACATTATTTGAAAGGTGCTTTACTGTAGATAAGCACAATATAAATATTTATTAAAGGTGTTAAAAAACTTTTAAATTTAGAAATTCAAAACAATAACTCTCTATTTCCATTTTGGTCTCTGAATAACTTTTTATTACCTGACAGAAAGAGAATAATTGGTTTTTTCTTAAAATTCATTGTGTAAAGCCTAGTACATTTTTCCAAAAATATTTCGATTGAAAATTTTTTTTTGTATGGGTTCTGTCAGAATTTCACATGAAATTTTAAACAGAATACTAGGCTTTACGAATAAATAGAAATATGAAAAACCATTTTCTAAAATTTCACTGGCCCCCTAAGTGGGAGAAAAATCGCACATGCATGTAAATAAAGATTTATTTAAATGTTTACAAGAAATAATTACACAACATTGAATGTAAATAATTTTGAAAAAAGCATGTCAAGTCAATAGCATATTAAAATGGGCGAAATTCGAATGTCATTAAAACAAATTTTTCAAAATTATTTAAACAACAAAAAAAAAACTGTACCGAACCGCTTTGTCTTTGCCTACTCATCTATAGCTGATAGAAACAATATTAAGCTGATAAGGTATTTCTGTTATAATCTTTGACAATAAAATGAAATTTTTTGCTCCCAGATTATCGTCATATGAATCATGGCCCTTTTTTATCTGCATGCATAATTCTAGAATTAGTGTTGTTCTCATAAATTTAGAATGAATTGCGAATACTCTCGTTTGTAAAAAGTGGTTACCATTAACTATTTTCCACTCATTATTGGCTGTTTTTGTTTGCTTATGACATTCTTGCAGGCCACATAAAATTAAAAAAAAAAAATTATAAGTAGAACAACGCCAATAGACGTCACAGTAAAGCAGATAAAGCGTGTTTTTTTTAGAGACTGTCACAACAGCAGAGCAACGCGGGCAAATTGTTGAAATTTTTAATCAAAATAATTGTTCTATTCGTCAAACTCATCGTTATAGCGTACATACGAGTAATCGTCCTTCAGAGCGGCTAATTCGAAGAATAAAAGATCGTTTTCGTACCACATTTACTGTTACTGATAATAATGAGCATTCCGTAAGACGTCGATTAGGTTGCACTGAAGAAGCTGTAGCCTCTGTACAAGAAAGCTTTGGGCTTGTGTCCTTCCACTTTATGCAAGATTTTTTTGAGTTGTTAAAAATTGGTGCTCCAGATTGCGCCAGCCGTGGCGGCCACATGGCAGAAATCATATTTAAACATTAATTTCATAAAATTTTCTTTCATTGATATTAAAAATATATGTATTTCCTTGTTTTATTATGATTTAAACTTGTGGTACTCTATAAAAAAAAACACCCTTTACAAAAACAATACAATCAACTTTTGTTTCACAAATTGTTTTAGTATCGCGTGCTACAAAAGTTTGGTGCCAAATGCAACAACTAAAAATAATTGTTTTTGTTTAAACAATTTATAAATGTTTAAAACATTCTGTAACGACTTGTTGATTACCTTAATTGTTTTGGCTTTTCACATGAGTTTGTTTAACTTTTTACTTTTATTTCTTCTTAGTTTAATTAATATAAGAAGATTTTGTTATAAAAGCAGAATTAAGACGTTGACAGTTAGCAGTCGGTATTTAAGTGGAATTACAAAAAAAAAAAAAAAATCAAAAAGAAGTTACGAGCACAACAGCAGAGACTATGAGGACGGAAGTGCCGAGCTCGAATGTCCCCTGCTTTCTTTTTCCGTTGCAATGCACTGCATATGTAGGGGTCATTCCGTGCGTGCTGGCCTTACTTAAAGCAAATCTAAAATATCATTTTAAAATATAACATTTGAATGAATTTTTTTTCTTCTGTTATTTAAAATATTAGTTGATATATCAACTTAAAGTATTTATAAACATTGTATTGAGACAATTAAAATTAGCATGCAAAATAGCATGTTTCAAATTCATATGACTGTTTTTAAACGCTTGAATATATCCCAGCCAACATTTCGTTACAAAAAGAAAAAAAGATTTTGAAATCAATCTTTTTCAAAACACACACTTTTTTTGGAATATTTCTTTCTCAACTTAAAAGGCAGCTTTAAGTAATAATATTGAGCTAGAGGTCTTTTTTTGGAAAATAATAACTTTAAAAACTCAAGCTCAATATTATTACAATAGCCCAATTCACAATCCTGTGCATATGGTCTTGCATTATAGCATTTGTAAATTGAGAGAGTATTTGAGAGCATTTTCAATGTATTTTGTTGGTGTAGAGTACAATTATTTTGCAAATGCAATGATGCAAGACCATTTGCACAAGATTGTGAATAGGGCTAATATTATTAAAAGGCTCATTTGTACTCATGAAGATATACTATATATAGTTGGTTTCAAATTGAAAGGTCCTAACTCACATAATTTTAACTTTACAATAGAAACTCTAATAATCAATTGCTTATAAAACTGTTATTTTTAATAGGAAGGCACCAAATTTTTGTGACGACCTCCATTTGTGTGATATGTATTGGAATCCCTAAAAATTTCAATTTTGGAAAAATGTGCGTTAGGGCCTTTCTACTTGAGACCAACGTTATATATCGTAATTTGCAAAAATTTCATACAACCCCGTTGTGTTAGATTTGAGAGTTTTTTTTGTACCAAAGCATTGGGACGATTATTCTATCTTCAAAATGTGTCAACATTAAATATTTATATTCCCCCTTATTCTGTAACTATTTGTAGACGTCAAAGTCAAAACAATATCAAAAAGAGGACAATTATTCGCCAATATTATGAATGGCGACATCGACGCCGTATCAAGACGACAGCAAAATATTGCGCCTGTCCACTATTTTTCGACAGCATCCGACTACTATTGACATGTTCTATCTCTATTATTGGCCCTAGAGAATACTAAAAAATTTTCAAGAGTAATTAATTGTTGTCGACAACTTGTAGACAAGTTATGATTTTTTTACTGTCGAGTTAATGTGACGTCGACGTCGCCATTCATAATAGGGGCGATTATCTGCTTTTAACATTCTCTTGTTAATTTCTATACCTTAGAGAGGTCATCAGCAGAATTCAATTGTCTTGACGTATTCACAAAAAAATAAAGTAGACTTGATCAATACTTTCAAATAAATTTTCTATGAAATTTGTACTTTAAAGCACACTTGAAGTACACATTAATTTTTGTGAATACAGCAGTTAAATAATAGGTCGGATTATTTGGGGTATTCACACTGTGTGGTATTTTGTCATAAAATCATAATATTTTATACCAGTTTAAAAAAGTTGCTGTTGTGCTGCATACAAAAAAGTCATAAAATAATAGAACTCTTTTAGGTTTGTTTTATCAGAAAATAGCTCTAGAGATCTGAGTCGAACGACTGAAAATCTTTAGGCGAGACGGCGATAGTATATTTTTGCCGCCGTTACTTATATATGACTCACGACTAAAAAACGGCTAAACAATTATTCATACCTTTATGTCTGTGCATTAAATCACATTTTTATAACGTAAAAAAAAATTAAAAGAGAACTAAATCGCAAAAACTAATTTTTCTTGTTTAATTTACGTAGCTCGCAGCCACTGAACGTTTTCCGTATGCCGCCGCAAAAAAGAATGCATTCAGTTCATATCAAGGCAGCAGCTGTTTTAGTTTATACATACAAATTCATTTAGATATGCTTGTGCACCAGAACATAAATTTAATAATTTTAAATAGAAATGGAGTTTTTAGACGATTCATCTTTAATTGTATTAGTTTTCTTCTGCTTTGATAACAGCTAATTACAAATGTGTTGTTATCTTATCAGCTGATCGATGTTTAAAATAGCATACTAAGTTATGACGGCTTGTTAACACTAATCATCTTTTTCGTGCTATTATTTTATGACATGACTTTATGACTACAGTGTGAATCCTTCAATTGTTTGTTAAATAGGACAATGTTGTGTACTCGTAAAGCAATCGCTCTAAATTTTCTCATCCAAAATTATTGAAGTCTAAATGCAACAGACAGAGAATCTCTTTATGTAATTGTACAAATTGTATACGAGGGCTACTCGATAAGTCCGAGACTTTTTTAATTTCCGTAGCATTGCCCTCAGCAAGCTGCTTTATTTGGTGTTTGTGTTTGACAACCTTGTGAATTTCAACAAAAATGAAAAAAGAAAACTGGGGTTCAGCCCAAGATATGTGGGTCTAATCAATAGATGCCAAACTTTTATTTTGCGGGGCTCTGAGAAAACCTATTTGTTATTTGAAACGAATAAACAAATTTTAAATATCAATGTGAAAGGAGATTATGTTGAAAAATAAAATGCTTATATGCCAGAAAAATATATATATTTAAATATTCATGTGGTTATCAAATTACCCTTGTAATATTGTTGTCGATATCGCAGGGTAAATAAATATATGTATCAACTTCTGAATTGAAATAAATAAAAAATTTCAAATTTGCTTAATGCTAGAGTTAATGTCGACGTCGTCGACGGCGTCAAATATCAAAAAAAAGTTGAATCGTATGAAATTGTATGAGAGCAGTTAATCTCAACGACGTAAAAAATTTGACGCCGAAAAAGTTCAATCTGTTTCAACTTTTTCGGCGTCGTTGCGGTGTTGCTCAGAGAAAAACATATTTTTTAATTAAAATGAATTCGAATCTCACATTAGATGAGCAGCTTATAAATGCTGTTCGTGAAAATGAAGTATTTTACAACAAATTCTCCAAGAGCTATAAGAATATAGCTCTTAAAGTGGAGGTTTGGAAAAAAATAGGGACAGCTTTGGGGATATCAGGTAAAAACATTAATAAAATACATATTTCAATTATTTATGTTTATTTTTTTTAAGAACATGAATGCACCACTAGGTGGAAAAGCCTCAGAGATAAGTATATGCGAGAGAAAAAAGTCAAAAGAGAGAGAGAGAGAGGTGTTAACGTCGTCGACGGCGTTTACATTAACAGCAAAATGAAATTTTACGCCGAACATCACAATTTCGGCGTTGAGACGCCGTCAACGACGTCGACATTAACTCTAGCATAAGAAATAAAATTTTGAAATAAATTTAATTTATTGTTCAGTATCAAGGGAAATTCAAATATTAAACGGTGGCCTTTTTTTTAGTAGTAAAAAGTATTAGAAATTAAAAAAAAAATTGAAATAGAAAAATATGAAATGAAAAAATTTACTTCAAATATTTGATGTGTGTGTTTGTTGGGTCATTTCATAATGACATGCTGAAATTGTCTTTTTTATCGTTTGTGGTTAATATAATGGTCTATTGCAATTTTCTAAAAACACATTGTGTTGTTTTACAAAATAAATATTTTGAAATATTTTAGTGAACCTTTCAATGAAGCAGTTTATTTATGGCCTGATTTTGTGAAATACAAAAATTTTTAAAAAGTAATTTTAATTAAAAATATTTTTAATTCCGATATTTCATTTTGGTAAGGGCAACAACATTAAACGGCAGAATTATTACTACATTTTTTATTATTTTTTATTTAGGTGTTGTTTGTCTAAATTCTCACATTTTAAAGAAAACTATAACGTTTTTTTTTTCTTTTTATACTATACCCTCCAAAAAAGAATTGGAGGGTATATTCACTTTGTCATTCCGTGTGTAACGCAGCGAAATATCCCTCTAAGACCCCATATAAAGTATATATATTCTTGATCAGTGATGAAATCTAACACGATCTAGTCATGTCCGTTCGTCCTTCTGTGGAAATCACGATTCAGTCCCAACGGAAAGAGCCAGACCCTGACATTTGGTATAAATGAATTTTGAAGGATAGCACAAGTCAATTTCGTAAATGGGCTGAATCGGGATCGAGAAAAAAAGACTACATAATTTTTAAAGTTTTCTTTGTAATTTTTTTAAGCAAGTGATATATTTTTATGTTAAAGAAGGAGGTCCAAAGCGTTAAACTTGCAGCCAGAAAATCTGAAAAAATCCATTTTGAACCCCGCCCCCTTTAGTGGGCGTTGAAGTAACATATTACATGGAGAAATAGTGTAAATATTTAACGAATTGTACAATTTTGAAGCTTTAATGACGAACCTGAGACCTTCCTCTGCCTTGCCCTACCCCACCTTTGCCACCTAAATGACCCTATAAAAAAAAAATTTTTTTTTTTTGCTCTTAATAACCACAAAAATTTACGTTTTAGTATTTTATGGCAAAGGTGAGATATCTCCCCCATGGACCCTCTCGGAGTGACCCCTAAAAAATCAGAGTTTTTATTTACAAAATTTTGAAGGGTATTTAAGATTCGACCGGGTTGAATATAACGTTTTTACTTGATTTTTTGTTTATTAATTTTAAACACTCAATGTAAAGTTTAGTGCGTTTGGAAGTTGACGCTTCGGCTAAGAATTCGAAGGTTGTGGTTGGCATCCCGTGCTTAGTTTTGAATATGTGATCGCATTTTTGTGATCTGTGCCGACTCTTGGTTGGGGTAAATGTTGTCTGCCTGGTTAAATGGGGCATACTTTTCGGTATTGCAGCATAAATTCCCCGGCAAAGTCAAATATGTAATAAAAAAATACAAATAAAAAAAAACCTACTACTTATTTGGTCTTATCACCTTTCTCCATCTGTCCGCTCAACACTATCCCCTACTTTTCACAGTTCCGGCAACAATTCGTTACCTGAGCGCAAGTCATCCCCTGAGTGGCGGATACAGTTACAAAAACGTGGAATAGATTATATATCACACTACACATACATACATACATATTCTACAGAGCGTTATGCATAATATAATATTAAACAATTTATTTATGCATTTTTATTGAATTTTTTTTAACTCGCACGCGACATTATTAAATTACAAAAAAAAAGTGCAATGACTGTCCATAACAATTTACAGTATGAAGAAATGAAAACTTCATGTTTGCGGTATCAGCGCAAATACAATGGGGCGTTTGTAGCCAAATACAAAACAAATACTCGTATTCGAGTAGCTCATTTCATGTTTTGTTTTTTTAATATAAAGTTAAACTCGCTAATAAATACATTTTTTATTTATTTATTTTTTTGCTGACTAGCCCTGGAAAATTACAAATCATTATTAATTTCTAAATTCGAAACCATAAAATTGTTGTATGTACTTTTAACTGTTGTTGTTTTATTCGTGTTGTTGTTTTTGTAGTCATCTGTATTATTATTATTATTGCACAATCGTGTAAACACTTGTTTTGAGATTTACATATACACATACAAAGTTTAACTAGTGCATTTTTCATATATCGGGTGTTTTTTTAGAGCTGCATGAGAACTTAAAATGATAACATAAGACAGAAATATTGTTGGAGTGAAATTTTTTTTTGATGTATTAACATCTATACGCGCGCCTCTAGGGCAGTAAACTATCAGTTTCGATACATACGCAAGTGTAACTGTAAGAGTTTGTGTGTTTGTTGTTGTTGCTTGGCAGTCGGTATTGAAAGTGATTATTGGGCGATTTTCATATAATTTTCCCACGCGATTTTCTCCGGAAATTCATAGCCGATTTTATTAATTTTTGGATTAAAACGCTAGTGCGGGTTTCGACGAAGAGTTTAAGCCAAAAATTAAGGCGATCCGATGTCGGCGAGCGGAGATTTAAGTGTTTTAATTCGGAGTATAAATTTGGAGTAATATTAAAAAAGTGTTTTATGTTGATTTTCGGTTTTGTCTTATGCATAGCAAAGAGGATAGTGACGTGGTTATACGTACATATATAAAAATGAGATAGCAAGACTGCAACGCATGTAGCTTATGTACAAACATAACAATGTATGTATGTACATTTGTCTGTTGCTTTGCATTCTCTTTGTTTTTTGTGGGTTTAATATAAAACAAATAAACAAAAAGGTGTTAACACATCGCCCGTGAGTTCGAACACTCATTGATTTTTTTTTTTATAACAATCTGCTAGATGATTTCATGGCATTTATTTTATGTTGCAGTTAATAATGTGTTACTACAACGCCCACTTAAGGGGGCGGGGTCCAAAAATGGATTTTTCTGATTTTCGGGCTGCAAGTTCAACGCTTTGGACTTTCTTTGACTTAAAAATATATCATTTGCTTAACAAAAATAGAAACAAAAACTTAAAAAATATCGTTGTTTTTCTAGAGGTCGGTTTAGTTCTTCTTAGAGGAACTTTTTTCCCTCTAGCCCGATTCAGCCCATTTACGAACTTGACCTGTGCTATCCTTCAAAATTTATCTATACCAAATTTCAAGGCTCGGGCTCTCTTCGTTGAACTGAATCGTGATTTCCACATACGGACGGAGGGACGGACTTGACTAGATCGTCTTAGATTTCATCACTGATCAAGAATATATATACTTTATTTGGTCTTAGAGGGATATTTCGCTGCGTTACACGAAATGATAAAGTGAATAAACCTTCCAATTCTTTTGTGGTGGGTATAAAAGATCATTTAAATGTGTGGAAAGCGACTTGTGTACATAAGAAACACCGACCATTTCATTGAACGAAAAATTAAATTCCCCTTACTGTGAATGATTTTTTCCCGCGAGTTTTTTCACTTTTCCCTTTAATTTGTTCACTTAGTTTTTGGTGGGGAATAGAGTAGAAAATTTAAGCATTTTCCATTATAATTCGAATATTAGAGTTTGCAAATTTTATTTTAGTGGCAAGAATCGTTAATAAGACTTAAACTTACATTTTTGGCAACAAATCAATTGCCGTCGTCTTTGTAAAACTTGTTGCTTAAATTCTAAAGATTATGAATATTTTTAATTTGTTTTGTCTGGTTTTCCAAATGTATCCAAATTATTTCACTACTAAATATTTAGTCATACTTTTTTTAATTTTTTTTTTTAAATTAGCGCATAAACTTAAATTTTTCAGCACAAATTCTTTAATTTTTCATGTTGTTTTCGGCTTCTACTCTTTTTTTGCATTCACTGAGAACTAATAGTTGGGAATAATTTCTCACGGAAGATTCACGATACCATATTTCCCTTCGAGTGCAATAAAAGTTTCATGTGAACATTTGTTATTCACGATAGGGGTGATTAATGATTTTGGAAACGTAAAAAGTTGGCAACCCTGATAACCGCTTGTTGTCATAGATCAAATTTGTTTAGAGATGTATTTTTGTTGTTGCTGTTGCTATAAAATCATTTCCTGTAACATTTGATATATACGCGAAGGTATTTGGAATGAATACATTTCATCGGCGGACATACAATTCACTTTATGAATTTTGTAATCTACATTAATGTGTGTGTGTGTGTGTGTGTGTGTGCGTACGTAAGATGTATGCATATAAAGAATTAATAAAAAAAAGGAAATGCAGGCATACATTATCTAAATAGTGCTTTTAAATTAACATATGGTTTTAAAAACTGTTGAATTTAGCGTTAAAGCCAACTATTCAAACCTGCTTTTACCATAAAAATTGTTTTTTTTTTTTAAGTGGGAAACAAACAGCTGTATTATTTAACAGATTTTTTTAAAAATTATTAAGCTGCAACAACTACTATCTTTCCGTGTATAGAAGTTACGTTGTATTGAGTCAAATAAAGTCCAGACTCGTTTAAGATATTTAGAAATATCTTTCAGCCAGTTATTCATTCATTCGTCAAAGCTCTTGACATTCACAACGAAATATCCACAAAATTGCATTTAAGCGGTTATTCAACTATTTCCCATTCAAGTTCATGTGAGTTGCACTATTTACTTGACATTCACATCAGGGATGGTAGTAAAAGTTGCACGCTATAGGTGTGTACCTTAATTAAATGCAACTAGAATTGGTTTTTGTACTTAAATAATTTTATTATTAAGCTAAGAATTTTTTTTTCACAGCCAAGTTCAAATCTGCAAGTCTGCAAACTTTTTTATACCCTCCAGAAAACAGTCTGAGGGTATATTCACTTTGACATTTCGTGTGTAACGCAGTGAAATATTCCTCTAAGGCCCCATAAATTATATATATACATATATATATATATATATATATTCTTGAAAAGTAATGAAATCTAAGACTGAAACTCGTATCCCAAAAAAAAAAAAGAAACAAAGTAAATTCGCTGAAAACCTAATTTCCATCTCTGTGTATTTAATATGAGAGTGTGTAAAACTCATCAATAAAAAGAGGAGAAAAGTAATATTTACAACTGATTTACATCAATACCATTAAGTGTATGAGTAAATATGAATTTCTATTGTGATTGTAGTTGTGGACAGTGTTGCCACGACCGAAGATCTTATGTAACCAAATAACATTGTATTAAATCTTTTAAAAACTCCAACCTCAGAGCCAAACAATAATTAAAACTAAAACAATTTAACAGGCAAAAATACCAAGTAAAATGATTTCAAAGACTTTTACCTTTCAAATTTAAAAAAATTATTTTCTTTTCACAAATTTTACAAACAAAATTTTGCAAGAAAAAAAATCAAGCAATACAAAATAAATTCCCAAAAACAAAAACGACAAAATTACAAGTAAAATCAGATCAACATTCACAAGTTTATTAACCCTATCCCACGGTGTCACTATAGATATCGTTCGGACGAATAAACTAATTTATAATAAAAACAAGAATTTTGAATTTGTTGTTTTTTTAATTTAAATGTAATTGTGGGACAGAACGATATTTAGTGACACCATGCGGTAGGCAGTTATTCGCTCCTATTATGAATTGCAACGTCGACGTCATATCAACTCGACAGTAAAAAATGATTAATTGTCTACAAGTTGGATAACTATTAATTCTCGACAATTACTTAGCATTCCCTAGGGCATATAATATCGATAGAACATGTCAATAGTAGTCAGCTGCTGTTGAAAAAGAGTGAATAAGCGACAATTTTTGCCTGTCATCTTCATACGGCGTCGATGTCGTCATTCATAATAGGGGCGAATGTTTATAACAATTTTTCTTATGTGTTCGTTCGTTCTTCTACGATCGTAATGAAACGAAATAAAATAAATAAACAACAATTGATATTATTTTTCGTTCGCCAATAGAAAGAATGCAAAATAAAATGTTTATGCCCAATTTTAATTTGAAATTCCAGAAAATAAATTTTTAAACAAAATAATAGAAAAATAAAATTGCATTCAAGAGCAGAATTACATTCTACCCTGAAGAAAACAATCTCAACTGATAAAAGAAAAAGGTTTTATTCGATTACTTTAATATTCCAAATAGAAAGTTAAAATTTTCCAGCTCTGCAGCTGTTTTGTGGCTCTTCTGATTTCTAAGACCAAAGAATTGCTTTCAAAAACATCAAATATGTTTAGCAAATAAAAAAATATTTGTTTTAGTTGGTTATTTTTTTGTACCGAAAAAATTTTCAATTGTCCAGCCCTGGTATCGTCTTTTTTTTATTTTATTTTTTTATTTTATTTAATTGTTCCTTAAATTAATAAAATCGGTTTAATTACAAAAAGAAAAAAAAACAAAAATTCCACTACAAAAAAATAAGTTTTTCCAGCTCTGGAACCGTATTTTGGTTTTTTTCTGGTGTTCAATAGCAGACATTTTATTTAGGACAATTTCTAATATGTAAGTACATCAATCCAAGACCCAAGTCTTATAAGTTTTCTCGGATCTTCGGAAAACCGATTTCATGTACAGACCAAGACACAGACGGACATCGCTTATTCGTTTCACAAGGACCGAGAATATATACTTTTATGCGGTAGTACATAGAGAAAATTACAAACCATTTCACTATTTTTGGTTAAGGGTATAAAAATTGAAAGTAGAGAATTTTTACTTATGGGCTGATTTCCAAAATTTCAAGTCCTTGGGGTTTCATAATCATCCCTATCATCATGAATAATTTTTCCCTCAAAATGTTTCCCTTTTCCCTAAAATTGCAATCATGAAAAAATTCCCTGTGAATGATTTCATGCTAAAATTAAATTCCCCTTACCGTGAATGATTTTTTCCCGCGAGTTTTTTCACTTTTTCCTTTAATTTATTCACTTAGTTTTTGGTGGGAAATAGAGTAGAAAATGTAATTCGAATATTAGAGTTTGCAAATTTTATTTTGGTGGCAAGAATCGTTAATAAGACACTATGCAACTTTTGTTGTAGCAATTCTTATGTTGTGTGAATTCCTGAAATAGGAATATACACCATTTGTATTCCTTTCTCGGTCTTCCTCACTCAATATCAAGAATTGCTGCGACAAAAATTGCATAGTGTAAACCGGGACAAACTTATATTTTTTGCAGCAAATCAATTGCCTGCGTCTTTGTAAAACTTGTTGCTCCAGTTCTAAAGATTAAGAATATTTTTAATTTGTTTTGTCTGGTTTTCAAAATGTATCCAAATTATTTCACTACTAAATATTTAGTCATACTTTCTTAAAATTTTTTTTAATTATTGCATAATCTTAAATTTTTCAACACAAATTCTTTGATTTTTCATGTTGTTTTCGGCTTCTTCTCTTTTTTTGCATTCACTGAGAACTGATAGGTGGGAATAATTTCTCACGGGAGATTCACGATACCATTTTTCCCTTCGAGTGGAATAAATATTTCATGTGAACAAAAATTTCCCTTGTTATTCACGATAGGCGAGAAACGGAGCACGGGTTTACAAGTCCTGCAACGACCTAAATACTGTCGCAGAAATGTGTACAGACTTTGTGTTGCAACGTTTTGAAAATCACCCAGACACATTGAAGAAAAATACCAATTTCGTTGAAAGAAAGCAAAAACGTCAACGCTGGCTGTAACCTTGACATTCGATTCAATTTTCTGTTTGTTTATTTTGTTTTTGCAATCATATTTGCTATCAGACAGCGAATACTTATGTTTGTGTATGTGTGTGTGTGTGCACTCATTTGTATATGCACAATTTGATTTTGAATTTAATGCGATTGGTATTGGATTTTTTGCTGCATTTTCTTAATTCTGGTCTTTTATTTTCTTTTATAAAGTCTTGAAAATATGTGCGAGTAAATAAATGGATATGAGTCAGTGATGAAAAATGAGAATTTCATTTCTTAGGGAAATTATTTGAGAGTATATTTTTGAACCCGAGAAGGAAAAAAAATTCAATTTTTTCATTTAAACAACTTTAGCTCCTTTTTCAAAAAAATTCATTCCTCTAAATACGTGTTTAACTTCTGCATTATTTGGAGCACAAACTAAAAATTTCATAATAAAGGGCGATAATTTCTGTAGTCGAAATTCCAAGTTTGTGTTTTAATATGACGTTTCACAAGAATTAAGTTGTTGTCATTGTGATTGTAAAAGAGTAACGTCATTTAATTTGTCATTTCTTTTTTTTTTTTTTACTTTTCGTACTATTTTGTATAAAAATGTTTTAATGATAGGAAATTATTTTCCTTTCATCATGAAATATTTAGTTTAATGCTAACAATTTCTTTTTGTCTTTTAATATTAACAAATTATTAATTATTGCCCTAATTCTAATATTAATTGCCAGACGTTCGTGTTCGGGAAAATTGATGTTGAAGAGATTTTGTGCAAAAATAAAAAATGCAAACAAATTTTATAAATATTTTGTGCAAAAGTAAAAAAAAAAATATTTTGAATAAATTAGTAGCATTTCGGAAAAGTTTTATCAATATTTGAAAGGGTTTTGTGTTCTCCGACAATCGATTAGTTTTTTTTTTTTTTTAGGAGTGGGACCAGCACTCAGGGGAAGAACCCTATATATGCAATGCATTGCGCCGGAACTGAAAACGAGGGTATAGTATTGAGGGGACAGATTAGAAAAGATGAGAAGATAGACAGTTATTTTTGTAGCTATTTCAACCTTTTACTTCGCCGGCTAATTTTTGCTACAGGGCGTTCCTACAATAAAATAAAAGAGCAACTCAATAGAGTCCTCCTCTCTTAAAAACCGTTTACAACTTCATGTTCCCTTCTCGTTTCCTTGAACACTTGTTGCGAAATTATTCAATTTATTCGCGGGATTAAACATTGGCGTTGCCATATTTTATATGTTTGTGAATCTGCTATGACAAATTTTGTTATGGGAAATACTCCCAATAGCCACTCAGGGAGTATTACTTTGTAATACGATGCGAAAGGAATTGCTTTCGCATTTCAATTTAAATATCATACAAATGCAATCAGTTTTCCATTCGCATCGCATTACAGAGTAACCCTCTAGAAACTTTGGGAATTATTTAATGGCAACTTCCTAACCTCAAATTTACCCAACAACGGCAATTACGGCAACATGTTGCATTAAATTGCTGCTGGTGGAAACTAATCTCGTTCCTCTATTTTTATAGTGTTTGCAGTTGCATACACTAAGCAAATGCAACGTTATCAAGCCGATACTAAATTGTAAGCAAAATTACCTGCCAAACTGCCCCATGCCTGTTTTGCTTATATATTTTTAAAATGTTTCTTTTTTAACAAAAGAATTATTTGTTTCTAAAGGGCTGTGTAAACAAATTTGTTTGTCATTGTTAAATTCACCATAAGTGTGTTACTCTGCGCTTTCGTTTTTTATTCAATCAATACCTATTGACTAATTAATGTTTTTCAATTTTCTATTGCGTTACAGTATGTACTTTTTTTTAGTTAACAATTATGAGATCTTTTTTGCTTTCCTATTCCTTGTCTGCATTTGTTGTGCTTTATATAGAATGCCAACATTGTTGTTTTTCCCACAGCTACATTGTAGGCAGGTAGCGTAGTTATGGAGGTAACATTGAACCGAAATAATTGTTTAACATTAAACATGTGCTTGAAAAGTTGTCTGTGCATATTTTTGAATTGTTTGTTAAACTTTTCATCCATTCACATATAAAATTTGTTAAACCTTGGCGTCTTAACAATTCTATCTTGCTGAAAGACCTTGTAAAACACATTGACTAACAGTTTCTCTTTTTTAAATTAATAGCAAATTATGTTTTTGTAATTAGTAAAGCTTTCAGTCAGACTAAGTAATTGCAGTAAAACAAACTAAAGTCGTATTCATATTATTTATAAATTGTTATTTGAGAGCTATACAGTGGATGCGAGGGAAAGATTTATTCGTGTCTTAGGAAAACAATTGGGCGGCAACTTTAAAGTGTGTAATACGGTGTTCAGACATACACCTTAATTCAACTTATCGCAATTATTGAGCTCAATTAATCATATAAAATATTAATTAGGTGATAGCTCAATTAACACTTAATTGCTATAACATCGAGTAAAATTACAAATGCAGCACTGCTAAAAACTGTGTTTAGTGAGCAAAATACAAACTCACTGAACAAACTTAGTCGAGACTTAGCACCTAAATTGTGGAAAACGTAAAAAACTATAAACAGAATATGTCCAGTCATGTTGATGTTAAATTATTCAGATAAAATGTATTATTAATTGGAAAATTAAAAAAAAAATAAAACCATTAAGAACGTTATATTCCACAGGGTCGAATTTTATATCTATACCCTGGAAATATTTAGTAAATAAACTAAAAATGTTTAAACTGCTGGGTCAGGCTTCCTTTAAGACTTTTTTGTGCCCAATTTAAAAACTCTATTTTGACAGGGTCACTCGGGGAAACATATCACCTTTTTCGTAAAAACTTAAAATATTTTTGTGGTAGTCAAGTGTAAAAAGGTGCCGCTGTGGCTGTTTGGTAGCGATGCTAGCCTATTAGTACAGAGGTCGTGGGTTCGATTCCCACCAAGGACCTTGGGTGTTTGGGATGTTTTCGGGGAACACAAAGGACTGCTGGACTTGTTAATCAAAACTGGCAGCCTGCTAAAAAAAAAAAAATTAGTTTGATAGGGTCAATTGAGGGGGGTGAAGGTCGGTAGGGCAGACAAAGACTAAAGAACATCTCAGCTTTGGAAGCTTCAAAATTTAATTTTTAGAGAGTCTAGGCAAGTCTACACGTTGTTAAATATTTGCTCCATTTTTCCATATGTGACGCGCAAAATAGGAAGGGATCTAAGGGTAAAAACCGGTTTTGTTCAGGAGAGCCATTTTAAAGATCTAAATACGTGTACCATCACTTCATAAAACGCGCATATCTCTGGGAGGGAACACTTTTGGGGCATGGGATCGGTCTCATTCGATGCTCAGATGTTGTCCACAAAAAAAAAAGTGAAAATTGATTTTTTTTTGTACCCCTAGGTCCCTTTCTCTATGCGCTGTCACATATAATATCTTACTTCAAGGCCTACTAAAGGAGGCGGGGCCAAAAAATGGATTTCTTGATTTTCTGGCTGCAAGTTCAACGCTTTGGACCTTCTTTGACATGAAAATATATCATTTGCTTAACAAATTACAAAAAAAAAAAAGTACTTTAATAACTATGTTGTTTTTTAGAGGTTGGTTTAGTACTTCTTAGGAGAACTTTTTCCCCTCTGGCCCGATTCAGCCCATTTAAGAACTTGACCTGTGCTATACTTCAGGTTGTATTTATACCAAATTTCAAGGGTCTGGCTCTTTTCGTTTGGACTGAATCGAGATGTCCACAGACGGACGGACGGCTGAATCGTCTTAGATTTCATCACTTGTCCGTCTTGTACAACAAAATTGCATGAATAAAAACTCAAATGCAAAGATTATAATGCAGAATGTGAAAAATACTTATTTGATATTTCCCTCGTAATTGTCTTGTTGAAAATCACACTCTATTTCATCATCCTATTTTTCATTAAAAAAAAATAATAATAATTTATAGCCATTTCTTATACCAGAAAACTCAAGCAAATAAGATTACGAACCTACTCATTAAATGTTATCATTGAATTTGTTTTTTTTTTTCTTTGACTTTAAACACTTGCCACCAAAGAAGAGTGAAAATACTTTGTAATTTGTGGAAAATAAAAGCCTTGAAACTTCTCAAAAATCGACGTAATCTGAATCCAGTTGAAGCAAACTAACGAATGCGGAAACTTACACTGCCACCAGATTAAAAACTGTTTTATCTTACCAATCCCAAGTGGCTCGTAAATTCCATACAATTTTATAACAAAAATAATAAAACCATTATATTTCGTCAGTGTTTTATTACTAGATTCTATTCGTGCATGTATTTTGGAACACGTTTGATCATTTGAAATTTATTTAGATAAGAATGGGTTTTTTATTTTATTAGTTTTTCCGTGTAATTATAAACAGCTGCTAATCTTAAAAAAAAAAACAAGATATTAAATGCTGTACTGGCATCATTATGAAAATTACTAAACACATAAATAATTTGTTATAGAAAATGTATTATTTGAAACCGTTTGTGATGTAAATTTATGCGCAAACAATCAAAACTCTTCCCATGAGAACAGTGACAGGCAGTTATTTGATCGGCCATATGATTGGCCGATACTTGCGATAGAAAAATCTGTCATTTTCTGTAACTTTTTGTTTGTAATTTTTTTTTTAATTTTTATTAATTAAATTATGTATGAATTTTTATTAGTCGAACTTTCTTATGTAAATTGTTAATTTTATCAACGGGCTTAAGTTCGAATCTGCAAGACTGCAAACCATTTTTTATTATTTTATTACCACCACCACTTGCAAAAGTGGAAAAATTGAACAAAGAACGCTGATGAGATGGCGTAGCGGCCTCAAAATCAGTACTGATCCGTTCTGCTGGTTTGATGATTATTGAAAAATATTTTTAATATTCCAATCTTAATATAAATTAATAAAATAGAATTTGAACAAATTCATTTATTAATAAAATAATAAAAAATGGTTTGCAGTCTTGTAGATTCGAACTTAAGCCCGTTGATAAAATTAAAAATTTTTTTAATATTTATTAATTTTTTGTGTGTTGTATATGCAGGGCATTGCGTCGCATCTAGTATTTGAGAACACAAATGAATAATTTGAAAATATATAGAATTTTTTGTAGCTATTTTAACCTTTTATCCGACCGACTAAGAAGGCTGCTTTTACTCTAGCCTTTAGTACATGATTTATCATTGATACTAGAAAAAACAAAAACAAAATCTCTTAGATTATGATCAAATGTTCAAAAACCAAATGAGAATTATACGAGAAAAATAATAGTAGGTTAGGTTAGGTTGAAAAGAGGGGCGTAAGCAAGGGCTATCCCAATCCGTTCCTATCCCAAGCCGTTCAAAATCATAGTAAGTTGGCTTTAATTTTGTTTTTTTGCTGAAGTAGTTAAGCCTTAGATGACGGGTTCAACTCCGCACTCAGTCATGAATATGGTATCGAATTTTTCTGATCCGTATTAGGACATGAATGGGTTGGTTGTTGTCGGCCTGGTTCAATGACGAAGCCATAGCACCGATAGCTGAACGTTATCGACAGCGATGTCCTGATGAGCGAAATCAATAACCTCCGTTTTTTTCAGCCTTCTTTATCTGTTCTCTTAATGCTATCGTCTTCTTTCATATTTCCAGTACAATACATTGTATCAGAGGCACCCTGAGTGCCGGCCCACGAAAAAAAAAACACAGACACATTCTATTAGATGTGAATTTATTCAGCATGTCACAGACTCCAATCCCGTTCGGAAGCGGAATCGATTTCGCCTTTTGTCACAGAAAACAATAAAAAAAACAAATTTTCGGAATTAAAATAATTCTTAATTTTATGAACGGAATCAACTAGTGAAATTAAAAAGATTTAATTTCGAAAAATTTTTTTCTTCTTCGTTTTCGGATGAATCAAAATTCCGTATCCGAACGGAATCGGAATCTGTGATATGGCCGATTATATTTTGTATATCTTCTTTATTTCTATTTTTTTATTTCCATTTTTTTTTTACTTCTATTTTTTTAATTCTTTTTTTAAATTTTTTATTTTTATTTTTTACTTAGTTTTTTTATTTTTATTTTTAATTGTTTTTATATTTTTATATAGAAATATTTATTTTTCTATCTTTCGGGATGTTGGCATCTCACTCGCTCTGGTTAATTTGTATGCCTCAGATAACGGTAACAACGTAGTTATTTGCCTTGACGTAGACGTCGACAAATAGTTACAGAATAAGGGGGAATAATTCTTTTGGCTATTACGTTTCTAAAATTGCTCATGTATACGCTCTTGTTTTGGGACAATAATTTTTTGAAATCATTTAATTTGTGACAATAATTTTTTGAAATTATTTCATTTGGGACCATAAAAAAATAATTATTAAATTGTCTTTTTGTAAAAAAAATTTCTATATAAAATGGGGAAAGAACTTTTTTTTGTGATAAAATTTTGTGACGGACAAATTTGTTTCTTAACAAAAATTGTAAATTAATCTAATAAAATTTTTAAATAAAATGATTGTAAAAAATCTGACAGAAGTCAGTTGTTGGATCGAAATATTCCATATAAAAATGGTGTTTCGGACTATTGATATCCTTAATTAAGACATTATTGATTGTAGGTCCTGTTGGCATTTGTAATTTTTTTATAGAACATATTCACCCCTATCGTGAATAACAAGGGGAATTTTTGTTCACATGAAATTTTTATTCCACTCGAAGGGAAAAATGGTATCGTGAATCTCCCGTGAGAAATTATTCCCACCTATCAGTTCTCAGTGAATGCAAAAAAGAGAAGAAGCCGAAAACAACATGAAAAATCAAAGAATTTGTGTTGAAAAATTTAAGTTTATGCGATAATTTATAAAAAAAAAATTAAAAAAAGTATGACTAAATATTTAGTAGTGAAATAATTTGGATACATTTTGAAAACCAGACAAAACAAATTAAAACTATTCTTAATCTTTAGAACTGGAGCAACAAGTTTTTCAAAGACGCAGGCAATTGATTTGTTGCAAAAAATATAAGTTTGTCCCGGTTTACACTATGCGATTTTTGTCGCAGCAATTCTTGATATTTAGTGAGGAAGAGTGAGAAAGGAATACAAATGTTGTGTATTGCTGCAACAAAAGTTGCATAGTGTAAACCGGGACTTTGTGTCTTATTAACGATTCTTGCCACCAAAATAAAATTTGCAAACTCTAATATTCGAATTATAACAGAAAATACTTAGATTTTCTACTCTATTCCCCACCAAAAACTAAGTGATTAAATTAAAGGGAAAAGTGAAAAAACTAGCGGGAAAAAAATCATTCACGATCAGGGGAATTTAATTTTAGCGTGAAATCATCATTCACGTGGAATTTTTTCATGATTGCAATTTTAGACAAAAGGGACAAATTATTTATGATAGGGGTGATTGTTTGGGGGTACTTATTTTATAACCAGCCCTGCCTGGAAGGAAGTATTGTCTACGAAATATTTTTGTCGTAAATTATTACTTCCATCAATTTCTTGCGAAACAATTTTCGGTATAAAATCCTTCTGTTAAGCGAAAAAAAATTTCAAAACAAATATGCCACTTAGTTTGATTTCTTACTGGAGAAAGTGTACCTAAAATTCATTAATATTCGAATATGAAGCTTTTTATTATTTGTTTTATTTGATTTGCTTTCAAAATTTCATTTTACAAATTATCAAAATTTATTTGATAATTAATTTCGAATATTTTGCCTGCATTTCATAATGATGTTCGAGTTCAAGGGTATTTAATTCAGATACACAATTTCATTTGAAAGATGATGATACACTTAAAAATGAAAGCAATTCATTTGCAATTGTTCGAAAGTACTCGTATAAGAAAATAATTTTATAATTGTTGTAACACATTTTCACAGAAACACAAACATTCAACTAAAGCAACATTTTTGAGAAATAACAACAGCAACAAATGTTTTGTCTGTTATTTTGATTAAGTGTATGAAAATCGATACTAATTGCAGTATTTAGAAAATTTTTATTTATTTATAAAGTTCATTTGGAAGAAAGAAAATGACTACAACTTTACCAGAGGACCCAGATCATTCTGCTTTTAAAATATATTTTTATGGTATTCTTTTCCATGCATAAATTTTATAAATATTTCAATAGAACGCAAAAATCATATTTTTATTTGAAACTAATTACGAATGCGTACAAAATTCATTTTATGAACTACAACATTGTGTCCGCCGCTATCTGACACAAGAAAGCCAGCCTTTTGGTAATAAAATGTGCAAAGACTGCAATTTAATTGAAAAATAAACACACAAACAATGCAATCTGTAAATAAAAAACTAAAAGTCATTAAAAATAGTTTCCCCTCATTTTTCTAGATTAATCATCAAATTACGAAATTGCGTTTTATTCATCAAACTGTTAGACGCGCATTCCATTTTCTGTATAATTTAATCGTGATTGCAATTTCAAAACAAAGAAAACAAACTGCAACAAAAAGAAACTTCCACGGAAGTACGAGTATATGAAAATGATCGGAGCTGCTGAAAATAATTAATTCCTCAATCTTTAACATTGTTTTAAAAATGTTTGTTGAAATGTTTGCAATTAAAAAAAAAAAAACAAAAAAAAACTTGTAATTTATTGCATAGAATTTAATGACAACGAACGCGAATTGCAAGTCAAACTAAAAATTTACGAGAATAAATAGTTAAAGCTTTTAATGAATTTACAAAAACACACATGTGAGGAAATATGAAGCGCCGGTTTTTTAAAAAGTTTACAATTCGGAATTTGCATTGAAACAAAAGCTCAACTTTGGTGTTGTTTTCAATATAAAGACACAAACGAATTTGTTTTTTGTTTTTAATGAATAAAAAAAAAACAGTCAATTTGAAATTAAAATTTTCATAGTTTAACTGCCTGTTCAATGATCGCTCAAATAACATTTAAAACAAAAACAACTTTTAAAATTTGTTTTTTTGTTTGTTTTCATATGTTATTTGAGCAATCGCTAGCTTGAGACATCGTTGAGCAGCCAATAAGTTCTTAGATAATTTTTTATTTTATTATTTAAATGAAACTACTCGTTGTACAATTTCTAATCAATTTAAATTATACGATCAGAAGTTCACATAAAATTTTAATTAAGAAATATGTATTCAGATAATTGATTTCAATATCTTAACTGCTAATTTCAATTGTTATTTTAATTAGTTTTACAGCAACGTTTCATGAACTCTGAAACGAGGTAGAATCGCAAAGAAATTGAATTCAAAATGTTGGCAATTTTATGACTGCCCTGCTGTTTTGTTAGTCAGTCAGTGATGCCAAATTACTACGGCAAGTTAAGCGTTTCTTAAGATGGTAGATTATCTAAGAAGATCGCGGCTGGGCACACGAAAAATTTACAGGAAACACTATTTTTTTTAAATCGGTTTGATATGCCTTTTTAATTTCAAGAGCTCTGGAATCAAACGTTAAAACCGCAAAAAAGCTGTTAAAAAAACAGGCTTGAAATTTTTTTTTTTTGAGATTTTTCGTATTTTCCGAATCCGAATCGGTTCCAATGCACAGCAAATCTAAAACTTTGGTTCGATTCGGTCAAGTCGTACAGAAGTTATATGGATTCACACACACACACTTACATACAGTCGAATCCGCTTTATCGCAACACGCTTTACTGAAAAAAATCGGAATACTGAAAGCGATACAAATCCCCGCACTGATTTTAAACGCAGCTAGTCTTATTCACTTCGCTTTAGCGAAACATCGCTTTACTGAAAATATCGTATTACTGAAAACCAAAAGCAAGCCCACAACTACTTTTTGTATGAAACTTACTTCGCTTTTTGAAAAAATAAACAATGACAAATTTATTTATTAGAAATCGATTGCATAACTTAAGGCTGCAAAAATTGTGCATTGCACGTTAAAAAATTAAATGGCAAAATGTATTTGTCCTTTTCGCTCTTACGTACTTTATTGTATTTATTTTTTTATTATATTGTCAATGCAAGTGGCTAGACATTTTCGAGGAATTCGTGAAAAATTTCAACAACAAAATGAATAATTCCATGAATAATTTTTTTTTTAAATAAAATTTTTACCTTAAATTGACGTAAAAAAAATATACAGATTTGATATAAAAAAATATTGTTTTACTGATTTTAAGCAGTACGCCTAACTGTAACAAATTTCAATAATCCGAAGTACGTTTTAGAAAAAAAAATCAAATAACTGAAAAAAATTGGGTTTTGGTTATTTCCAGTAAAGCGGAGTCGACTGTACACACATTCTATACCTCTCAGGAATAGTCAGGGAAGCTTCCTAGAAACGCAGAATGCCGAAATCTGGTGAAAACTCGATTTTTGAAAAAAAGAGTAAAACCAATAACTTCCCCGATTTTTAATATACATATTCACTTTGTCATTCCGTGTGTAACGCAGCGAAATATCCCTCTTAGACCCCATAAAGTATATAGTCGTATATATTCATGATCAGTGATAAGGCGCTCTAGTCAGGTCCGTCCGTCCGTATGTGGAAATCTCGGTTCAGTCAAACGAAAAGAGCCAGACCTTTAAAATTTGGTATAGATAAATACTGAAGTATAGCACAGGAAAAGTACGCAAATGGATTGAATCGAGCCAGAGGGAAAAAATTTCCCCCCAAGAACATCTAAATTAACCTCTAAAAAACAACATAGTTTTTAGAGATTTTGATATATTTTCTTATCAAAGAAGCTCCAAAGCGTTTAAATGTAAAACAATAGCTTAGACAAGAATAATGTTGCAATTGATTTTTTAATTTTTTCTTTTTTTAATTACAGCCATGGGTCTCTTAAGTGAAGGCAGTCCTCTGAGCTGGGAGGAAACCAAAGCTCATGCTGAACATGTTCGAGAACATGGTATACAACAATTTATAAATCTATATCACAGATTGAAGGATCGTCAAGGAGATGTACTGAAGTGGGGAGATGAAGTTGAATATATTATTGTCAAATTCGATGATGACAAAAAACAGGTCAGAGTTTCTCTCAAGGCCGAAGATTTATTGGCAAAATTGAATGAAAAAGAAGCGGCAGATCCGACGGGTGTAAAATCGTTATGGCGTCCAGAATATGGCGCATATATGATTGAAGGTACTCCGGGTAAACCGTTTGGTGGTTTGATGGCTCATTTTAATCTAGTGGAAGCTAATATGCGATACAGGCGCGAAGAAGTTAGCCAGCTATTGGAAGAGGATGAATGCGTCATGTCCATAACAAATTTTCCACGTTTAGGCTGCCTGGAATTCACACATCCCATTTATTATCCCAATCCGAATGATGAACAGAGTGCAGCTAGATCTCTGTATTTCCCAGATGAAGCCATTTATCCGGGCCATCCACGCTTTAAGACCTTGACACGAAATATACGCATGCGACGTGGCGAAAAAATCGCCATAAAATTACAAGTATTTAAAGACGAAAATACCAAACTACCGGTAGAGGGTAGTCCCCCCATGGAACCGGATGTAGTATTACTCGATGCCATGGGTTTTGGCATGGGCTGTTGTTGTTTACAATTAACATTCCAGGCGTGTAATATAACGGAAGCTCGTACTTTGTACGATCAATTGGCGCCATTGTGTCCCATTATGCTGGCCCTTACGGCAGCTTCACCCATTTACCGTGGCTATTTAACCGAGTCCGATTGCCGTTGGAATGTTATTAGCTCGTCGGTGGATTGCCGTACGCAGGAAGAGAGAGGCCTTACACCCTTAAAAGAGAACAAATTTCTCATACCGAAATCCCGTTATGACTCAATAGATTCATATCTGTCACCAGAGGGTGAAAAGTACAACGATGTTCCTCTAATCTATGACAAAAAGGTTTATGAAAATTTAGTGCAGGGCGGCATAGATCATTTGCTGGCCCAACATGTGGCTCATTTGTTTATACGTGATACGGTTTCGCTCTTTAGCGAGAAGGTTGATCAGAACGACGAAGAGGATACTGATCATTTCGAAAACATACAATCCACCAATTGGCAAACAATGCGCTTTAAGCCCCCACCTCCCAACTCATCTATTGGCTGGCGTGTCGAATTCCGACCTTCGGAGGCTCAAATAAGCGATTTTGAAAATGCTGCTATTGTTTGTTTTATTGTGCTGCTCACTAGAGTCATATTGTCCTATGAACTGAATTTTTTGACTCCGATTTCCAAAGTTGACGAAAATATGCAAACGGCACAACAGCGTGATGCTTGCCGCCAAAAAAAGTTTTGGTTTCGTAAAAATGTGCGCAAATCGCCCAAATTGTCGAATGGTTATGGCAATGGTTCACTACACAACGGCACCACGAATGGAACCACCAACACAAACGGATCGTCCAATGGCGCCCATACAAATGGTGATGCTACTAACGGCTATCACCTGAATTCGCAGAACGATCATGAAGACGATTTTGAACTGATGACAATTGGAGAAATTTTCAATGGCAAGGTGAGTGAGTAGTAATTTTGAAGTCCGCGTGATAGAAATCGAGACGATTCGAATACGAAGAAAATGTGATGTGCTAAGGAACAATGTTTTTACACTGTTTCCATTATTATCTTTCGATTCGCATAACCAGGAAAGCTACTGCGTAATTCGATTCGAAAGAAAATGCTTTCGACTTTCAATGTTAAGAACATACAATTTCGAACAGTTTTCTTTTCGAATAGAAGTATGGAGTAACCCCTCTGAACTTAAAATAGATCGCAATACTCTCGGCATTGACTGTTATTAAAGGTGTGTAAAATCATTATTGAAATATTCTTAAAGAAAAGAACATCTTGTTATGAACGGCATATGCCTGCTTGAATACCGTTCCCATCGGTGTTGCCATGCGTATTTTCAAAAAGGCACTATTGTGAATTATACTCATTTGAATTAATGGAATATTTCTATGATACGATAATAAAATTAAACTGCGCCACGGGGCTTGTGTTCCTGGCGTTGTCTTTGACAGTGTTGCGGCTCGCTCTCGCGGCTTGTGAAATGCTACGGCTTTTTGTGAAATTCTTCATTAATGCATGAAACTGTGAGATTGATACTAGGAGAGATCAGGGATGCCAGGAATGTCTCCTTCCTACACGACAGTTGGAATTTCTGATATTTGTGACAGGAAACAAGTAAGAACGTTATGTTCGACCGGGTCGAATCTTAAATACCATCCAAATATTTAGTAAATGGAAACTCTATTTTGTAGGGGTCACTCCGTGATGAACCGGGGAGGGGGAGAAACATCTCATCTCTGCCATAAAACACTAAAAAGTTCATTTTTGGGGATAAGTGGATTTTTTTTATAGGGTCATTTAGGGGGAAAAGGTGGGGGAGGGTAGGGCATATCTCAGCTCTGTGATGAAAGCTTTAGAATTAAATTTTTAAGGATCATAGGCTTAACTTATACAATTTGTTAAATATTTACAATAATTTTCCATGTAATATGTTACTTCAATTCCCACTAAAGGGGGAGGGGTCCAAAAATGGATTTTTCTGATTTTCTGGCTGCAAGTTCAACGCGTTGGGCCTTCTTTGACATGAAAATATATTATTTGCTTAACAAAATTAAAAAAATAAAACTGAAAAAATTATATTGATTTTCAGAGGTTGGTTTAGTTCTTCTTAGGGTAACTTTTTTCCCTCTGGTCCGATTCAGCCCATTTACGAACTTGACCTGTGCTATTCTTCAGGATATATTTATACCAAGTTCCAAGGGTCTAGCTCTTTTCGTTTGGACTGAATAGTGATTTCCACAGACAGCCGGACGGACGGACATGTTTAGATTATCTTAGATTTCATTCCATCACTGATCAAGAATATATAGATTTTATAGGATCTTAGAGGGATATTTCTGAATATACCCTCCAATTCTTTTTAGAGGGTGTAAAAAGGAAATGCAAGAGTATAAGGAGAAAGGTAAATTGGAGAAATTTTGAAAGTGCCAGAGTAGCTTCATGAGAAGGAAGAGTCATGTTAAGACACCATAGCCATAGATTGAACTAACTCTTGAGATTCATTTCCGATATCGGCAAGGCTGCTGAAGAATATCTTTCTTGCCAACAAAGGAAATGTCGTGCAGAGGACATATATGGTATTCTCCTCACACTGATTTACTTATAGTTATTATTCATTGAACATTTGGAACAGTTCAAACCACTCTACACACATATTGTATTAAACGCCATTTATCCTTAACTTAAAATTATCTGTTACGTAGCCACTATTGATTAACATACTCAAGTACAATTTCCAGCAGTTGAGCGAATTTCTTAAAATGAATGTATGTGTGTGTGTGTAGTACATTTTCTCAAGCCCACCAAAATAAGTTTTAGCCTATCCGAGAAATTTGTATCGACTAAGAGCAACATGGCAACGCTGATTTCAATTAAAATTTATTTTCATGAAGCATATTTTTTTGCAAGCGATCAAAAATGCTTTGAAATTAATTTAAACTAGTTTTTTATTTAGTTTGGTAAATTTAATTTTAATTAAGCAATTTGTTTATTAAGCAGCATTCGGCTACATGAATTTGACTTTGTCTTGAATTGATCAACTTTTTTTTATTTTAATTTTACAGGCCGATTCATTTCCAGGCCTTGTGCCACTTATACGAAACTATTTGCAGTCCATGGAAGTTGATACCGATACTCATTGCACTATTCAACAGTATCTAAGATTTATACAAAAGAGAGCATCCGGTGAACTAATTACGACAGCCACTTGGTTGAGACAGCAGGTGCTCAATCATCCGGAGTATAAGTAAATATTTTGCGCAACATTAATTTTTCTACAAAAAATGCAATTAATTTTCTCTCTTCTGTATTACAGAAAAGATTCCATTGTTACAGATCGTATAAATTATGATATTTTAAAGAAAATTCAAGATATACAGAATGGCAAGGTAATTGAACCTTCTCTACTGGGGCAGGAGTTCAATCCAACAAAAACGAAAGACTTCATACCGCCAGCAATACAAAAACATATGAAAAAAACTGGTTGTTGTGAAAACAAATGACCATTTAAATTAAATCAAACTGACGACAATAGAGATAATAACTATGATGGACAAAAGAGCAACAGAAATAACTACAACAACAATAACAATAATAATAACAACAACAACCAGTTAAGGAATTAAATGAAAAGTAATATTACCAAAATTGTAATAAATAGCTAAACCAATCAACAAAAAAAATAAATCATCAATAACTTATATGGAATGCCCTGCTTGTCACCGATACAAGACCAAAAATATAATTACTAAAGATTGTAAATTGTTTTAATACAATTACAACGAGTTTACACAATGTGCATTTGTTAATAAGGATTGCCCGTTTTATTGGCAGTCCATATGACCAAGTTTAAGTTCGCCATATATTTTCTTACCACTTGTGTATGGTTTGCGGAAATTTCTCTAATCATATTTGGCATGGAGCGCAACTGGTCTCCAGAGTGATAAACACATGATGGAGGTAAGAACAAAATTATTTCATCATGACAAATTCTGGGAACCAAAAATAACTTGCATACGAAATTTATTCTTATAACAAAATGAGCAAGATGCATCGTGTAAGCATTGCAGCAATTTTAGCAAGCAATTTAAAAAGCGCTTTACGATGATAATAACAATAACAATACATTGATATTGATTATGGCAATTCCCAAATTAAGAAGGATGTATTTAAAAACAGCATATTGAAACGGTTTGTGCTTTGCTAAGAAATTGTCCAAATATTTATACTGTTTTCGAAATTATAATATTAACAAAAAAAAAAAAAAAAAAAGCTGTGCAACATTTTAAATGATATTTTTTACCTCCCAGCAATTCGTATACATCAAAAGAAGAGAAGTTTTACGTTTGACGAATTTTTTCTCTTGAATAGATTTTTTTAAGCGTGTATTTTCGAGGAAAACGCTTGTTATTGTAAAAGAAGAAGGGACTTTGTTGTTTATCCTGTACTTACGTATACACATTAACTTGTATTATATTGTAATAAATAGTTTGTTAAATTTAATACACACACACACACTTACATATACTTTATGCATATATAGAGGGAAAAACAACTTAAACTTAGAGAATGTAAGCGTTTTTAATTTTATACAAAACAAAATTGATTAATGTTATGAACGAAGTTTCACGTGAATTAAAAAAAACTATATAAGCTAAGTTAAAAAAACTTTTCTCTTTCTGTTTCTTTGTATTTTGTCACAAGAAATGTATTCGTGTTTGATACTGTAAACATGCGTTGAAAAATCGCCAAAAAAATATTTTAAAAAAATAGTAATTTTATACTTTTACAACAAATTTTACTTTTTGAATAGAATACTTTATGAAATTTATTTTCAATATTTCACTACTCCATTATAAATAAGGCTTCAGTTTTTTTGACCTCTTTTTAAGTAATAATGTTCTCTAATATTTTTAAGCTTTTTTTTTAGTTTTATGTTAAAATATTATTTGTTTTTCAATATTTCGTCACTCCTTTGTGTGACTTTTTCAGGAAATTAATTAAAATAAAATAATTAATCAAAGCAGTGACGAAATATTGAAAAATAAATAATATTTTAACATAAGAATAAAAAGAGATCTTAAACTTAAGAAATATTAAAGAACATTATTTTTCAAAAATAATTTTTTTTTAATTCCGCTTATTCTGTAACTAATTATTGACGTCAACATCAAGACAATATCAAAAAGGGATACCCAGTTTTTAAGTTCAAAATTAAATACTATTTAAAGTTAAAGTCTACTTAAATACAAAATGTTGTTTTTCACTTTAAAATTAAATAATAATTTAAATGTCCCACATTGTACATTTAAATTCAATTTAAGTTTTTCATACTGCCATGTGTTTTTCATAGTTTGTTTACATTCAACAACTTGAAAATTGGTAAAGCAGCTCTTCATTGAAACAAAACGTCGGTAAGAAGGTGCATTTATTGTATCATTTGCAGTATTTTTGTTACCATTTATTTGTGCTGCCATACTTTTATCACAATTAAATACCATAAATTAGTGTTAGACTGAAAAACTGAAAGTGTATTTAAACACAACTTAAGTTTATGGAAAAATTAACTAATTTTGTACTTAAATAAGAAGGCAAAAACTGGGTGTTAGATACTCGTTGTTGTGAACTTTTGAATGCTGCTGACTGACTCAAACTTTTCTCTAAGGGCTAGAAAGTACCAAGAAGCAATGAAAAATCGACAATTGATAAAGAAAAAGTGCAAAAAGTTATCCGATTTTTGATATTATTTTGACGTTGACGTCGACAAATAGTTAGGGAATAAGGGGGAATAATTAACAATCACATTTATATAAGAGACTCGATACAAGTTTTTTTTTTTTTTTGCTTTATAAATATAAAATATAACAATTTAAGTTTTCTTGTTCTGTTTGTATAAAGAAAATGCAATTAAGTCCAAAAAATTGTTATATAGAAATTATGAATAAAATATTTTTAATTTTAAAACATTTTAAAACATGACATGACTAGCAAACACTATTGTCTGTACTAGTAACAAATGTTAGTAATTTTTGTGAGTGTTGTCCCAAAAGTTTGACATATTTGAAAATAACACCACAAACTGACAACGGAAGAATTTCCTAATGTAAGCACTGCATTTTTTTTAATACTTTCAAAGTAATTAACTCCCCTGATTCTATAGATATTTGCCGATATCACGTCAGCAATATACGTCTGTTTTCCTTACGTACAATTTGATATTTAAAATATAATAAAGTTTAAAATTTTGTGTTTTTGCAAAAGTATTTTATTCAAAAGGAAACCTTTCAATATATTGCGGTCCAGGAAACTTTTTTAAATAATTATTATTGTTAATTATTTATTTTACTATTTATTAAGCTCGAGGTCATTTTTTATATAAAATTATTTCAATTTCATTTTGTTATTCAATATTTCGTTAACAATTTGTTAACATCATCAGGAATAAGTAGCAGGAAATTGAATTTTAAAAATGTAAAAAATCGTTTTGGAACATGACAAGAAAAATTAAATATTTTAAAAATATTTTTAAAATTAAATATCTTGTTACTTATTCCTGATGATGTTAACAAATTCTTAACGAAATATTGAATAATAAAATAAAATTGAAATAGTCTTCTATATCTATTCTATATATATTTTTTATATAAATATATAAAAATAAGTTGTCCTATGTTCGTGAATTTATAACTCGAGAACCACTCAACCGATTTTCAAACGAGTACATGCGTTGGAAAGGTCTACTTTCACTGATGGTTTATAAAAAAACATCGAAAAATTTCTACGAATATGCGTTATACGCGCACTTTTATGATGGTGTGTTTTCCCTATATAAAATTTATTTTTTTTCTTATGAGAATTACATTTTGTCGGTACAAGGCTCTGCTTGCTCGCGTCATTTGACGCGATTGATTGTCATTTAAGTTTACAGTGGGAGCATTTTTTAATTATTGATTTGTAATCTTTCAGTTAAAATTAAAATCTTTGGCATAAAAAAAAGTGTTCAACAATCAGGAAAATGTCCATTCTTTCTAGAAAATTTTATTTTTAATACAAAGATGTAAACGTATGTTATTGTATTGTCCAGCAACGCGGGCAGGGTTACTCTAGTTTTATATAAAAAACGAGCTCGAGCTTAATAAATAGTAAGATAAATTACCAAATTAAAAATCAAAAAGTTAATAACAATTGTTAATTATTAAAAAGTAATAAATCTTCAATAAAAAAAAAGGTTTTCATTGATTTTGTAAGAAAAATTACTTGAGAATATTTTTTATTTTTATATTAAAACATTTTTATTAAATTAAAAAAAAAATCAAAACAAAAAAAAAATATCGTTAGTTATTAAAAAATTCGTTATGCAAAGTAGTGGCGAAATATGGAAAATAAATTTCATACTTTAGATTTCTATAAAAAGTGACCTCAACTTCATTATTTAAATAAAATTTTATATCAAGAAAAAAAAATATGAAAAAATTAACAACAAACAATACTTTTAGAAAAAAAAACTAGCTTTATTTATTTTTACAATTCGGGACTATTTTAGTTTATTGAATACCAAATAAGTATTTAATATAAAAATCAAAGAAAAGTGCTTAAACAAAACACGAAATAAATTACTGTACGTTAATGTTTTCATCAGATTTCTGAAATTAGTTTTTAAGTATTTTATTTGTAAAACAAAAAACACATTTTATGTTATTAACTTTTAAATATTGATAAATTCAGATGTTTCAACATTGTGATACACAGTGAGTCTAAAATATTCAGTACAGTAACTTTCTTAAACTCATGTTTTTTTTATTATTATTAATTATATAATTTTATTATGCATAAAAGCGAATGATGTAAGAATGTGAAAAAACATTATTGTGTAAAATTTAGCCTATAACTTTACACACTTTATCACTACCAAAAACAACAAAATGAATTAACAAAAATCTGTTTGATAAAATAGAAGATTTAAGTTCATCATTTTTTTTTTTTTTTTGCCAATATTTATACGAATATGTAAATATGCATAATATTGTTATGTATGCATATTATTTGTATCATTCGTCTTGTGCAACGAGCTTCTATTTATGTGAATAAGCATTTATGTTTAGTTCTTAAACTCACTTATTTGTTATATTTAATATTCTTGTTTGTTTGTTTACTCTAAACGCATACCCATACATGTATTTGAAATTAAACATACTTAATTTGAAACCACATAAATCAAACGATTTTATATTATAAAGGAAATTATAAATTAAATAATTTTTAATTAAAAAAAAAGCACCCAAAAACAAATAAAATAATATATAGAAGTTATCCTTCTTATTTAAAAAAAAGGAACATATTTAAATGTGTTTGAATTTAGCGTAGAAATGAAGTCACAGTAAAATATCATTTTTATACTCTCCCAAAAATAATCCGTCTGTCCCTCCGTCCGTCTCTGGAAATTACGATTCAGTTCAAACGAAAAGAGCCAGACCCTAGAATATGTACTCGATTGTACTTCTTATGCTTTTGTTAGTACTCACCAGAGTTCGAAATAGTGTACATATTTTATCCGTTTACATCAACGACATTGAAAAACATGACATTGAAAAATGTATGCATGGCTCACTTTATACACAAATAAATCTTGAGTGTACAGGACTGTGCATCATACCTCAAGTGTATACATTGAAGACATTGAAAACATTGAATTCACTTTATGTATGTATGTATATTTGCGGAGATGATAACATTGTATTTGTTTTGTAACTTCATAAAATTAATGTGTGTGTGCGCAAACACTGAACATATTATACATACCCACCAGTTTCAAATTAAAAAAGCATATACACGAGATTTACACGAGTACACTCATAGTGATACACAGGCAGAAGGTGTACACGATGAAAGAAAGACAATGTCTATAGTGTGTAAGGTGTACATTGTATTCAAGGTGTACATTAAATTTTGTTGTACATTTCAGAGATCTCTGGTACTCACCTCCATTTATGACGGCCAATTAAATATTAAAGGTGTAATTTTTAAAAAATATTTAATAATTATAACATCGTTATGTGACATACTTCTATACGAAAATTGTCATATAAGAAGATTATAAGCATGAAATATTTTTTATGAATTAGACCTTAAAACTTTTATGTGATTTTTTTTTTTTTTTTTGTTAAAATGAGTTTGCAATTTTATTTGTTAAATTTTTTTTGTAAATAAACTATTAATTATTAACATACAATCTTTCATAATCTGCAATCAATCTTTCATTATTTTAGTTACAGTCTTGCTCAAGACATCTCGATGAAGAGTTTTAATTTTTTATTGTTCATTTTCTTGTGTGAACTGATTACTCTTACAATTCTTTTTTCCGATAGCGCTTCTCCGTGTATGGTCTAACAAACGGTCTTGAGTACGCCATCAACTTGTCTCTGGCAGGTGTCAATATTATTTTGAAATCTTGTGTTATTTGTGTCTAAATATCGTATTTATTTAATCGTTTTAAATAAAAAAGAAATTTTGCTTGCTCGTGACGAATTTTTTTACGATTACTAACGCGCTAAAAGATGCTGGTATTATTAGACTGGCTGGGGAAAACAAAGTTTTTGCCGACGACGCCGTGAATGATTTTGTTGACTTGACAAAATATATGCATTTTTTATATAATCCACCTGATTGTGTAAGGCGTTGGCGTTTACGCCTCAAACGTTTTTCGTATTAGATTAAAGAAAACTGAATGTGTGTTTTTTTAATCTTGTACAAAAAACGCCAACGCCTTACACAATCAGGCTGATTATGAGGGGCCTAATTCATAGAAAATATTTCATGCTTATAAACTATTTATTTGACAAATTTCTGTACAAAATTTGTCATACAACTATTTTTATGATTTAGACGTTGAAAATATGAAAATGTGCAACACTTTCTATGGTGCTGCACTGTGGCGTAGCGTTAAATTAAAAAGGGAAGTGATATCCATAGTTGAATATCAGATTATTGTGAAAACTTTTTTTTTTCTTAAATCAAATTTAAATAATTTTGGGTAAATTATAAGATTTTTGAAAAAAAAACCTTAGATTAGATTTAGACGTTAAATATATAAAAAAAAAGGGCAACACTTTACATGCTGCTGCACAGTGGGGTTAATTTTTTTTTAAATCAAATTAAAATCATTTTCGATAAATTATATGATAAATTCTTAAATAAAAACGATTTGAAAAGAAATTGGATTAATATATAAAAAAAAGTTAAAAAAATATAAAAAAGTGCAACGCCTTCTATTCTGCTGCACAATGGCGTTGAATTAAAAGGGAAGTGATATACAGAGTTGCATATCACAGATTGTTGCGAAAAAAAGAATTTTTATCTAAATTTAAATAATTTTGTGTAAATGATATGATAAATTCTTAAATAAAAACGATTTTATAAAAAAGGAGCAACACTTTGCCGGTACTGTAGCAAAAAAAAAATAGGCCGACAGAGTAAGAAGTAAAATGACTACCTGACATTTTTTACCCTTTCATCTACTCTTGATTACACCTCTCAAGGACAACACCCTCTTTTATAGTTCCGGCACAATGCATTGCACCAGCAGCATTCGAAGTTGGAGTACCAGCACAAGTTAAAAAAAAAACAATAAAAATTAACCTGGTGATTTTCAACAGTAAGGCAAAAAAAACACGGTTACAGTGTCAACAGAACTTAACCCTCCAACGACCAGTCTAATATTCTTGCATACAGTCGATCTGAAGATTGAGGATATATTTCGAGCATCCTGATATTTATATTTATGGCCTTATGTGGCATTTTTTTTGGCTGCGTACAGTTTTTTACACAATTATTATATTTTTATTTTATTATTTAAAAAAATGACATCAAATACATAAAACTTGTTTTATTTTAGTTAAATTTGTTGTTGTTAAATATTGCTATGATTTTAATTTAGTCTATTAATAAAAATTTTACACACTTTCGGTACGACTACATACTAAATTGTTTTTTTTTTTTTAAATATTTGTATATTTTTATATGTTTTATAATTTATCAATTAATACCTTTTATATAGTTATTGCAGAAAGTTGTATTTTTGTTAAAAATTTTGTTTTTCTGAAGGGAAAAATTACAAAATGTCTATTAATTAATTTATTTATCTCTGTAATATTAGTTTTGTCTTAAGTTTTATTATAAACGAATTAGAGTTTTGTATTTTGATATCTATAAAAAAAAAACATTTAAGGCTAATAATATTTAACAACATTTATTAAAAAAAATTTAAATAGTTTTCTTATTTTGATTTTAACAATTTATTTGGGGGGGTGTTGATTGATTGATTGTTCATACGTTTATTTGATTTTTATACGATTACTGTCATTATTATTAACATTTTTTACTATCATTATTATTAATATTATTAAATTTTTAATTAATAATTTTTTCGATAAAACACAACATTTAAAACAGTTTTTCCAAATTTTTATGAAGCCAACCTATAGATTCCATATGATAGATCAAGTCTGCTTGATTCAGATTTTAGCTCCACGCACGGTGCTGGGTTTTGTCGAAATCAAAACCAATCAGGGCGTGTTCGAACAAGATTTTTCAAGGTTGTAACTTGCACAAGTATGAACCGATATTAATAAAGTGAAACTTTTACTAAAAACGTAATCTTTAAAAAAATGATTTTTTAATTATATTTTGTACATATTTTTATTTTCCATGAGTGTTTTGAATTCTTTGAATGCATTGAAGCTGTCCGCTTACTTGGGATTTGTTGCTGCAACTTGTTTACATACTATTTACCAACAAACTACAAAGTGCGTGTCCATGGTCCGCTAGCAAACAACAAGACATCGATGAGCAACAAACCGAAGACACAAACCTCAAGTTTGCGGACAGCTTTAATTAACATCTTATAATACAAAAAAAGGCGATTGATTGCAGTTGAGGCATAAAAACGCATTATAAGCATTTTAAAAGCTCACGTTTTGCGATTAATTATATGGGAAATTTAATTTCCCCCGCTTTGGCATATTTTTATAGTGTAGGAAATCTTTTAATCTCTTCTAATGTCTCAGGTTTTATTGTTGTGTTCACGAAATTTGTATGAAATATTACGAAGAAAATTTTAGTGAAACGTTTTAATGCTTCGTTGTATCGGTTTTTCGTCACTCTTTTAATAAAGGAGCAAAACGGAAACGGCTAACAATTCGATTAGTGGGAGAAATAAAACTAAAAATTGCACGTCTGTGAAACCGATTTACTTACAAATCAAATTTGACGTGCTATAACGGATAGTCGTTTCCAATACAAATAATACCAAGTAAAAAATTATCCTTATAGTGTTTTCACACTGACATGGTTTTAATAAATTATTTTTTTAACGTTAAAATCAACGGTTAAAACCTGGTTTTACCATACAAAATGATGTTTTAAAACCACTTTCGACTTGGTTTTAAGTAGGTTTTATGAAATGCAACCTTGTTTTTGCTTGGTTTTGGCTGTGCTAAATTTAGTGCTGCCAAGTTATATATTAGAAACAGCTGTTTATTGTTTATGTTAATAAACAGAACTTTCAGAATTCGCTTTTTATATATAACAATTTGATTCGCAACAAGTTCTTTAATTTGTATAAGTAGTCCCATAATTTTAAAATATTCATTTACGAAATGTAAATTATTTTAGAACGGCTTGTAATTTTTTTTTATTTTTCCTTTAAACAAAAACTGTACAGGTTGTCAATTAAGTGTTGCAAAAATAGAGGGCAAGTACAGCAACAAATTCACATATTCACAACGATTTAATTTATTTTGAACAAATTTATTATACAGCCTATATATCAAAACCACAATTGGTAGTGTGAACGCAGAAGTCGGTCCGGTAGCGAAATTTCGAGGAAGTATCAAAAATAGTTATAAGAATGCTCTATCTGCTCAGCTTTTTTTATCTGTACTTTCAATGACACCCCCTTCCTAAATGCTGCTTTAAAACAAAATTCTCACGTCGATGATGCATGTGTAAATCTAAGATCAAATGCTGCAATCTCATGTAAAGCGTGTTTTTTTAGAGGGTCACAACACCAGAGAAACGCGTGCAAGTTGTTGAAATTTTTATTGAAAATAATTGTTCTATTCGTCAAACTCATCGTGCACTTCTTTCATTTTATGGCGTACATAATCGTCCTTCAGGGTGGCTAATTCGAAGAACAATAGATCGTTTTCGGACCACATTTACTGTTAAGATAATGATAATGTGCAATCCGTGAGACGCCGATTAGGTCGCACTGAAGAATCTGCAGTCACTGCACAGGAAAGCATTGAAAATTATCCTAATCAATCAATTTGTCGCCGTTCTCAGCAAATGGATTTGTGTCCTTCCACTTTATGGAAGATTTTTTTTTTGGTGTTGCAAATTGGTGTTCCAGATTGCGCCTTCTACGCGCCAGCCACATTACAGAAATTTCATAAAATTTTCTTTCCATTAAAGCCCCCGTTTCATTGATATTAAAAATATATTCCTTGTTTTATAATGATTTAAACTTGTGTCACTCTGTAAAAAACACCCTATATTATCAATTGATTTAGTATGCCAAATATCAGCAACATAAAGAGAAGATATAAAATCTGAATGGACTGTGCAATCGAATACAGTCGAATCCGCTTTAGCGCAACACGCTTTACTGAAAAAACCGGATTACTGAAAGCGATCCAAATCCCCGCACTGATTTTAAACGCAGCTAGTCTTATTCACTTCGCTTTAGCGAAACATCGCTTTACTGAAAATATCGTATTACTGAAAATCAAAAACAAACCCTCAACTACGTTTTGTATGAAACTTACTTCGCTTTAGTGAAAAAATAAACAATGACAAATTTTTTTATTAGAAATCGATTGCAAAACTTAAGGTTAAAAAATTAAATGACAAAATGTATTTGTCCCTTTCGCTCTTACGTACTTTATTGAATTTTTCTATTATATTGTCAATGCAACTGGCTAGAAATTTGATGTCAAAAGTATTGTTTTACTGATTTACGCTTAACTGCAACAAATTTCAAAATCCGAACTTCGTTTTGGGAAAAAATTGGATAACTGAAAAAATTGGGTTTTGGTTATTTCCAGTAAAGCCGAGTCGAAATATACAATTCAATTGAACAAGTTTTTAAACCGTAGACGTAATTACTTTTGCAGTGATATATTACAAGTCCGTAGCATTAGTATATAAAGCATTTAACTAATAAAATGCCTACTATGCACTTTTCATACTTGCACTTAAGATAAGTAAAGATTTCTAATTGTTTGTTAGTGATTGTATTAGTTACGGTATCTTTTTTGTGCCATACCGTGATTTTAAGCAGTACGCTTAACTGTAACAAATTTCAGTAATCCGAACTACGTTTTAGAGAAAAAATCGGATAACTAAAAAAATTGGGTTTTGGTTATTTCCAGTAAAGCGGAGTCGACTGTAGTCACATCCCTGAACGTAAGGAGAAGAGAGGAAAAGAAAATGCTCACTACTATGAAGAGAATGGACACTAGCAGAATACTGAAACCGGTCTGCTTACAAAGCAAATTTCAAGTGGCGTCTTTTTGCAATTAATAAAGCATTTTTCAAATGACTAGAAATAACTTCTCAAGAGGCAATAAAGTAATTCTTATTGTTACATGAAAGCTTTTACAGTTTTTCTTTTAGGAGTACGACCAGAGCTCAGGGGATGACCCCTAGATATGCAATGCATTGCGCAGCAACTGGAAATGAGGAAATAGTATTGAGGGTACAGATGAGGAAAGATGAGAAGATATTTTGTAGAAATTTGAACTTTTTTTCACTTCGCCGTCTAATTTTTTGCTACAAGGCCGACGAAGGACTGCGCTGTACCTCTGCTCTGCTCTTAGTACAAGATTGTCTCAGTAGCTGCCAGTATTTGTTTAGTGACCAGTGATATGACTTCATCACTGAAACAGGCTGACAGACAACAACTAACACAATCATGCACTAATGCTGATCAGAAGAATTCAATACAATGTTCATGACTGACCACGGAGTCTCGTGTTAAGCAGTTCAGCCAACAGCACCCTTTCTTTCAGTGTAAAAAATTTGGTAATCTGTTTTAAATATTTGTTTTACTTATTCAACTCTTCAAAGTTCCATAGTTTTATTTAAAATATTAAATATTTCATGTGGAAATCACACGAAGTATCTTTAAATCCTTGCAGTCAACTAATTAAATATTTATTTAAAATAAAAAGGTCGGTCATCGTGTAATTTACAATATAATTAAAAAAAATTAATAATATGTACTTTAAAAATTAATTTAAACCATGTATTAGTTGTATATAAATTTCACACATATTTACTTGTAACATGCGGTTTTTTTCTAATCTGTTTCAGTAAAAATCAATTATAATTCAATTGTCGTTTACATGTTTTCAATGTTTGTAAATTCTTTAATTATAACATTTTATTTATTTTTTTATTTAAGTATATGTATTGTATATTTTTTTTGTTTTCAGTTAATTAAATTGTCGGCCAGCGACTGTTTTGTATATTTATTTTTGTTGATTTTAAAAACTACCACATATTAATTATTATTTTTGCTAAAGTTTACAAACGATTTTCTAATACAAATAAAGGTTGATGTAATAATTTTGATAATATATATTTTTTTGTGTTATATTCGTAGCAGAATAGCATGCAATTTATTTCTGTTTTGAACTTGTTTAATACAATTAGCCAGCTATAGAACCAATTATGCAAATGAATTTATGAAATTACCACAATGGCAAGCCAAAGCATTTTATTTGTGTGGCAACAAAATTACTGGATCGCATAGTTTAACATGTTTAAGAGATTAATGGTTTTAATACAATGTTCCTGTCAAATATCAACAAAACCAAAATATGTTGAATGCAAATGATATAGACGTCATGTAAATATTAAATTTGTAAATAAAAATATACCACAATATTAAATTGTTCTATGACATCTGACTCTTCGTAACCGCTATAACGTTTTTAATCGCTATTTACAAAATCTGTCAAAATTTAATGTTCAAGGGAAAAGTTTTATTTATTTAAAATTTTAAAAGAAAAAACTCTTGATTTTTGTATGGAACTATAAACACTTACCCTCATATCCATACAAAAAATATATAAGTGCATTGTGGTATTGAAAATTTTGCATAAAATACATTTCAAACCCATTTTAAGTTTTATGAATATGGAAATTATGGAGGACGATTATCTTGTCTGAAAATATCACGAATTTTACGAAATGTAACTTTAACAGAACCACGATTTTCATAGTGGCTTTTAATTATTTTAATGCGATTTTCGAGCGTAATTAAATTCATTGTAACAATTGCCAATGCCGCTACTACGTATTCGTCAAAAAAAATCTAAATGTCAAAACTATCATGTTGTTGGTGTTGCCACAATTGAAAAACAAGGTTATTCTTGAAAAACCCTATATATTTTCGTTAGTAAAAAAAACGTGTTTGCTGTTTTGAGTGAATATTATACGTATTAAAGTCATGCACTATCACGCACGGTTTTAAATTTTTTTAATCACTCTCACACTTACACGCGCGATATTAATAATTTGTAATCACGACTCACGTGGTTCTCGCGCATCTCTACTACCGACAACAACCTGTTAGAAGTAGCATGCATGAGCTTTTATGGGAATGAGTACAAGACAGGCTATTGTCCGCGCTACCCTTCTGGCTGTAGTCAAATTGAACACATTTCTATTTTCATAGGGGGTACCGAAGAGATTAGTGCTGCCCACAGAGACAACGCTACTCACATGTTAGATGCCTACGACATGGAACATTGCAAAAAGTAGTGACAAACTCATTACAGTCGAATTCGCTTTAGCGCAACACGCTTTACTGAAAAAATCGGATTAATGAAAGCGATACAAATCCCCTCACTGATTTTAAACGCAGCTAGTCTTATTCACTTCGCTTTACTGAAAATATCGTATTACTGAAAACCAAAAGCAAGCCCACAACTACATTGTGTATGAAACTTGATTCGCTTTAGTGAAAAAATAAACAATGACATCGAATCGATTGCATAACTTAAGGCTGAAAAAATTGTGCATGTTTTGTCCGTTAAAAAATTAAATTGCAAAATGTATTTGTCCTTTTCGCTCTTACGTACTTCATTGAATTTTTCTATTATATTGTCAATGCAAGTGGCTAGACATTTGATATCAAAAGTATTGTTTTACTGATTTCAAGCAGCACGCTTAACTGTAACAAATTTCAGAAATCCGAACTACGTTTTGAAAAAAAAATCGGATAACTGAAAAAAATTGGGTTTTGGTTATTTCCAGTAAAACCGAGTCGAAATATATATGTATATATAGTAGTAGTTACCTTTGCAGTGATATATTACAGGTCCGTAGCATTAATATATAAAGCATTTAACTAATAAATTTCTTCAAAATTACCTCGCTGTGGATTCTTCCATCAAAATGCCTACTATGCACTTTTCAAACTTGAACTTAAGCTAAGTAAAGATTTCTAAATGTTTGTTAGTGATTGTATTAGTTACGGTATCTTTTTTGTGCCACACTGTGAATTCTTCCAACAAAATGCCTACTATGCACTTCTCATACTTACACTTAGGCTCAGTAAAGATTTCTAATTGTTTGTTAGTGATTGTATTAGTTAGGGTATCTTTTTTGTGCAACACCGTGATTTTAAGCAGTACGCTTAACTGTAACAAATTTCAGTAATCCGAACTACGTTTTAGAGAAAAAAATCGGATAACTGAAAAAATTGGGTTTTGGTTATTTCCAGTAAAGCGGAGTCGACTGTACTGAAATTATCTGCAAGATTGTTTTGGCTGCAAATGCAATTGCAGAAAAAGAAAGAAGTCTTTCGATATTCTTCAATAGGCAGCAAATAAATAGGGGCGTATACTTGATATTGAAAATGAAATATTACTCATACGTGTCAATATCGTTATGAAAATTACTGTGGGGTGTGGGATATATAATATACACAGGAGACATATGGTCTCCTCAAAAGCAAACGGACGTAACTACACGGATATACGAAATTAACTTTTTGAATGATTATGGTTCTTTGCATTAAACTACTTGCTCACGCAAATTTTTAAATCACTGCCACCACATATGATAACATTATTAAAGAAACTCAAACTTTATAATATTTTATTCTTGTTGATCTTTAACATATACTTTTTCTTACATATCTTTTAACGTTTTTCTGTAGAAAAAAATAAAATGAAAGTGTATTTACGCCCGTTTGCATTTAAGGTGATGATATATAATATGTAACTAGTTGGCATTTGCAAGGTTGTTTGATCGTGGTTATCGTTGAACGAGTGAATCGTTATTTATGCATTCCGACGACCATAGAAATATTCTTATTCCGCAGCACTCTTATTAAAATTCAAACACTTAGCGACTGAAGTAAGAAATAATCTCTCTTGTAGTGGCTTTTTAAATGTTTCTAAATTTTATATAGAAACTGACATACAAAATAAATTACGAATAATTTGGTAAAGCATTAATTTTCAATTATTTATTATTTATTTGCAAACATAGAAAATAAAATATTTTGAATTTTAAAATTTTATTTCCTAGCAACCGCTTAAAACCATTTTTATCTGTGTATCTCTTCAATGCAAATTTCTTTCTTCATTTTCCACAAAATATTTGCTCTTCAGCATGAAAATAATTAAGTGTTTTGTAAAAAATCCTTAATAAAATTTTCCACTTCTTTAATTCTTATTATTTTGTTTCGACTTAAAACTTCATTTTAACCTTCGACGCCATGGTTCTAGTACATGTCTGCTTTACATCAACTTAAAATGCTTAAAGTGCTATTGTTAAGCATACAATAATTAATTAAATTTGATAAAATTTAATGGTTGTTTTCTTTTACACAACTTTTAACAAAAAAAAAATTTTGTTTTTCTTTCTGGTAGTTGTACGTGAGTAAATTTAATTTCATTCATTTTATACGAAGTGCATACGAGCTTAAACGGATCTTTTTTAAATATTTACTTTGTGTTCATTTCATATAAATAGTTAATTAAATTTAAATTTATTTTCTTTTAATTACACATACATATGTATTTGTATATTGGAAAAAGGTACATCGTACATCTCAAGGTTAAGCATTCATAATGGTATTTTTACAAAATGAAAATATAAAAACTGTCAAAGAATGATTTTCTTAAATATCTTAATTTATTTTTTTTTTAATTTATTACTAATATTTATTTTACTTCATTATAGTTTATAATTAATAAGATTTTTTTAATAACGTCAGAAGAGCAACTCATAACAGGTTCATGCATAAAAGATTTCAATTAATTAAATTGGCTTTATTTGCAACTGCCCCCCAACGCAACAGTTTGAGGGCATATAAATTTAATTCATTAATAGGACATTAAACCAGCAGGAATTCAAGGGAAGCTGAGGTATGAACTAAATGGTGAATGGTGAACGAAATCTCAAATATAAAATTTTCCAACCCTGATGACAATTATTCCAAATATATTCCATGTTTTCTTGGCTTTTTTTTACAGCCATTTTAACTTCAGTCTGAATAATAGTTTTTTGATTAATAATGAAATTAATCCCAAAGAGTTCATTGTATAAAATAAATATTGACCAAAGAGCATAAAAAGTTCTTTTATTAGTTATGAAAATAAAAGCGAAATATATTATATAAATATGAGTGCATTTACCAGTGATGTGTTAATATTCGTATTCGAATTGCCGGCTATTCGAGCATTTTTAGATATTCGCATTCGTATTGGACATTTAGGCGAATAATCCTCGACTATTTTACAACCGAAAAATAATAAATTTATAAGGTATAAAAGAAATTTTTAATAAATGACTAATAAATTAGAAGAAAAATTTACAAAAAATTATTTTATTTCAATTGCAAAAAAAATTTTTTTTTTTTGAATTGCAAAAAAAAATTTTTTTTTTGAATTAAAAAAAAATTATACTGATTATTGCTATAAAAGATTTTGGTTATATCAAGATCAACACCATTTAAATTACAATTAGGGGGGCTTCAAAATATAGTTATATAGTCATATGTCATAAAATAATATCACGAAAATATATCGCTCATTTGCTGCAAGAACGGCATAACTCAAAATTCGAGATTTTTGAGTTAATAATACAGAAATATTGGCTATATTATGTTCTATCTTGTGTAAAATACTCCTTTTGATATCTTGTATACAGAACGTGTGAGACGAGTATATGCCGTTATTTCTATTCCTATGTTGCGCTCTTCTTTTACTCACAACAACAACAACACATCGTTAGTTACGCCACAGTCGTTAAGGTGTGAACATCGTTTTGTTTTCGAAAAGAGTGACATAATTTGCGTTGTGCCTTTATAAGTGGAAAGGTAAAATGTGTTTTATGTAGTAAAAATTCTTATATACTGCCATATTTTGTGTTGTTACTGTTTTTTTATGAAAAAAATCATCTGATTATAACAATTTGTTTTTTCGCATTAAGAACGACACGTTTTTGTTTACTACCAGGGACCGTAACTGTTATGACTTTTATCAAAAAAATCAAGAAATAAGAGTTATTTTTGATTTTTATATTTTTAGATAGAAAATAAGAGTTATTTTTGATATTTATTATTTTAAATGAAAAATAAAAGTTATTTTTGATTTTTATTTTTTTAAATGAAAAATAAGAGTCATTTTTGATTTTTATTTTTTTAAATGAAAAATAAAAGTTATTTTTGATTTTTATATTTTTAAATAAAAAATAAAAGTCTAAAGAGTTTTAGACATTTGACCCTGATTTCTATAGGGTTTTTATAACAACACAAACAACTTTTCCTAAAAAGTCTAGTAATTTATTGTAATTTTATGACTTTTTTAAAACTATTCTAAAATAATACAATTTTATGACTACACAACAATGTGAATATCCCAATTAATTTCTATATAGCCTTTTTATGACAACACAAAACACATATTTTAAAAAGTCTTATAATTTTATGAATCTTTTGTATGCAGTACAATAACTTCAACTTTTAAAATAATACCATTTCATGACCATATGACTAAATAGCACAACAGTGTGAATATTCCAAATGATTTGATGTGAATTAGTTCGAGTTTCAGTTTGCCATTTTTTTTTATTAGCTTTAAGTACGCACAAAAAGAATTACGAAAATTTTCCCAATAAAATTTCTTTCAATTCTACATATAATTCTCGTATTCGTATTCGCGAATATTATTTCACATATTGGCATTTGTATTAACGATTATCAAAAGTTGACTTTGGACACATCACTAGTACTTACATACATACATACATACATACACACAGTATGTGCATGTGAAATATTGCAGGAATATATATTTAACTTTAAAGCAGTTAAATTCTTTTGAACTAAGTTTGAAGGCTGTATTGTTCTTGGCCATTAAGCGTTGCAAAGCTTGTTACTACAGCTTTCTATATGATGCAAAAAAACGGAAATTTTATAAAAATAAATTTAATTAATTAAAATAGATAAATATTAATTCTTCTGTGGTCCGCTTTATTTTCATGTTAATGTCATCACCATACGAGTATATTACAAATTATTTAAAAATATACATATATTGTTAAAAACATTTTCTTTATTCACAAAAAGAAACTTTAAAAATTGTGTTGTTTCCTAGAGCTTGATTTAGTTCTTCTTAGGGGAACTTTTTCTCTCTTTCCCGATTCAGCCCATTTACGAACTTGACCTGTGTTATCCTTCAAAATTTATCTATACGAAATTTCAAGGGTCTGGTTCCTTTTGTTTGGACTGAATCGTGACTTCCACAGACGGACGGACGGACATGGCTAGATTGTCTTAGAATTCATCACTGGCAAGGCTTTATGGCCAAGAACAATTTAGGCTTCGAACTAAGTTAAAAGAATTTAACGGCCGACTCAAGCAAATAATTTGTTTCTAAACTTTTTCCACAGCAGCTGGAAAATTTATAGACTCACATATTTGGCGTATTGTGAGTGCAAACTTCAACTCAATGCAATAATACTTAGTAAAAGAAAACTATATTAAAGGAAAATTTGCTTAAGTCGACTTAGTCCGTACTGCCAGAGATATTTTCTAGAAATATATTCTATGTATGCACACACACACACACTCTTACATCTGCTGTAAATTCTGTTTTTATTTTTTTAGCTAATAAAGAAATATTTTATGCTCTCTGTTCAATATTTATTTTCTAGAATTTTGTTATTTTTATTAAAGTGGATTTTTTGTATTTATACAGTTGACATTTTCAATTATGTTTTGCTTCCGGGTCCCTTTTTGTTGGGGAGTTGCTACATTAGACATCATTATTTTTCATATTCTTTTTGCTTGTTGTGTAACAAAACAAAAACTAAAATATATACAACAAAATAAAAGTTATAATAAAACAATTTCCAATCATTGTAGCCTGAGGGAATCGCTGTTCGAGTGAATAGTCAGCGCAGTGGAAGTGCATGATTGTCACATGGGACTTAAGTTTCATGAACAGTTGGAATAGTCATCGTTTGACTATATTGTGAAAAATATCAATATTTTGTTGCAATTTTAATGTAGCAAATGGAACTATTTTGAAAATATCCAACGTGAGTTTTACTAAAATTCGAGTTGGCTTTTGGGGGCATGTAAGACAGCCATTTGTTCATCTAGCCAGTCGCTCAGAAGATGTTGAACTGAGTCCTCCTCACGACTCAGTACGACGGTCGTACAGCTGCTATACGACCGTCGTAGGGAAAGTCCAGACATTCCGACACACTATGCCCGATCGCACAGTGCACCGCGCTAACCGCAATCAGGTGTACAACCTGAGTGTCGCCTTCCTCTTTGGCGATCGCAAACAGCCGATTTTCGTAAAAAGGATAAGTTCAAAAATTATACCGCTTAAGCTTGTTTGCCGATTGCGATAGGATATGCAACTTTTTTCTTACCGACAGGATATTTTTTGGCGATTTAGCACTTTTAATTTGTTTTCTTCTGACTAACCTGTCTATATATTTATGTATGTGGGGTAAATATGTACTGTCCTAGTTGCCAGATCTAACGACTTATCGTCACTTTGACAATTAGCCGACTTTTGAAGATTTTTTCAATTTTGACGATTTTTAATAATTATGGTTAACTTTGAAAGTATCAATTGATTTCTATTCGAACAAAGAATATGTGCTGTCTCAGTTGCCAGATCTGACGATTTCTCGTTATTTTGACGATTTTGGTTGTTTAAAATAGCATTTTGACGATTCGACGATTTTTGACTATTTCTTTTCAATTTTGAAGATTTTTAAATAATTATGATTAACTTTCAAAGTATCAATTGATTGCTATTCGAACGCTGTAGCCAGATTTTTTCATTTTGGCGATTTTCCCAATTTTGACGATTTTTAAATAACTATGGATGACTTTAAAAGTATCAATTGATTACCTCATAGTTCCATGACGATTTTGGTTGTTTAAAATAATGTTTTGATGATTTGACGATTTTTTTCATTTTGACGATTTCTAAATAATTATGGTTCACTTTGAAGGTATCGATTGATTTCTATTCGACCAAAGAATATGTGCTGTCTCAGTTGCCAGATCTGACGATTTATCGTTATTTTGACGATTTTGGTTGTTTAAAATAGCATTTTGAAGTTTCGACGATTTTTTACTATTTTTTTAAATTTTGAAGATTTTTAAATAATTATGATTGACTTTCAAAGTATCAATTGATTTATATTCGAATAAAGTATATTGTTGTTACAGTTGCCAGATCTGGCGATATCGCGTTTTTGTGGCGATTTTACAATTTTGACGATTTTTCTTAATTATAGTTGACTTTGAAAGTATTAATTGATTTCTATTCAAACAAAGTGTAGTGCCTCATAGTTCCATATGTCGCCGATAATGCTTTATAAATACAATTGATGCAAAATCGGTTTCAAAGTTAACGCAATTTTGTATATGCCCACGAATTTAACAGATGAACTGAATACAAACTTTGCATTGATGCGTTTTTAAAATTACTCTATAAGTAGATTCCGCCTTGCTTATTGCATATAAGTTGTACTGCGCTAATAAAATATATTTCTGTGTTTAAATTTATATTATAATTAATTAAATATTTAAAATGACGCATTAGAAATACAAAATTTATATGCGGGTTAGACGCAATACTCTCTAGAAAGTGTAAAAGATCAGTAGACTGGCTGCAGCTAAAAAATATTTGCCAACGAGATTTAAAGTCGACTGATTTAGGGGGGAAATTACGGCATTCGAAAGCGATCGAAATGTGTACTAAAATTGTATGGAAATTTCGCTGGATAACGAATGCGGTGATATATTGCCCCAAAGCTGTCTTGTGACTGAAATTTTGCTTTATATACAAAGAATTTTTGACGATTTCTTATAATTATTTTGACGATTTTGCAGGGTTTCTACTCGAAGTTTGACGAATTGTGCCTGGCAACTATTTGAGCTGTCATGAATATGTTAATGGAATAACAGTCTCTGTGCTTGGAATATATTATGGACATTATGTAGTGTGATTTGTGCAAGAACAAGCATGCATCCTCATGCATATGCATGTTTGTATGTATGCATGTATGTATTGCTTAACTAAATGTTGAAAAATTGTGAATGATTGCTGTCACTTGGAATTCAATTGGGATAAATTGGAGGAGTAGGTTCTTTTTTAATTCTTTTGCATTTATGTTATTATGCACGATATTGAACATTTAATAATAAATATTGTAATTGATTCGATATTTGATAAAATAAAATATTTTTTGGTTTTGTTTTTAGTTTTCTATAAAAAGTAGTATATTCATTTGGTATTATTACCACTTGAGTTTCGTCTTTCATAACTTTTTATTTTGTTATTAATTTAAAACACAAAAGTTATTATTTCAATTTGCCGTTTATAAATATTGTGGCAAAATTTTAGTAATAAATAAAATTTTCTTTCGTTTGGGTTTGTTTGTGTTTATTGCGCTACTTTATTATTTATATTGTTTTTGTTTTTAATATTTAATACCTTTTTGTAGTTGTTTTTTTAAAACAACTTTGTTTTAATTTCCAAATATATTCATTTGAATAATATTATTTTATTTTTTTGTTTGTTGATTTTTGCTAAAGTAAAAAAAAAGTTATACAAATATAATTTTCAATAAATTTTGTATCAATTCCTGATATACATATATTGTTCGTATTTTATGAAACTCATAAATTTTCATACAATTTAATGCACCATTCTGTGGTTGATTTTGAGCTGCAAGGAGACAGAACTGCAAAAGTGAGTACATAATTTAAGAATATGTTAACATATGAGTGTGCGATGTATGGAAATGTGATCAGTTTGTGTACTTGACATGTATACGAATTAAGATTTTGTGTTTTTTTATTCTTTTATAAAAACATAAAAATTCATAAAAATATATAAAATTTAATTTTTTTAGGGAATGTAGACTTAAATAACACAATTTGTTAAATATTTGGGGTTTTTTTTGCATATAATATGTTATTTCCACGCCCACTAAGGAGGAGGCGGGGTCCGAATTTTTTGACTCCTAGTTCAATGCTTTGGACCTTCTTGGACAGCAAAATATATCATTTGTTTAACAAAATTACAAAAGAAACTTTAAAAATCAAGTTGTTTTTTAGAGGTTGGTTTAGTTCTTCTTAGAGGAACTTTTTCCTCTGTGGCCCGATTCGGCCCATTTACGAACTTGACCTGTGCTATCCTTCAAAATACCGAATATACCGAATTTCAAGGGTGTGGCTCTTTTCGTTTGGACTGCATCGTGATTTTTACAGACGTACGGAGGGGCATGTCTAAATCGTCTTGGAATCGTGATCACTGATCAAGAATATATAAACTTTGTGGGGTCTTAGAGGGATATTTCCCTGCGTTGCATACGGAATGACAAAGTGAATATACCATCCAATTATTTTTTGGGAGGTATAAAAAACCGGTGTTAGGTAAAAATTCTAATCATCGAACTTTGGCCGAACAAATCTTTTTCCAAAATCCAAAGCCGAACCTTAACTTTGGTTCCGACACTATTGTGCTCCCTATCCCCATTTTTCCACAATGACCACTAGTCAATCTTTCTAGGAAAATATTTCTTTTTTTTTATAAATTTCTGTATCATCGTTAAGTATCTCTTAGATCATAAATAATTTCTATACACTGATTTAAGTGGAACTGGCTCCTTTTCCTAGATTTTCTTTCTAAAATGAATTTAAGCAAATTTTACTTAAACTGTTAAGTGTTTAACAGATCTCTGTTAACTGCAGCATCGGTTTGGTACAATTTTCGGTTCGTGTCTTTGCTATTTGAAATTAATTTTAACTTCAAACACATTTTGCCCTTTTAGGTGCTGTCGAACACAACCAGAAACTGTTATTAAAATTTTCGAGATATCTTGAGTTACGGATGAGAGACTAATTTTTCTACCTATAGGCGCCTACTGTTCAATAACTCCCGATAATATTATTCGATTAGCAGTTTTTTTTTCATGTAAAAAGTATAAACTGGGACCGTTCGAATGATTATTTTAGGAGCTTTGGGAAATATTTATGTATAAGAGTTGGCAGCACTGTTGTGGTTAAATATACTTTCAAAATACTTAAAAATAGAGTGATAATCATAGAAATATGTATGTACTCTGATTAAGAAATTCTTAAGCTAGTATTAGGGTATTCACACTGTAGTCATAAGTCATAAAATAATAGAACGAAAAATATGAATAGTGTGAACAACTCGTCATAACTTAGTATGATATTTCAAACATAAAAATAAAAAATGTGATTTAATGTACAGACATATACGTATGAATAATTTTTTAGCCGTTTTTTAGTCGTGAGTCATATATAAGTAACGGCGGCAAACATATACTATCGCCGTCTCGCCTAAAGATTTTTCAGTCGTTCGACTCAGATATCTAGAGCTATTTTATGATAAAACAAAAACATACATGAAAGAGTGCTATTATTTTGACTTTTTTGTATGCAGGACAACAACAAATTTTTTAAACTGGTCTAAAATATTATGACTTTGTGAAAATATGACTAAATAGCACACAGTGTGAATACCCCAAATATTTTCCTTCTTCGTATTGCCATAAACATTTTTCGTATACGAGAATTATTATGACTTTATGACAATATGACTAAATAGCACACAGTGTGAATACCCCACATATTTTCCTTCTTCGTATTGCCATAAACAGTTTTCGTATACGAGAATTATTATGACTTTATGACAATATGACTAAATAGCACACAGTGTGAATACCCCAAATATTTTCCTTCTTCGTATTGCCATAAACATTTTTCGTATACGAGAATTATTATGACTTTATGACAATATGACTAAATAGCACACAGTGTGAATACCCCAAATATTTTCCTTCTTCGTATTGCCATAAACAGTTTTCGTATACGAGAATTATTATGACTTTATGACAATATGACTAAATAGCACACAGTGTGAATACCCCAAATATTTTCCTTCTTCGTATTGCCATAAAATTTTTTCGCAAACGAGTATTTAAAACAGACTTTAAACAGACCAAAAAAAACCTATTCTGTCTCATTGAAGCAACACATGCCAGCTAACAACGAAGTGTCATAAAATTTTGCCAGGGTCAAAGGATTAAACCATATGAGTGTATGTATGAGTATGAGTATTCGAGTGCAAGTTGTGCAAATGAAATTAAAACGAAAATTATGAAATGTGAATGAAAATTTACTCACCACTTCCATTTGTAAATATTAAATCATCCTTTATTATTAATATGGAACGTTAGGAGACTGATGAGTGCACACACAGCAGGAGACAGCGAACGACATGTTGAATTTCCGCTTCCGTTGAAATAATTCAGTTGCTTGATTGGTTGTTAGATGGGTTATTTCGTTTGTTGTTGTTGTATTTTTTTATTTTTATTTGTTTTTTAGATTGTAAATGTTTTTAAATCACTTTTATTTTAAATATCTTTTAGCACTAACGTTCTACACGAAGAGAGAATATCTTTAAATTATATATATTGCAGTTTGCTATTGATTTTATATTTTATTTGCTTCAACTTTTTCCACATTAAACTTTAATATTGATTTGGTTTTTTCATTTATTTATTTTTTATTGTTTGTGTGTGTGTGTGTGTGTGTTTGTTTTTACCAACTGTTGATTCATTTACGAAAAACCGCACAGTTGTCCTCCGTTGTTGGGTTTTTACTTTTTCTTTTTTAATACTTTTTTCCATTGTTGAAAATTAAATTGTAAAACGAGAATAAAATCGAAAGAATGATAATAATAAAAACCGAACAGAATCCTGGTATATAAAAAATAAGTAATTTATGTCTGAACGGGTAAATTGCTTTCGGTCTCCTTCAGTATGGGTGCCTGCCAAACACCACTGCCAGACCGTGTTTTACGGGCCTGCACAATGCCATCCATTATATCCAATTGCAGATTATGTATGCTACCTCGATGTTCAGTCAGCGGTGGTCCTTGGATGCCACTGCCTCTACGACTTCCGCTACAGGCGAGAAATAAAAAATATAACAAAAAAAAATCCAATAAAAATCAGTACGACATTTTTATGGAGATGGTGAAAGTTGAATGAAAAAAATGTTTCTATGGAAATGTAAATGGTTAGTCTTTGTGTATGTATGAGTCAGTATAAAATCTGATTAATCTTTTCAAATTGTTGTTGTTTTGTACATTTTTAGCTGTAGTTTTAAGAAACAAATGAAAATTGTATGAGAAAAAGTGTAGGAGATGTTACAGAGTTTTGCCGCTTTACGAAATTAAACTGGCAGAAGTCGTCACCGACCGCAAGAGCCATACTTTCGGACAGCAGTGCCCCATGCCACACTCAACCAAACGGTTTGGAAATATCTATAGCCACCAGCTCTCTTTCGCCGAAATGGTGAATAGAATCCCTAAATTTTTCTTATAAGGAGAGGAATTTCGAAGATTCTTCAAGTAAATTTTTCGATGTTGAAAAAACACCTCGTCAACCTTTTCGTATATTAATTTTCACTTAGTTGAATTTTTTTATTTTTTAAGTGCAAGTAAAAATCATATAAAAATAGCACATAAAATAAAATGCGGGGACTTCCAGGGAGGCGTAATTGGGCCTGGAAATAACTCAATTGTGGATGACGTGCGTATAACTGACATGGTGAACATTTGCCAGATATCATTTTTCATTCATAATTGCTGAACTTTTCTCTTCGCAATGCAATAAAAATTTGAATCATCTTCATCTAAGTTTTTTGTTTTGTAGTGTTTTTACACTGTAAATTGTGGTTTTAAAATACAGGCTGTATAATAAATTTGTTGTTGTACTTGCTCTTATTTTTGCAACACTTAATTGACAACCTGTACAGCAGAAGTTTTTCTTTGAAGGAAAGAAGAAAAAGTTTTACAAGGCATTCTAAAGTAGAAATTATTTAAAATGTTAATTATTATTTTACATTTTGTGAATGAATATTTTAAAATTATGGAACTACTTATACAAATTGAAAACACTTCTTAGAAATCGAGTTGTTATATATAAAAAACATAACAGGAGTCTGAAAGTTGTGTTGAATGACATAAACAATACCAGCTGTTCTAATATATAACTTGGCAGCACTCAACTTAGCATAGCCAAAAAGAGGCAAAAACAGGGTTGTATTTCATAAAACCTATTTTAAACGCATTCATAAAACCTATTTAAGTGGTTTTAAGTTGATTTTAATAAAATCATTTTGTATGGTAAAACCAAATTTTAAAAGTTGATTTTAAAACCAGAATTTAATAAAACCATGTCAGTGTGAAAACACTATTAGAAAACAAAGTTCTTGTTGTTGTATAGATTTTTACGCCATTATTGAAATTGATAATCTTTGAAGAGAATGAGTATAGAAAGGTTTTAATTCTGATATTGTGTTGACGTGACGTCGACAAACAGTTGCAGAATAAGGGCGAGTATGTTATTGCGTCTTTTGTTTGAGCTGGAAATAGGGTTTTTAATTTCCCGACTGTTTCCAGGTCCCGGGTATCAAGGATTCTTTTTAATCATCCGCATGATTTCTCCACAATTCGGGAGGTTATTAAATACTGTGCTTCTGATAATTTTTTTCTGGCATCATTTTCTGTTTGTGGTCACAATAGCGCACAAATTTTATCAACTATAGCCGCTGGTAGTTTGTCGTCCTTGTTGTGTTTCACACAATAAGCTTAGATAGTGAACTTTTAACGAAGCATTCATCGTTCGTACCAGATATGTGGCGAACACTAGGAAGGGATCTTTCACAGTTCAGGGAAGTTGGATACATTTGGCACATTCTGGCGTTATGCGCGTGTATTAAAAGGTTGGCCCAGACTGCGCTTAGTATTCAACAGGTGTTGAAACCATTTGCCTGCATTAAAGTCATAAAACTGCCAATTGCATGAATATTGAAAGCCTTTTTTTTTTTTGTTCATTTTTTTCAAATGGCAAATGGCACAAGTTGTGTTTAATGCAATTTTGTCATTAATAGGAGCATTAAAACTACTTTAAAGTATCATTAAATGGCAATTTTCTTATCTAAGTGGGCCTTCATTATGTCCAACGCTTTATGCACTCTTGCGTCAAAGTTAACAGCTGCAGGATTGAAAACATACAAGAGTGCAAAAGCCATCCATCATTTGAAGTTTGAAAACAGGCAAATGGGTGACTTTATAATCAAATTAAATCAAGAATAGACAGACAGACAGCAAGAGCAGCACTTTAGTTTCTTTAAAATTAAGTCTCAACATTTGAATGCAATTAAATATTTGAGGATGTTGAAAAGAAATAAATTTAGCTGAGCTCGCAAGTTGTTAATTAAAACTGGATTTGGTCATTAAAACAGTTCCGTTTTGCTCTAACAAACTTTTGCATTTTTCAGCTGCCAAGAAATTGCTTTTGCAAACCGCTCTGAGAATCATATACAAACACATGCACACAAGCGTGCCATTAACTCACCTGTACAATGCTCCAGATAGAGATTCACGACGATTGCGTCCAAATAGTGTGGGTGGTACGGCGGATATTGTTACCACTGAATGCCTTCGGCCGCCACCACTTGGATTAGTTTTCTGTGAAAGTGTGGTCAGAAACTCGACATCGTGTGGACTTAAGCCGCCCGTTTCACCACCCACCTCCGACAAACGTCGCACTTGGCTGGCCGTAATGCCTTCAGTTATTTGCAACGATGGCAATGAGTGTTTTCGACGTTGTTGCATGTCTGGTAGGGGGCACAGGAGATATGGATTTTTTGGAGATTCTGGATCTGAATCATCACTATTTGTTCGTCCACCACAAGCCGGGACCCGTTCGCCACCCACAGCCCCTTCTGCAGCATCATCATTGCCATCTGTTGTTTGGGATTCTTCGACCACAATAAGCGGTTCTTGTGTGCTAATATTGAAGACTGGCGTAAATGATGAACGACGCATGGTGTTGCGGTGGCTCTCTCTCTCTGTTGCTGATTGTTATTGTTGTCCGTTGTTCTTTCAAAAAAGGATATTTGAAGGACTTGTTTTTTTATTTATTTATTATATCGTTTTTTTTTGCACTATATTAAGGGTTAAACGGTGAGTTTGTTATTTTTGTCGAGTTTAAACTTAAACCTGAAATAAAGAATATTATGAAAGAATTTAGGAAATCAATCATGCTTTAGCTGTGGTTTCATTATAAAATAATCTTTTCATGGGTATGGAGTCCACTGCTTATTATGGAATCATGTAAATTTTTCGTACATCATTTTGCAGACGTTAAAAAAACTCAAATTAAATATCTTTAAATTTACATATCATGTTCGTGTTCGTATTCGCGAGCACGGTTTCCGATATTAGTATTGGCATTCGGGCATATCAATTGATATGCCACATATCACTATTTTATAAAGCGTGTTGAAATTTTTAATCAAAATAATTGTTCTATTCGTCAAACTCATCGCGCAATTCTTCCATTTTATGGTGTACATAATCGTCCTTTAGAGCGGCTAATTCGAAGAACAATAGTTCGTTTTCGGACCACATTTATATGGCGTTAAGACATACGCCTTAATTGAGTTTATCGCAATTAACAGCATTATTGATTGAGATCAATATATACAAAATTTTAATTAGCTAATTGATCAATTAACGCTAAATTGTCTATAAAATTGAACAAGGCCTAAAATGCAGCACTGTGAAAGTTTGTTTAGTGAGCACCATAATGCCTATTGAACAAACTTTATGAAATTTGACAACTCATATGTAAACAAATTCACAGAAAAAAATGGCGAGCCAAGTTGAGGTTGAGTTTTTAAAATAAAATTTTTTAATTAACAATTAAAATAAATGAAAAATAAAAAATTTATATCGTACAACAACAGGTCCAAAGGCAGAAAGAAAGCGCATTTTATGGAACGACGCCAGTGAAGCAGCAATTTAAACAACACCTTTTGTCAGCTGCTGTCAAACGCTAAATATTGAGTATGTGTGAACACTTTTCAATTAACTTATTATTGACTCAATTAAAAATTCATGTCTGAACACCATATTAAGCATTAAACACATTCAAGACAGCAGGCTACCGACTACAACCTGCCAAAAAAGGAGTACATGTGTTTATGTGGGAGTGAATATATTCACGACTACACGACAGGTTGTTGTCCGTGCTAGTTTTGTGATTGGAGTCAAACTAAACTAATTTCTATTTTCATAGGCGACAATAAACAGACTAGTGCTGCCAATACAATGAAAAGTCTTAAATAAATAAATGTTTGAAAAATTTTTTAATCTAGTCAAGAATATGAAAATTGTTGAAAATAAAATATGTAATAGCCCTTTCAAGCATAAAAATTATTTTGTAATTTTTATTTTTTGCGTTCTCTCTCGGTTTTTATTTTTTAATTTTAGTTATTTTTTTGTAATAACTGCTAGAATATAGGCCCCATATAAACGATATGGGCATCATTTCAAAGTACTCCAAAATGTCTTTCTATTGTTAGACATATTTTTCAAATTTATTCACATATTGGAAGTATTATTAAATTTTGAAATTTTGTATCTGACTTTTAAAGTAAAAATTCCATTATTTTGAATACTCTAATTTTGTATATATTTGATAGCCGTTATCGATAAAAGACGTTAGTTAGGTCACAAATTAGTTAACTCATAAACTCATTTTCATAACAAAACAAGGACATCAATATGTATTTATTACAAAAAAAAGCAAAAACAATAAAGAGCTATAAACAAATTAAGTGTTTTTATTATTAATTTTGTTTCGGTCTATAAATAGATTTAAAATAAGCGCTTTTTTATATCTGAAAGTGGCACCACTAAAATGAAATGTTGACAATGTAGCTGCCGTCTCAAAAATAATTAAGTAGCTGACTAGGAGGCGACGATTGTAGCCAACGGCTTTTGTAGTCGTGTGTTCGTGTAGCCTGCTGTCTCGAATGTGTTCAAAGCATTACTGTTACTGATAATGGGCATGCCGTGACACGCCGAACAGTGCGCTGTGAAGAAGCTGTAGTCGCTGTACAGGAAAGCATTGAAGATGCTCCTAATCAATAAATCGGGGTTGTGTCCTTCCACTCTATGGAAGATTTTTTTAGTTGTTGAAAATTGGTGTTCCAGATTGCACCTTCTATGCGCCAGCCGTGGCGCCCACATGCCAGATATCATATTTAAACATTTTTATAAAATATTCTTTCGAATGAAGCCCCCGTTTCATTCATATTAAAAATATATTTCCTTGTTTTATTATGATTTAAACTTGTGTCATTCTATGAACAACACTCTATACTATACATATTTATCAAATATGTGACAGCGCATAGAGAAAGGGACCTAAGGGTAAAAAAAAATCAATTTTCACTTCTTTTCTTTTTTTTTTTTTTTTTTTTGATGTGGACAACATCTGAGCATCGAATGAGACCGATCCCATGACAAAAAAGTGTTCCCTCCCAGAGATATTTTATGAAATTGAAGTACACCAAAGATACACGTATTTAAATCTTTAAAATGGCTTTCCTGAACAAAACCGGTTTTTACCCTTAGGTCCCTTTTTATTTTGCGTGTCACATATATAGAAAAAAAAATTATTCAAGATCAAATTTATTTCCTACACGAACTATTTATGTTACGAGCAAATAAATGCCTTGCAACACATTCAAATGAAGAGAGCTGAAATCATATATAAAGTGGAACATATTTGAGTTTGACGTGTTCATTAAAAAATTTAAAAATGGAACGGTACGATAACTATTAGTGATTTGCTTGGCGGTTATGAAGCATTGACCAATAAACTAAATTAATCGCCCATATCGTGAATAACAAGGGGAAGTTTTGTTCACATGAAACTTTTATTCCACTCGAAGGGAAAAATGTTATCGTGAATCTCCCGTGAGATATTATTCCCGCTATCAGTTCTCAGTGAATGCAAAAAAAGAGAAGAACCCGAAAACAATATGAAAAATCAAAGAATTTGTGTTGAAAAATTTAAGTTTATGCGATAATTTAAAAAAATTTTAAAAAAGTACAGCTAAATATTTACCAGTAAAATAATTTGGATACATTTTGGAAACCGAAAAAAACAAATTAAATATATTCTTAATGTTTAAAATTGGAGCAACAAGTTTTACAAAGACACAGGCAATTGATTTGTTGCAAAAATATAAGTTTGTGCTTTATTAACGGGTCTTGCCACTAAAATAAAATTTGCAAACTCTGATATTCGAATTATAATAGAAAATACTTAAATTAAATACTCTATTCCCCACCAAAAACTAAGTGAATAAATTAAAGGGAAAAGTGAAAAAACTAGCGGGAAAAAAATCATTCACGATCAGGGGAATTTAATTTTAGCTCGAAATCATTCACAGAGAATTTTTTCATAATTGCAATTTTAGGGAAAAGGGAAAAATTTCCACAGAAAAATTATTCATAATAGGGGTGAATATTAATAATATTGGTGTTATCTTCAACAACAATTTAAATGTCGTGTAACGATGTTGTTTTCACATTTATTTTACTAATATTACGTTTACATAATGAAGCAGTTACCAAACGATTGTAACAGTTTGCATGTTGTAAAAGGGGTGTTTGTTAGTTTATTCGATAATTACCACCAACAACATTTACACAAAGCAGAGAACTGCATTGTATACTTTGAAAGCGTGTGTAAGAAATTTTCACAGCACTCACGCAGTGACGATCATATACTGAAAGCAATTTTGTTTTGTGTACACACATTTATTGAATTTAAGTGTTTTTTAAAAACCACTTTGCGGAAGCTTATTTCCAAATATTTTCGTATATATCAAAAAAAAAAAAATTAAAAAAAATATATTTAAAAAAAAATTTTTTTTTTTCAAAAAAGATTTTTTGAGACGAAAAATTTCGTGCACAATGAACTTTGCGATAAATTAATTTTTATTTCTTACACGATGGGCTATAGAATTGCATACAAGAGATTGGCAGCACTCTACCGTAGGTAGGGTGACTAGAATTCTGTGGGGGCACCCAGATGGTAACAGGACAGAGGAGATCCTAACATTGAGTAGGCCAGCACTACGGAGATTGGTTTATTTAATCACAGGACATTCAGAGTTAAGGAATCACCTGGCACGAATGGGTATCGTTGGCGATATAACATGCAGGGTCTGTCAGGAAGAGGACGAGACACAGGAGCACTACTTGTGCTACTGTCCAGCTTGTAGCCAAGTCAGGAGGCAAACATTAATTCAGGAGATTATAAAGGAGACGGAATTTCTTAGGGGTTCTAATTGGAGGGAGTTAAGGAGATACATTGACGAAACTAGGTTCTTAACGTAATCAAATTTGAAGGTTTCCATAGTATCGGTGGAGGCTCCCTACAGTAGAATGGGAACTCCTTATTATAGAGCGCACAACAGGCCCATGAGGCCTAAGTGTAATCCTGAACGGATTGGGATAGCTGATGCCCCTCTCTTCAACCTAACCTAACCTAACCTACACCCAATTCACACAATGCATTTTATGACGTCCAATTTTTGACGTAATTTTTGGTTTCATAGCGAACGGTGTAGAGAAGAAGGAAGGAGGGGTAGAAAAAATGACTTGATTTCTGATTTCATGGTTTGTTTTTCATATTTCTCCTCACATCAATACCTATTCTCTTTGTTACGTTTTGTTCTGTTTTTATTTTACATGTGATACAATAACAAAAAATAAAAATAGACATGAAAACCAAATTCATCGTATGAACGCAAGTAGTTTTTGGAACCCATTTCAAAAGGGAATTAATAAAGCTAGACGTCATAAAATACATCATGTTAATTGGGTGTTACGCAGACGAACGCCGAACCAATCAATATAAAGTACCCAAGTTTCATATACTCAAACTGTTTTTTTTTTTTTTTGGAAAAACATAGTTCACTACTGTATTGTGGCAAGTAGCACGAAAATTTTCAGTGCATCCTAAAAACGAATTCACCAATTCACAAAGATTTATCATTCCGATGACTTTTTATTAATTTAGAACACTTTTCATAATATAGTATTTCTTCCTATTTCCTACATTTTCATATGGTCACCCTGTTAAATGAAAAGAATAATTTATTTACAGACAAAAAATTTTTCAGAAAATAATTACAAAAAGGAATTTGTTATGGAAAAAATGCACACCACCGGGTTAATTATTGAATGTCTAAACAATCTGGCATCAGAGGATTACAAAGATTTTTAAAAAAATTTTAAATTTTTTATTTTTTTTTTTCACTAATTATTTTAATTTATTCGTCGTTATTGTGTTTCATACGACGAATTTATAGAGCGAGTTTTTAACAACGAATTCGTAGTACTAAACGAAATTCGTCGTTCGTCCCAGGTGTTCCTACCATTAAGCGAGAATTGTTCATTGCGGTCGACACTGCGCTCGCTGTTGGCGGTAAAGTTTCATGTTATTTATTATAATTATTTTTAATCAGTTTATGTACTATAATTATAATTAGACTTAATCACTTTTAATTACGAAACACGAAACTAAAAACAAATACATAATATTTGAGAATATGACAAGATATTCTATCTGTGAATCGCACAGATATTTTGATTAACTATTTGACATAAATTGTATCTCTTCGTGTGTTGTAATAGTATTTACAATGTACTAGTGTACATGACTTTACGATGGACGCAGGGGTATATCACCGCCATGATTGTGCTTCAATGCCACTGACGGCAAAGGCAACTTATGGCTCGGTATAAATATTATAGAATATCTGTAACTAAAAAATATTAAAAATTCTTAAGAGCCGGAAAATGTCATATAATTTTCACACCGAGTTGCACAACTCTGAAATTTCGTCAGAATGTTTTTTTACTTAAAACTCTATAACAATAACATTTACCAAAAAAAATAAAATAAAATAAAACTGTTAGAAATTTAAGGGTCTGGGCAAAGTTTTTCAATTTTTATTAAAACAAGCAGTCGAATTGAAACAAGTAAAAACGTTATATTCGACCGTGTCGAATCTTAAATACCCTCCAAATATTTAGTAAGTAAATTTAAAATGTTTAACTTGGTGGGCCAGAGTTCCTTTAAGACATTTCTGTACCCAACTTTAAATCTCTATTTTGACAGAGTCATTCCGGGAAGGGCCGTGGGGGAGACGTTTCACCTCTGCAAGATCAGAGAACATCTCAGCTTCTTATAGGCTTAAGGAATACAAATTGTTCAATATTTACACTATTTCTGCATATAATATCGTACGTTAACGCCCACTAAAGGGGGCGGGGTCCAAAAATAGACTATGTCACGTTTTCTACAGACGAACGTATGGGCACTGCTAGACCGTCTTAGACTTCATCACTGATCAAGAATATGTTTACTTTATGGGGTCCATTTTTTTTTTTTTTTGGAGGGTATTAAAACTGTATTTTGCAGGGGTTTCTCTGCTGAGGGAGACATTTCATCTTTCCCATAAAACTCTAAAAATAAATGTTTGAGACAATTAAGTGTTAAATTAATTTTTAATTTTTTTTATAGGGTCATTTACTGGGCAGGGGGGGGGGGGCTAGGGCAGAGGAGTACCAGGTTTTGTCTCTGCTTCGTCATTAAAGCTTAAAAATTTTTATGTAGTAAGAATTTTAACGAACATTTTATATTGCTATATTAAATTGAATTAAGATTCTAAAGGCTAATTGTTCGAAATTTTTAATTTAAATCTCAGAAAGACATGATAAATATTCCAAGGCACAAAGGAAAGTCAACATCAGTTTTTGTTATTCAACTTACACAGCAGAGCAGAACAGCTGTTTTCGAAAGACGCAACACCCTTTCATCATCAGTGCTCATGTGTATTGTGTTTGTCACCACTTATAAGGTGGCTTAGTTGAATGTGATAACAGTTCCTATTTACACAAATTTTATTCTGAAAAAGAATACGAGAACTGTATCAAGCTGATGTTAACATGTTATTGTTATAATACCCGTGTTACCGTTTGATTATTTTTCTTCATGTCCCATTTTTCTGAATTTTATTTTTAAGGAATGTAGGCTTGAGAAAAGCAATTTGTTAAATTGTTACACTATGTTTGCGTATAATAACGCCCACTAAAAGGGCGGGGTTCAAAAATTAATTTTTTTGATTTTATGGCTCCAAGTTTAACGCGTTGGACCTTTTTTGACTTAAAAATTTATCAAAAAACAACTTTAGAAAGTATGTTGTTTTTTAGAGGTTGCTTAGGGGAACTTTTTTCCCTCTGACCCGATTCAGCACATTTACAAAACTTGACCTCTGCTATCCTTCAAAATGTATTCATACCAAATTTCAAGGGTGTGGCTCTTTTCGGCTGGACTGAATCGTGATTTCCACAGACGGACGGATGGGCATGGCTAGACTGTCTTAGATTTCATCACTGATCAAGAATATATAAATAATTCATGGGACCTTAGAGGGCTATTTCACTGCGTTACAAGCGGAATGAGAAAGTGAATATAACCTCCAAATTCTTTTTTGGAGGTTATAAAAAATAATAATTTGAAAATTCACGGATTTGAACTTGAGTCTGACTGATAATTCTTAGCTTAATAATTAAATTATATGAAAATGTTTAAATTCTTCTGGTTTCTTGACCTCTTTTTAATTATTATTGTATTCTGATATTTTTAAGCTTAAGGTCTCTTTATTTTAGTTTAATTTTTAATTTCAATATTTCGTCACTCCTTTGTGTGACTTCTTCAGGAAATTAATTAAAAAATGAAGAAGTCACACAAAGGAGTGACGAAATATTGAAATTAAAAATTAAACTAAAATAAAGAGACCTTAAGCTTAAAAATATCAGAACACAATATGAAAATGTTTATAAATACTAAATAAAATAATATAAAATCTAAAATATTTTTCATATATTTGGAATACAGTTCAATGTAATTTTATCTGATTTTATCAGTTCAACAAGACTATATCGTGTTTTTTTTTTTTTTTGCCAAATACATGCATATCACTAGTTATTAAAAATTTTTTGTTTAAATAGTTGGAGGTATAAAAACGTCTGTCACAAACGGAAACTAGCTTCGGGCAGTAACCTTGAAATGGAGCAAAATATTTTGTGTAAAATGTTAACATTAATCAGTTTAATGACGTGGATGTCCTTGATTTTGGCCGCACCAGGAATGAGAGCAGAAAAAGTTAGCAAAAAAAAAAATTGTGTTAATAGTGGAATCATGATTTTAATTTTTTCCCATCTTATTAAGAAAACCTGGAGCTATGAGCTGATATCGGTGGAGTCACGATCTTCGGATACTGAAAAGTTTCGTAGTAATCTGGAGGTTGAACGCATCTCTCGTGGTGTCTATGCCATATCCGGCGAAATATTCATTAATTTTGACATTGTGGAAGGCGATTCTAATCACGTTTGTATATCGTGGACATAATTTATTTGAATTTCTTATTTTTTGTTTTTTTTTTGTTTGTAATTTTTTCGATTTAATAGGTTTCGGTTAAATCTTTTCGCAGTTCTCAGGGTGGCGACGATTACAAGATTTTACCATTTCAAGTTTCCGAAGCACACTTTTTTCATATTCTTAATAGTTTCTATAAAAATGTCATAATGGATACAATGAAGGAGTGCTCGGACATGCCGACTTTCGAAGACAAGTTTGAGCCGCCACTGGAGAAGAGAACGTACAAACTAGAGGCTTGTCAATTTTCTCAAGACGGTTTGCCAAATCATTTGCAAGATGGTTTCTATAAAGTTTCCATTATTGGAGTTGGCGAAGTCGACTGGCAGATCGATGTCACCGCTGAAGTAACAACAGACGTATAATCGTGTTGTAAAAACTTATGTATTTCTATGCAATAAATAATGACAATAAAGTGCACCCGCATACATATAAAAGTGTACATTAATTTAAACTTTGAAATCATCTTGGCTTTTTAAGTTACTGCTCAAATGCTCATTGCATTTGTGTAAAGTATGACGATTTTTGTACTGTTTGTGCAGTGAACTAAGTAAAAATCACAACGATCATGATATTTGCCGAAGTCGCAAACGTGTGCAGTGATCTTGTTTTAGTATATGTTGCGAGCCCTCAGTTGTGTTGATATTCTTGAAGCGTTGAAATATGAGCGCAGAAAAAATATTCTGTATAGAATTCTTATAATTGTGCAAAAGATCGTCTGCAGGGCAGTGCATTAAAAGCAGCATAAATAGTAATAGTCATAAATATGGAAGCCCATGAAAATGAATTAATAAAATTTTCAGTTAATTCGTTACGCAATAAAAATTACAAAAAAAGAAGACTAGTTTCACGAAGTGAAAAATTATTTTAATTTACGTAATAACTATTGTATTCTGATATTTTTAAGCTTAAGGTCTCTTTATTTTAATTTAATTTTTAATTTCAATATTTCGTCACTCGTTTGTGTGACTTCTTCAGGAAATTAATTATTTAATTTTTTTTTTTTAATTAATTTCCTGAAGAAGTCACACAAAGGAGTGACCTTAAGCTTAAAAATATCAGAATACATTAATAATTAAAAAGAGGTCAAGAAACCAGAAGAATTTAAGTAATAAATTTTTTTCATCAAATAATAACTTTAAAAATTTTTATTTTTTTTTATTTTTCAATATTTCGACATCCTCTGGATATCTTCTTCAGGATAACAATTGATAATAATTAACAATAAAAAAATTTTCGAATTATAGAATATTAAATATTTTTGTTGTTTGTTTTTTCATATAAAATGAAAATTATTGAAAATATTTCTATATAAATATTTACGTTCTGTACAGACCTCTTAAATGTTAATAGAAATGAATAGGATTTGGTAAATAAAACAAGTAAAAACGTTATATTCGACCGGGTCGAATATTAAATACCCTCCAAATATTTAGTAAGTGAATTTAAAATGTTTAACTTGGTGGCACAGAGTTCCTTTATATAATATCGTACGTCAACGCCTACTGAAGGGGGCTGGTTTAAAAATAGACAATATCATGTTTTCCACAGACGAACGTATGGGAATTGCTAGACCGTCTTAAACTTCATCACTAATCAAGAATATACATATTTACTTTATAGGGTCCAATTCTCTTTGGAGAGTATAAAAACTGTATTTTGGCGGGGTCGCTCTGGCAAGGGCTGTGGGGGAAATATTTCACCTTTGTCATAAAACTCGAAAAATAAATGTTTGGGATGATTATACACAAAATTAAAAAAAAAAATTATTTATTTTTAATAGGGTCATTTAGAGGGCAAGGAGGGAGGAGGGGGTAGGGCAGCAGCAGGCAGTCATAAAACTCTAAAGATAAATGCTTGGGATGATTATATACAAAATTTAAAGAAAAATTTTTTTTGGTAGGGTCATTTAGGGGGCAATGGGGAAGGGGGGTGGGGGGGGGGGTAGGGCAGAGTAGTACCATGTTTCGTCTCAGCTTCGTCATTAAAGCTTAAAAATGTTATTTTTAAGGAATGTAGGCTTAAGTAAAACAATTTGTTAAATTTTTATGCTATTTTTGCCTATAATAACGCCCACTAAAGTGGGCGGGGTCAAAAACTATTTTTATTTTATTTTATGGCTCCAAGTTTAAGGCGTTGAACCGTATTTGACATAAAAATATATCATTTGATTAACAAAATAACCAAAAAACTTTAAAAATTATGTTGTTTTTTCTGGGTTGGTTTAGTTCTTCTTTGGGGAACTTTTTTCCCTCTTGCCCGATTTAGCCCATCTCCGAACTTAACCTGATCTAAGCCTCAAAATATTTTTATACCAAATTTCAAGAGTCTAGCTCTTTTCGTTTGGACTGAATTGTGATTTCCACAGACGAACGGACGGGCGGACATGCTCAGTTCGTCTTAGATTTCATCACTGATCAAGAAGATATACAACTTTATGGGGTCTGAGATGGATATTTCGATGCGTTACAAACGGAATGACAAAGTGAATATACCCTACAAATTCTTTTTTGGAGGGTATAAAAAAAGCCGGCGACGCATTAGACGGGGACTTCTGTAATATTTCATTATAATTACAAAAATGGGCGATGGCACTTCCATACCCGCGTTCTTAATAGTTTTTATTCGCCTTGTTTGCTTGCATGAAAAAAAATTGCTCTAGCATTTCACTTAAATATACCAGGTGTGTTCGGATCTAAGCTTTACAATGACAAGTAAATTTTTATAAATTTACGCATAAAAAAAGGTTTCTGATATTTTCAATATTCAAGGGCAAATTTTCTGTATAATAAAAATGTAAATTTCAGGAGAAAATTCTTCCACGCACACTTTCCTACATTTTCTGTGATTTCAAGCCACATGCATGAAGCGTGCAAGTTGAATGCATGATGAAGTTTTAGTTTGTCAATACGCCGTTGTTCCAACTGAAACAATGCAAAATAAATGATTTACGAAACAATGTTGTATAGCAAATATTAAATGCTTTATGACAATTACAATTATTACAATCTTGATTTTGTCCAACCAGTCATCGGCATGCAAAATCGGGATATTCGAAAGCAAAAGTTCAGTGACGAAGGCATAGCACTGGTCACTGAACAATCAGCAGAGTAACAGTAAACCTTCCTCCTCTTCGGCCCTGTACCAAAAATTAAAAGAGCTACAAAAACTTTTTGTCTTCTCAACACTAACCCCTGCTTTCTAGTTCCAGAGCAATGCACTGGGTATGTAGGAATCGTTCGGTGGGTGCTGCTCCTACTCTAAGAACAGAATTTCTTTTTTTTTAATTCTTTTTGGTTTTACACAAAATTTTCATACCCCATAAAAAAGAAGTGGAAGGTATATTCACTTTGTCATTCCGTGTGTAACGCAGCGAAATATCCCTCTAAGACCCCATAAAGTATATATATTCTGGATCAGTGAAGAAATCTAACACGATCTAGCCATGTGCGTCCGTCCTTTCGTCCTTCTGTGGAAATCACGATTTAGTCCAAACGAAAAGAGCCAGACCCTTGAAATTTTGTATAGATACAGATAAAGAATAGCACAGGTCAAGTTCGTAAATGGGTTGAATCGGGCCAGAGGGAAAAAGTACCCCTAAGAAGCACTAACCCAACCTCGAAAATATAACATAATTTTTAAATTAAATAAAATTTAAAATAAATTTTACATTAATTATCCCAAAAAAAATTTTTTTTTTTTAGTTTTATGGCAAAGGTGAAATGTCTCCCCCACGGCCCTTTGCAGAGAGACCCCTGCAAAATACAGTTTTAATACCCTCCAAAAAAATTTGACCCCATAAAGTATATATATATTCTTGATCAGTGATGAAGTCTAAGACGGTCTAGCAATGCCCATACGTTCGTCTGTGGAAAACGTGATATAGTCTATTTTCGGACGATATACAGGGTACAGAGATGTTTTAAAGGATCTCTGGCCCACCAAGTTAAACATTTTAAATTTACTTACTAAATATTTGGAGGGTATTTAAGATTCGACGCGGTCGAATTTAACGTTTTTACTTGTTTTTATAAAAAATTAAAATGATTGAAAATATTTCTAAATATTTATATAGAAATATCATATGGGCATGAGATTGAATGAAAAAATTATATATATATATATATATAGTGTATATATATATATATATATATATATATATATATATATATAGTGTATATATATATATATATATATATATATATATATATATATATATATAGTGTATATATATATATATATATATATATATATATATAGTGTATATATATATATATATATATATATATATATATATATATATATATATATATTTTTTTTTTTTTTAATAATTGGGAACTGGCTGAAAAATCGCTTCGAATTTTCGAAATATTCTAAGAATAAAATCTGCACGATTAAAATGAAAAACTTCAAAATGGCGCGTTGAAAATAATTCTTGAATGTTTGTTTCCTAGGGCGACACGTTTTGAAGGATGACACACTTTTCAGAACTCCACCATTTTTAGAACACAAAAAATGTAATAGGATGAACAGCACGATAAAGAAATTTTGTGCTGGAAAACATTTTTTTTAATTGAATAACTGCAATTATTTAATCACTGACAATAAGAAGGCTGCCATTTAGAGGGCATTTAAAATGAAATCTAATTAATGGAAACTTCTTGGGAAGATTTGAGTTTTGTGCTGAATTTTTATTAAAGAAAATCGTTCGTAATTTTTGGTCAAACAAAACACATTTACAGGATTTGGCCCGCTGTGTGACTTTTTCATCTTCGAAAGAAGATGAGCAAGACAGGCTATTTTCAGAACTCGCTAAACTCCCATCATCAGGACTCATATGAATTTCAGTTTATTATCACTTACAAGGCGTTTTAATTAAATATGACTAAATTTTTAAGATCAGTACTGATCCGTTCTGCTGGTTTGATGATTATTGAAAATATTCTTAATATTCCAATCTTAATATAAAAAATAATAAATAGAATTTGAACAAATTCATTTATTAATAAAATAATAAAGTATGATGGGACAAAAAATTCAGAAAAATGGGACATGAAGAAAAATAATCAAACGGTAACACGGGTATTATAACAATAACATGTTAACATCAGGTTGATACAGTTCTCGTATTCTTTTTCACAATAAAATTTGTGTAAATAGGAACTGTTATCAAATTCAACTAAGCCACCTAATAAGTGGTGACAAACACAATACACATGAGCACTGATAATGAAAGGGTTGCGTCTTTCGAAAACAGCTGTTCTGCTCTGCTGTGTAAGTTGAATAAAACTGATGTTGACTTTCCTTTGTGCCTTGGAATATTTATCATGTCTTTCTGAGATTTAAAAACAAATTTCGAACAATTAGCCTATGAATCTTAATTCAATTTAATAAAAAAAATCATTTGCAGTCATGCAGATTCGAACTTAAGCTCGTTGAAAAAAATTAACAATTTACATAAGAAAGTTCGACTAATAAAAATTCATATATAATTTAAATTTTTAATGATTATAAATTCTATGAGAAAATGTTATACAAGATCTGCTTCGGTACTACTAAATGAATTTGTAGTACACCAGCATTCCGAAAATCTGGGCATCTCTATCAATTTATTTGTCTTTAATATAATCAATATCTTTCAATGAATAATAAATAAAGCTAAAGTTTTAAATTGCTTATAAACATATTCTGCAGCTATTAATATAAATAAATTACAGAAGGAATAGTTATAGCTGGCTTCCATGTCCTCTCACACACATACAATTCGAAAGTTGTGTGTTTATTTTCAAACATTTATGCTGAAATATGTCAGGGTGTAAGCATTACACAAACATTTAAATAAATATGCCAGCAGTTTATAATTAAATACATCTATATGTTGGAATATTTACTTACATTTATTAAGTTATTTTTCCAATAAAATATCTATGAAATGCTTTTACTCATCAAATTCGTTACACAAAAACCTGTAAATAAATTAAACAAGAAAAAAAATATATGAAATTGTATTACAATGAAATCGAAAATTGTTATTAAAAATATCTGTGCATAAATATGTGCTCGTATATGTAAATGAATAATTCAGTTAACTACTCGTACATATAACTTTAAGTTAAACTTTTCAGGAAAAATGGATTCTAACAAGCGATTCCAGCAGTGGGCACAAAACCAGCACAGAAAAATATATATTCGGAATATTCCCATCCTTAATAAAAATTTGAATTTAACACAAATTTTTGCATAAAAAAATTTATAGAATAAAAATTTTTAGCTTAATAATTAAAAGAAATAACAATTATTGAAAAATGTTAATTATACTGAAAGGGAACATTTTTGTCAAATGTTGTAAAATTATTGAAAAGAAGAACTGAAATTCAGTTACGCTTATTTCTTAAGTAATTGCCTAAGCGACCTACCGCACTTGAATTATGGACAAAAAACAAAACAAAAAAGAAATTGTGAAACCCAAAAGCATTCAATGTTGTGAGAATAACGTGGCTTTTCCAATATGGCCGAGTTAATAGCAAATTAAAAATATTTTATCACGCACATAATTTTTGTTAAAAGCTTAAATATTATATTTTGGTTTTATGTTGTCATTTTGTAAAGTATTTTTTATCAACATTTTTATTTTGTTAGATTTTGTCTCCTACGGATTGAGTTTTTATGACAAATTATTTTCAAGCCAAAAAAAGTAAATAATTTCTCTTCCCAGATGTTTCATGTTAAAGGGTATTTTTTTTAACAGTCACATGTTGGCAGCACTGTTTTGATGTCCGGTACGTTACATAATAGTTATTTATGTTTCAACTTCCCGCTCAGAAAATTGAAAATTAAAAAAAAAAAAATTGGGAAGTTCCTGGTTTTTCCCCGTTTTTAAAATAATCGAGTTTTCAGTAGATCTCGACGTTTCGAATTCCTATGAAGCTTTCCTCACTATTCCTGAGAAGCCGTCACTATGTCTGTATGTGTGTGTGTGTAGGTATATATGTATGTGTATATATGATTGTGTGTGAGTGTTTATGTGTGTGTGTGTTTATGTGTGTGTGTTTATGTGTGTGTGTTTATGTGTGTGTGTGTTTATGTGCGTGTGTTTATGAGTGTGTGTGTGTGTTTATGAGTATGTGTGGATGTGTAAGTATGTGCGTATGCGAATCTGGGTTCCTTCAAGCTTAGATTTCCTGTGATTTGGAACTGGTTCGGACCGGTACATTTTCGGCTATATAAAAAAAAACGGCAAAATATTTGTTTTTCAAAAGTTGTTTTTTTTTAGAAAAACTTGTCAATGGCTTTGCTGATAAAAGTAAAAAAACTATAATCAGCTCTTGGCAATCAAAAATCACGTCGAACGCTACCAACCGGGTCAAAATCGGGTGATGCGTTCGTGAGATTTCGTTAAGGAAAAAAATTTGAGAAAAGCGATTTTTTTTAAGAAAACTCTGAAATTGTATATCTGATCAATTCGTGTTCGAACCAAACTGATCTCGTCTCAAATGTTTCTTTCAAACCTCGATTTCCTGTACGTTAGAACAGGTTCGGACCAGTAGATTTCGAGAAATATCAAAAATAAACTTAAACAATTTTTTTTCGAAAGTGGGGTTTTAAAATAACTTTTAAACGACTTTTGGGATCGATCCTAAAATGTATTCAGCTCTTGAGAATCAAAAACCACGTCCAGCGCTACCAACCGTGTCAAAATCGGTTTGTGAATGAAAAATCGAAAAAAGAGATATATTCAAAACACTCCGAAATTATATATGTATGTATGTGATCAATAGGTATCACCGCTTACTACGTGGGAATCGGCTAATCCATTCGAAAGTTATAGCAGTTTAAAAATTAAAATAATACCATTTTTAGCTGTTAAAATTTGGAGGATGTTGCGGGATGGCCTTTAAGGTCCACTGTTTTCTAATTTACAATTTTTAAAAAAATTTATGTCAAGATCCTTATCTAAAGCCGTAAACCAGAGAATATTTGGAACACATTATTCGATCAGTTATTAGCTGAATACCATGATCCAATTGCCTAATCACAAAACATTTTCTTTTTTTACAGCCTGGTTCTTAGTTTTATTTTAACTTTAAGTTCACAGCCAGAAAAATAAAAAACACCCTTTAACAAAAATCTTGCTGAAATCTTTCAAATGCCTTAAAAACATTGAGTGAACGTGTTTGGCATTCCAAAAGAAAAATAAAAAACACAAGGCGCCCAAACAATGGCAACTTCTGGCAATAATCATAAAAATGTATGCGTAGGTGTGTGATTTCTGAAGAGCAGAATTGATTTTGCTGTCATACGAGTGAGTGTTAGATTGCATGTGTGTAATTTCCCTTTTACGATAATTTATATCTTATTTATTTGATTTTGCTGACGCTGCAAGAAGGAGAAATCTAAATACATGAATTCTTTATTTCTTAGAAGCGTGATAGTTTTCTTTTCTACAAAAGAAAAAGTGCAATATTTTGTTAACTTTTCAAAGAACAATCAACATATTGTATTTAAAAAAAAACTTCACAGCTAAATATGTTGTTCCGTAACTGCTTACGTCAAAACATATTTAACTCGGCATATTTATCATCACACACATCTTTTTATAAGGACTTGCACTTTTTATGATGACATGCACTTTTTGTGATGACTTCCACTTTTAATAATTACTTGCACTTTTTATGATGACTTGCACTTTTTATGATGACTTGCACTTTTCATAATGACTTGCACTTTTCACAATGTCTTGCATTTTTTATGATGACTTGCACTTTTCATAATGACTTGCAGTTTTTATGACGACTTCCAATTTTCATAATGACTTGCACTTTATATGATTACTTGCACTTTTTGTGATGACTTGCACTTTTCATAACGACTTGCGCTTTTTATGATGACTTGCACTTCTGATAATGACTTGCATTTTTTTATGATGACTTGCACTTTTTGTGATGACTTCCACTTTTAATAATTACTTGCACTTTTTATGATGACTTGCACTTTTTATGATGACTTGCACTTTTTCACAATGTCTTGCATTTTTTATGATGACTTGCACTTTTCATAATGACTTGCAGTTTTTATGACGACTTCCAATTTTCATAATGACTTGCACTTTATATGATTACTTGCACTTTTTGTGATGACTTGCACTTTTCATAACGACTTGCGCTTTTTATGATGACTTGCACTTCTGATAATGACTTGCATTTTTTTATGATGACTTGCACTTTTTATGATGACTTGCACTTTTTATGATGACTTGCACTTTGTATGATGACTTGCACTTTGTATGATGACTTGCACTTTTCATGATGACTTGCACTTTTTATGATGACTTGCACTTTGTATGATGAATTGCACTTTTTATGATGACTTGCACTTTTCATGATGACTTGCACTTTTTATGATGACTTGCACTTTTTATGACGACCTGCACTTTTTATGATGACTTGCACTTTGTATGATGACTTACACTTTTTATGATGACTTGCACTTTTTATGATGACTTGCACTTTTCATGATGACTTGCACTTTTTATGATGACTTGCACTTTTTATGATGACGTGCACTTTTCATAATGGCTTGCACTTTTTATAATGACGTGCACTTTTTATGATGACTTACACTTTTTATAATGACGTGCACTTTTTATGATGACTTGCACTTTTTATCATGACTTGCACCTTTTGTAATGACTTGCATTTTTTTATGATGACTTGCACTTTTTATGATGACTTGCATTTTTTATGATGAATTGGACTTTTTATACTGACTTGCCTCTTTTTATGATGACTTGCACTTTTTTCTTTACTAATATAATAAATATGAAAGTAACTCATATTTAAACCGCTGAACCGGTTCAAATGAAATTTGGCATAGAGACGAGGAATAACATAGGGTGGTTTTTGTTTTTGGAAATGATCGTATTGCGTGGTCAAGGGTGGTCGAAAATATTTATAGACATATGAAATTATTAAGCTGATAACATTTTAAACTGCGATACAGTAAAGATACAACACATCATTGACATAACATATGCATTAGCTGAAATTGCACATGTTCCTCGCGGACAAAGTCGCTAGTAATAAATAAAACTTCAACACTCTTACATATTTTGTTTTTGCTTGGACGATAATCACTTAATAGCATTATTTTTTTCAGAACACAATTTCGTTGTTTATAATATTTTGTTTATTTTAAATTTCTCTGGGATCTAAGAAAATATATTTTTTCATACAATCCAAATGATTGTGTTAAAGAAGTTCTAAAATGTTAATACACCCAGATTTTGTACACAACTTTTTTTGGTTGGTTTGGTGTTATTCACCAAAACCACAAAAATTATATAAACATATTCTTCGAAAGTGTGTTTCCGTATGCAAGAATGTGGGTAAACACTGAAAAAAAATTACCTCGCTTTTATTAGAAATTATTGATTATACATTAAAATTCTGTTGGTTGACTAACTTCGCTGCCTTGTATGCATACACACTTACTTATATATCTATATCCCAATTATTTATTTATATATTTATTCTGTTTAATAACTTTTAAGAAAAAAAAATGTTTGTAATGCAGGTACAAAATATCGATTGGTTTCAGCACAAGTTGGCTTACAAAGTACAACAAACAATTTATGTACGTATTTGCATACGAAAACACAAAATAAAATAATATTATAATCACAATAAATAAGAATTATTTAACAATTAAGTGACGTTTGCGGTGATTATAAAAATAAATAAAAAGTATAATGATTATAATCGTTGTTTATTACCGCGTAATAAAATTCCAATGAAATCAGAAGTATCCTTGACCGCCTTCTCGTAAAAGTGTCCACTTTGTCGCATAATTGCTAATTATTTCTCATTAAAAAGGATCTGGGAATTTTGAGCACGAATCGCTATACAGACCTTAAGCGAATTATTATTGCGAACTGCGGCTCATTTGGCGCAGTTTGCTTTCTAAATGCCTTATCGTTGTGCTATAAAGTGTCGAATAAATATTACAAAAAATAGCTCCACTGTTACATGCCAAATTACTCAATTTAAACTTTTTCTATAAATTATTTTCATTAACTAGAAGGTAAAGTTTGGCACAGAGATGTGATTTTCATTTTCATATTCTCGTTTCCATCTTAATTAACCACTTTTTCTTCTTTTGTTTTTGTTTTTTCTATACATTCAAGTTTATAAAGACAAGCCCTGGATAATCATTTAGATGAAAATGAAAAGTTTTCAGCTTTTGAAACATTTATTTTTACCTTTAAGGCTTTTGCGAATCATTTGTGGATAAGCAGAGCATGTCTTCCCAATAACTGTGGCGCTGTGCATGTTTTACATAAAAAGATAATAGCAGTTGGGGTTTTTTTTTTTTTGTTTGTTTTAAACATTTTAAAATTTTGGCAGTGGGAAATCGCATTAACATTTTTTAAATTAACGGCATGAGTTTTTTGGGTGTTTCATAACGATATAAATTCAACAAAATTTGTAACAAACACCCGAGCACTTTCCAACAAAATATTTATATTGACCATTTGTCTTTTACTTGAATGGCAATTTTTATTACAAAAGAAAGGGAAACACATTTTTTTTTTTTGCTTTTAAATCAAAAAGTGATTAAGAAACTATAGGCTTAGTGGAATGCGCATAGGTTTGAAACTCTTTTTTAAATATGGGAAACTAATCAGCACGAATAAAATTAAAAATTTAGTGTTAAACACCAAATTCCCAAATATTTTAAATAGACTATTTATTTATTTGCAGAGTTCTTTGCAAAGTAATTTTGCAAAGTATCGGTGGACAGTGGCCGAAGGCGGTGACTGAGACCTTATGCTGGCGATGTGACTCACTGTACACGATTTAAGCCTTTACATAATTTATACAGTTGTCTGAGCTGTTGAAATTAACTAGTGCGAATGAGACGCAAAACTCTCGAAAGAGTGTAAGCAATCAGTGCACCTAAAAATAAGTTGCCAACGAGGCTTGATATCGACTGACTCAGAGCTCCTTTGCGACTGGCTAACAATCTAATCTTAATATTAAAGTAATATTCAGAAAGAGCTATAAACAAGAACTAGAAACAAAGGAAAACTAACATCACTTATATTATCCAGCAAAGCAGAAGAGCTGTTTTCGAAGGCCGCTGCACTTTCATCATCATATTAGGTGGCTTAGTTGAATATGATAACAGTTTTTATTTATACAAATTTGATTAGGAAATGACATGCAAGAACTGTATCAACCTGATGATAACACATTTTCATTTCATACACTTCTCGTATGCAATTTCCTAATAAAATTTGATTTTATATGTTGAAAGAAAACCAGAAAATAGAGTGGGAAATTGTATTATATCTACTATCGGCTTGGTTTCAACATCTTTGTGTTAAATGAATAAATCGTTTATTAAAAGTTAAGACAAACATCGTTCAAATACTTAATATAGGGAGTTTTTTATAGAGTGACACAAGTTTAAATCGTAATAAAAAAAATTTAATATCAATGAAACGGGCTTTATGGGAAAGAACATTTTATGAAATTAATGTTTAAATATGATTTCTGGCATGCGGCCGCTACGGCTGGCGCGTGGAAGGTGTAACACCAATTTTCAACAACTAAAACAATCGTCCATAAAGTGGAAGGACACGAATTCATTGATTAGGATAATCTTCAATGCTTTCCTGTAGAAAGGCTGCAGCTTCTTCATAGCGCACTGTTCGGCGTCTCAAGCGATGCACATGATCAGTAACAGTAAATGTGGTACGAAAACGATATATTGCTCTAGGGAAGAAGTGCACGATGAGTTTGACGAATAGAACAATTATTTTGATTCAAAATTTAAACAATTTCCACGCGTTGCTCTGCTGTTGCATACTCTAAAAAACACGCTTTATGTGAATCAAATTCTATTTCTAAAAGATTCATTTTCGAGATTTCTGTAAACTATTAAATTAAGGAATAAAATTCTCTTAATACATATTTTTTTATTTCTCCTTCGCTTTTAGTTTAAGAATTTTTATTTTAGTTTTATTAATCGTATAAACGATTAACCTAAAATTATTTGCTTAATAACCTAAAGCTTACATTAATTATTTGAACTATTAATCGATTAAAATGCAAGCCCCACTAATTGAATACCCTAATAATTAGTTAACCAGGTATACAAAATTTATAAAATAATTTTTTGCCTTGATAAAATTATTTTTGTCATTGTAGAATTTAAACTAAAAGTTTCCGATTGAATTAACTTAAAAATAAGAATGTATTAGTGTTTGGCTTTAAACTGTAGCCTTATGTTTTTCACAGAAATTTCAAATGGAAAACTAATACTTCCTTCTGAAGCCTGAAGGTCCAGCAGACGTTTTCATGTGTGTATGTGAGTGATTTCACCAATACTTATACTCGTTTATGTATAAGAATATCCTAAGCAAAACTGCTTTTACGGCTGCAAAAGCTTTTTTCTCATTTTATTTTGTAAAATCCATAGAAATTAAATTAAAAGCAGTCAGTCATACGTTTAGATTTCAAAGAATAACTTTTTGTCTGATTTTTTAAAACTTTTAAATCCTTTTTGTTTTTGTGACGAGATGAAAGAAACCACATATTAAGATAAAAGCAATAAATAGAAAGTAAAAATTATAAATTATTTAGTTTTGATGCTGTCATTGGACACAGGAAAAATTTTGTGGTCTTCTTAAGCTTTAGAACACGATTTAAAACTTTTCCTTTCGCTATACAGAATATCGTAGATGTGTGTCAGTTTAAGAAAGCGGCTTGGAGAAGCGCTACTTTTTCATGTTTTATTATATTTGGGGGAGAGCGTTTTTTCCTTTTTACAAAAATGTTATCCAGAAACCTTAAAGATATTTTATTATAATTAAAAAAAATAATCACCCCTGTCATGAATAACAAATGGAAGGTAAAAATGGTATTGTGAATCTCTCTTGAGATATTATTCCCGCTATCAGTTCTCAGTGAATGCAAAAAAGAGAAAAAGCTGGAAACAACATGAAAAATCAAAGAAATTTTTGTTGAAAATTTTATGTTTATGTTACATTTAAGAAAAAAAATTCAAAAAGTATGGCTAAATATTTAAAGTAAAATAATTTGGATATATTTTGGAAACCGAACAAAAGAAATTGAAAATTTTCTCAAGTTTTACAAAAACCAAAAAACTCGAAACCAATAACTCACAAATTTTTTGAAAATTTTCAATTTTTTACATTATGTATGAATTTTTATTAGTCGAACTTTTTCTTATGTAAATTGTTAAGTTTTTATCGGGCTTAAGTTCGAATCTTGCATGACTGCAAATTATTTTTTGTTATTTTTTTATTATTAATAAATGAATTTGTTTAAATTCTATTTATTATTTTTATATTAAGATTGGAATATTAAGAATATTTTTAATAATCATCAAACCAGCAGAACGGATCAGTACTGATTTCGAGGCCGCTACGCCATCTCATCAGCGTTCTTTGTTCAATTTTTCCCACTTTTTTTGCAAGTGGTGCTAGTTAGTAGGAATATCAACTATTTAACCAATATTTTAACGAAAATTGAATATGAGAAGTTATCACATTCATATTATTAAGTTATTACATTTTGGTTAGTACGAAATTCCCCAACCCTGACGATTAATATTCCAAATATTCCAATATCTCTTTTGCTTTTTCCAGAGCCATCGGCTGCTGATAGGTAAAGCTTCTTTGTTATTTATGTTCAAGTAATTGAATTTAGTTGTCAATTTACTTTGAACAAGTGCGCGTGCCCCCGCAATGTTTTACATTATGTATGAATTTTTATTAGTCGAACTTTTTCTTATGTAAATTGTTAAGTTTTTATCGGGCTTAAGTTCGAATCTTGCATGACTGCAAATTATTTTTTGTTATTTTTTTATTATTAATAAATAAATTTGTTTAAATTCTATTTATTATTTTTATATTAAGATTGGAATATTAAGAATATTTTTAATAATCATCAAACCAGCAGAACGGATCAGTACTGATTTCGAGGCCGCTACGCCATCTCATCAGCGTTCTTTGTTCAATTTTTCCCACTTTTTTTGCAAGTGGTGCTAGTTAATTTAAACAAATTCATTTATTAATAATAAAAAAATAACAAAAAATAATTTGCAGTCATGCAAGATTCGAACTTAAGCCCGATAAAAACTTAACAATTTTCAATTTTCTTAGCGGGAAGTTAAGAAGCAAATGACTACAAGAGCAACACTTTGTTTTATTTTAATTCACAATAACATATTTCATAGTGGAGCATGACAACTCATTTTAGAACAAGTCTATTAGACAAATTATCATGCCAAAAATTTTATTTCAAATCCAATTCTCCGTTTGTCACATTTTAAATTAGACCCAAGGCTTTCTTCCAATTCTACAGCCACCATTCGTTTCCAAGCCAACAAAACCTTTTTGCATATATTAATTTCATATCAGCAACAAATTTGCATTTCAATTAAATTATTTCTTTTCCATTTCATGTCGTAAATGAAACCAATTCAATACATTTAGCATACAGAACATTGCGAATTTTATCTGATTTCAATAGTATGACGGGAACACAATAGACACAAACAAAATAGCTGAACTTGACGTTCTTAAGATACTCGTACATACGAGTACATTCAAAACATCATCTCACATTTGCAATCTCTGTCTATGACCTTAACAAAAATGTAAAATACACCGAATTTACAACAACAACAAAAATGGAATAGATAAAATATACTGAATGCTATTTACACACCAGGGGGCATTACCATAAGCCTAGGGGAGTTGCGGGAAGTTGTGGTGACATGGCATAGCAGGTACATCAAGCAAAATATAAAAATAGAAACACTCGCACAGTGCACAGTGGCGGCAGTTACACAAAAAAGCGAAAGTTAATATTTAGAATATCATCTTGAAAATTCTACAGTATATATTTGACTATAGAAAATTGAGGTCATAAAATAAGGGCATGGTCCCATTCACCTAACACTCAATGTAGGTATTGTTTTCAAATATTTTTTTTTTTAATGTTATTAATATTTTTTTTTATTTGTAAAATTTTTAGAAGAATACATTTTCGATAAAAACACGCTCAAGGTTCGTAACGTGTTTTATTCACAAAGAAAGAGATAACTGTACTACGGAACGCAAGAAATCAGCGACAATTTAATTATTCAACTTACAAACCAGCGGTATTTTCGGAAGCCACCACAATTCCGTCAGCAGTACCCAGATGTACGAGTATTTATGTCTATCACAAAGTTATAATAAGAACTCCGAGTTCATTTGTAAAGGGACATTTATTAGCAACTTTCTTTTTGGCAACATTGTTTTTGGCAGCTCATTTTCGTGTAGCATATTAATGTTAAACATGTTCAGTTTGGTCTGTAGTTGAGAAATGAAGAATAGGACTATGGGATGGTGGCATTTTTTTCAAAGGCGACGAAGGCAGAAACGTCATTGTGAATGACAAGCGCTCAACATGTTCAGTTTGGTCTATAATTGTAGAGTGAAAGGCAGCCAGAAGCATTGCAAGAGAGTTTGGAGAGGATTATTATTTTTTTCAAAGACGACAACAGGAACGTTATTGTGAATGACAAACGCATTTTTAAGCCCAAAATGGAAGAGACGGTGTTATTTTTTTAAAGACGATGAAAGCAGGAACGTTATTGTGAATGACAAGCGTTTTTTTTTCTCCCCAAAATGAAAGGGATGGTGGCATTTTTTTATAGACGTCGAAAACAGGAACGTTATTGTGAATGACAAGAGCTTTTTTTCCTCCAAAATGGAAGAGCTGGACTTGGCTGATATGATACCATATCCCACACGGCACGCGAAACAACGGCCCAATCGGGAGAAGACTTCGATGAATAGTTTGAGGCCGATTTATCGGCTCTAGACTATTTTTTGTGGGACAATGTTAACTAACGCTCGTCTCTATAGGAACATGCACGCAACGGTTGAAGTACTGGAAGTCGATATTGAAAACTTTATTCGCGAGATACCACCCGAGATTTGGCAGAGAGTAGGTCAGAATTGTATCCATTGAATTATATAGATCGTTCTATCGACTCAAATAAAGGCTTCATAAGTTTCTCTATATTTTTTTTTTTTTTTTAATAAAATCCCAAAACTGTTTTTATACGAAAATTGTCCATTTTTTGGGTACGAATGCAACACCATAAAGAATTTTGAAAATTAACATTATTTTTTGAACAGTTCTTTCTTTTTTGAACAAAATCTTTTTATATGCAAATTTTTATTTATCGAACTTATTAATTTTATTATTCCGTTTATTAATTTTATATCCGTTCTGCTACTTTGGATGATTCTAAAAATATTTTAAATATTCCAGTCTTAATAAAAATAAATTGCATTTAATAAAACTTCGTAAAAAGAAAATAAATTGCATATTGCAGATTTGAACTTGAGTCCGAATAAGAAATTCTGATTTTAATAACGAAAAAGTTTTTGTTAAAATTGTTTTATATCTTTTCATACTCGAAAAAGATTTTACCCCTGAAAATTGAATATATTTAAAAAGTGTATTTATTTGTGACTAAAATATAATTTGATTTTTCAAAAATTCGTTAGAAATTAAGTTCAATAGTATAAACTTACGAAACCCAATAATAGGCGCCTGTACCGCAGTACCCAGAGATTATATATTAACCGAAAAAAATAAAATTTTATTGTGATTTCCATCCCTGATTAGGAGTGATGCTATTGCTAAGTATTTCTTTGAACTAATTTTTATTTAGAACACTAGATGTTGTTTTAAACGTTTGAATTCATTTGCATGGCACAATTGATTTTCTTCTATAACTCGCATTTAATTATCAAATTCTATACTTGCTCAGAAATTGATTTGTCATTATTATTCAATTATAATACTATATTGGCAAAAACATTCTTAAACGAAAAGGAAATACGAAGAAACCGGAAATGGAAAACACTCTCAACTGGTAAGTTAATTTTTTTAAATAAACTCAATACATGAAAGAAGGAAAGAAATCAATAGAGAGAAAGAAAGAAATTTAGCAATTTGGAAATGTGTGCTTTTGTGTCCTTTTTCTTTTTATTTCTTCCATGTTGATTGACATGAAATAAAATCAATTGATTGATTAGGAGCACAATAATGAAACAATTTAAACAAAATATTTTGGTTGCTTTTAAATACTCGTAGTAGCTTACCAATGACAACGATCTTAGAGGTAAAAAAATACATACAAAAGGAATTTAAACAAAATGTGATGATGATAAAAAGTAAAGCAGATTTGATTTTATGAGCATACAAATTTCTATATGAAGCATTTCCCCCGACAAGTGTTTGCCTACAAGCTGAGACACACAATAAGGAGAAGTTTTTGATTTACTAAGTAATTTATTTCATTATCTGTGGATGTAGATTTATCTACATGTGTGGGAATCTTATCTTTTCTTTTTATACCCTGCAAAAAAGAATTGGAGGGTGTATTCACTTTGTCATTCGGTGTGTAACGCGGCGAAATATCCCTCTAAGACCCCATATAAAGTATATATATTCTTGATCAGTGATGAAATCTAACACGATCTAGCCATGTCCGTCCCTCTATCTGTGGAAATCACCATTCAGTCCAAACGAAAAGAGCTATACTCTTAAAATTTGGTATAAATATATGTTGAAGGATAGAACAGGTCAAGTTCGTAAATGGGCTGAATCGAGTCAGAGGGAAAAAAATTCCCCTAAGAAGAACTAAATCACCCTCTAAAAAAACACAATTTTTTAAGTTTTTGTTGATATATTTTTATGTTAAAGAGGGTCGGTCCAACGCGTTGAAATTGTAGCGAGCCGTAAAATCAAAAGAGTTAATTTTTTTTCACCCCGCCCCCTTTAGAGGGCGTTATCATGTACATGCAAAAATAATTTAAAAATTTAACAAATTCATCATGATTAATTTTTCCCTTTTCCCTAAAATTGCAATCATGACAAAAATTTCCCGTGAATAATTTCATGCTAAAATTAAATTCCCCTTATCGTGAATGATTTTTTTCCAGCGAGTTTTTTCACTATTCCCTTTAATTTATTCACTTAGTTTTTGGTGGGTAATAGAGTAGGAAAGTTAAATATTTTCTATTACAATTTGATTATTAAAGTTTGCAAATTTTATTTTAGGGACAAGATCCGTTAATAAAACACAAACTGATAGTTTTTGCAACAACAAAGCAATTGCCTGCGTCTTTGTAAAACTTCTTGCTACATTTCTAAAGATTAAGAATATTTTTAATTTGTTTTGTTCGGTTTCCAAAATGTATCTAAATTATTTTACTGCTAAATATTTAGCTGTACTTTTTTTAAATCATTTTTGAAATGGAAATTTTTCAACAGAAATTTCTTTGATTTTTTTTTCTTTTTTTTATCTTGGACCAGCACTCAGGGGATGACCACTACATATGCAGTGCATTGCACCGGAACTAGAAAGGAGGGGATAGTATTGAGGGGACAGACGAAAGATGAGAAGAATTTTTTGTAGCTTTTTTTAAACTTTTTACTTCGCCGGCTAATTTTTTGCTACAGGACCAACGAAGGAGGGTGCTGTTACTGTCAGTGTCAGTGCCGCTGCCAATTATGTACAGTGACCAGTGACTATGCCTTCAGCATTGAAAACTGGCTGGCAACAACTAACACAACCACGCGCTAATGCTGATCAAAAGAATTCAACACAGTATTTCATGACTCAGCGCGGGGTTGAACTCAGGACCCCCGGCGTTTCATAGTCTCGTGTTCTACTACTTCAGCCAACAGCACAGGGGATATAAAAATGTTATTAATTCGATGGATATCTCCCAACAGGCAGTGATTAACCGTTTTGTGTCCTATTAAGTGCTGGAAAATAAAGTAGAACCGAAAATAATAGCAATTTTTCAGAAAGTTTTTATTAAACCGACAACAACTTTTTTTTTTTTAATTCTATACTTTAGAAACGTATCGCTTGCCACAAAAAGTAGCCACAGTTAAGATACGTTTACAATTGCGAAAAATTCGAATGAAAAATATTTTGGTTTAAATAAGCATTTAAACTCAATTACAACTTGTCTGGATCAAATGGTTTTTCATTATAATTTATGGGTTATGCTATTTTTGGGCCTTAAGATTTAATCAATTGTTGTTACCTTGAAATTTATTTATTCAATTGTTAAATGTTTTACAACTAAAACAAATTCCGGTATGTTCAAATGTAAATAAGGAAATCAAATTAAGAGCAAATATTGATTCGTTAGCAAATACCAAATTCTTTAATATATTTTATTGTATGTCGATGTGCCTTTTGTCAAACTAGGGGTTTCGCTTCGTAAATATGACTAATCTGGGAAATTCTGATGCTATAGCATATGGTTTGCCTGCATTTATTTATAAGAAAAATAAAATAAGTAAATAAAACATATGCCAAAGATTATTCGTAATACATTACAACACATTCAAGTGATTGAAATAAAGAAATAACTTTTATTTTCTGCAGAATAAATAAAAAGCAAGGAATAACTTATATTTTGGGAGGAATATATAAAAATAAAAAAATAGCTGTTATTTGCTGAGGAATAAACAAACAAAAAATAACTATTATTTTCGGAGGAATAAATAAAAATAACTCTTATATTCTGGGGATTAAATAAAAATCAATAAATAACTTTTATTTTGTGGGCAACAAATAAAAATCAAGAAATAACTTTTATTTTCTGAGGAATAAGTAAAAATCCCAGGAAAAAAATAACTGTTATTTTCTGAGGCATAAATAAAAATAAAAAAATAACTATTATTTTCGGAGGAATAAATAAAAATAACTCTTATATTCTGGGGATTAAATAAAAATCAATAAATAACTTTTATTTTGTGGGCAACAAATAAAAATCAAGAAATAACTTTTATTTTCTGAGGAATAAGTAAAAATCCCACGAAAAAAAATAACTGTTATTTTCGGAGGCATAAATAAAACTAAAAAAATAACTATTATTTTCGGAGGAATAAATAAAAATAACTCTTATATTCTGGGGATTACACAAAAATCAATAAATAACTTTTATTTTGTGAACAACAAATAAAAATCAAGAAATAACTTTTATGTTCTGAGGAATAAGTAAAAATCCCAGGAAAAAAATAACTGTTATTTTCTGAGGCATAAATAAAAATAAAAATATAACTATTATTTTCGGAGGAATAAATAAAAATAACTCTTATATTCTGGGGATTAAATAAAAATCAATAAATAACTTTAATTTTGTGGACAACAAATAAAAATCAACAAATAACTTTTATTTTCTTAAGAATAAGTAAAAATCCGAGGAAAAAAAATAACTGTTATTTTCTGAGGCATAAATAAAAATAAAAAAATAACTATTATTTTCGGAGGAATAAATAAAAATAACTCTTTTATTCTGAGGATTAAATAAAAATCAATAAATAACTTTAATTTTGTGGGCAACAAATAAAAATCAAGAAATAACTTTTATGTTCTGAGGAATAAGTAAAAATCCCAGAAAAAAATAACTGTTATTTTCTGAGGCATAAATAAAAATAAAAAAAATAACTTTTATTTTCGGAGGAATAAATAAAAATAACTCTTATATTCTGGGGATTAAATAAAAATCAATAAATAACTTTTATTTTGTCGGCAAGGCATAAAAATCAAGAAATAACTTTTATGTTCTGACGAATAAGTAAAAATCCCAGGAAAAAAAATAACTGTTATTTTCTGAGGCATAAATAAAACTAAAAAAATAGATATTATTTTCGGAGGAATAAATAAAAATAACTCTTATATTCTGGGGATTAAATAAAAATCAATAAATAACTGTTATTTTGTGAGTAGCAAATAAAAATCCACAAATAACTTTTATGTTCTGACGAATAAGTAAAAATCCCAGGAAAAAAAATAACTGTTATTTTCTGAGGCATAAATAAAACTAAAAAAATAGATATTATTTTCGGAGGAATAAATAAAAATAACTCTTATATTCTGAGGATTAAATAAAAATCAATATATAACTTTTATTTTGTGAACAACAAATAAAAATCAAGAAATAACTTTTATTTTCTGAGGAATAAGTAAAAATCCCAGGAAAAAAATAACTGTTATTTTCTGAGGCATAAATAAAACTAAAAAAATAGATATTATTTTCGGAGGAATAAATAAAAATAACTCTTATATTCTGGGGATTAAATAAAAATCAATAAATAACTTTAATTTTGTGGGCAACAAGTAAAAATCAACAAATAACTTTTATTTTCTGAGGAATAAGTAAAAATCCCAGGAAAAAAATAACTGTTATTTTCTGAGGCATAAATAAAAATAAAAAAATAACTATTATTTTCGGAGGAATAAATAAAAATAACTCTTTTATTCTGAGGATTAAATAAAAATCAATAAATAACTTTAATTTTGTGGGCAACAAATAAAAATCAAGAAATAACTTTTATGTTCTGAGGAATAAGTAAAAATCCCAGAAAAAAATAACTGTTATTTTCTGAGGCATAAATAATAATAAAAAAATAACTATTATTTTCGGAGGAATAAATAAAAATAACTCTTATATTCTGGGGATTAAATAAAAATCAATAAATAACTTTAATTTTGTGGACAACAAATAAAAATCAACAAATAACTTTTATTTTCTTAAGAATAAGTAAAAATCCGAGGAAAAAAAATAACTTTTATTTTCTGAGGAATAAATAAAAAATAACTCTTATATTCTGAGGATTAAATAAAAATCAATAAATAACTTTTATTTTCCCAGGAATAAGTAAAAATCCCAGGAAAACAAATAACTTTTATTTTCTGAGGAATAAATAAAATAATTTTTATTTTTCAAGTGAAAAATAAAGTGTAGTTTTTAAAATAAAACTAATAAACGTTACGGTCCTTGATGACTGACAACTACTTATTTACAGTGTCGAACAAATAAGGTAAACAAACAAGTCTATTGATGTTTGAAACGATTTATTTGCATATGTAATGCCAATGAAATATTTGACAAGAGCAAACAAATTGTTTGAGTCGCAGTAGTTGCCTTACACAGAGATCCGTTAATATATAAATAGGTCTTGATTCATTAGCTACGAAAGTTAAGCGAGTTTCATAATTTTAATATGACGAAAATTGTCTTGACGCTCTTGTGCTTTTGGGCTGCCATAATTTCTGTGGAATGTGACCCACGTTTCTGTGAAGTTAATTGCTTGAATACAACTCTACAATGTATGTATGTAAGTACCCGTATTGAATCTCATTTGTTATGCGTAATGAATATAAACAATATTATTTTCATTTAGAAAGAGAAAACGAGAGAGGAGTGTGAGATAAAAAACACCGGCTGCACGGACAATGGAGTAATATGTTCCTTTTATTAATTGACGGACAAAATTCTCATACATAAATATATTTTCCTTGTAGAAATTTGATGCGAGTTGCGTGAAGCCAGAAAGGATACAACTCAACGATGCAATGAAGCAGGCATTTCTTGATGCCCACAATGAGAAACGTAATTTGATTGCAGGTGGGCAGTATCCTAATTTCGGACCTGCTTGCCATATGGCTAGCATGCAATGGGATGATGACTTGGCAGAAGTTGCTGCCGCGTTAGGTCGCAGATGTAAAATGGAACATGACACCTGCCGCAGAACGAAGAAATTTGCTAACCCTGGTCAAAATCTTTTCATGTATTACGTCCTTGAGGACGACAAATATCCTGATTATGTATTTTACAACATAAAATATTCGGTCGATAGTTGGTTCAGCGAAATTAACCAAACTAAACCTAGAGACATGGAATCCTTCCCTGATAATTTCTTGTAATAATAAGCAAATATCTTTTGTCTGTTCATTGTATGCATATCGCTCATCTTTTGTATCTTTTTAGCCCTATTGGCCACTTTGCTGCCGTGGTGAATGAACTGAACACCCACGTAGGCTGTGCAATTGTTACTTTTAACTCAGACCCAAAATCTAGAAATCTTATAATTGTCTGCAACTATGCTAGAATGTACGGGAGGGGCTTTACCATCATCTCGAAATGCAATCCCCCGGGTAAGAACTGCACCACGGGCTTAGATAAAAAATATCCCAATTTGTGTTCTACACGTGAACAATATGATGTCAACCATTACAGCGATTTCGATGTATTTGAATGGAATTGGGACAAGAAGGCTTAAAGCCTTAAAAAATATACATAAAATATAAAAATTTCAATTAAAAAGATTTGTATTGTGTTGCATTCTTCTGATCAGCGTGAGTGCATGGTTGTGTTAGTTGTTTGAAGCCTGTTTCAATGATGAAGGCAAGTAGCAAGTCGTCACTGAACATAATTGGCAGCGACTGACACTATCATCTACTAAAAGCGGAGTAACAAACAGCACACATCTTCGTCGGCGCTGTAGCAAAATTATTAGCCGGCGAAGTAAAAGGTGGAAATAGCTACAAAAAAAAAAATAGTTCTATCTTCCCCTCAATAATATCCCCTCGTTTCTATTTCCGGGAGCAATACACTACACATGTAGGGATCATCCCCAGAGTGCTGGTCCAAGATGGGGGGGAAAAAAGAATTGGAGGGTCCGTGTGTAATGCAGCGAAATATCCCTCTAAAACCCCATTAAGTATATATATTCTTGATCAGCAATGAAATCTAAGACGATCTGAGCACGTTCCTCCGTCCGTCCGTTCGTCTGTGGAAATCACGATTCAGTCCAAACGAAAAGAGCAAGACCCTTGAAATTTGGTATAAATATATCTTGAAGGATAGCACAGATCAAGTTCGTAAATGGGCTGAATCGGACCAGAGGGGAAAAAAGTTCCCCTAAGAAGTACTCAGCCAGTCTCTAAAAAAAAAAAAACATAATTTTTTTTTTCTTTTTTTTTGAAATGTTGTTAAGCAAATGATATATTTTTATGTCAAAGCAGATCCGAAGTGTTGAACTTGCAGCCTTAAAATCAGAAAAATATATTTTTGGACCCCGCCCTCCTTAGTGGGCGTTGAAGTAACATATTACATGGAAATATAGTGTAAATATTTTACAAATTTTATAATTTAAGCGAAGGTAAGATGTTCTCTGATCTTACCCTGCCCTACCCCTCCACCCACCTGTGCCTCCTAGCAGACCCTAACAAAAAAAAATAAAAATTAATTTTTTTTTACACTTGATAAGTCCAAAACTTTACTTTTTAGTGTTTTATGACAAAGTTGCGATGTCTCCCCGCCCACGGAGTTTTGATTTACTAAATATTTAGAGGGTCAAACGTTATATTCGGACCAGTCGAATATAACGTTCTTACTTGTTTTGATATATTCTTTATTCCAATAATTATTTTTGATAATTTTGATCAATATATTTGTTCGAATTTGCTTATTTATTCGACACAGATCTCTTATCTCCCAGCCATTTCTTCAGGTTTGAAAAAAGAAATTTTGTAGGACGGGGCTAATTCTGGAGGTTATGCTGGATGGAGCAGTTCGCAGCCCACCTGCCGCATTGTCTTTTAGATCAATCTGTTATAATTCTAAGTGTTCGGTCAGTCGGAAAGAAAGTGGGAAAAGCGACCAAAGGCATTCTAGGACTGGCCCATCCTACAGGCATGTCCCTTATTCCGTTACAACTGCGACGAGACCCGATTTGTGCCGACAGTTCCTATTTATTAATTATAATGAACGTCTTTCATTGCCTGCCTTCAGCCGGTGTCGAGTGTTTATTACCTGGAAACAAAAAAGCCAGCCTCTTACAACAAATTTCAATAATAGATCTTTATTTGCCTGGGCAAATATTTTTCTCATGTTTTTTTCCTTGTAAATAAATTGTTTTTTCCACTAAATATTAGCACGGTCAGATTAAGGATGCTGTATATAAATGGTCCTTGGCCTTAACCCATGCAAGCCTGCCACCCCATGTAAGTGTAATATGAACGCTCTTTCGCTTTTACGGATACAAATTTTAATTTTAAGTTAAATAAAAACAAAAGTTTTTCCTGCTTAGCATAATATCCCCATAAATTAAAGCGGATGTAAGATACGAGAATGTGTGTGTGTGTGTGTGTGCTAGAATTTGTTAATATATATTTTTCACACACTTACATACGCGCTCGTACATGTAAAACATAAAACCTTCTTATTTGTTTTAGTAGAAGACAGACTTTCAGGGGTGGGGGAGGGGGGTATGGAAGAGAGAAAAGAATTATTACAACAAAATTAACAAGTACATGAGTTGTGTAATAAAAACATAAGAAAAAGTACAAGGAATAAACTTAACATTTAAAGTTTTTTTTTTCTTGTTTAATCTATTTTAAAAATTATATACACAGAGAAAAAAATTATAGTTGCATTAAGTTTGCAATTGTATCTTAAGTACAATCCTCCCGAATTGGTGGGAGTTTCGATTTGACTGACTCTTTTCGTTATAAAGGGGGTTTTTTTCATGACGTTTTTTTATACGAATCACTCTGTTGTCTGACAGCTGTTTTGACAGTTTAAAGTGACGTCTCTACTTAACGTATTGTTTGGCAAATCATCATGAACAGGTCAACTCCAGAACAACGCTTCCAAATCGTGGAAATTTATTTTCAAAAACAGTGTTCAATTAAAAATATTTATCCGCTTTTTTACCGCAAAACTCTCTTCAGTGATGAGGCGCATTTTTGGTTGAATGGATATGTCAACAAGCAAAATTGCCGTGTTTGGAGCAAAGATAATCCACACGCCGTTCAAGAATTACCAATGCATCCCGATAAATGTACTGTTTGGTGCGGTCTATGGGCTGGTGGAATCATCGGTCCTTATTTCTTTAAAAATGAGGAAGGACTAGGCGTTACCGTGAATGGAAATCGATACAGAATCATGATCAATGAATTTTTGGTGCCAAAACTTCAAGATATGGATGTAAACGAAATGTGGTTTCAACAGGATGGTGCCTCTTGTCATACTGCGGGCGAAACAATGGACTTATTGAAAGAACATTTCAACGACAACATTATTTCGAGCAATGGACCGGTGAATTGGTCTCCGCGTTCGTGTGATTTTACGCCACTCGATTATTTTTTGTGGGGATAACTGAAATCATTGGTTTACGTGGATAAACCAGCAAAGATTGACGCTTTGGAAACCAGTATTCTACGTGTCCTTTCTGAAATACGCCCTCAAATGCTTGAAAATGTGGTCGAAAATTGGACCTCCAGAATGACCTTTGTGCAAAATAGTCGTGGTGGCCATATGCCCGAAATTATATTTAAATGTTAAATTTTTTTTGGCCATTTCATAATTTGGCATGTGTTTTATTTAAATTGCAAATCAGCAAGCTCTTATAAAAACACCCTTTACGTAAATTCTCTGATGTCTGCATTGCAATATGGTTTTCGTGTTAACCTCAACTGCGCTACTGCGGTTCTCAAACTCATGGACAACATGCAAAAAATTAAAAACCCCTTCAGCTTAAGTACAAACTTTCAACAACCAATTGAGAATTACATGAGAATTACTCGTAGTAGAGTAGGCTCGGAGCTATCAGGTATAGGTCTGGCTGACCTTATTAAATTCCTTTATGCGACAAGTTGGACCTAGCAATCCATCACCGTATTCGTGATCTGGACTCGGTTCTACACAGGTTGACACTGACGAGTAGAGTGGTCTTTCAAAACGGGATCTCAGAGATCCCACTTGAATGCTTGTGGGTTACAGGCAGCCACGTATACCAACCAACCGGGGTAGGCTCAGAATATTTTTTTTAAATACAACAAACAAATTCTAAAGGCCATGATTCAGTAGAAAATCTTACAGAACTGTAATCTAGTTAAAAAAAGTAAGAACGTTATATTCGACCGGGTCGACTCTTAAATACCTTCGAAATATTTAACAAATAAATTAAAAATGTTTAACCTGCTGGATCAGCAATCGTTTAAGATCGTTTCTGTGCCCAGTTTTAAAACTCTATTTTGTCGAAGTCACTCCTTTGCCTTAAAACATTAAACAGTAATTTTTTGGGATTATTAAATGCAAACAAAAAATTTTTTTAGGATCATTCAGAGAACAAAAGAAGATCAGGGAACATCTTAGCTTCGTCATAAAAGCTTAAAAATGAACGGCTGTATGCATAAAAATTAATGTGTACTTCAAGTGTGCTTTAAAGTAAAAATTTCATAGAAAATTTATTTTAAAGTATTAATCAAGTCTACTTTATTTTTTGGCAATACTACTGTAAATGTTTAAGGAATCTGGGCTAAGTGTAATATGAACTAGTTACACTATCTTTGCATATACAGTGAAACTTCGATATAACGAATTCCAAATGGATGCGAAAATACTTCGTTATAGCCATTGCTTCGCTTTAAATATAATCAGCAAAGCCTTGATATAACGAAAGTTGAAGAAATACGAAATAAATTCGTTATAACTATAGTATCGCACACACATTAAGAATTCGTTCTTTTGATAACGGCACTTTACCATTTTGTTATAATTTTATTCTTACATCGTTGTATAGAGGCTTTTCTATGAGTATTTCGCTGTATAGAGGCTTTACAAATGCTCTTGTAAATACATTTAAATTTCGCTATTTTTATAACTGGACATTACCATTTAGGATTTATTCTGATTTCCTTATATTTGGGGCATTTGAAGGAATATTTCGCTATATAGAAACTTTTTTCCTCAAAATTTGTTCGTTATAGCTATAGTGTATTTTTGTATGAAAAACTTTGCAATAACGAGGCTTTCTCAAGGACCTGAATAAAACATACGTTATAATGAGTTTTTCGTTATAACGAAGTGCGTTATATCGAAGCTTCACTGTAATATTTTACGTCAACGCCCACTAAAGGGGGCAGGGTGAAAAAAAAATTTAGTTTTCTGATTTTTTGACTGCAAATTTGTTGCTTTGACATAAAAATATATTATTTGCTTAACAGAATTACTAAAAAAAAACTAAGTTGTTTTTTGTTCTTCTTAGGGGAACTTTTTCCCTCTGGCCCCGATTCAGTCCATTTACGAACTTGAGCTGTACTATCCTTCAAAATATATCTATACCAAATTTCGAGGGTCTAGCTCTTTTCGTTTGTACTGAATCGGTGATTTCCACAGACGAACGGACGGGCATGGCTAGATCGTCTTTGATTTCCTCACTGATCAAGAATATATATACAAAGTGAATATATTAAATTCTTCTGGTTTCTTGACCTCTTTTTAATTATTATTATATTCTGATATTTTTAAGCTTAAGGTCTCTTTATTATACCCTTCACAAAAAAGTGAAAGGGTGTATATAGGTTTGTCATTCCGTGTGTAATTTCTTCGATATCAACATGGGACCCCATAAAGTATATATATTCTGGATCCTTATGAATAGCGATGACGATTGAGCGATGTCCGTCTGTCCGTCCGTCTGTGCGTGAAATCGGTTTTCCAAGCCCCCAGAAGAGCTAGAGATTTCGTTATTGGACCGTTGGATTGGAAATGAACTTAAATAGAGTGCTATTGAAATTCAGAAAGATCCGAAGTAAGGTTCCAGAGCTGGGAAACTTACACCTATTTCTCGACGCAAAATTTATACCAAAAATCAATTAATTTTTTTTAATGTTCGTAAATTAAACCTATTTCTTGCTTTGGGAAGCCTCAATGGTCTATTAAAAACTAAAAAAATTAAAAAAAATTTCCAGGGATGGAAAATTAAAAATTTTTTTTTCGGCCCATTCCGTATTTTGTAGTACATGTAGTAACTGAAATTGTTAAAGATTTTAAGTTTTTTCTTTTACAAAACCTCTTTATACGTCATGAAGATTTGCATTGGCCAAAAAAAATTTTTTTAATTAAAATTTTGCTTCCAGGGGTAGGAAATTGCATTTATTTTATACGTGAAAGCAATCAAACAGGCAACTGCTGTTGTTTTTTTTTTGCTAACTAAGGCTGTCTGTCTTATAATTTAGGAAGAACAAAATTGGTATAAAAAATAAAATTTCGAATCCAGGGATGGACAAGTGCAATATTTAATAGTACATGAAAGTGACCAAAATGGTTAAAAATTTTAAATTTTTCTTTAAAAAAAATTACTTTATACTTCATGAAGCGTTGCACTGATAAAAAAAATTGAAATTTCGCTTCCAGGTTTGGGAAATTGAAATTTTTTTTTATACATAAAAGTAACCAAAAAGACAACTAACGTCGGTTTTTTACTAATTAAAACTCTTTTTTAGTTCAGGAAAAACATAATTGATATCAAAAATTAAAAAACAAATCAAAATTTTGATTCCAGAGTTGGATAACTGCAATATTTTGTAGTACATGAAAGTGACCAAAATGGTTTCTTAAATAAAACTATTTCATGCCTCATTAAGAGTTGCATTGGTAAAAAAAATTTAAATTTCGTTTCCAGGGTTGGGAAATTGATATATATAAAAGTAACCAAATAGGCAATTTACGTTGTTGTTTTTACTAATTAAAACTATTTTATAATTCAGGAAGAACAAAATTGGTATTAAAATCTTAAAAAATCAAAATTTCGACTCCAGGGTTGAACAAATAATATATTTTATGGTACATGAAACTGACCAAAAAGTTTAATAATTTAAATTTTTCTGTCAAGTAAAACGATGTGACATCTTTTAATTAAACCTATTTCCTGTTTTAGCAAGAAAGAAAGAAGAATTACATCTGTGAAGGGTATTTAAGATTCGGCACAGCCGCATATAGCACTTTTACTTGTTTTAATTTTCTTTCTTAATTTCAATGAACAGGATGAATTTTGCAAAGTGACTATATACTCCAATTCTTTTTTGGAGGGTATAAAAATATGTAGAAAAAAAACGCTTTTTTGCTGAAAAAAATTTTATGCACATATTCACAGAATTTTGAACCAGCCCTCGTTAATAATAGATATTGAAATAGGCTACAGCGCTAGACAATATGAAACACTTTATATATTTCATTCCTTTCAACTTAAAAAAAAAACAAAAACGAACGTGGCATATTTAAAACTTCAAAATTTTTTATACAAAAGTCTTGATTAAATGAATTTAATTGAAATTTTAGTAAAATTTTGAAAAAAAAATTATTGAAAAAAAAAATTTTCTTTTAGAAAGTATTAAGAAAAAATTCATATGGCAGGAGTGTTCAGACTGCGGGGCGATGGCAATTATTTGTGTTCGGAAACTTACAAGAGAAAAGCTGCAACTTTCTATGGCACTTCAGGGAACAAAGAAAATTTATTCGATTTTATAAATTTGCAAACGCAACATGGTTGCACCCGACTAGAGGCAGGTGGCGGAAAACAAGAAATCTACTACGATTGTTCATCCCATGAACAGGATGAATCGGGAATTTTGCAGCAGCAACTGCAAATATTTGAAGTGATCAATCAAATAAGAAATCCCAGAGAATTTAAAGGTCTTCTCAGCCAAATGGCTTACACTTCGAATATGTTATACCGCACATTTCGTCAAGCGTATGGCAAAACGAAGAAATATAAACAGAAAAAAATTAAAAGAAATTATATGCGATCAGCTAATATGAATCCTTGGGACTTTATTAATATAGAAGTGCCCAGCAGTAAACAAGAATATTTCGAAACTGGAAAACAAACCGCTCATAAGTACACAGATCATCCCAAATATCCCAAAAAGCAGAAATGTTTTTGCTGCAATTTTAACGATAAGATCGAGCAACGAATATGCCCCATATGCTTGGGCTTCATAGAGCACAACACAAACACATGCTGTGAAAACTGCAGCAGAAAAACAGAACCAGATAAACATTTTGAACATGAAACTGAAAATATAAAAGGGGAAATACCCGTCGGTTTGGTGGACGCAAATATTTGCCAACATTTGGGAGACGAACTGCAGCATCTTAACTTCTGTGAAAAGATCTTCCCCAGCGTAGAAGAAGTGCAAGTAGAGCCACAATATATTGAAAACTTAACAGAAACTTTCCATGATGTGAACAACACTGAACCACTTTTAAGCCCAAAAACAGCTCAAACGCCAGCTAAACAGGTTTTAAATTTAAGACCCGTATGTGTTAATATCCCATTGAAGTTACAAATAGATGGACAACATTGTCAGCCACGTAGCCTGGAAACGGAAATTCAAATGGAAACTTTTGCTGGTATTAATGAGACTGCGAAAGTGCCAAATAATACTTTTCCCATTCACAATAGCGGTAAGACACCAGATGTTGCCAGCAAAAAAATTAAATCAGACAAACTGGAGCACAAATCGGTCAGTGACACGTTCTACTCATGCATTTCTAATTCCGATATAATACCATCTTTTGAAACGGCTGACAGCTGTAATGGCCAGGCCTTGAATGAAATACTGGAAATGATGAAGAAACAAATGCCAAGTTTCAAGGAACCTTCTGTGGTGCCCAAAGAAATGCAGTCCCGAGGTGTGCAAATATCGCCACCTGAAATACCTACAGTGCCCGCACCCAAAGCCCCCTCAAGTAGAACAAATTTTACTCAAACTCCTGAAGACTTGCAAACAACATCAGCGCCACCAACTGCAGCCCCGACATCAACCTCAACATTTGATCCTGATTTGAAAGGCAAAAAATTAAGAGCCGAACTGTTAGAAGAAGTCAGAGCTGTCTTGGATAAAACCACAACCAAGGATGCTCTTAAGGTTCTGCAAGAAGGCAAACGTTTTTCACTTCCCACAAATCTTAGGCAACAACAAACTGCAAACGTCAGACCAGCCCGACATAGTGCACCCGGTAACTATCTGGCCATAGCCCCAAGAGCGGCTTCCCTGCGACCTTTCACAATGTCAGAAGGACTGAGAAAACCCGAACTTCCTCCCAAGCCTGTCATAGCACCCGGACTAATGCTCTCTGCAGCAGGAAGCGAGCAAAGACATGCTGCAGCTACAGCCACCCCCATTAGTGGCCAAAGTAAACGCAGCGACAGTCGCAGTGAAATACAAGAATATCTTAAAGAGCTTTTAGAAACAACTCCTTCAAAATCGAAAGCCAATTATAGGCCGGAAGAAAAGGAGGAAATTTTACTGGATCTGCATGAACTATTTCATCCCGAAAAGGCAGGAAAGTTGCCCAAAAATATTGCCCTCGAAAATGCTTTGCAAGACATACGTTACCTATTAGCTGCGGAGGAAACTCCACAATCCACCGAGTCCAAAGCTGAAAGTATTTTACAAAATATGAAATATATTTTAAATTCAAAGTTGCCGCCAAAGTCTGCTAAGAAAAAGAAATATTCCAAAGAGACAAAATCAAAAATCCTGCAAAAATTCCTTAATTTAATATCGCCACGCTCTCAAAAAATGCCAGTAACTCGAGAAATACGCGCTATTAGCCTAGAGAATTTACAATTCATGCTGAAGACAGAGCAGGAGACCACGACGCCTCAAACACAGCCTACAATGGCAGCAGCAGGACCTTCAGGATCTCGCCAGGTGAGACAAGCGCAACAAGAAAAATCTGCCAATGAAATAAGGGACAGTATAAGAAAAGATCTGAACTTTTTGCTGGATATCCCACAGTCTAATCGGGCCAATAAAAGTCTGGCAGAGAATTTGGCCGCTACAAGACCAGCTGCCAAGCCGGATGCCACCAACCGCCACAAATGGAGTTCCTCAGACGATTCATTGTCCGATGTTGAAAAACGCCAGGTAAGTACATCTTCTTTCTTCTTTCTGCTATTTATAAAATATAAACAGGCATGTTCTGAAAATCAATCGTATGCTTTCGCATCACTTGTGATCACACGTGAGTTTTTCGCAAGATTTGAAATCTGCTATGATTTTCCGCACACCTGCCGAATTAAATAGACTTATATCATCCTTATCATTTGATCAATTGCAGTGAGTGGATGCAACTGAAGAGAATATCAACAAACCCCAAGAAATCCATGAATTTATAAAAAATATTCACACAAAGAAATCTGTAAAATTATTGTGTTAGACTTTGTAAAAATTATTGCCGATCTATTTTATTAATATTTCATTATTGTCTGTTTCCTTACAAATTTCTGTATATGACCACGTTTCTGTCTCCATAAATATATTGATTAAACAAGTGTAAAAATGTTTTTAATTTCCCAAACATTTTTAAAGTTTCAAAAAATCCGGAATGTTTGCTTTTACCTCGCAAAAATAAAGTTTTCATCAGATCTCGACTTTATGAGTTCCTAGGAAGCTGCCCTGCCTGACTACATCCTAATACTTGGTTTTCACTATGTTTTCACAATGTCATTTTTGTTGTCAAATTGCCAACAATTTGGACAATTTGACAACAAAAATGACATAGTGAAAACCAAGCATAAGACAGGGTAGCTCTGTCTGTGTGTATGCGTGCACGTACATATATGTGTGTCTGTACGTATGTGTACGTGTTTGGGTGTGTGTATGTGTGTGTGAGTGTGTCTGTATGTGAGTGTGTGTGTGTGTGTGTGTACCCTGCAGGAGATCGAACTAGTATCAAATTAGTATTGCACTAGTACAAAAATCACCAGTACTAGTTCCCAACTGTGAACTTTCCTATACCATGTTAATGCTCAAATTAACATTGAGTGTGTTTGGAAAATTACTAGTACCATTGGTACTAGATGGAAACTAGAGGGATACTAGTACTATTAGTACTAGATGAGTACTAGTATAATTTCTTCTAGTCGGATACTAGTAAAATCAGTTCTGCATTAAGAACTGGTTTATATACTGGAGAATAAGCGTTAATTGTCTTTAAGCTACTGGTACGATTACTATTATAGCAAGCACTAGTTCAAAAGGTGATTGAACATATACAGAAAAGTACTAGTACTTCAAGTAGTTCATTTGTAGATTGATTTGACTTGTAGAATTTCACATTACTTTTTGATAATGTTTTAACGCGAGTTTTTCATTTATTTTATTTTTAATTACTACAACAATTTTTAAACAAATTCAAATTTTAAACAAAGAACATCCTGTGTACTTTTTCGCTGCACTGCCGCTGAAAATTATTAGTAGACTTTGCCGGCTGCATATCAGTTTATTTATTCGAATATTTATGTAAATAAGCCGCAGTCTTGTGTGTTAAAAAAGTGACATTTTAAAAAATAAATAAAATTAAAAGCTAATTTAAAAAATTTTTAAACGTGTTTTTTTTGTTAATATTTGTGTTCATATGTGAAATTCGCGATCTTTTTTAAAATAATAAAAACTGATAAATGTATTGTATGTTCATTAGTGTTTGGTATATGGTGGAGTACCAAACGTAACTCAAGTTTTACAAGGTGCTACTGGATTGAGTGTGCCCTGAAGGAACTTTCCATTTCCTCTTATAAACTAAGAATTGATGAACCAAAAATTGCTTGCGAAGACAAAGAATTAACAAATTTCATTGGGTTTAAAGAACCAATAAATGTAGGAATTTTTTTTATATATAAACCAGTTCTTAATGCAGAACTAATTGTACTAGTATCCGACTAGAAGAAATTACACTAGTACTCATCTAGTACTAATAGTACTAGTATCCGCCTAGTTTCCATTTAGTACCAATGGTACTAGTAATTTTCCAAACACACTCAATGTTAATTTGAGCATTAACATGGTATAGGAAAGTTCACAGTTGGGAACTAGTACTGGTGATTTTTGTACTAGTACAATACTAGTTTGATACTAGTTCAATATCCTGCATTGTACTGACTTACTATTGACGAGATCACCGAGGTCAATAACAACAGTTACCGTCGGCTAACCACCGATATTGAGCCCATCAGCTTGATGATTTGTTTTAACCGTCAACAATTTTCTCTACCTATCAAAAACAGAAGCAAAAAAAAAACAATTTGTTGACAGTTTCACCAAAAAGACACCATAATTGTTGACAAAAATATTGACATGGATACACTTAACCCCACGTTTCCTTCAGGGATGTGTTTGTGTGTGTATATGTTTGTGTGTATGAATGTATGTGTGTGTCTGTGCATGGAAGTATGTGTGTGTTTTTGTGTGTAGATGTTGATTTTTTCGACAAAAGTTAAAAAAGGTATGTTGGCCGAACGGAACACCCATTGTGAAGAAGTAATTTTTATTTGCAGGGGTTGCTGAAAGCTACATCCTTCCGAGATGATTTGACTGAAAGAACTTAATAAATGACAACTAATTTGACAGCTGAAGCTTCATTAATTGACCGCTATCAACTGTCAAAGTTGAGAAGTCTGTTGGAAGATCCTTTATTTTCACTCATAGTTTACCTCTGCCGTTCTTTACAATGCAATTTTTATTGTTCACTGTACTGCTTCGAGGAAAACGCAATAAAAAAACACAAAAACAAATAATAAAGTTTTGAAAAAATTTGTTTTTTGTTCTTTTACTTGATATACTTTCACAAACTTTTCATCTGTCCAGCAAATTTAAACTTTTCGTTTTTTTTCGAATTTAAGTTAAACTACATTTCCATCACTGTTAGCCTTTTCATTTGCTCTTCCAAACTTTTCATATTTTCTACTGTTTTCTGCACTCAATATTCTGGCTACTCGTACTTGACCTTCAACATAAATTTCATTTGCTTTTCCTTTCCCATTGAACGAAAACTATTTGTGACAAGATGAAAAACAATTTCAGCATTTTACAATGGCGGCAATGCACATTGACTTTGTTACTTATTTATGAACGGACGGACCATTTGTGAATTATTTTACTCAAGTCAAGTGGCAAAGCTAGTAAATGTAGATACAGTAGTCAAATATAATTAATAACGCATTAAAATATAAAAGTTTTTGTATGTTTTAAAGGTGTGGCAACAGCAAATTTCGTAACACTCGAAAACAGATTCTAATTGGGTGGATGTCAACTTTTCAAAATGTTTTAATACCACAAATTTAGCACAAAGTATCTTTGGAAATAAAGTTTCTTTGCTTTCAGCTTTCTTTACATAAATATATTTTGCAGATAGATTTTTAAGCGTCAAAAGAAAAGTGGAAAAGGTTATCGATTTATTAACATTTGGGTAATAATTTTCTTATAATTTTCAAGCTTTTGCCAGGGCAGCTGCGGTATTTACACGAACTGAGAGCAAATTCCGGCATTCGAATCGAAATTTCGATCAATATCGAATGCGGTAATTTGATATTATTCAAGTTCAAAGACTACTTCAGACATAAGACTTTTTCTAATATATAAAGGGCTCCCCGGAACATCATTTATGTATAGTGGAATCCTTCCCCATTTTTCTACAATGACCAATGATGTCCGCAGGAGATATTTTCAGTAATTTTTTGTCTTGTTTTAGAAAACAAAGTTCTTGTTGAAACTGCCCTTATTGAAATTTAAAGATAGAAAGCCCTGAATGAAACACCGTGTATAGGGATGATAAACGTATACGTAATATTTTGTTTTACATAAATATCACTCATACGGCACACTGCGGATGTGTGTGAAGGCTGTAGACAATTGGGAGAAATATTCCTAACAAAACTTTTTTTTGAGAAATATTCATGTCATGAGTCATGTTTCAGAACATTTTAAATAAAAAAAATATTTTATATTCACAAACGGCTTATTTGACAATTTTTGTATAAAAATTTTTTAAATAATAAGATAATAACCATAAACTATTTTTTATGAATTAGATCTTAAAAATCCAATTTCTTATTGTTTATTCCTGATAATGCTAAAAAAAATTTACAATAATTTTATTAAAAACGAGCACGATCTTTTCGTTTTCCGTTAGATGCTGACAAAATTCTTAGCTAACGGACTATAAATAGTAGGGATATAACCGATACCGATTCCGATATATCCGCGATACTTCTGATATGCCGATATATCCATATCGGCGATATTTTACTGTCGATAGGACGATACTTCTTGCATTTATTTAGAGCTGTTTTGGACAAACAATTCAATTTGCAACACTTTTTATTGCATAACAACTAAAGCAGCCAATACACGACAACAGCATGCACGCGCAATCATACGATTGAGTAGTCGGCACGCGCCACATACCATACCAGCACGCTGGTACAGTATTCATTTCTTTAAAAATAATTTGTTGTGGGTTAAAAAAAAATTAATTAGTTTTTTGTTAATTTCAATTTTAAATATTAATAACCTCTTACACTGTAATTTTGTATAATAAAAGAATTACTCTACTTTAGTTTTGTTAATTTTAAGTTGAGTTCAATTTCAATATGTGTATCGGTATCGGAATCGGTATCGGCGATATTTCTTTTTGAGTATCGGTATCGGATCGGCAAAACGGCGTATCGTTACATCCCTAATAAATAGTACTCTTTTTCACATGGAAGCTATTAACTCATGATGTGTTTTCAAATCGTTCGACTAATCCAAACATTTGTCACACTGTTGCCTCTCTTTAAACACCAAATTCATTTCTATAGATCATATTTGGTGTTTAAAGAGATTTAAAAATAAAAAAGATTAATTATTTACTGAATTATTGGGCATTCGTTTCATAATCTTAAAGTATTCATACGTAAAAATTTAAATAATTTCTATTTCAGAGAACATTGTGAAATTTCTTAGTTTCTCATGCAAACCAAAACAGTTGTTGTACAGTTTGTCAGTTAAGTGTTATAAAGGGTGTTTTTATAAGAGCTTGCTGATTTGAAATTTAAATAAAACACATGCCAAATTATGAAATGGCCAAAAAAAATTTTTTTTTTGGTAGATAATTTCTTGTCATTTAACATGTAAATATAATTTCGGGCATATGGCCACCACGACTATTTTGCACAAAGGTCATTCTGGAGGTCCAATTTTCGACCACCTTTTCAAGCATTTGAGGGCGTATTTCAGCAATGACACGTTGAATACTGGTTTCCAAAGCGTCAATCGTTGCTGGTTTATCCACGTAAACCAATGATTTCAGGTATCCCCACAAAAAATAATCGAGTGGCGTAAAATCACACGAACGCGGAGACCAATTCACCGGTCCATTGCTCGAAATAATGTTGTCGTTGAAATGTTCTTTCAATAAGTCCATTGTTTCGCCCGCAGTATGACAAGTGGCACCATCCTGTTGAAACCACATTTCGTTTACATCCATATCTTGAAGTTTTGGCACCAAAAATTCATTGATCATGATTCTGTATCGATTTCCATTCACGGTAACGCGTCGTCCTTCCTCATTTTTAAAGAAATAAGGACCGATGATTCCACCAGCCCATAGACCGCACCAAACAGTACATTTATCGGGATGCATTGGTAATTCTTGAACGGCGTGTGGATTATCTTTGCTCCAAATACGGCAATTTTGCTTGTCGACATATCCATTCAACCAAAAATGCGCCTCATCACTGAAGAGAATTTTGCGGTAAAAAAGCGAATAAACATCTTTAATTGAACACTGTTTTTGAAAATAAATTTCCACGATTTGGAAGCGTTGTTCTGGAGTTAACCTGTTCATGATGATTTGCCAAACAATACTGAGTAGAGACGTCACTTTAAACTGTCAAAACAGCTGTCAGACAACAGAGTGATTCGTGTAAAAAAAAAACTTCATAACAAAACACCCTTTGCAAGGTAGAGTAAACAACAAAAAATGTTAAATTTTTTGCAAAAATCGTATCCAAATGTCTAACGTTTTTCCCAAAAACAAATTTTAAATTCTTTCCTTATTAAAATCATGCCGTTGCTGATGAAATTTCATAACGTCCAAAAAAAAACAAAATTTAATTTTCATATGCCGCCTAAGCAGCACCTTCACAACAGACAACACCACGCCACACCACTCACTCAGTTACTCAAGTCCTTTTATTTATGGTTTGCTACACAAACAGCGTTAACAGAATAAAAAATATATGTAACGGAAATTAATGTATTTTGTATGTAAAGGATGTTCGTGTATTGTACACCCACACAAAAGAAGAACGTTACAGTTCTCTGTTCGTATGTTAACTATGACTCTGTGCCAGAGAACAGAAAGGAAAGAACGAGCAAATGCACACATTTATTTACTCAAACAAAGAAAAAGTTTTCTGTAATCACAGTTCCTGAGTTAAAAAAAATTTTTTTTTTTTTTTTTTTTTTTTGCTTTAATGAAAATGTTCATGGAGAAAACATTTTACAACATTTAAAACCAGTGACAGCATTAGCGTGTGTGCAAAAGGTTTCAATTTAAAAACTAACCTAAAGAATTATTTTATTGTTTAAAAATTATTGTAATTTCGGGTTCTTAAAGCTGAAATCACAATAGCCCAATTCACAATCCTGTGCATATGTGGTCTTGCATTATAGCATTTGCAAATTGAGAGAGTATTTGAGAGCATTTTCTATGTATTTTGTTGCTGTAGAGTACAATTATTTTGCAAATGCAATCATGCACGACCATTTGCACAAGATTGTGAATAGGGCTACTACATATGTTTTCAAAATTGATTTTTCTTTTTAAAGACATTTTTTAAACAATATATTAAATTTTTTATAATTAGTAGCTCCTTGCATGAGATTCATTCACATATTTACATACATTTTTTATTTATTTATTTTATATATTTTTTTTATAATTTTTTTCCCCCAATTCATTAAAGATTTGGCACATTCATGGCCAGCTCTGTATTACCAAATTTAACGCAATATATGGTTACTTACAAGTGAGTAAATCACTACACTTTCAGTTTGTTTATGTAAAAATATTCTCTGCCTTTGCTTCATTATCATATTACGCTCAACTGATTTCAAAGTAATCACAGTAGAATTTTCTTTCATCTCAAAATGTTTTTTTTAAATTTTACTTGTTTTATTTTACTGTGCCATAAAGTGTTTTTTTTTTCTTCTTCTTCTTTGCTGTTAAGTGTTGAAAACCTGTTAAGTACTTTTATTATGCAGTTAATGAACACTACTGCTACACAGTACATGAAACAGGGAGGCAATAAGCCAAGAAATTTGTGTTTTTTTTTTCTTGCTCTATTTGTACACAACCCATTGTAATAAAGAACAAGTGCTGCGAAAAGAATATCAGATATTAATTATTGTGCAGATAAGTATGCGGAGGTGACAAGTCAAGCAGTTAGTGAGGCGTCTGCTAGAGCCCTATTTTATAACAAAATTTCATGTTAAAGACATTTTCAAACCAATTGTTCAACCAAATATCAATTAAAATTTGTATAGGCTAATTGTTCGAAATTTTTGTTTAAATCCAGAAAGACGATGATAAATATTCCAAGGCACAAAGGAAAGTCAACATCAGTTTTTAATTATTCAATTTACACAGCAGAGCAGAATAGCTGTTTTCGAAAGCCGCTACACTTTCATCACCAGTACTCATATGTATTTTTGCTTGTCACCATTTGAATAATTAACAAGTAAAAACGTTATACTCGACCGGATCGAATCTTAAATATTTACCCCCTTATTCATAAAAATTATGAGTGTCTAATAACAGCGTAATAAAACAAAATTTCATATGAAATTTGATCTATTACACTCTTATAAGCTGCTCGTAATTTTTATGAATAAGGGGGGTTAGTAAACAAGTAAATTTAAAATGTTTAACTTGGTGGGACGGAGTTCCTTTAAGATGATTCTGTACACAATTTGAAATCTCTATTTTGACAGAGTCATTCCGGGAAGAGCCGTGGGGGGAGGGGTTTCTGCTCTGCAAGATCAGAGAACATCGCAGCTTCTTATAGGCTTAAGGAATAAAAATGGTTCAATATTTACACTATTTTTGCATATATTATCGTACGTTAACGCCCACTAAAGGGGGCGTGGTCTAAAAATAGATTATATCATGTTTTCCAAAGACGAATGTATGGGCAGTGCTAGATCGTCTTAGACTTCATCGCTGATGAAGAATATATTTATTTTATGGGGTCCAATTTTCTTTGGGGGGTATTAAAACTGTATTTTGGCGGGGTCGCTCTAGCAAGGGCTGTAGGGGAGGCATTTCACCTTTGCCATAAAACTCTAAAAATAAATGTTTGGAATAATTAAAGACAATTAACAAAAAAAAATTTTTTTATAGGGTAATTTAGAAGGCAAAGGGGGAGGAGCGGGTAGGGCAGAGTATTACCAGGTAACGTCTCGGCTTTGTCATTAAAGCTCAAAAATGTTATTTTTAAGGAATGTAGACTTAAGTAAAACAATTTGTTACATTTTTACACTATTTTTGCATATAATAACGCCCACAAAAGGGGGCGGGATCCAAAAATTATTTATTTTATGGCACCAAGTTTAACGCGTAGGACCTTTTTTGACAAAAAAAAATATATCATTTGCTTAACAAAATTACAAAAACACTTTAAAAATTAAGTTGTTTTTTAGAGGTTGGTTAAGTTCTTCTTAAGGGAACTTTTTTCCCTCTGTCCTGATTTAGGGCATTTTCGAACTTAACCTGTGTTATCCTTCAAGATATATTTATACCAAATTTCAAGAGTCTAGCTCTTTTCGTTTGGACTGAATCATGATTTCCACAGACAGACGGACGGACGGACGGACATGCTCAGATCGTCTTAGATTTCATCACTGATCAAGAATATATATACTTTATGGGGTCTCAGATGGATATTTCGCTGCGTTACAAACGGAAGGACAAAGTGAATAAAACCTCCATATTCTTTTTTGGAGGTTATAAAAACTTAAAAAATTATGGTTTTTAGAGGTTGTTTTAGTTCTTCTTAGGTGAACTTTTTCCCCTCTAGCCCATACTTTTTGATGTTCCCTTTCCTTACTTTACTATTTCCCCAGTTAATTAAAATAGGGAAATATCTTTCTCCGGAAAAGCAAACCGAGAAACGGATAAATTTTTAATAATTGCCATTTTTGTATAAAATTTTTCTCTGCAAACATTTTATCGATTTAGATAAAATTGCCTAAAATTGATTAAACTATTTCTTGCTCTGGGTAGTTATTTTAATATAGAATCACGACAGTACAAATTTTATTAATTTTTATTTTATTTTTTTTTGTCTTTAATGCTGCAGCCCCTGTTTGTCTACTCTACTACGACTACAACAATCAATTTATTTATTTTTTTTTTTTTTTTTTTTTTGTGTTAAATGATTATAATGATTTTTTCTTTTGTTTTTGTTAGTGTTTGTGTGCCACTGATTGTTTACCAGGCCATACATAAATCACTTTACCATGAATCCTTTCCATCCTCAGTTTATTTTAAAATCAATTTAAGGACCCATAGAAGGTATTGGCTTTTGTCTTTTTTACTGTTATTGTTTTAAAATCAGTAAAAATAAAACAACAAAATAAAAAAGACATGATTAATCAATATATAAAATAAGAATTTTATTTTCATCCTTCCAATTGTTGAGCGAATGGGAGAGTTATCTGTTACCTCCACCCCCAAGGCTTTAAGGCAGCCATACATAAGGGATTGATGTAGAAAGTCTGCTCGTATTATCAATACAATCCCACTCATTCTTAGATATAAATGATGCTGCACAATGGGTATACCCCTATTAATTTTTAGTGTTTTCTTTACAAATTTGTTGTACATATAAATATATTTATTATGCTTTTTGTTTGTTATGTGGTCAAGTATGTCTATATGCCTGCATTTCATTGGTTCTTACACCAAATCATCAGTAGACTTTAACCTAATTCCAAAATAACAAAACCTCTCAGCTTTTACATAAACTCCCAAAAATTAATTGAGAATTACACAAGCAAAACCATAGGATTTGAAATTCAAGAAAACACAACAAACAAATTTTATTCGATATAAATCTATTTTGTTTTTCCACCTTCATACAATTAGTCTGCCGTTGGAAATGCAAGCATACAGACATACTTGACCACATAACAAACAAAAAGCACTAATTCAATTGAGACAATATGTCGAATATACGATTTTAAAAATATATGTATTATATTTAAAGAGTATTTATAGTTATATTAGTTTTATACTGTGTGGAGACATGCGCATCTCGAGAGATTTTCGCAAGCGACGCCATTATTAGGCTCAATTAACCATATAATATTTTAATTAAATGATTAATACTTAATTGTTATAAAATGGAATAAAACTACAAATGCAGCACTGCTAACAAGTGTGTTTTCGCAAGCGACGCCATTATTAGGCTCAATTAACCATATAATATTTTAATTAAATGATTAATACTTAATTGTTATAAAATGGAATAAAACTACAAATGCAGCACTGCTAACAAGTGTGTTTAGTGGGCAAAGCACAAATCACTGAACAAACTTAGTCGAGACTTAGCACCTAAATTGTGAAAAGAGTGTAAAAAAAGCCCTAAACGAAATAACCTGTGTGAAGTTAAATTTCGAAATATAAACCCTAGACAGAAACCAATTACGTTAACAGAGCTCTGTTAGCATGTTAACATAACATGAGCTCTGTTAAGCATGAAAATTCTGAGTGTTTGTATTCCAAATGGAATACTGGCCACATTTCTGGACCAACCTCGAAAAAAATTAACGGAACAGACAACCATGTCCACAGCTTTCATAATGTATTAATACTTTGGTATAGCTATGCCGATAAGCTTTGATTTTTCATATACAAAAATGATCAAATTCTAGACAGGATAAGTCAGGACCCTGGAAAAATGGTGACATGTGGGCGACTAGAGTTTGATTTGTTTTGTAGCTCTTGTGGTCCTCTATCACCTCCAATGGCCATAACCCTTAACAGTTGCATTTTTAATAGAGAAATACGGATTTTAGTGAAATTTCATACTTGGAATTTCTTTAGAGGATGAATTTCTAGAAAACGGTGACATGTGGGCGACTAGACTTTGTTTTATGTTAACATGCTAACAGAGCTCTGTTAACGTAATTGGTTTGTGTCTAGGGTTTATATTTCGAAATTTAACTTCACACAGGTAACGAAATATGCCAAGCCATGCTGAAATTAAGTTATTGACATTAAGGTCGGGATTTTGAGAGGTGGTTTAAGTTTAAACCTAGTTTAACGAAGTCTGAAACTCTGTTCTTTCCAGCAAACTGCGATTTTTTTGTTTATTATTTCATTAAGGACACACATTTTAAGCAAAACTAAGCTGTTCCGTCAAAATTTTGTATAAAAACTTGATAAAAGCGGCAAAAATCTGTTTTCAGATTAACTAAACTTAGTTTAACTGAGATGCCAAAAATCCGCCCTAAATGTAGTATTAATTAAAAATTAAAAACAAACAAATTTTCCAGATTTAAACTTGAGGTTCTTATGAATATAAACAATTTTTGCTTTTAGTAGTCATACAATAATTGAATTGACTAAATTTTGTATATGTGAACAGGAAGATAATTATGTCAATAAAGTGAATATTGACGCAATTAGTAATGCATGTATAGGGTCCGCAATCTAACGGGTTTTTTCTCAACTAGTGCTTATTTCGTGAATGGTAACACTTAGCTCATGTCTGATTTGACAGATAATTAGTTTTATCCTTCCGCTGAACGAATATGGTTGACCATTCAATGCGTTTTCGCTTCGCTGCGATCGACTTACAGAAGATGCGCAATTTTGCCAAAAAATCATCTTTTCAGATGAAGCTCATTTTGATCTTGGCGGGCATGTAAACAAGCAAAATTGTCGCATTTGGGGCACAGAAAACCCGCACGCATACATTGAAAAGCCGACGCACCCAAAACGAGTCACTGTTTGGTGCGGATTTCGGTCCAGAGGCATAATTGGGCTATTTTTCTTCGAAAATGAGCAAGGAGTGGCCGTTACAGTCAATGGCGATCGTTATCGGGCCAAGTAAATAATCGAATTTTTTCAACAAAATTTGAATTCCTTTTAAAAATTGTGTTTTTGTAAATTTTTTTTATTTTTTTTAGGAGTAGGACCAGCACTCAGGGGATAACCCCTACATATGCCGTGCATTGCGTTGGAACTAGGAAAATAGATTTTGGGAAGTAGGATAAAGGGAGTAGTGTCTGTGGATATTCGATTCTAACCTCCTCAAATTGTAAGTGGCGGGGAAGACCTCTGCAGGTAGTTTGTTCCACATACGTAAAAAACGAATTTTCTCTGTAATGCATAGTGCGATTCGTTGGAATATCAACCACAAACGCATGCGCTCTTGATGAAAACCGCGTTGCACGTAAGAAAGAATGGGTTTCAGGAACAAGTTCCCTAATTTCAGAAGAGCACCTGCCATTGTAGTAACGATAAAATAACGATACGCACCCCACATTGCGTCGATGCTCAAGAGAGTCAATAGAGTTGGCTATCCTACTGTCTCCGATGAGTTTCATCGCCCCTCTCCTGTACGCGATCCAGTAACTTCAAAATAGACTTTGAGTTGTACTCCATCTTCGGTCGGATATAAGTGGTGTAAATATTAAGAATATCAGAAGGGTTGAAGTATCTCTTGCACCGTCTTAAGAAGCCAAGGCACTTGAATGCTTCTTTTGCGACCTGAAAGACATGTTCCGTCCATCTGACATCACACTGCACTGTCATGCCCAGAACATCAAGAGCCCCTGACTCCATAATACTTACACCGCCCATACAAACAGATGAAGCAGCATGGTCATATGTACGTCGATGCGTAAGCATACAACACTGGGTCTTACGGGCATTAAAATCGACCCTGTTTAAGAGAGGAAAGTTTAGATAAGATCAGATACCAGATGCACAGTATCCTAATTATATTAATAAGAACGACTTGGAAATCTGGCGCATCACTTAAATAGAAACGTTTAGGTAACTACACGATTCCCTAAGCATATTACCAATTTTCATTTCTCGTATTTCACCCCCACTGTGCGTGTTAATCTACACATCCGCAGCGATATCAGGCTTGGCAAATTCAGTACAAAGGCACACTTTTTAATTTTGTTTTTGGCATATTTCATGAACATTTTATATTAAATATCTCTCAAAAATCTTCTGAAATTACAATGATATCAAGTTTACATATAAGAAAACAAAAAATTTAATCACAAAAATTCATAACATTCCAACTTAAGTTTCAGCAGCATTTCATAATCTGAAGATGCCACACCATGAAATGTTTGTTTAGTGCCGTCTTTAGAGTGTATATTCATTTGTGTAGCACAAGTATTTGCTATTTAGCCACTTTTTAAGAGTATCCTCTTACAAACACAAGGATCTGTTCAAAGCCATTAATAAACAAATGCCGTCATGTGTGTAAGTTTTTGAGGGCATGCTGCAGGCATACATGCACGTACGGATGGAGGTTGTTGGATTCTACAACTGTTGAATCAGGATATCGAACACGTAAATAAAAACATTTGTTGAGAAGGCTTTTTAAAAATAGAAACTTTATTAATATACGAGTAGTTATTGATTTTAGGAATTATTTTCTACGCAGACTGAAATGTTATTATATGTATATTGAGAGGTATAAGTTTTCAACGCAAAAGAAAATCTCTTAATACCATAAAAGAAGACTGGCAATTTCCCGAAAAAGTAATACTCTTAATGACCAAGACACGCTACAGATAACATTAAGGCCTATTACAGATTATGAGCTATACTCAAGATGCCAAACCTTAATGTTTTCAAACTAGTAGTTATCACCTTCATTTTGTTCTACTAGTTCATAAAGGGTTTTTTGATGTGTTAACATCTATACGCGAGTTACATATAAACCCTATAATGACAATATGGATAAATTCTTAAAAGAAATAGGTAAATGAACTTTTACTTCATTTACGTTTAAAAACTGTAATTAGGTCAAAGTATTTCGAAATAACCAAATTAATAATGCTGTCAATACACTTTCAAATTAACTGCAAGTCTTGCAAGAATTATTTTAATTGCGACATTTAATACCTCGAAATACTTTTCAATAATTTTTGTTACTAATTTGAAAAATGATGATTACATTAAAAATAAATAAAATTAAGTAAAAGAACAAGTTATAATTTTAGATTAAGAAACATTGTAAAATCAGTTTTTGTTCTTCCATCAAGTGAAACGGTCTAAGTCTCTACTCCTACAAATAAGTCTAACTGAAAGAAATAAATAAATAAACATACTGAGTCTAAACATATAAAGTTTGTGTTTTTTTTTTAAATAGTGAAATCTAAAAACAAAATTCGCGCGCCTCTAGGGCAGTAAAGTATCAGTTTCAATACATACGCAAGTGTTAGGTGTTAGATATGTAACAGTAAATCATCGTTTGTTTGTTCGTTGCTTGGCAGTCGGCATTGAAAGTGTTTATTGGGCGATTTTCATATAATTTTCCCACGCGATTTTCTCCGGAAATTCATAGCCGATTTTATTAATTTTTGGATTAAAACGATAGTGCGGATTTCGACGAAGAGTTTAGGCCAAAAATTAAGGCGATCCGATATCGGCGAGCGGAGATTTAAGTGTTTTAATTCAGAGTATTAATTTGGAGTAATATTAAAAAAGTGTTTTATGTTGATCTTCGGTTTTGTCTTATGCATAGCAAAGAGAATAGTGACGTGGTTATACGTACATATATAAAAATGAGATAGCAAGACAGCAACGTATATAGCTTATGTACAAACATAACAATGTATGTATGTATGTACATTTGTCTGTTGCTTTGCATTCTCTTTGTTTTTTGTGGGTTTATAATATAAAATAAATAAAAAGTATTAAGTATTTTTTTCATTTTGAGTGCATCTACTTAGTGCGTCGGTATTAAAAGAAAAAAGAAAATATATGGCAGAATATCGGAGGAAAAAGAGAGAGCAGGCACAGCTTCTTGCTTAACCAGTCTGTCCAGAATATAATAAAATTTATTCATTTTTCAAAATGGTTCAAGCGAACTAGAAGAGGACTATTTTTCAATGCCAATAATAATGGGGTGGTGACTTTAATACGAATTTTTCTACCGTAGAAGCACTACCTCTTATCGAATTCCTCTACGATAAATTCAAGCTTACCATGAATATTTCGTTAGAGTCCCCAACTACTATCCAAGGAACTACAATTGACGCTGTTTTCTCACGTTATATCGATAGGATACAATCAAAAGTTTATGTTTCATATTTTAGCTATCACAGACCAATTTTAACTGTGTTGAAAACATAACATTAATAAATTATACAAAGTAAAATTAAATTCAATAAACTATTCTTTTTCATTAAATACTTTATATTAACTCTACCTCCGGGTTTGTGGGTCTGTGTTCATAGAAATCGAACAGGTACCGTGTAACAAAAAGGTGTTAACACATCGCCCGTGAGTTCGAACACTCATTGATTTTTTTTTTAGATATCTGTGTTTTATTCAAAATTTAAATCTTGAGTTCTTGTTGGGACACCCTTTAGATACGAAGTGGCAAATTTATGTAAAAGAGGTGTACTCTTCTTCCTGTGGTAATCTTTAAAATTTTTTTCTTTATTTATTCCATTGTGTTATTTATTTGGTTTTTATCCTTAATCTGTATCTTTGCAATAATAAGATAGATTTTTAGCCTATCATTTACAAAATGTTTACGACATCAAATAACACAAAACAAAAAATAAATTTGATTGTAATATCTGCTAGTGATACTTGTTATACCTGCTGTTAGCCAGCAGCTTACCTGGAAACAACATGCTTTCATTTCTCATATATTTCAGTCTTTTGCATTTAGTGTTCGTTGTTATCGAAGTAAATACGGACATTGAATAAACAAACATCACGTGCTTGTCAGATACAAATACCATCAGCATAAGGAATGATAATGTTATTTACATGCTTTTGTTTTATTTTTCTGTTTTTTCTGTTTTCGGTTAATGTTGCTATTTAGCAAAAGCCATAAATTGATGTTCGATTTAGTATTCTGCACAGAAAGCCAAAGGCAAGAAGGTGGATGGACGTCAATAGGCTTTTATATTGAAATTTAACCAGCTTTAAGGAAGCTTCGGAAATAAATTAAATAGTTGGTAAATTGAATTTGCCGCCTATTTAATTCGTGAGTGCTTATAAATTAAAACCAGCAAATGTCTTTAAGTATTTTTTTTTTTATGTGTAGAAATTTGTATTGTTTTGTAAAGTTCTTATTTCTTATGTTATTAACTTTCTTTATTTGTTTACACCAAAATTTTTAAATATTTTGATTATTAAAATTTATGTGAAGAGTATTTAAAAATTCTAACAAATTTTAAAAATATGCATATAAACAAACCCCATACTTCTTTAGTCATGTTGTTTTAAACATTTATGTTTATTTCCATATTTTTACGCGAAATATAAGCCCAAAATACAACAAAAAAAAGTTATGAAATTTGTATAACCAAGATCTCACCAGTGTTACCATCTTGGCGCTTTTCGTTTTTCTTTTTATGCTTTCTTCCTTTTGAAATATCCAAAAATATTATTAAATACATGACTATTTATAGTGATTTTTACAATTTCTCACAGTTTTTTTTATACCCTCCAAAAAAGAATTTAGAGGGTTTATTCACTTTGTCATTCCGTTTGTAACACAACGAAATATCCATCTCAGACCCCATAAAGTATATATATATATATATATATATAAGTATATTCTTGATCAGTTGTGAAATCTAAGACGAACTGAGCATGTCCGTCCGCCCGTCCGTCTGTGGAAATCACGATTCAGTCCAAACGAAAAGAGCTAGACTCTTGAAATTTGGCATATATATATTTTGAAGCTTAGAGCAGGTTAACTTCGGAGATGGGCTAAATCGGGCAAGAGGGAAAAAAGTTCCCCTAAGAAGAACTAAATCAACCCAGAAAAAACATCATTATTTTTAAAGTTTTTTGGTTATTTTGTTCAGCAAATTATATATTTTTATGTCAAATACGGTCCAACGCCTTAAAATTAAAGCCATAAAATAAAATAAAAATTATTTTTGGACCCCGCCCACTTTAGTGGGCGTTATTATAGGCAAAAATAACATAAAAATTTAACAAATTGTTTTACTTAAGCCTACATTTCTTAAAAATAACATTTTTAAGCTTTAATGACGGAGCTGAGACGAAACCTGGTACTACTCTGCCCTACCCCCTCCTTCCCCTTCACCCCCTAAATGACCCTACCAAAAAATAAAATTTTTTTTTAAATTTTGTATATAATCATCCCAAGCATTTATTTTTAGAGTTTTATGACAAAGGTGAAATATCTACCCCACAGCCCTTGCCAGAGCGACCCCGCCAAAATACAGATTTAATACCCCTCAAAGAGAATTTGACTCCATAAAGTATATACATATATATTCTGGATCACTGATGAAGTCTGAAACGATCTAGCAATGCCCATACGTTCGTCTGTGGAAAACATGATATTGTCTATTTTTGAACCCCGCCCCCTTTAGTGGGCGTTGACGTACGATATTATATAAAGGAACTCTGTCCCACCAAGTTAAACATTTTAAATTCACTTACTAAATATTTGGAGGGTATTTAAGATTCGACCCGGTCGAATATAACGTTTTTACTTGTTTTTTTTAATAATCACTGTTCTTTGAAGAATTGCGTAATATTTACATTTTTGTTTTCATTAGTATTCGCAAACGCTTCTAGAACAACGTGAATTTATACCCAGAATAGTTCAAAGACCAGTTGACGGTTGAATATCAAAATTGCATGAATTACTCTTGATAACCCCCATAGTGCTTTAAATTAACAAAAAAATATATAATAAACATGGAACTACTAAATGGATTTGTATGAAAATTTAAATGTTTACAGAGACTAACCACCAATTTTTACTTCTTATTTAAGTACAAATTTAGTTAATTTTTCAGTTTTTCAGTCTAAAATTAATTTGGGATTTAATTGTGATAAAAGTATAGTAGCACAATTAAATGAAAAGAAAAAGAAAAGAAAAATACTGATAATGATACAACAAATCGCAGTTCTTACCGACGTTTTGTTTCAATAAAGACCTGCCTTATCAATTTTCATGTTGTTGTTTGTAGACAAACCATGAAAAACACCTGGTTGTATGAAAAACTTAAATTGAATTTAAATCAGTGGAGGGCAACCGTCAATGTATTGGTAAATTGTGTATGTATTGAGCTTGCGAGCTACCCACCAAACAAAAAGGCAAGCGTTTGAAAGATAATGGTGCATTATATATTTATTCATAAAGCCGCTTACACACTATAAGACTGAGTCGTATGATTTTCATTGGAATTTCTCTTCTGAGAATGCCTGAGATTCCGAAAAATCTAACATATCATTACAAAACGCTTTCACACTATCACACTTATAAAATTCATGAAATAAGAAAAGGCATGATTATGAATCAATCGGTTTCGGTCTATGAAAAGTGGTTGTTTGTTTAACTATCATCGTTTGCTGTTGCAAACAAAACAACCCTGATAATATGAAAAGTCTCAGCTTTTAGAAAATTTTCAAAAAATGAAGAGAGCCATCGGTGTGTCATATTTTACTTCTCATTCGATGAGATTTTACTTAAGATCGCTTTCACACTATGAGACTTTTCATATTATTTCGAATTTTTGACAAATCTTAATACTCAATCTTATAGTGTGAAAGCCGCTTAAGTAAACAGTCAAATGAAAAAAATTAAAACGATAGAACAATAACTTTAATTTTTTTTTTTATCTTGGACCAGCACTCAGGGGATGACCCCTATATATGCAATGCATTGCGCCGGAACTGAAAACGAGGGGATAGTATTAAGGGCACAGATTAGGAAAGATGAGAAGATAGACAGTTGTTTTTGTAGCTATTTCAACTTTTTACTTCGCCGGCTAATTTTTGCTACAGGGCCGACGAAGGTGGGTGCTGTTACTCTGCTTTTTAGTACATGATAGTGTCGGTCGCTGCCAATTATGTTCAGTGATCAGTGACTATGCCTTCATCATTGAAACAGGCTGGCAACAACTAACACAACCACGCACTAATGCTGTTTAGAAAAATTCAACACAATATTTCATGACTCAGCGCGGGCTCGAACTCACGACCCTCCGCTTCATAGTCTCGTGTTCTACTACTTCAGCCAACAGCACCCACAATTCAAGAAAACAAATATAAAAGAATGGTTGTTTGCTGGAGCATAACACTGAATATTCGCAAAAAAAAAAAGTACGCGGTTGGATGTTTTGATTTACACGGTTTTCTAAGGAGCGTACCTGCCATGTAAAAAAATATTTTACTGTACTATTGAACGAGTGAATCATCATATCTCGCCGCAGCCGTAGTTTACTCTCATAAAGGATGTTTTTGTTTTCGCAACCGTCCTTTTGAGCCTTTTGAACCATTCTGACGATAGTTACAAGGTTCGTTTGACTAACTTTCCTGACGATTAGTTTAATCTCCAACTCCGATCGCGGAAGATATTACTACGACAAAAAATGCCCGCTGTGTGTACTAACATGGCATCTACACATGAAAATACTTCTTTTTTCAAAAGTCGGAATAAGATTATTAAAAAATAACTTTAATTTTTTTTTTTTTTGCATTTCAAAAAACAGATAAATCTGACGATATGACAACACTGGCAGTAATCTACGCTTTTCTGTTTTTGTGGAGTAGCAGCAGAGAGCAGGCAAAAAATATATATATTACCATTTACATGTATTTTTATCATAACTACAAAAACACATACATACACACACACACACACTAAATAAAGCATTCTGTGTTGGCTTACCTTCTTTTAAATTCTCTTGCGCTTCGTCTGCTGTACAGCTTGAATCTGGATATGTTGTACACAGGATAATATGTAGAGTATACGCGGTGGTAAATGTGCGTGTTTGTATTTGATATATAAATTTAAATACAGCTTAATACGCTTTATATATCTATAGATTCTATACTATAGAACATCATATGGTTCGTTACACTTCACTTCACTTCACTTTACTACTGTTTTATTCAGCTGGAATTTATTTGTCTTTGTTTTATTTCTCGTTTTATAATCACACGGTGCTCTTGTTGCCTTGTTATTTTAAGTATCTTTTATAGTTTCTTCTACGGAATGTGTGTGTGTGTGAACTTGTTATATATTAATTTTTTGTTATATAAATATATACACACATACATTAATTTTTTTTTTTTTTTTGTATTTTTTCACTTTTTGATGTTTTCTGTTCTCTGCAATATTTATAGACTCAGAAAATGGAAAGTTTTATTAATAATAAATGCATTTAAATTTTATTTTGTTAAAACTTTCTTTAGAAAGTTCATGAACAAACACACAACAGCAGACACTTAATATCGTTCCATGAATTGTTTTGTTGCATCTGTAATGAAATTAAAGCGGCAATGAAATGTTAGATAAAATAATATATTAAATTTTAAATTTTTATTTTTTTTTTTTATCAAAATTGTGACTACATTCTGCTTTATTTTTATAAATCTTTTCTAGTATGTATGATTTTGGTGATGTGATAAAAAATTAAGCAGGAATTCTTTTCTTAGACGTGGATTTTTTAATGAAAAAAAAAACTTATTTTATTGTAAAGGGTGGGCAAATTTGAGGTTAGGAAGTAAATTGGATTAAAAATACATTGTTTTTTAAAAAATTCAGTTTTATTAATAGAAATGTAAAGTAGAAATATGAGAATTAAAAATGAAGTATGATGTCAGGCAAATATCCACTTCTAGCACGTCGGCAGACTACCGGGCCAAATTACCGCATTCGATATCGAACGAAATTTCCATACAATTTCAATACAAATTTCGATCGATAACGAATGCCGTAATTTGGTCCCCGCTTTTTTCACAAAATTTTTAACCACATTTTGCGCTAAAGCTTCACTTATCTCATCAATGCAGCGACGAATTTCATCTTTGAGAGTGTGAGTTGTTTGTAGTTTGAGAGAAAATAATCCAGCGTCGTTAAGTCACATCGCCAAATCGAGAAATTACGCGACCGGAAAATTTCTCAAGCAATAACTGAATTGTTTGGCCGTCTGTGTGGCTCTTGGCGCCGCACAGTGGGATTTTTTGTGCAATAAGAAATTTTTTCGACACATAAAATTTAAGAATGTAGTGATGCAGTTTTCTAGAAAATTGATTCAGTATGAAGAATCCATAAATTGTATCCCAAAAAAAATCTTTATTTGTCTTTGAAGTAATGAAGTAAAGTCACATGTAAATTTTGGTGCAAAATAAAGTGTTTGTACGTGCATTTCTAAAGTGTTTGTACGTAAGATAATTTTATTGCTCTGATTTAAATAGTGATTTTTTTCACATATAGCCTTTTCTGCGTATTTAAAAAAAATTATAAAGTTCGCTCATATGGTTTAAAAGATATGATAGAATAAAATTTGTTCCATAATGTGTCGTGATTGCAAACTTCCTTGGAAGAAAAAAGGGTTGCTCAGTCGTGCTAGCTGCTCCCGCTATAATAAAATGAAAGGTAAGACTCCATATTATCAATTAAAACAAGAAAATAAGTTTAAATAATTAATAATCTTTTATTAAATCATAAAATTTGTCTCCAAATTCATGAAATTTTTGATTTTAAAATATTACAAAAAGTAATTAGTTTTGGTAAAGAAACAAAAAGGTGTGGGAAAAAAATATAATATGGGTTATATGGGCGGTGTGTGGTGGGCGTAGCCAATTTTGATGAAACTTTTATTTTATTCTTAATTAAGGTAATAAAAGGCTCCGTGCCAAATTTCAAAAACTTTGGGCCAGAAATAAATTTTGGGTTCTATGGGCGGTCGGTAGTGGGCGTGGCCAATTTTTATAAAATTTTATTCTTAATTGAGATAATAAAAGGCTCTGTGCCAAATTTCAAAAACTTTGGGCCAGAAATAAATTTTGGGTTCTATGGGCGGTGGGTAGTGGGCGTGGCCAATTTTAATGAAACGTTATATTTTTCTAAATTAAGCTAACCAAAAGCTCAGAACAAAATTTCAACATTCTACGAGCACTCCTTATATTTTTTGCCAAACATTGTATGAACAAATCCCACTGTGCGCCGTCTTGCTGAAACCAAAGGTCACTGAAGTCAACGTTAGGCAATTGTCTCCACAAAAAATTGGTTATCATGGTTTGGTAGCGCAGAGAATTCACGGTGACGACGTTTCCTTCGTCATTTTCCGTCTGACCACAAACCGCAGCATACGGCCACTTTCTTTGGATGTAATTCTTATTCGATGACTGTTTTTGGATTTTCATTATTTACATAAACGCCCAATTGAAAAAAGGTCCTCTTCACTAAAGATGATTTTGATAAAAAAAAATGCTTTGTTTTCTTTAAGTTTTTGAAAAAGTAAATTCAAATCTGCTAAACTGCAGTTTATATTTTTATTTAATAAATGAATTTGTTCAAATTCTATTTATTTCTATTAAGAGTGGAATATTAAGAATATTTCTTATAATTATCAAACCAGCAGAACGGATCAGTACTGATTTCGCAATATAAACTGCAGTTTAGCAGATTTAAACTTAAGACCGTTGAAAAATTAACATCCTGTACGCAAGAAAAAAGTTCGACTAATAGAATACAAATTCATACATAAGAAAAAGTAAATTTTCACAATTCTAAAATGTTAGTTCAAGAGTGTAGCGTTCCAGGGTTAAAATTTCCCAACTGTTTACTAAATAAATGTCCTAACCTCAAATTTGCCCACCCCGTATATAAGGTAATGAAACGCATATCACACATGATTTGCAACCGCATTAGCAACAACAAAATCCAGTGTTAAAGAATAGGAGTAAGTGGATTTGTTCCTTAAGATCTCTAAGTAGCATCTGCTGCACAATGGGGAACAATCAATATATTTGCAACTCAGTGATCCAATGGTTGGTTGGTGTGGTATGAAAATATTACGCAACTATGTGTTAGTGTAGCAGATGACTCAGTAGGTGCGAGATGCATCAAAATCCGTTGAGAAACTACGCATATAGATATCAGTTTTGTAACGTCACGTCTAAACAAAAAAATGACTATTACCTACTCGTTGTGGATAATAAGAGCTGAGAATGACAAGATGATAGCAAAAGTGTGTTAAAAATTGTCAATATGTAAAGGAGACTATTATGTACGTGATCTACTTTTGGTATTGTGGTGACGGAATGTTAACAAATAAATAAATGTGTAACATCCCAAGTAACATTTAGGAATATTTCACACACCACAAGAGTGAAAGATCTCGTTAATAGTTTCGCTAAAATTAAATTATGATAGAATTTTCAATTGTATTGCAAGCAATTACATAAAATCGTAAGCTTTTAGTTCTACTCAGAAAATGTTTTCTGTTTTTATATCCAACAATTATTATTCAATTACAGAACTTTTTGCGCTGCTCACTCAAAAGCTACTAGTTTGCCATAGAAAAGAAAACGAAATTTCTGCCCGCCCAGAAAAATTAATAAAAACTGAAAATTCAATTTCACTGCATTTGATTTTCAATAAAGCCAACATTCGATATATAAAATCCATACGTACAATTTTTCTTGATAAAAAAAAATGTTAACTCAAAATATTGCAAACAGCATTTCAAATGGAATTTTTTATTTCCACCTCCAACGATTACAGGAGAGAAAGTGCCAAAAACAGACAAACAGTTGAAAAGGTGCACGTTTAGCAGATAAAATCGTATGAATAGCGCACTTTTACATACACTTTTCATATGTATTTATGCTTCTTTGCAAATGAATTTAAAATGTCATGGTCTTTTCAATTGTACCTAGAGAATAGCGGAAATATTTTACATGAAATTCAAAATTAATGGTTGGAAGCAAAATGGATTAATTTTGTAAGGCGGTCGGCAGAGCGGGTTATAATATATATTTACAATAAAACAAAATCTGCAGGTATTTTGCATAGGAGATGGATGTCAAGTACGATATGAAATAAGAATTTGAAAAATGTTTATATATAACTCCTTGACATCCAACGTAAAGCAGCCAAATGTGCGAAAAGGAATCTATGCCGCCAGAGATGCCGTATAAAAAGTAATTGCTTTGTTCGAAAATTTCTAATTTACCACTAAAAGAAATTTGCTCTAAGCGAGATTGTCTACGTATTCCAGCCAACTGATAAAAAAATTATTTTTCTAATCCATACTAATATAAAAAATATGAAAGTAACTCTGTCTGTCTGTCAGTTACCTTTTCACGTTTAAACCGTTGAATCGATTTAGATGAAATTTTGCATAGAGATATTTTGAGACCCGGGGAATAACATAGGGTGTTTTTTTTTTGGAAATTATCCTATTAAGTGGTCAACTTTAATATTTCATACACGCTGGTATGAGAGCACTTTTTATAATGACTTGCACTTTTTCCAATGACTTGCACTTTTTCTGATGACTTGCACTTTTTATGATGACTTGCACTTTTTATGATGACTTGCACTTTTCATTTTTATAATGACTTGCACTTTTTATGATGACTTGCACTTTATATAATACCTTGCACTTTTTATGATAACTTGCACTTTTTATAATGCCTTGCACTTTTTATGATAACTTGCACTTTTTATAATGCCTTGCACTTTTTATGATGACTTGCATACGATAGTTTGCAGTTTTTATAATGAATTGCACTTTTCATGGTGATTTGCACTTTTTATAATGACTTGTACTTTTTATGATGACTTGCATTTTTTATGATTACTTGCACTTTTTATGATGACTTGCGCTTTTTATTTTTATAATGACTTGCACTTTTTATGATGAGTTGTACTTTTTATAATGACTTGCACTTTTCATTTTCATAATGACTTGCACTTTTTTTAATGGCTTGCACTTTTTCTAATGACTTGCATTTTTTATGATGACTTGCACTTTTTATGATGATTTGCACTTTTCATTTTTATAGTGACCTGCACTTTTTATGATGACTTGCACTTTTTAAAATGACTTGCACTTTTAATGATAACTTGCACTTTTTATAATGCCTTGCACTTTTTATGATGACTTGCGCTTTTTATAATGACTTGCGCTTTTTACGGTGACTTGCACTTTTTATGATGATTTGCACTTTTCATTTTTATAGCGACCTGCACTTTTTATGATGACTTGCACTCTTTATAATGACTTGCACTTTTAATAATAACTTGCACTTTTTATGATGACTTGCACTTTTTATGATGACTTGCGCTTTTTATAATGATATGCACTTTTTATAATGGCAAGCATACGATGACTTGCACTTTTTATAATAACTTGCACTTTTTATCTTGACTTGCACTTTTTATAATGACTTGCACTTTTTATAATGACTTGCACTTTTTTCCTGATTAATACAATAAATATGAGAGAAACTGTGTCTGTCTGTTACCTTCTCAAGCTCAAACCGCTGAACCGATTTAGATGAAATTTGGCATAGAGTTATTTTAAGATCCGGAGAATAACATAGGATAGTTTCTGTTTTTGGAGTGGTCAAGGGTGGCCGAAAATTTGTATCGACATATAAAATTATTAAACTGATAACTAAGAACGTTTAAACTGTGATAGAGTAAAAATACAACACATCATTGACAAAACATACACATTAGCTACAGCTTCACATATTCTTCGCGCACAATGTCGCGGATAAAAGCTAGTATAAATTATATTTATTAAGAAAGAATTATAAAATTCACAACACAAGGAAACAAACTTCTTTGTGTTATGAATTGGTTCATTACGCTTTTTATTGCATTTTGATTTGTGCCTTGCGAACTCGATTTACTTTATAAATATAATTTATCTTTAAAGTTATTTATTGCAAAAGTTTTCTGCTGCTTGATTTTGAAAATTTGTTACTGTCAGTAATGACTTTTTCTCATACAAAGATTGATGGAAAATTTTTAAATGAAATTATGAATATCTTGTTAACTTCAAAATGTGCTAATTGTAAAAAACTTTTTAAATTTGGATGATTCAATCAGTAGAATTAAGTTCAAGTAGTTCCATTTGAGCTGGCATATATAATTCCCCGGATATTAAAACCTTTTCATGAGAATATATTCACAACGGAAAAACAGACTATAAGTAAAAAATATCGAAAAGGGAAATTTTTTAAAAACTTTGGACTAAAAGTAGATTATACAAAGAATGGATATGAATATACAAATCAGGGTAATACGGCCGAAATGAGACTCTTCCTAATACAGTCAGATTTATTTATTTTTTCTTGTTTTGATAATAATGAGGTGACTGTTTAAATCCCTGGTGTCCATATTAATCCTCTAAAAACTTTTGACTATACTAAACCATAACGAAAAGATAAATCCATAAATTGGAAGAATACACATCAAAAACTGCCAGCCTAATATCAAATTAATACTCAAAAAAAATAAATAAAAAATAAAAAACTGTTATGAAATTTACTTTTTGACATATTGTCATAATTCTATTGTTAAATGAAATTTATTTGTTGATGGCTGAAGTCTTCTGTTGATTTGGAAAAGCACCAATGAAATGCACAATTAAATTTAATTTAAAAATTAAATAGAAAGCTTTGGCTCATAGGAAAATTGTAAATAAATATCAGGGCATGCCAATTGTAGAAGTATCAGATGAAACCCAGGGGTGCAGAATTAAACACCATAGATAAATTTAATTACACAAACAATTGCAACAGTTCAGGCACCAGAGAAACTAAACAGTTCTCTAGCATATTATTTCCTTCATCACATTCCATTTCATCACGAATGCACATTAGATCAGGTAGAATTTAAGAGAAAATATTTTCACTTCGAAAATACCGAGTTTATTATAGCTATCGATAACGATAACTATAACTTTGACAGCTGATAATGTCAAACTGTGTTGACATTTCGATTCAACAAGTTCGGCAAGTCATGAGGAATTATTTAACGCCAGAAAAATTCCTTCACAGTTTCTTTCAAAATCGTTTTGAATTTTGAAACTATCTTCACTATTTGAAATTCTATGATTTTTGCAACGAAAAAAGTCAATATGAGCCACTGTGCTTGGAATTATTTTCCTGGCTGGATACTCGGATTCATAATTAAGCAAATATTTTTCTATGCTGCACAATATTATGGTGCATATAGGAAAATGGTAGTTTAGTTAAAAAAAAAAACTTCAAATCAGCATCTTGTCCATTTGGCAATAAAAAATGGTGGAAATGGGGATCAATTGTTAAATCTGGCAATCTTGAATGTAACACATACTGCTGTGCACACAGAAGTAAACCCGCACACATGTACATACGGTATACGTGGCTGCCCGCTACACGCAAGCATTCAAGTAGGATCTCTGAGATCCCGTTTTGAAATCATACATTGTACGTAACATATTCTAATGAAACAGCTAATAATTGATGTAATTCAATGTGCCACATTTAAATGATGATTTAACAGCCGTCATCAATTTGACTAAAAACATTTGAGTTGCACAATAAAATGAATAAATTGAAGAAATGTGTTATGCCATATGTGTATGAAAGTAATATGTATGTATGTATGTATGTATGTATGCGTGCGTATGTGTGCGTACATGGTATTGAAATTAAGTCCAAGTGAAAATATGTTAAAATTGTTCCTGGCAAAAGAAACGTAATAAATATAATATGTAATGATTTGATTTTAATTCTGATTCCTTGAAGCCGAGAGCAATTTCATTGTGAACCTCCCATATTTCTTTCTTTAGCACACAGAGTACATTAGTGCACAACTAGAACAGCAATATTTCCCATATGTCTTTATTACATTCATAAATTGAATGAAAATGCTGTAACAATAGCACTCAAAGGAATTGAAATTTGCTGCGTGACTATTATACGCTTAGGGACAGAAGAAAATCCATACAATGGCACAACAAGATGAATTAAAGTTGCAAGAATCGTTTTAGGTAGATATTATTATTACAATTTAAGAGGAAGCAAAAACAATAAAACTTTTATTATTATTAATGCAGTAAAAAAATACAAATAGCTCTTTGAATCGTAATAAATATATTATTATGAAGGAGAATAGCGAATTTAAATCCTTTAGAGAAAATAATTAAAACAAACTTAAAGTAACATTTGTTTGTTTTTCTTTTGCTTAAATTTTTAACTGAAATTCAATGATATTGATAAATATTTATTTCATTTTGAAAACTGCCTCACAGTGTTTTCACAGTGACATGGTTTTAAAAAATTTTAGTTTTAACATTAAAATGATTTTTTTTTAAACCAACTTAAAACCACTTTCGATTTGGAAATGCAACCTTGTTTTTGGCTGTGCTAAGGTGAGTGCTGCCAAGTTATATATTGGAAACAGCTGGTATTGTTTATGTTAATAAACAGAACTTTAGTTTTAACGTTGAAATGATTTTTTTTAAACCAACTTAAAACCACTTTCGATTTGGGAATGCAACCTTGTTTTTGGCTGTGCTAAGGTGAGTGCTGCCAAGTTATATATTGGAAACAGCTGGTATTCTTTATGTTAATAAACTGAACTTTCAGAATTCGCTTTTTATATACTTATAACAACTTCATCTCCAATAAGTTTTTCACTTTTTATAAGTACTACCATAGTTTTAAAATTTATTTAGAACGCATTGTAAAACTTTTTCGTTTTTCCTTCAAACAAGAACTTCTGCTGTACAGCTTGTCAATTAAGTGTTGTAAAAATAGAGAAGAAGTACAACAACAAATTCACACATTTCTATAAGCGATTTAATTTATTTTGAAACCACAATTTGAAGTGTGAACGCAAAATCAGCTGTTTTTGGTTTTAACGCTAAAACCAGGTTTTAACTTTCAGTGTGAAAACACGACTAGATTGATTGCATAACTCATTCGCACATTTCGGGTGATATCTCGGCGATAACGTGATGAATATTGGTTTTCAAATACTCCAACCTAAAATTATTACAATATGCACAAAAACGACTAACGGTGACAAACCATATGATCCTTTCTTCGCATTTAATGTCGTTAAAGGGAAAATATATCACATAACCGAAACCGGTGCACTTGCAGACCAAATTTGACTTAAGATGGCAAAGAATTATTATTACTTGCATCATTTAATGCTAAAAACTAAATGGATTCGCGACAATAATAATCACTTTTTAAATATTTATTCACGCATTATTCACTCCCCCCTTGTGTTTTTATAATGTATGCACATTTTTAATGTATTTATAATGCATGAACAAACATATTTATTTATAAATTAGCAGCTCATATTTTCTTTTTTTTTTTTTTTGTACAGCAGAAACACGTTACCCCGTTATATCATCACCCACCTAATGTGCCAGTGTGCAAACATGCAAGTGTATTTTTGCATATTTCTTATTCAATTTATTTATTGTGTTAATTTAACTTAAATGTTCAACTTAATGCAATTTTTATACTTAAACAATAATAAAAATTTATTTTCAATATAATTATTTTTAATAATATTACACAATAATGTGCACTTTGCATTACATTATTTTGTAAGAAAACCAAGGACAACAACGAAACTAACCATGGCAGAAAACAAGTTTGTACGCTTGCAAGCAGAAGCTGGAAATACCTTTGTAAACGTATATTCACACATACATTTTTTCATGCAAAACATTTGAGCAGACAAAATGCATACAAAAGCAAGTTTGACAATGTGTACGTGTATGTGTATTATTTAAAAGCCGCCTGTACGATGTTATTACTTTGAGTTGAAAAGCCAGCGAAATAAAATATGAGCGTACTGTGGAAAAATTTTAGTAACTCTTTTATTGTTTAACCTAAAGTTTTCCAGTTTGAAAGCAAAATTTTTGCAAACCTGAAACAGAAGAATTTACTGAATATTCGTTCCTTCATTCCGATCCACTGAGACTAAAGATCTAAAATTCACTAATTTTTGTAGATTCCTCTTTCGATATGGGCATTTCCATTTTGGAGTTACGTTACTTTTGTACGACGATATGTTGAAAAAAACTTTAAAAACCATAATTTAAAAAAGTATTTTTCTCACATTAGAGAAGTGATTGGATAGCTCTATATTCAGCCAAAAAATGGAAATAGTTGAGCCTAAGAATTTCAAGATATACTCCAAAAAGTGACCTGGCGTTACGTTACAAAAAACGGAAGTGCGATTTGACTTTGATAACAAAATTGTTGAACTCTGCGAATTGGGCAAGTATTTTTAATCAAATTTTTTTTGATAGGTTTTGGACCAATATACATTTATTTTCCAAGTTATAAATTGAACAAATCTTTTTTCCTTTTTTTTCTTTTATGAAAATTGGTCTGGCGTTACGTTACTGGCGTTACATTACTAAAATTTCCACTTTATTTTATTATGTTAAAAAAATGCGAAAAAGACACAAATATTAGAAAATTATATAAAAACTACAAAATACTAAATATATTTTTTGCATTTGTTTTATGATTAAATATTTTTGTAGCAACAGTTTTGCAATAAGAGTATTATTATGAAATTGATTTTAGGAATGTTAATTATAAAGAGAAAATTCCCTTGAAGTTAAGAAACACTTACAAAAACGAGAACTTCAAACTTGTAGCTCAGTATTTCACCATCCCAACAAAAGAAAGCTTTAAGCTCCTAAACTTAATTTATTTTAGAAGTTTCTCCTTTATAATACATTAGGAAAATATCTGTTTGTTAAATTTTAATTTTTCGATCAAGGTGGACTTTTTTCTGGAAATGCCCATATTCGGAATTCTAAAGGATTAATAGTTGTAAAGGGGTTAACGGTTGTAAAAGGGTTAATGGTTGTAAAAGGGTTAATGGTTGTAACAGGGTTAATGGTTGTAGCAGGGTTAATGGTTGTAAAAGGGTTAATGGTTGTAACAGGTTAATGGTTGCAACAGGTTTAATGGTTGTAAAAGGGTTAATGGTTGTAAAAGGGTTAATGGTTGTAACAGGGTTAATGGTTGTAAAAGGTTTAATGTCTATAAAAGGGTAATTTTCCTTAGATCAGTTAAGAAGCGGTCACACCTTTCAAATATCTACTTGCTCAAAAAAGCGTAACCCCTAAATACTAAAGAAAAATCGTTTGATTCGAATACATGTTTATTAAGAAAAAGAGCTCCATACGTAACTGATCATGTTCAACAACAATTCTAATATCTAAAATCTAATATCTAAAATGCTAAACTATGAGTATTATTTGTATAAATTTCATTAAGTGTTATCCCACAAGCACCATTGAGTTCACAAGGGTAAATATGAGTAAAATTTTTATAATATTTCCAACACACACAACAAACATTAACTTTACTAAACATACAAAAACACACACACACACACACAACATTGAAACATTGGCGGTTATACAGTGTTACACATGAGAACAATTTACTTGCAATACGAGCTAGAAAAAAAACATGCTGTTAAAGTTACGAGAACTTTTATTATTATAACAATATTTAAAGGAACATAAGGATTATAACAAAGAAGATTAACAAGGTCTTACATATAATATATACTGCATTGCTATGCTTAACATGCCAAAACACATGGATGTATTGTGTGCGATACATGAATTTAAAAAAAGTTAAAAGAAAGAAGCAATAAAGCTTTAAATTGTTTCTTACTATTGAAATTAATCATGAAGTAAATTTACATTTGGAAACATCTCAAGTGGCCGCGAAGTTAGTCAGTTAGTACCGGAAACAACGTTGGGGTTGGCAAAATTTCCGAAAGGATTATAAAAAGAATATGTTACTAATAAAATTTCAAACTAATAAATAAAGTGCAGGACGATCGGATAACTTCTCAACTTTGTCATAGAAACTTAAAAATCTAATGCTTAAAAGGGGGTGGAGCCCAAACAAATTTTTTTTTCTGATTTTATGGCTCCAAGTTCAACTTTTTACACCTTCTTCGACATCAAAATATATCATTTGCTTAACATAACTACAAAAAAAACTTTAGAAAGTTTCTTAGGGAAACTTTTTTCCCTCTGGCCCGATTGAACTCATTTACGAACTTGACCTGTGCTATCCTTCAAAATATATTTATACCAGATTTAAAAGGTCCGGCTCTTTTCGTTTGGACTGAATAGTGATTTCCACAGACGGACGGACGGACATGGCTAGATCGTGTTAGATTTCATCACTGATCAAGAATATATGTATATAAGATTATTTTATTTAGAGAGTACAAAAAATTATTTTGAGGGTCCATAAATGGAGGAGATAGTCATACGAAAAATATTTCAGAGGATGAAAAATCAAAGTACTATTCGGCATTTGATTACTTCATAAACAATTTTAATTCGAACGAATTTAGAATAAAGAATTATATATTTTAAACTGAGTGCCTCGCTAGCTTATCAGTGTTAAAGTCGTGGATTCGATTTCCACCTTAGACTCTGGTCTGTGTCGAGTGTACAACGTGGGACTTAGTACCTTTTAATTAAGTTGTGATATAATTTTGAATTATATTTACATTATTTAATAAATTAAAAATTATTTTAAATTTCTGTCGCAAATTTAAAAAAACAATATTCTCCAAAAGAAAAAACAAATGAATCCGTAATATAAATAAAAATACATGCATGAACATGCAACAAGCATTTCGTCAGCATCCATTCGTGTGTATTCACATGCACACATACATTCTCATAATGTTTTCACACCTAAACTTAAAAGCTGGTTTTAGCATTAAAACCACAAACATGAAATTCTGCGTTCACACTGCAAGGTTAATAAATTTTGGTTTTAACACACAGATTGTCAAATAAATTTGTTCAAAATAAATTAAAAGTGTCATAGAAGAAATAGGTGTATATGTTGCTGTACTTTACGTTTTAGAACACTGAATGAACAAACTATACAAATGATGTTTTATTATTTATTATTATTTTTTTCTTTATATAAAAAAACTAACAGCCGATTTCACAATATTGACAGAGTTGTTTCTTTTGTATAAATAGATTTGAAACAAAAAAAAATTATAACAATTTTTTTTCTTTCAAATATATTAGCACGAAAGAGAAAATGCATTCGACATTGTGAAACAGGCAGTAAGATATTTTACAATCCGCCCTAATATCAAAAATGATTTCACATTTTGTACATGAATATTTTAAAATTCTCGAACTATTTATACAAAATGACGAAGGACTTGGAAATAAAATTGTGTTATATAAAAAAATCAATTTCCAGTGCATTCTCTTAATATTATCAGCTGTTTTCAATCTTGAACTTGGCAGCACTTGATATTAAGTTTTAAGTTGATTTTACCAATATTATTTTATTTACTCTAATTAATTTTTTACAGTTGGGTTTTACGTTAAAACCTAGATTTATTTTAAAAAAATGTCAGTGTGGAAATTAGGGAGGTAACGATACACCGTCTTGCCGATCCGATACCGATACTCAAAAAGATATATCGCCGATACCGATTCCGATACCGATAAGAATATTGAAATTGAACCCAAGTTAAAATTAACAAAACTCAAGTAGAGTAATTCTTTCATTATACAAAATTACAGTGTAATAGATTATTATTAATATTTAAAATTGATATTTGAATTCATTCTGAAATTAACAAAAACAAATAAATTTTTTTAACAAAATAACAGTGTAAGCGATTATTAATGAGCCCATTCAAACTGAATGTCGTACTGTTTATTTTCTAAAATCATCCAAATTTTCAATGCGACGGTTAGTAAAAAGCATTTAAAATTTAATTGTTTGCTCAAAACATCTCTAAAAAATTTAAGAAGTATCGTCGTACCGACAATATAATATCGCCGATATCGATATATCGGCAAATCGGAAGTATCGCCGATATATCGGAATCGGTAACGGTTACATCCCTAGTGAAAATACTATAGCGTACAAAGTCTGTGTACCCAAACAGCAAACAAAAAGAACTCACCACACGGTACGTATGAGCAATTTTAATTTAACTTCTCATGCATAATATTACTCATACGCACTCAGTGCTTTAAGTTTATTATTTAATTACGAGAGCTAGAGCTGCCAATCGTGATTGATTTTTAATAATCCCAGGATTATGGTTTTCTTTTCATTTAAAAATTTAACCATTCAAATCAAACAAAATGTTACTGCATGCAATTTTTCAATATAATTTTCTTTCAGATCACTACATTTAATGCAGCGTTTTTCTATTTTCTTTTTTTATTCCTTTCATATAATAGAATTTCCCAAGCCCCTCAAAATACGCCCTTGTTTCGCTTATGACCCCTTCATTTGACCCAAGTCTCTTACCTCACAGCCATTTATTTCGTCTGGTTTGGAGAAAAATAAAAGTCGCAGAGGGCGTAGGAGTTCGTAAACCAATTTACAGATTTCTGCATTACTGACTACGTGTACACTCGTGCATTGTCTTGATCAAGGCACCCATGTCCATGATCATGAACAACTTTTCCGGCAATCTCAGCCTATCGAATACAGCCCATCAAAAATTGAGTACTTCAGTGTTTACGAAAATTATTATTTTCACAACAGCACAAATACGTATACAAGGCATACTTCCCTTCATACTACAATTATCACTAGATACACATCTAAATATTTTGTAAACATTCAACATGTTATACAAATATGAAACAAGCAGAATACAAAGATCGCTATTAAGAACAACTACTGCTAAATGCGTATATATCCTATATGTATTTGTTTTTGTGAGAAACTCAAATAGAAAATTATTTTTAAAAATAACCATTTTGTTAATTGATACAACGTAGCTTAGTTTCATAAAATTCAGAATACACACTGTATTTTGCCCCGAACGTGTTTATCTTTTTCTTTTTTTTCTTTTTTTTTTGTATCATGAATATGCAAGCATGGAAGAGTTGTATAGAGAATTAAAGGAATAAAAACAAGTAATTTATTGGATAAAACAGTAAAACGAAGCACTCCAAAACAAAACTACATAAATTGTGGTTAACGAATAATAGATGAAAAACCAACAATTTGAAACATGTTTGTAGAAAACAGCATTTTGCTTTACTTTCCTTTTGTTTTATGCCGCAAGTAAACAAGAAATTAAAAACAAACTCCTGGCACACAGAGAGAAATTCAACTACGAAAACTTTATATTTAATTTCCTTTTTTTTCATTATTAGTCAGCCACTGTTGGAAATTGTATATATAAATATTTTTATCTAAAATTTAAATATGAATATTGAAATTGTCTCCAAAATTTATGTACTATTTCCCATTTCATCATAAAGCTCAGCTAATAAGGATAAAATAAATGGTTTTAGATGTAAATGTATTTTATATTTTAGATGGCGGCATATTCAATTACTAAATTAATTTTTTTTTTATGGAAATAATTAAAACCAATTTAATTTTTTTTTTTAGAAAATCCTTCAACCCTTTTTTTGTCCGTGTAATACAAACTATGATGGCTGATAATGCTACTGCTTTATAACATCAAATAACATTTCAGAAAACCCAGCCAGAAAATTAAAATCTTCTATGCTAAAAACGAGAAAATAAATGTAATAAAAAAAAGTAGCAACAAGAAGTAAAATATTAGGGGCAGCATTATAGCTGACAAATTTTAAAAAAGGTCACTAAATGGATGTGTTGCAAAGAAGGAGCCTCAAAAAGGGTACTTAAAGATAAGAAAACAGATATTTATTTAACTGTTAGCATAATAAAATAAAAGTTAATATAATCCATTATGTGATAAAAAGTGATTTGGAGATGAAAACAACTGGAAAACGACAAAAGATGTGACGTGTTTTCTGTAGACGTTTTGTCAACAAAAAGAAAACACTTCCTTTCATATATTTTGATAAATTTCTTTTCATATTTATATCTATTATATTGTCCATATTTTATATTTTTATATGGTTTTGAAAAGTCAGTAATTTGGAAGTGGCTCAAAACTAGTCGTCGAAATCTGTTGAAGGTCTTCACACTTTATCCAAACAATCGCCTGGAAATCGTTATGAAAGCAATCATTTTCTATTACATATTTAAATATAAAAGAGACATTTTTTTTAATTTTCGTCTCAATAAAAATATCACTTTTTTTCAAAACAGTATAACATTTTTTTTAGAAATTGTGCATTTAAGTACTATATTTTTATAACTTTTTTAAGTCTTCGTTTAAAAAACGCTCAGGTTCACTGATTATATTATAGAATTGGAAAATAATTTCGAAACAATGACTCTCACGTGATTGTTAAATTCCATCCGAGTGGCAAATCGCAAAATTTGTTTCCACATGTTCCGAGACTCATAAGGGTTGCTTGCCACTTGCTATATGAAATATATCAATTATTTATTAAAATTTTTTATGTAGAAGAAAGTTAAGGCAGAGAAAAATACAGAAAAAAATTTTTTTGTAAATTTGAAAAACAGAACTAGCTCGATTAAAATAAATAAATAAGTGTTAAACAATTCCCAAATAAAATTTAACTGCCTATTTCTCATTGTCGAATGAATGCTTTCTTTCGTATAAATATACTTAAGACAAAAACAACATTTTATAAATTGTTTTTGTTTCAAATGTATTTATACGAAAGAAAGAATTCATTCGACAATGAGAAATAGGCAGTAAGTATGAAAATTTTTGAAATTTCAAAATTTTTATTAAAAATTGTAAAAACAAGAAGATGTTTTTTTTAAAAATTATATAAATTGCAGGTTTTGTTGTTGTTAATTTTAGTTTAAATTCGTCAGCTCACCGCAGTGTACACTTGCTATTTTCTACAGAACATCTCTCTAGCGAGTTAAAGTCCGGGTCCTTAAATGTTATACATATGTGATGCGATATGGGAGAACGTGGTCGTATATTTTTTGGCCTTATAAGTGTTGGATGAATCTTGAAAAATGCAAACTTTTATTTATTACTTCTTCGTAACGCACTTTAACAGCTAGATCAATTACTAAATGTTATTTTTAATTGAGAGATAATAATAAGTACCGCCCTAATGCTCATAATTTCGTTTACAAAATTAAATTAGCAAATTTAATGAGTTTCACAACGTGAACAAAATAAGCAATAAAAATGCTGGCAATAAATATTAAACCTAATTTGACTACTTTTGACAGTACGAGTATATGAATATGGGGAAATTGGGATCCTTATATGATAAACAAGAACTATTTTTCTTTACATAAAGTGAACACCAACAAAATTAAAACATAGTGCAAAATAATTAATTTGGAGATTTATAAAAGAAAAATTGTTTAGGAAAATTTTATTGCACAGAAGGTTGACCTAACGGTATATGTATTCTGTAGCATGGAGTGTTCTTTTAAATTTTTTTTTTTAAAGAATTTAATTTATAAATTAGTGATTATTATTTTTAAATAAAATTTTTTTTAAAAATTTTTTTAAAAATTTTTTTAAAAAGAATTTAATTTATTAATTAGTGATTATTATTTTTTAAATAAATTTTTTTTTTTAATTTTTTTAAAAAGAACAAAATCAATCCCTTTTAGAAATCTTAAGGTACTTAATACGGAGTACGGAGCGAATAACCATAATGTCATCACGTTTAACCAATAATTTTATAAAATTATAAAAATGTCCCCTCGTTCTGTAACTACTTGTTGATATGAGAAGTAAGAAAGTTAAGTACTCCTTTTCTTCAGCAATTGATTATTCCTGGGAAATAAAACTATTTTTATACCCTCCAAAAAGAATATGGAATTTGTAACGCAGCGAAATATCCATCTCAGACCCCATAAAGTAAATATATTCCTGATCAGTGATGAAATCTAAGACGATCTGGGCATGTCCGTCCGTCTGTGGAAATCACGACTCAGTCCAAACGAAAAGAGCAAGACTCTTGAAATTTGGTATAAATATATCTAGAAGGATAGCACAGGTTAAGGGCTAAATCGGGCAAGAGGGAAAAAAATTCCCCTAAGAAGAACTAAACCAACCCAGAAAAAACAACATAATTTTTAGTTTTTTTTTGTAATTTTTTTAAACAAATGATATATTTTTTTATATTAAAGAAGGTCCAACTCGTTAAACTTGGAGCTATTAAATAAAAAATATAATTTTTTTGCTCCGCCCTCTTTAGTGGGCGTTATTATATACAAAAATAGTGTAAAAATTTAACAAACTGTTTTACTTAAGCCTACATTCCTTAAAAATAAGATTTTTAAGCTTTAATGACGAAGCTGAGACGTAACCTGGTACTACTCTGCCCTATACCCTCCTTCCCCTTTGCCATCTAAATGACCCTGTCAAAAAAAATTTTCTTTTTAAATTTGTATGTATATAATTATCCCAACCATTTATTTTTAGAGTTTGATGAGAAAGGTGAAATGTTTCCCCCACAGCCCTTGCCAGAGCGACCCCGCCAAAATACAGTTTTAATACCCCTCAAAGAGAATTTGACCCCATAAAGTATGTATATATATTCTGGATCACTGATGAAGTCTGAAACGATCTAGCAATGCCCATACGTTCGTCTGTGGAAAACATGATATTATCTATTTTTGGACCCCGCCACCTTTAGTAGGCGTTGGCGTACGATATTATATAAAGGCACTCTGTCCCACCAAGTTAAACATTTTAAATTCACTTACTAAATATTTGGAGGGTATTTAAGATTCGACCCGGTCGAATATAACGTTTTTAATTGTTTTTTTTTTTGGACATTTTTGAGTTACCGCCAAAACCCGGCTGTTTTAGCAGTTTTTTATCAGTTTCGGTTAATATTATTCGATTTTAAGTTCCTGTTTTACTCAATTTCATCTGTAGATGGCGCTTTCCTGATCGTCCATACGATGCTGAACTGACATTATGAATAACAAACGGGAGTGACGCTAATTGTTCATAATGTCCCCTGAATTCGGTCGGGTTGCATTTCGAGAGGATTGAAGCCTCTTGTTATAAATATTCGAAGCTTTCAATGATGACTTTTCTGGCATCTGCGGCAAAACGGAAACATTTTTGGAATAACATTTTTTTTATTATAATCTGGTAGACATTTTCAATCACTAAAGCACCATGAACGGACGGTTATATCGTTCAAGAACACAAGCAAATAATAAAATAGTTTTATCAAAAAGGGAAGACTATTCGCAATGTGGTAGATAAATTCAAGTCCACTGGTTCAGTAAACAACCGACCAACAGCCGTACGTCGATGAAACACCAGATTTGCCGAAAACATTGTCGCTATCTGTGAGAGAATGTGCAAGAGAATCCGAGGCAATCGATTTCGCCTCGCTCACAAGAACTCATACTTTCGCAGACCACAACTTGGCGAATGTTGCGTCTGCACTTAGACCTGGGCCAGTACAAAAACCATGGACAACGACGTGTATTTGCGAAATAGTCTCTTTAGCAGATGGCAACTGAACCTAGTTTTCACCGAAAAAGCATCTTCAGGGATAAGGCCCATTTCTGTGTATACGAATAAGCCACAAACAGCAGCGGTTCTTAAAACCAACAGAAACTATACCATCGGTCGTGGCGATATTATATTCCACACATAATGGCATCAATAAGTCTTTTTCAAACGAATACAAAATTTCGATGATATCTCACACACACACTGTGTTTTATTTAAATTCAAAGCTACGAAGCGCTTAATGAAGTGTGAAACAAAAGGGTCCTTAGAATTGAATAAAATACAATTTTTGCAGGTTTATTGAAATTTATCTCACAATTTCCTCATGGCCCCTAAAATATAATTTACATTTTATTTTTTGGGTCACATGAAAAATTTTGTAGTTTACCGGACCTCAAGTGCGGTGGTGTCTGGTCCCTTGCCTCTAGTTATTTTAAAATTGTATATTTATATTTTCTTCAAATAATAAAACCAAAATGTTTTAGTCTGTGCACATATTTTAGCATTTTTGACCAAAATTAGTTGTATAAAAATATTAAAATTTCAGTTTTTCAAAAATGCATATAAAACCGCAAGTTTTTTTTGTTATAATTAACTAACTGTAATTCATTGTCAACAGCTGCCGCAGAAGTACATACAAAGAGAAAGATGTGCAGGAGCATGTAAAGGTGTTACCTGTTGCACAGTGATGCGAAATAGGAAAAATAAATAAAGAGTGTTACGCTTTTATATTCAAGGAGCTTGTAAAACATTTTTCTTGAATTTCGTTTTTTGCACCGATTTTAATAAGATTTTTCTGTTGAGTATTTAGTACATGTGGCCCTACTCAGTTCATTAATTTAAAGCAGAATTGATAAATGCATTGTAACATTGAATTTAGCCTTGGGTTTGATACAGCAAATTTATTAAGGATATCACAAAAAAAAATTAATGTTCACTTATCCCACCAATTTGGTATTTATTTAAAATATTTATTAACCGCAAGTGTATAAATACTTTATTATTTAAATAAATTTTATTGTGTTCATTTCGTACGGATTTATTACTTACACGTGCAAAATAACAAAAATGAAGGTATTCCAAATAGATGACGTCTTTATAGCAAGTTTACGATAAAACAGGCAGAAATGTTTCCTGGCATCGCAGGCGGTTGTAAAATGGCTAATAATCAGCAATTCAAGTTATATGTATGTATGTTTTATGACAGAGTAGCACACACAGATATACACTTTCAAATGTATAGAGATTTTTTAAAACTCTCTTATTTACACAAATACAGACAATTCGGCTACAACAGAAGATTAATGGAAGAAAGGCAAACAGTAATTTTATTGCCTCGTCGGCTGTTTTCAGTTTAAAGGAATTTTCAACAAACACTTGTTAGCAATATTTTGCTTATGCGTTTTAAATTTTTGGTTTTTATTTGTTTATTTTTTATGTCTGTATCTGTAATATAAATAATTATTTTCTTAGCTATTTTTTTTTTTTTAATTTTTTTATTATATACAGATAATTTGTATAGGTATATTATTTTTCTTGTGTTATTTTTATTTTCATATTTTCCACAGATATTTAATTTATTTAAAGAAAATTCTTTACTTCAACTGCAGAAAGACGCTGCTCTGTTAACGACCATTTAGTACGACAACATAAGCACGAATGGGAATTTGAATTAAGAAAACCGTTAGTGTGTTGTTATATTTATTGTCAAAGTATGTAATCTTTACATGTTAGCAACAACAGCAGTGTAAGAGTACTTCGGCAGTAAAGGACATGTTAAACATTTTCAATGTCATGTTGTCGTCTGTGGAATAATTTGTTGCACAATAACAACAATCCTGCTTGCCAATGTGAAGTTAACAGCGTCATATAGAAAACATGTCATAGGAACAACAAGTTATTTATCTCCTTTATACACACAAATGTGGTTTTGTAGCTGAGTTCCTTACGACTTGGTCGATACTCATTTACTCTCAGTTCTCTGTTTCTGCTCTTTTCGGACGTTTTGTCATTATAAAGAGCGTTGTCAATACGGTTTTTTCCACCCTGTGCTATCTTAAACTAATTTGGGTGATTTTTCCGTGATGGTGGCACTAAACCCAAAAATGTAAAAAGAAATTTATATTTCTTATACAAAAATGAAAATATAACAATAAAATTATAATCAAATTTGTATAAACAAGAACTGGTATGACATTCAACCAAGCCAACCTAAAACGTCTTTTGCGCAGAATGAAGCTATATTTCATAATAAACATACGGATAACTGCAAGTACATACTCGTACATACAGATGTATAGGCGCAAAACGAAGTACATCAAGGCTTCGGATCGGCTCTAATTTATTTACCTATGCGATAGGTACTGTTGAAACTTGCTAGAACTTGTTTATGTTCTGGGGCCAAATTATGGCATTCGATATCGATTCGAAATGTTAATTTTGTTTTTTAACAAATACAGCCTATGAAGCGATTTACTTGTATGCGGAAAACACCCAGAGTCTCCGGCGGGAACCGAACCCACGACCATTGGACTGGCTGGCTAGCACCGTTACCCATTATATAATTTATTTTTTTGTTTTTGTTTCATATATGTTAATATTTGTGCCTTAATATTCTAAGTTTATGAATTTTACTTTATAAAATGTTCAAATCTTATTGTCCGGCTCAGTAAATCGATATAAAAATTCATACCAAAGATTTACATTGAAAATAAAACAAATTTAAAGAAGTTATTTTTTTTATAAATTGTACAATTGAAATTCTGAATATTTGTTTATAAAATGAAACATCTTAAAATTAAAGCGTTTTGAAAAAATTATAAGTTTTGTTGTTTTCACTACTTTTTGAATCTTAGAAGTTAACAGTTCTGGTTATAATTATTCCAATTTTAATTAGAGCTGCAAATTCATCGACTTTAGAACGCTAAAAATGTCTCATTTTCTCCCACTGCATTTTTAAAAAACTGCAGAATTACCACTTTTCAGTTAGTCATACAAAATTTTCTTACTTTTATTTCCATACGTACTGGTAATATGCAAATATTTGACTATTTTAAGACATACACACGTATTCGTCATTTAGGCAAATGTTGTTCAAATATTTTATAAACAGCCAAAAAGTTAGAATTCTTATTTACAAAACTATTTATGTGACAACTTTGGTATAGAAATTTATCAAATAAGCAAGTTACATGCATAAAATATTTTTATGAATTATCCCTCAAACATTTTATAAAAAAAAATTGTATAACAAATAATTTTATTTTTAATAATTAAAATATATACAATAAATTTATATCTTTTCACCGAATATTAATAATAAATGGTTGCAATCTTGATTTCTGCTGTTAACGTTCAACATTTGAAGTCATAAATAGACTTGGGTCGGACTCGTTTCACCGCTCGTTTAAGACAAAACTTTACGATCAAATGGATTTTGATTTTTTTTTGTCATGTTAAAAAACATTTTTATATTTGTAAAATTCAATTTCCTATTACATATGTACATATTCCTGATGATGTTAACAAATTCTTAACGAAATATTTAATGATAAAATAAAATTGTAATAATTTTATATAAAAAACTACTTCGGACTTAATAAACTACCAAAATAAAGGTCAAAAAGATAATAACAATTTATTCCTAATAAATAAGTCAAGAATTTATATTAAGAATATTTAAAAATGTAAAACGTGAAGCATTTTAGCAGGAAAAGAATGCCATGAACACAGTTCGACTATAATTTGATGGCCTCAAATGAAAATTTACAAATTCGTAGTGTTTTTATCATTTTCAAATATACTTTTATGGCAGCAATTAAAATTTTGGGAATACGAAGAGATTTTCCATAATTATATTTATCATAATTCATTTTACTGACGTTAATAGAGGTTCATTTCTTTGGATTTCACAGATGGACATACATTCTGTAGTTAGGAATTGACAATTGCAAGCAGCATCTTGGACTATTCAAGGCCTTAAAGAGTAGTCTCAAGGTATCAGAAGTAGTTCATTGTCACAAGCTGTAGTTAAATGTCCTACTGAATCAAACTCCTTATTCTATCATTATTTTTCAATGTCACCTTAAACATTATTAAAAATGGGACACTCATTTCCTACAGCAATTGAAAATTTCTAGCAGCCTCATGCCATATTCAAGCCCCTAGAGAATAGCCACAGACTATCAAAAGTAGTTAAGTGTTATCCACAACGAGTAGTAATTGTGTTATTTTTGATGTCTTGATGTGATGGCGACAAAGAGTTACGGAATAAAGAGGAATTTAAGAAAGTGGCATTGAGCACTAATATAAGGGGTCTAAGTGTTTTTGTTAAACTGAGTATATACATGGAATTATTAGTCACAGATTTGGGGAATTCAGAGCATGAGCAGTCCAAGTGGATCATCCAGCAGTGAGGTACTTCGTGCAATCCTAGCAGTGCCCATAAAAAATATCTAACAGTTTTTATTGCAATATAACTTAAAGCCTAAGTGGCTCAATACATGTTATGAATTAGCCTCCTCATAATCAAATATATATTTAAAGTTCAGCTGGTTGTTCTAGGACGAATTATAATATATTCCAAAATTAGCTTTTGTTCACATAAAGCCAGCGTATAGGTGCGGTGAACATCAAGGCAAACTTGCATTGATCCACAACACATTGAGGTTATGAACGCATCGTATGATAAGTGCATTATATAATAATATAATTGTTAACTTACTTAGTTATATTGATGTAATAAATTTTGTTGAAACACTTACTTAAATAATTCTATTCTAATGTTGAACTAGTTTTAAAACACAAAACCCGAACAAGCGACACATGTTCTTGTTTGAATCAACTTTAAAACCTTTAAGTACACACATTGAACCATTTCTTTGTTTTTTAATAGTTTTAAAATGATTAATCACACTCTTTTAATTAGTTCTGTACTATATTTTAAGTTATTTTAAAACTTGTATTTATAAACTTTTAAACAATTTTGTCATTGTATTTAAACTAAAATTATCACAAACGTTTAGAGTGTTACCGAGGTCTAACTGAAAATATATGACTTTAGACAAATCAGGATTGCCAAAGTACTAAATCGTCCAAAACCCAGTTCTAACATGTTTGAATAAAATGTGCAACTTACTGTTACATTGGTTTATGTGAATACATTTTTTTCCTTCTTTGAGCTCTAGGCGAATTCAATTCGCCTTGTTTGAGCTTTTTTAAAACTTCGAATTTTCGTGTTTTGCTGAAAAATTGCTTCATTTATTATCTAAGGCCATGTGAATTAAAATACCCTGAACCACAAATTGCATTCTTAAAATATGAACTTTAGTTTCCTATAATATTAACAAAAAAACATTGAAATGCAGTAAAACTTCTATATAATGAACTTGGTTATATGGAAAAACTTAATATAGCACATGTTTTATTAAGTCCCTAGAGAAAACTTCTTTATTGCAAAGTTTTTCATACAAAAACACTATAGGTGTAATGAACAAATTTTGAGCAAAAAGCTTCTATATAAGGTAATATGCCTCAATATAACGAAATCAGAATAAATTCTAAATGGTAAAGTCCCGTTATAAAAACAGCGAGGTCTAAATGTATTTACAAGCGCGTATGTAAATCCTCTATACAACGAAGTACTCGTACAAAAACCTCTATACAACGAAGTACTCGTACAAAAGCCTCTATACAACGAAGTAAGTTTAAAATTTCAGCAAAATGGTAAAGTACCGTTATCAAAATAACGAATTCTTAATGTGTGCAAAAGCTTTTACTAGCATTCCCACGTTAATAAGAATATGAATAAAGAAAACAATAGTTACAACGCATCATTTTTGTATTTCTTCAAATTTCGTTATATCAAGGTTTTACTGGTTATATTTATAGCGAAGCAATGGATACACCGAAGTATTTTCGGATCCCCTTAGAATTCATTATATCGAAGTTTCACTGTATTTATAACGATGAATTTATATACATACTTAGGTATTTACTTTAAAAATCATTTTGTTTCTATTAAACATTTTAATATATCAGTTATTTATCCTTTACAAAAAAGTAATTCATTTGTTTTTAACTTTTGAAATAATACAACTGAAATAGGTTTTGTAGGTATGTCTGTATACCTACATGACTCTTACACCAAATCACCAGTAGCCTTCAACCTAATTCCGAAAATAACAAAACCCCCAGCTCATTCATAAAATAACAGGTTTTGTCATTTTTGGAATTAGGTTGAAATCAACTGATGATATGTTGTACGAGCCAATGAAATGCAGACACACTGACATACTTAAAACCCACGACAGCAAAGTATTGAACACATCTCATAGCACTATTTTGTCAATTATCGCCTTACAGATCTAGCTTTAATGCACGTATTAACATTATATCGGCTTTAGAAAGAGTAACACATTTCCTATGCATTGTCAAAAGATAAGCATCCTGAAGCATTTGAGTTAAATAAGTTTCAGCAGCCACTTGTAAACCTTCTAGCGCAGCATAGGTGTAACGTACTATATATGGATTAATTTCAAAACTTATTTCACGCACCACACGTCCGAACGACAATCTTGGTATTAGAAGATCTTTAAAGGTACAAATCTGCATAATGGAGTACAGATTATGTTAGACTGCACATACTTACGTGTAGTATTCTGTAATTTTTGTATTTCTTTTAACTGCTTAATGTTCCTTTGGCGGGAAGTCATTTTACGGCGAGCAGCACCTCGCACTTTATTGGTGTTGGATGATTCTTGTGGAGTAGGTTTGGCGGTTTCTCTCCCACTAGGTATGCTGCGACTTCTTAACGAACTTGTCACATCGGAATTCCGATCACCGCGCCCATTAGTGTTTAATTCTGCCAAAGCTCTTCTGTTCATTTTTAAGGAGTTCTAAATCAATTTAATTCAGTTATTAGTAAACAAATTCCCTTCAAATTCAAAACTTGGACGCTTGATTTTCGTTTTCTGTTTGGCTAATGTCAAACAATTGTGCTACCAGATGTTTGGTATTTATTGTTACATAGTTGCATTTTTGTGTGGGCAACATTATGTCTTATGTATCTACAAGTAGCGTTATTAGGTTTTACTCCATGAACTTTCATTAATTCGCGACGATCTCACTTTGTTCTCTTTTACATCTGAGTCACTTAAAGCCAGACAAACAAAGTTTGTGTAAGAAGGGGCAGACATGCAGAGTGTGTAGTATATGACTGTCTGTATGGAACATTGTTTTTGTTATTTCGCTAAATACTCCCAATTAATAAATGCGTCTGTCTACCTCTTAATTTCCAATATGTAAACAAAACAGATAAAAGTCTCATATATAAAAGTGACCGAAGAACTACACGGAACAGTGTTCAACTTATTTTTGTGTGGTATATGACATAGACCTTGTTATATAAACGACAAATCCTGATTAATTCTCTTTCTTAACATTGATCTGCTAATATGTAAACAAATCATATAAAAGTGACTGAAGAATTACCCGTAACAGTGTTCAACTTTTTTTTGTGTGGTGTATGACAGACCCTGTTAAAAAAACGACAAGTCTTGATTAATTCTCCTTCTTAACATTGATCTGGTAATTCGAGCATGTATCAATTGATATATTAATATAGCTGAGTACTCAGTATCCGAGTTGTCGTTAAACTTTCATGTCACTATCACGCAGCCGAATTCACCAGTAGAGAATTCGCCTTGGCTATAACACATGTGCAAATCAAGGTATATAAATAAATGAATTTGTCTTGTGTGCAAATATAACTAACAAAAATAACTTCAGTGTTTAATAAAACGAATAAAATTGAAACAAAATGAAGGTAAAAATGATAAGTCGTAATCCGGATGACTTTGTCCGTGAAACCAAAAATGAGCATCACAAAAGTAAGTAGTAACTAGGAGCAAAATGAGAAGAATTTTTGAAATCAATAACTTTACAGTGCCGCGTAATTATGATCCAACGTTGCATCCAATGGAATCGGCCCGAGAATATGTAAGAGCTTTAAATGCTACAAAACTAGAGAGAGTTTTCGCCAAACCATTCGTTGCCAATCTAAGTGGACACCGTGATGGCGTTTCGTGCTTTGCAAAGCATCCTAAAAGTCTATCGACCTTGGTGAGTGGCGCCTATGACGGCGAAGTACGTCTATGGGACTTGGCAAATCGGGAAAGTATAAGAAGCTTTGTAGCTCATGAGGGCTTCGTACGTGGCATCACCTATGCGGTCAACGGTGAACGGTTCTTTACAGTTGGTGATGATAAAACTATTAAGGTTTGGAACTCTCACGCGCCTGATATTGGGGAAGAGGAGGAACCTGTTAATACGATATTAAGCAGATCTATGATTACTGGCATATCACATCATCGCAAAGAGCCAAAGTTTGCTACATGTGGAGAATATTGTATGATATGGGACGAAAATCGGAATGATCCTTTAAAGAATCTAAAGTGGGGTGTAGACACTCTGCATGATGTCGCTTTTAATCCCGTCGAAAGTTCTTTATTGTCCTGTTGCGGTAGTGATAGAAGTATTATATTGTACGACCAAAGGGAAGCCAATCCTGTAAGAAAAATGGTTCTCTCCATGAAAAGTAACAAACTTTCGTGGAATCCTATGGAAGCATTTACTTTTACAGTTGCCAACGAAGACTGCAAGTAAGAATACTATTCGATAATATAAGAAATAAGTAATTAAGTTATGTTTGTTTATAGCCTTTATACCTTTGATACGCGGCAGTTAAGTAATCCATTGAAGATTCATTTCGATCATGTATCTGCAGTTACCGATGTCGATTATTCTCCCACGGGTAAGGAATTCGTTTCAGGTAGTTACGACAAAACTGTACGAATTTATGCTACGCACCAAAGCCATTCGCGAGAAATCTACCACACAAAACGTATGCAGCATATTGTATGTGTGGCATGGTCATTGGATAATCGGTACGTATTTACTGGTTCAGATGAGATGAACATACGTATGTGGAAGGCTAAAGCTTCAGAAAAACTTGGCGCAATACGCCCTCGTGAGCGAGTGGCCTTTAATTATCAAGAAGCTCTCAAACAGAAATATGCTGCTCACCCACAAATTAAAAGAATTGCAAGACATCGTCAAGTTCCTAGAAACATTATGAACAAGCAAAAGAAAGTGCGCGCTGTTAAGGATAAGGAATTACGTAAAGAGGCCAATGTTCGCAAACACTCTAAACCAGGTAGTGTTCCTTTTGTGGCAGAAAAGAAAAAGGTCGTTTTAAAGGAGGAAGTTTAATAGACAAAACTGTTAATTTAAATTTATAAGTATTTCTAAGATTTGTTGTAAGGAATTTTTAAAATAAATAAAATCAATTCAGTCACATGTACATACTCGTGTAGGTTTGAGAGTTTTCGTGTCACTAAGTCAGGCGGAAAAATTTGTGGTAAAGCAAATTTCTCGTAATAGTTCGTTTTGACTATATGGTAGTCGGAGTTGGCATTAACAATTTTCAAAATTTTTATATATTATTTATTATTCTCTGTTTTTAAGTTTATTCTAGACTTTATTCGCAAATTTTAAATATTTTACAAATTTATTATTTGTTTTTCCTGCGCAGATTTCTTTGAAATTGTCTTCCTTAATCAAAAAAAAAAACGGATCTCTAAAACTGAGAACCCTAACCTAAGTCTTAAATGTTCAGAAACCTTTGATATTGTGATCTAATTTTCTAAAAATATTTGGGAATTCCATAAAAGCAAATTTATTGAATAATAAAATATTGGCAAATAATAATACACAATAAATTCCAAAACAAACTACTATGTCTGTGATTGGAGAATATTATAAGTATATATACTATTACTATATTATACTAGTATATTATTGTTAATTACTCAGGATGTTACTATGTAATATGTAAGGCTTTGTATTACATTGATGTAATAAATAAATAAATTCATTAGTATCACACTTGCAAGCATCGAATTTCAAGTGTGCAACTACTTTTTGTGAATAGTGTCTGTGGTGATTTAAATCATTCACAATACGTTTTGACAAAAGACAACAGAAAAAGTAAGACGAAGAAAAGAAAAACTGTAAACTATATTTTGTTTGTTGCAATGTGTTAACAAAAGTTTATATCCGAATTAAATCTTTACTTTTAATAATTGGAATAAATGTGATAGAAGTTTAATGAAATTGTAACTAAAAATCATTTACTTTATTTTAAAAAGAAGAAGAATATTGTCTGCCAAGAAGAAGATACGGAAATGAAAAAAGAGCAACAACATAGTACTGAGAAGACGAAGAAAAAATCCTGTATATAAAGGAATCTGCAAGAAATTTTTCAAGTCACGACATCAGAAAAAGAAAGAATTTTCTTATAAGAAAATTTGAAATAAAGTAATTATAACTTAAAGGGCAAAAACTTATGAAAAGCAGAGACAAACAAAACGCGCTAAACATAAAATTTATGTAAAATACGGTGTATTAAGAAAAAAGTAACAATTGCTAGATCCAATAGTCCGTGGTTGTTAGCAAAAGGTAGGGGTGAGACACCAATACCGGGCGCTAACGTCGCCGCCGCCGCTGTAAATAGCTCCTTCCCAAGGCAATTTTCAATGAAAATGAATAATTTGGTATGTGTTTGTTTTCATTTAAGGCGCATTAATTTTTATATATTGTGTTATTAAGGATCACGTTAAGAATTTCTATCCGGACAATTATAAATTGGATTTATCGGAAACCATGAAAGCAGCCTTATCCAAGGGCGGACCTGGTTCGGGCGGATCAGGCACTGGACCATCTGGTGTGATGCCTTCAACATCAGGTGCAGTTCCTCACGGTACAGGCGAAATGGCTGGAACAAGTGCCAGTATATCTGGTGCGGGCTATGTTACTGAAAAACTTTACATGCTTCTACAATTGTATTTGCAAAATAAAGGCTGGAATCCTAGCGCAGAATTATTGCAGTGCTTTACTGACCTAAAAGATAACGCTATGCTGCCAAGTGCTGCTTACCTGCAGTAAGTCAATAAGTTGAATGGCTTTACATTAATTCTTAATACTAATATTCAAATTATTCAACAGAGTTTTAGCAAACCGCATGACTTTGGATACACAAGGACGACTAATATTACGAGAAAACGGTAAAATTGTCTTGCCATTTGAACATTTTGCTAATGCCGTCATGTTGAAGCATATGTCGGGGCCTCACGGACTTCATTTGAGCGTCGACGCTACAGTTAGGGCTGTTATTGAGTCGTACACCATTGGCCGAGAAAATTTTGGTATGGAAAAGGAATTCATTATCGAAGTGGTGCAATCTTGTCCAAGTCCAGCTTGTCGTTATTATAAAAATCATATTGGTATATCCCCATTGCCATTTATGGACCAGCAGTTTCCCAGTGTAAATCCTTCTGATTTTCTGCAACATTTGCCACATCTTCCACCACCTCCTCCACCACATGTTGGTGCAGGCCATGTCGGCGGTGCTTCTGGCGGCGCTGGTGGTGGTACCATTAGTGGTCCCAGCTCTGGTGGAAGTAGTAGTTCAGCAACTAGCAGCTCCGCCGGCGCTGGTGTTGGAGGAGAAGTTGATTTATCTTCTAAATCTACGCACTCTTCACACCCAAAAGTATTACCGCAATTGCAGCATTTAACAAAGCAACAGCAAAATAGTATACAATCTCAATTATCGCAAATAAGCGCAGCCGCTGCTGCCGCCGCTGCAGCAGCAGCAGCCAAACAACAGCATCAGCAGCAACAACAACAACAGCAGCAGCAACAAGCTGCGGTGGCTGCAGCTGCTGCTGCCGCCGCCGCTCAACAGCAGCAGCAACAATTATCTGCGCTTATTCAGCAACAGCAAAACCGGGCATTAGCTCAACAAAGTTTAGAGAAATTCAGTACACTCTCACCTTTGGAGAAACAACGGGTTCTCTCTCAGCTGGATCCCAAGCATTTTGATCCCACAACCATGGCAGTAGCAGCAGCAGCCGCAAATTTGCAAATGCAGGGATTGATGCAATCACAGGCTGCTGCAGTTGCTGCCGCGGCAGCTGCAGCTGGTCAGACGTCAGCTGTTCAATCGGCTGCAGCTGTCTCAGCTGCTGCCTTAGGTTTGCCAACTTCTTCGCCAAATCAAGGTGGTGCTGTTGTTCCTCCGCCTCACCACAATATGCATCATCCACTACCACCGCCACCACAATCACCAACGTCCCATTGTGGCAGTGTTGGAATGATTCGCCATGATGCCTCCAGTTCCGCTCATTCCGTTGAACAAATGGTACAGAAGAATGTGGAAACATTGCGGTGAGTTGTTATAGAAGAGGATTTTAACAAAATCGCATTATTAAAAACATTTTTTTTGATTTTCAGCTCAAACTTAGAATCCTTGGAATCGAATAAAGATCTTTTAGCACTGCATAATGGTGCATGGGCCTCCACTAATCAAGATTTAAATGGACGCGATAATTTGCCAGTAGGGCAAGACAAGATAGTACGTGTTTTTGCAGAACTTATGCGAAATATGGCTCGAATGAAAACCTACATAAGGCCATCAATGTGTAAACCTTATGGCAAACAAAGTGAATCATTACAAAAAAGTATTTGCATATAAAATTTTATATTTTGTAAAAATATAGTATAATAATATATTCTTATGTACTTTAAGCTCTTATGGATACGATACAGATTGTTCAAACTTTGCGCAATTGCCTACCACCTCCGCACATTCAAGTGACATCTTGGAAAAGTGAAAGCGAAAGTACAAACAACTTACAAGGTGGCAATGGCGGAGTACCGGGTGTTGTGGGTATTGGTAACCAATCAGCAGGGCCACCTATGATGGTTGTTGGTAATAGTGCTGCTCTATTAGGTAACATACCCACAAACCGTATTGAAAATTTAAGCAACTGAAAACTTGACCAAACGTCCAGGTAAGTTTTATTTTGCAAACAATTTTCGAGGATTAATGATAGACAAGGTACAGGTTCGAAGAGGCCATAATCGATGACTTATTACCCATAATATATTCTATAGCACAGAAATAGCCGCATTCCAATTTTAGCAGTAGTATTTCTATTCTTTTAGTCATACATATTTAGTAAGTTATACAAATTAAATCTTTGACAAATTCATAGAAAGCAAACAATCATAAGTGTGCATAACAAACACTTGACATGACTGGGAGTGATCGAATTTCTTTCACAATTCGAAATTAGAAATTGGTAATATGTAATGGAATTTTGCCACTTATGCCAAATTCTATTCCAGGTTTTGTTATGCATACGCCAATAAATATATTCTCTAGAAGAGTATTTGTTTAAATTAAATGTAGAAAAAGGGTTTTAAATAAAAATAAGATTAATAATTATTAATGTTTGATATCCTTAAAAAGAAATTAAATTCATTATAACTTCGAACAAAGGTTTTTAAAACCAACTAAGTATTAAAAAAAATAATATGTATTAAATCTTTATGTAAGAACGACAACAATTTTTGTGCAATTTCAACTTTTGAGTTGAAGATATTTTTATCATAAGAATTACTATACATACATAAATAAACTTACATATAAGTGTAAACATTAAATTTTATTTCTCGGACTGGCTTTTATATTTTAGTGTGCCATTAGCTTTAATTTTAATAATTTTTTAATCATTTTGAAACACTCACTTTTGTTAAACTTAACATCAGTGATATACAACAATCTAGTTTTTAAAATGGCTGTAGTTTGTGTGGTGGTAAATCACTGTTATTTTAAACGAACGGATAGTTCTATACCGTTTCTAACGCACTATCGAAAATACTCGAACTCAATTGTCATGTCTTTTTCTAAGAACTTATTTTTTGATAGCCCGACAAAAAAAATTTTTTATTTGTATTATTAATTTATTATTGAATAGCAGAACTATTGTTATTAATTTGGCAGTATGAAGTTGTTATAGAAGAACAGAACTGTTTTATTCTATTGAATGAAAAAATACTTTTATATTCACAAATTTAATTTTTTGCATGAGGAGTGAATTGTCCACGCCTCCTGCATGTATGACTTTTTCAGTTACTCCAGAATCATTTCAACCTTTGGCGGGTATTAATTATATATATTTTTTTCATAAGAAGTTTCGATGAAACGAGAATTGCAGTTCTCGAGGTTTTGTCAATATCATAATAGTGTTGCTGGTATATCACACATTTATAATTTTGAAAACATGACGGTTAGTGATCATTCTCTATATTCATGGCCAATAGTTGTATGTATATCACTGTTCTAAACAGACTGATTTTATTTATTATTTTTAAATACGTATTTAGTTTTCATAAAATTTTACATAAGAGTAAAAAATATATGTTCCTTGAAATAAAGTTCAAATACATTATAAAATGAAGTCTTCTAAAGTTTGGCTATAACAAAGAAATTTTTTTTTGCTTTTCTTATTGTTTGGAAATTAAAAAAGAAAATAAAAATATCGGCAACAAAATCCAAAATCTGTGATAAATAAAATTAAAAATATTTAGTTTAAAAATATATAATTTTTTACAAATTCTAGTTTAGGCAAACAATTTAATTAAAATTTAAATAATTTGGACTAGAAACAGCAATTAAAAGGAGCAGTGCTTTAAACTTTTTTATGCTTTAAATTTATAAATATATGAAACTTTTCTCTTTTGTTTAGAAAGTATATTTTCATTTTAGTTCAGTTTATATTTTATCCAGTTTAATTAATGTAATAAGTAAAAGTTACATAACAATTTAAAATCATCATATCAATTAACAATTATTAAATAAATGTAACTAATTTTTATAGTCTTAAATAATCTGAAGTATATTCATATTCATAAACTGTTATTAAAGCCAATGTTGATATCAAAAATTAATTTCGTCCGAGTAGTTGGTCTGCAAATCATCGTTTATTTTAATAACAGTTTATGAATACGATCTTAAATCTCCATAAAATGCTTCAAATAAAATAGCAAAAATAAAAATATCAAAATAAAATACAATAAATATAAAAAGAATGCTGAAGAAGTACGAGTAATTTTTAAATTAATGAAAAGAATAATCATAATTTACCCACCAATATGAAAGACAAACAAAACTATGCTTTTAATTCTATATAAAAAAATAATAAAAAATGAACTAGGAAAAATTCATGAATCAAAAACTGCATTTAAAATCAGTACATACTGTATGTTTAGCAAGAAAATTTAAGGCTATTGGGATTGATTACAAGATATAACAAAAATCGGGTAAAGTTTCTTATATTCTTTGCTCGATTCTAAACCTTTTTCGATTTAAACGACTTTTCTTATAGAAGTCTTTCACTTTTATTGTGACTTACGGCACATGCACTAAATTTTGAACATGACTTCACTGTTTTCGAAGTTTTGGGTATTTCTTTCCGGTTGTTTATGTAAAAAAATAAAACCATTAAATATCGCTGATCAAAGAACATAGATTTCTGAGCCCAAAATTGTCTTGTTAAACTACCCAGAAAATTATAAACATAATCGTCTATAAGTTGTGACTTAAAGCTTAAGTGTATGTATTTAATTTTGTAGTTTTTAGTTAAATAAATATGTATATGTATTAAAAAAGGTTGTACTGTTTTGCACAAATGAAAGGTATTCAAACGCATAATATTTTTTAAATCAACACAAATTTTATTTAATGCTCACATATTTTATTAATAAAACTTAAAACATAATGCAACAGTATTATATAAAAAAGCATTTAAAGAATTAATGCAAAAAAATTATAATGAACGTGTAAAGTAAAAGAAATAACATTTTGACAATGAAGCTGAACCGATGAACAATTGAAAGTAAACTAATAAATATGACAACAGCTAAACCCATGAAATATTTGAATTTTGTTAACTAAAAAAAAGACTTCAATTTATTTCATCGTATTTATTTAAAATTAAAAAGAAAATTCTTTAATTACATATTAAAAGGATTTTGCTTTATAAGTTAGTATTTACTTTTGTAAAAGTTTCGAAAGATTAATCGAATAATATATTTGCCTAACATTGTGATCACACTTACAAATATTTTCAAAATATGTATGTATTTTATCAAACCTGCAGTATATAACTCGTTTTTATCATTTGGTGGAATATAATTTATTTTATTTTTGTATAATACAAAATAATTTAATTATTTTTGAAATATTCAAATAAATAGATATACATATTAAAAAACTTATCTTATATATAGTAGAGTTTACAAATAAATAAATAATCGCAATAATTATGTATATCAATATTCGCAAAATAAAACTATTATACAGTGTAAACGCTTAAAACAAATCAAATATATTTTCAAATTTCTTTAAAAAAATTAAACGGCAGAATAGTGAACAAATATTGACAAACATTTTAACTAAACTATCAATTAAATTGTATTCAATGAATTAACAGAATAAAAATTAATCAAAATATTTAATTAAAAGAAATTATTTTATCTAAAGGCCCATTTAGCCGAACGCTGAAATCGTAAATGCTGCGTAAGTGCTGACGCAGCGCCAATGGTAACGCAGCTTTGCTTATAGAATGCTTAAAAGCGCACCATATGTTTTCACAGAAAAAAAAAAATAAAATTGTGTATGCATACATCCATACAACAAATTATAGTGTTTGAAACATTGATGGCACTTTCCTATATTGCATATGTACAGAAAACGTACGAAATTATATAAGTGGTACAATATGTTATTTTAAACTTGTGATCAATGTAATATCTTCATTATATGTATAGCTAAACTATAATTTTATTTAAACATTTATTTTATACCGACTTATACTACGCCCTCAGTCATGAATATGGTTTAGAATTTTTCTGACCTGCATTAGTGCAATATTGTGTTAATTCTTGTCGGGTTGTTTCATTGGCATAGCACTGGTCGCTCAACATTATCGACGCATTTGCCTGCATATACGTAAATAACTTACAGTAATTTTGGTACTACATAAATTCATGCCCATGCGTTCATATATGTACATAGGTATACATGCGTACAAGGCGAATTCATACAAGGTGAACTCACTTATGCAACTCTGTGTAAAATTTATTGAACTGTCCAATGAAATGATTTGGAAAAAACAATGGCTGCACACAAAAACGAAAAACCAGAAGAACACTTTGACAGTTCAAACATTTTGCCTTGGTAACAGCTGATCACCAATATCTGAACTTAGGCCACCTGGTATGAATTCGCCTTGCATGCGTATATATAATATTAACGTATTATTCTACTAAAAATATTCACATATATGAGATTTTGAGAGATTTTACAAAGGAAAATAAGTTATATAGCAAATTAATTTATTAAATATGCTATGTATGTCTACAAATGTATCAACTAAATGTTCAAATATCAAAGCAAACAAGAAGTACAAAAAAAAAGCTTTTGTGTCACACTCTCATTTAACATACATACATGCCATCTCTCTCTCTGCGTGAAATTATATTTTAGCGCTCAAATAAGCATTTTCACAATTTGCTTTATAACAAATTGGATCAGCTGATGCGTTTGCACAGCATCTACGATTTCAGCGTTCGGCTAGTTCTGCTTTAAGTGAAGCGTAACAATTTTCGTTATCAATAAAATCTTTTTTTATATTTGATCATCACAGTTCACAAATAAATGGCAGCCCTGACATTTAATAGTGTGCAGATAGTAAAATTTATTGGCACCCCAGAAAATTGAACAAACTTCTAGATTAGGTTACTACAATACCGTAATAAATATTGTTGAAAATTTACTGACATTATAATTATTGAAGGGTAGTCTGGTTATATTTTGAGTTGATACTGTGATGTTGGAAAAAAATATTTAAAATTATTATAGGGAACTTTCCGGCTGATTTTTTTTAACTATTAAAATAATGAGACTATTAAAAATTTTCAACCAAAGCTTTATATCTCAAAATAATACAAAAATATTAATCACCAAATGAAGAAAATTGTTTGACCTTATTTCAATGGCAGTGACTGTTAACTCTCGTCTGAAATGTCTTCTCTTTTCTTTTAATAGAGAATAGATAAAAACAAGGAGAACAATAACAAAGAAAAACAAAAATAAAAACAAACTGCAAAATTTTACTCAATGAAAACAAAATATACACAATCGACCAAAGATGGATAGTTTGGTACTATTTGCTGGGGAATAAACAAACTACCTGTAGAAAATATCGTGTTTGCTCGCATGCAGTGATATATGGTGCGGAAAGAAACTAAGTGTAAATTACAGATTTTAAACAGAGTAGCATTTTTTATTTGCATCATTTTAGTGTGAAGTTCGACGCTGTTTGCGAGCTCCTTCTAACAGAGAAAATTCATTGTGCTTGTTGTAGAAATTAATTCTTTTTGTTGGAAATTATAAAAAACGTATATGATATAGAACTTATTTATGATCAATCATGATTCATGTGAATTAATCGATGGGTATGATTAAGATGTTTATTACCATTTTAAAGTTTTCATTTCCCACACCTGCATTCGAAGAAAACATCTATGTATGTACGTAAATCTAACCATTTGCCGGCGTTACCACTGAAAAACTTTCTATCATTCCAAACTTGTACATAAAACCTTCCAAAATCCCAAAGAACCGACTAGATTTTTATATAACAGAAACCAGACGCTATTATAATAATTTTAAGGGTATGTTTACTTGAGGATTGTTTGTATATTGCGAAAATCGGGAAAGAGAAATGAAACATTTTCAGTACAGAGAGTCATGCACAACACACTCAACCTCTTCAACTCCTTATGTACAAAATTCGTTTGTCAGCCCATCAATTTCACGTTTGTATATGTTGTCTAAAGGTGGGCACACACTTCGTTCTTTTGAACAGTTTTAAACGGACGGGTAAAACTGTACGGTTTAACACGTACAATGACTATGCACACACACTATACGTTCTTTTCTTCTTCGCAATATTCAAAACAAAAAAATTTATGCAAATGTATGTAAACACGCGAGTCAACAATATTTACATTTTCAGTATTTTTCGCTGGCAAAAGCTGTCCTTCTTTACTGTTTGGCCCACACACAAGCAGTTTTGAACAAACACGTTTGAAAACCCACGGTTAAAATTAAGATACGACACATTTTTTTCACGTTCCGAAAGAACGTCGGTTTTTGCCCACACAATAGCAGCTTAACCGTACAGTTTGAACCGTATGGTTAAGAACGATGTCTGTGGTGCCCTTAGGTAATTTTATACCGACCAGTGCTGCCAATTTTCTTCATTATACTACCTATTGTATATATTCTCAAACAGGTCAAAATAAGGTTTACCCTACCATCCGACCAAATTTGGCCAGAAGAGACTACCAATGGCAACGTTGTCACTCACACCACAGCCTTCACACACATGTTTTTAACACAAATGCGTTCTAAAGTGGTTGAAATGAAAACAGAATTAAATACCTACATAATAAAAAAAAAATAAAGAAAAACAACAAGGCGAACCGACACAAAACTCTGAAACGATACCAGAAACGGTGAGCAAATATAATACCCACCGCCTGGCAATTCAGTAATTTTTCGATATTGGAGCGTATTACAACGTTCTTGTGGATACAACAAAACTCAGATAATAGAATTTGGTGAATAAGTGAAAGAATAATTAGCTTACATACACACAAAAGTGTATACATATGGAAAATCTTAAGATATACAAAAAATATACATACATATTAAACTTGCGTTTGTTCTATTCGTATGAAAAAGTGAATCTAAAAAAAAACCAAGTGTTTGATCACAAATTTCAAATTATAGTGTTTCTTTTATTTACATGCATATTTATTTCTATATAATTGATTTAATAGTGTTTAAAAATCAACAATTAAGTTAATTAGACACAAAAAAGAATCAACCAGTTATTTTATACCTAGTGTTTACTGTGTAAGTGTGGATTTCTTTCTAAAGTACCTGCATTTATTTTTTTAAAGACGTAATTTAATATTAAAAAAAGGTTTTGTAAGAAAATGCATGATGCCTTTCACCAAAAACAGAATTAATCAATTGAACATTTGTACATATAAAAGCCAATTCCAGAGATTTAAATATATGTAGTTATGTACCTATGTACATATATTTCGTTATTACTAAATACATACATATGTACATACATATGTAAGTATGTATGCATGTACATACATATGTGTATCAGGATTTTTATTCATCCGTTTGAAAGAGGTCTTTGCTGTTGCTGCAGTACAATCGTCTCCTAGAACAAATCTCAAGAAAAAAATTAAAATATACCTACATATGTGTATTTATGTATGCATGTATGTATATATATTTGAATGTGTGGGTGTGCATGTAAATATATTATCACTGAATTATGTTTAAGAATGACGCAAAAAGTCTTTTAACGTAAAATATGTAGTAGGTATTTTATTTCCGGGTTTTTCGATTCCATTACATTTATTTTTATATGTATAAACAAATTTCATGCAATTTAAAGTTATACTGCTTATTTGTAAACGTTATTTGTCATAAAGTTCTTTGTCAATGATTTTGACGACTTTTGCGAGACGTAATCAAAATGACACAGCCAAATTTCCATACGGCTGTTTATTTTTAATATTTATTATGCATGTCAAACTGCGTATTCCTTTTATTCAATGCGCAGTCTGGCAAAAGTTCATTAATAAGTCATATTTCAATGCCTTTATATGTAAAAAATCATTTGCTACACTTTTTCTAAGTATATAATACTGAACGGTGTTCCGTAATTCAATCTGTCGACATTTTAATATGTGGGCATACTATCTTCTTGGAGAGGAAAATTCTTCCCAGAAACATTGTAATGTAGTAAACTTGTGATCTGTTTAATTGCTATTGATTTTTTTAGGTTAAAAGATCGCCTCTCCAAATTGATCCATTTGGATCCGTTATTTCGGTCGCTATATAATATTTAAGAGCAGTGTTTTAGCTTAGCGAGTACCCCATATTAATAATGAACCACCCTGTGTCCCTTAATAACAAATTTACAGTAAAACTTCAATATAACGGACCTCGTTATAACGAGAAACTTAATATAACGTAAGTTTAATTGAGTCTCTTAAGAAAACCTAATTATTGCAAAGTTTTTCATACAAAAATACACCTTAGCTAAAACGACAAAATTCGGAGCTATAAGACCTCTATATATCGAAATATTTCTTCAAATGCCTAAATATACCGAAATAAGAATAAATCCTAAATGGTAACGTCCCATTATAAAAACAGCGAAGAGCATTTGTAAAGCCTTTATACAACGAAGTACTCCTACAATAGCGCCTATACAACGAAGTATGAATAAAATTATAGCAAAATGCTAAAGTCCCGATATCAAAAGAACGAATTCTTAATGTGTGTGCAAAAATATATTTATAACGAACTTTTTTCGTAATTGTTCAAATTTCGTTATACCAAGGCTGTGCTGGCTTGACGAAGTATTTTCGGGTCCTCTTGGAATTCGATATATCGAAGTATCACTGTAGTTTGCTTATCCCTCCATTATCTGCACTTTTTAAGGCTTTTAAAAAATTAGAGCACAGTGTACATATTTTTTTTTGATATCAGACTGACACTACCCACATCTGGGTTCCCGCACATAGTAACTTCCCTGGGAACGAACAGGCGGACGAGCTAGCAAGGGCTGGATCTGCTATGGACGTCTCCACCGCTGTATCGGAAGCCATGCTGTATGGCGCTATAAGATGCGGCATTCAAAGCCATTACCGGCAGAAGGCTGCACACAGGTGACGCAAGCTGGACACGTGTAGGGTAGCTTGTAGTATGTGGCCCTGCTACAACGACAAAAGAACAGTACAGCTGATCTACAGGAACCGTAGGGACATCCCAAGACTCGTCGCAGTAGTGACGGGGTACTGGGTAGTAGGCAAACATGCTGGTAGGATAGGTCTCTCCTATAATGCATTCTGTCGCAGCTGCCGAGATCAGGACAAAGAAGAGACAGTTCATCACTTCCTTTGTGAATGCCCGGCATTGCACCATACGAGACACAAAATCTTGGGCAACAGTATAATATGCGATCTTTCGCAGTTATCAGGTATAGGTCTAGGAGACCTTATTAGATTTCTCGATGCGGCAGGTTGGACCTAGCATCCATCACCGTATCCGAGATCTGGAGTCGGTTCTACACAGTTTGACACTGACGAGTGGAGTGGTCTTTCAAAACGGGATCTCAGAGATCCTACTTGAATGCTTGTGGGTTACAGGTAGCCATGTATACCATAGATATTTTTAGTAGGACCAGCGCTCAGGGCTTGACCCCTATATGTGCAGTCCATTGCAGCGGATATAGGACGGCATAGTATTCGATAAGACAGATGAAGAAAGATGATCACAAAAATTCGGCTTAATAGTCTCTTGTTAACTACTTCAGCTAACAGCATGTCCTTCGCTCTTACTCCTTCTGCCAGCAATTACTTTGCCGTAAACATTTCTAGATAGCAAGCCAGGGTTAATAGTATCAGGGCTGCCAGACCCCAAATTAGCGGAATTTGCATCACAAAGAGGGATGAAAGTAGTCAATCAGGTTTCGGGGTTTGGGTAAAAGTTATTTAAAAAAAGGAGGGATTTTCGGAGAAATTTTTAACTTCGTAAATTTCGGGATATAATTTAGAAAAAAAGTTTATTTTATATATTTATTTTTCTTTACAGTACTTTAAATTCAAACAGTATGACTTTTGGTAGAAAGTTTGGGGATTTTGGGGAATAAAAAATAACTTAATTGGCTATAATCTAGACATTGTTGAAAATTTTCGCTTGCAAATATAAATAAAGTTATCATTCCGAATATGTTTGTTATATTCGTATTATTGTTATTTTTTTTTTTTTAAATTTAATGCGAATAATATTTACGGCTGTTATTACAACTTCATGTTTGTTAAAAGTAGGATTTTCTGTGACGTTTAAAAAGTGTTCTATTGTTACATTTTCACTTAAACCTAAAGTGAACGACAGATTGAAAGCAGTTTCATTCTATCTGCTAGATTTAAGTAACATTATAATATTGATAAAGTTTTTATTCATCCCAGCAAATCCTACTTTTAACTAGCATGAAGTTGTAATAATGGCCTTTAGAGTATTAAAGTGTACCCTTGTACACAAATAATTTATAATAATAATAATAACATCCGTACATACAGAGATACACTTAAACTTGAAACTACAATACGTACGAGTACATGGGCGAAGAACAGTGAATTTTTTTTTGTTTTCAATTGCTTTTAAGCAATTACCACAAGGCAGAAAAATAGAAAATAAAGAATTGAATTTGGAATTTCAATTAAAAACACCACGCCATACTACAAAAGTGTTAAACAGAACAACAATGCTGACACTGAAGAGAAGAAAAAAACGCAATAATTTTAATTTCCTAACATGTGTTAACAACAAATTGTTCTTAAGTGTGTATTCAATTTTAGTAATCGAAATAAAATATTGACCTTAAACGGAATGTCCGAGGCACTGTCCTTAAAACGAATTTAAAAGATATGTACACAATAACGTATGTATGTATGTGCATGTATGTAGGTATGTACATATGTATAACGATGCAGGTAGATAACTAGGGTATACGTGTTAACTGACTGTTTTGTTGCTTGATCAATAAAATATAATCTCACGTACACACAAGGCAATTTGTGTGGTGCAAAGCTGGATTTTGCTAAAAGCAGGTAAAAGTTGTACCACGAAACAGAGGACGCCGGCTCGATTATGCAGTCAGTGCATGGATAAGAGAGTCGTGTCCGGCCTGTTTCAGTGCCGAATGCGTATTTCTGATCGCTAAGCATTTCCGACTGTGATTGACACTGTCATGTACTAAAGAACTCCTTCTTCCTTGGTACTGTATCATGACAGCAAAGTAAAGAATAAATAACTACAACAAATTCTCAATATCCTCATCTTTAAAGGAGATAAATAATAATCTTTTAAATATGAAACAATATAACACAGTAAATGCACTTATTTAATTTTGAACACTAATAATTTTTAAAATGTATATTACAATTGCATTGGTTTAATAAAATTAAAAAATGTGATTTTATTATTTAATAATTGCAAGTTATATTCGAAAATTGCCGTCTCTGCATATTTAATTTTTCATTATTAAAATTTTAATAATTTCATTAAAATATATACAATAAATGCATATATTTGAAAAAAAAATAAATAAAAATTTTTCATACAAAAACGCAAAAGAAATGATATTAAAAAAAAGTAAATAAAAAGTTTTTTTAAAAGTGATATGTTAACTTAACAAGACTCTTCTTACAGACATACCTAAATACGGGCGGAAAGCGGAACGTTTTTTTCCGCTGAGCTTTAACGCTGAACTGCCATACCTAAACAAAAGCGGCAGCGTTATGTAAAAAAACAATAAAAACAGGGTTATCAAACAAAAAAATTAAACAACCCTGATTATTTCAACAGCTGGACGAACGACATTTGTGATTTTGTTATTGAAATTTTGTACAAATTACAAACGTGCAAACATATGTATGTATATAATCATATTGTAAATATTTTCTTACCACCATTTTCTAATACGAAGTGCACAAATTTTTTCTTTTATTATTTATTTCACTTTTGTAAATTTTTGCTTGTTTTCTCTGGTTACAATTGTTTTCTTTTGCAACCAACTTCATTAGAAAACGTTCTGTCAAAATCGGATTTTCCAATAGCAAAGCGTTGCCGCAGCGTTGCCGCCGCGTTATTTCGGTATGCTCCATACAAAATGTATGGACATGAGAACTTTTGACAGCTAAAAAACGCTTGCCGCCCGTATTTAGGGATGGCAGTTAGTGTCAAAATTCGACCATTTCACACTTACAGGAAAATTTTTTTTCATAAATACATACTCGTATGAGCACGCATACATACTTATATATGTATATTTATGTATGTATGTATATGTGATTCCATCTTTAAGGTAGGCCTACCGAAATTTAAGAAATATAACAAATAAATTTTAGGAGGATATTCCATCGGCCAATGAAAAAATTTCTGCAAAAGGTTTTGAACTTTTCAAGCATGTCACACATTCCGATCGGAATGGTTTCAATTCCGTATTTTCAAATCGATCTTATTTTGCTTTGCGTCCTCCAGATTTCGATCGATTTTGTTCCTTCCGAAAAAAATATGAAATCACAGTTGTTTACTTAAATATGGCAACGTTGTGCAAGCCAAAACAATTCTAATAAAAAGACAAAAACACATCTAAAATGTTGTTGTCATCAAAAATTTTTGTTCTAGAAAATTAGTGGTTTGCTAAAAAAAATAATGTGGCAACACTACGGTTGAAAAAGATAAAAATTTTCTTGCTGTTCACAACTACTTTAAAAAAATTCATATTTTCAGATAAATAATAATTATATATGTATTTAAAACAATTTTCAAATATTCAAATTAACAATTCAGTTGTCAATATAAATAGGTAATATGAGATTTTTTCGGCTTGAAATCATAGAAATTAACAATTCCACTTTGGAAATCTAAAGTGGTTTCATTCCGAAAAAAATTTTGGTTTTCGTTTTCTAAAGATCCAATTTACGGAATCAAAAGCACTTTCGTTCGTAACTGTACTCTGTGACATGCCCGTTCGTATTTATGCGTATTCGTACAAAACGAAATATAAAGATTTATGCTAAAAATTTAAAAAAAGTATTTTTATTGTGCAAATCTAAACAAAACTTCCTTTTTAATCATATATATTTCACCAATGATAGTGGGCGACAAAATAGTGAAAGGTGTACCACAAAAAAATGTGTGCCATATATAATATTTCGCGGCAACTGTGGCTAAGAAACACTGGAAGTTTTTCTTTAGTCTTACTATAAATAATAATCATTGAAAAAATTTATAATTATTTTCTGTTGCTGAATCTTACTATTTTTGTATTAATTTATAATTGAGCTAATGTGAAAAGGTTCGGAAAATTTTTAATTGCTCGAATTTAAAATGTTTTTGCATATATTTTTTTGTTTAAAGAAAACTGATTTCAAATTAAGAAACTGAAAAACTTTTCTATGTGTTTTTACAACGACTTATTGTTTTGCCTCGTATAATTGCCGGCTATTTTAGTAGAAGTTTGCCGGCAACCTTGCCAAATGAAAATAAAAAGGATATTGTAATGGACAAAACAATGAAAATAAAGTTTCCATGTTTTTGGGTGTGAAGAATATTTTATTGCCTAAGTACATGTGCGTATACAGAAATAGCGACCTTTGTGTAAGTTGATAATAATATTTTTGTATACATATGTACATACATACATATGTATGTGTGTATGCTCGCTCATCCTTAAATAATTTCAATATTTGGGAATTACGTCTTAACCTTCTAAAATGCTTCAACAAATCGTTCTGTATATACCATTTTACTCTCTTTTCGTGGTGTCCATCTATACTTCTATTCCACTTTTCTCTATATTTTTTCTTTTTCCCATCATTTACTTAACATGTTTTTATATCCTTCTTTCTCTCTGTATACCGTTATTCTAGGATTTTTTGCCTGTGCTACCATTTATATTCATATGTTCTTTATTTTGTGTATCTTATTTTTAATTTTCTTCCATCCTTTGCAGCACTCAAAATTTCGGCCAATTTATTTTTTGGCCTACAACTAAAAGTTGTTTCCTTGGGACACTGAACTGAAAAATGGTTTATATTTTGGACATAAGTTTATGTATAAATTTGTTAACTGAATTCTCTATTCTAACATCCCCTATCATCATTCCTTGTTTGTTTTGTTTTTATATCCTTTTTTACAAACATTTCCTTACTCTATATATTTTGTATTTCCCTAGGTACGAGTACCTAAACATTTCGTTTATTTTGCTCCTATTTTCTGCCACTAAATATAAAAGGCAATACATACATACATGCACACATACTTATGTACATATGTACTCGTACGTAATTAGTACTCGTACTTACGAGTACATTAATTCAATCTATAAGTGCGCACATGTTTAAAATAGATACAAATGCATGTACTACATACAGTTTGTCATTTGACTGTTTGCACACATTTGATTTGTGCCGACGATTTCTTTGCATATTTCCATACTCTACAAATTGTTGCCATTTAGCCACACTACCATGTAACCATTCGTCAAGCTACCACAAATTGTGGGTCAACAAGTAAAAACTTTATATTCGACCGGGTCGAATCTTAAATACCCTACAAATATTTAGTAAGTAAATTTAAATTCCCATAAGCATAAGAAAATAAAACATTTTTGAAATCTGTTTTAAGAAAAATTTGTTTGAAAAAATTTTATCAAAATATATTTCAAACTCATTTTAAATATTATGAATACCGTGGAAAATGTTTAACTTGGTGGGACGGAGTTGCTTTATATAATATCGTACGTCAACGCCCACTAAACGGGGAGGGGTTCAAAAATAGACTATATCATGTTTTCCACAGACGAACGTATGTGCATGGCTAGACCGTCTTAGACTTCATCACTGATCAAGAATATATATACTTTAAGGGGTCCAATTCTCTTTGTAGGGTATTAAAACTGTATTTTGGCGGGGTCGCTCTGCCAAGGGCTGTGGGGGAGCCATTTCACCTCTGTCATAGAACTCTAAAAGTAAATGTTTGGGATAATTATATACAAAATTAAAAAATTTTTTTTTTTTGATAGGGTCATTTAGGGGGCAAACGGAGAGGAGGGGGTAGGGCAAAGTAGTACCAGGTTACGTCACAGCTTCGCCAGTAAAGCTTAAAAATGTTATTTTTAAGGAATGTAGGCTTAAGTAAACCAATTTGTTAAATTTTTACACTTCTTATGCATATAATAACGCCCACAAAAGGGGGCGGGGTCCAAAAATTATTTATTTTTATTTTATGGCTCCAAGCTTATCGCGTTAATATAAATATAAATATAATATAAAAATATATCATTTGTTTAACAAAATTACAAAAAACCTTAAAAATTGTGTTGTTTTTTAGCGGTTGGTTTAGTTTTTTTTAGGGGAACTTTTTCCCCTCTTGCCCGATTTAGGGCATTTTCGAACTTAACCTGTGCTATCCTTCAAGATATATTTATACAAAATTTCAAGAGTCCAGCTCTTTTCGTTTGGATTGAATCGTGATTTCCACAGACGGTCAGACGGCCGGACGGACATGCTCAGATCGTCTTAGATTTTATCACTGATCAAGAATATATATACTTTATGGGATCTCAGATGAATCTTTCGCTGCGTTGCAAACTGAATGACAAAGTGAATATACCCCCCATATTCTTTTTTGGAGGGTATAAAAATGGCACGTGTGGCCACCTTAATACACTAGCATGGCTTATTTCAAAGTTTAGGTCAAATTTTGATAGAAGCAGATACATTTTTGTGTTGTACAGAAACAGTTTTTAGTGAATATCGGTTAATGCTTCTTATGCTGTAACCATTTGTCAACATCGCGTCAAGACAATATAAAAAACATGGCTGTTAGATTCACGTGTGTGAAGATAAATTTAAATTTATTTATAGCGAAGACGCAAACCGAAAATTGTACTAAACCTATTCTGTAGTTAACAGAGCTCTGTTAACCACTTAACATAAAATTATATTAAGTTCATTTGGAAGCCAAAATCCAGAAACTGGAGCCAGTTCTGCCCAAAATAGTGAATAGAAATTAGGGCCCAAGAAATACTTAATTAATACTCGTATATAATTAAGGGATGTACCGAAAATATAAAATATTGTAAAAACATTCATTTGAAAAGAAAACAAATATTTTCCTGGATAGGTTTTCGGTCATTGTGGGAAAATGGAAATGTGTACACATATGCTACTATATACAAATGGTGGCCCATTGACCACTTTATATTGCAAAAAAAGTCTTATATGTGAAATAACTTTGGAATTCGATAAATATTTTTAAAATTAATATTATATTGTTAATTTTTTTTTTTTTGTTTTTTTTTGGCTTAAGTTCGAATCTGCATGGCTGCAAATGATTTTTTATTATTTTTATTAATAAATGAATTTTGTTCAAATTCTATTTATTATTTTTTATATTAAAATTTAATAATTAATATTATTCGAATTCAAAAATTTTTTAAAAATTTATATTAAAAGATCAAGAAGAGCATAAAAGTTAAAGCGGGTGAACGGGAACTAATTAATATAAAAAAAAAATAAAGAAAATATTTTCAAGTAATTATTACACAAAAACAAAAAAAAATCGACCAAGGTTTCAGTCGTAATTGAAGGTTTTTGTCTAAGCTGAATGAATACAATACAATATTTTTTTTTACCATTGAAGCCGTTCCCAGCCAATACCAGGAAATTTATATTATTCTATATATTGTTATTATTATATTGGATGATCGTTAAATATTTTAAATATATTTTAATCATAAAATAAATAGCAAATTTTGCGCAGTATGTAAAGAAAATTAATATAACTGTTACGAAATTTTTGTCACAATACTATTTCCCAATGGATTTCTGATTGTATAAAGGTGTAGAAAAATAAAATAGATTCATATCGAATATAATTTATTTGTTGGGTTAGTTTTGTATGAGTTTCAAAGCCTACTATGCTTATTCTGTTGTGATTTTTGAAAATAGTTTGTAATTTACAAATTGTGAATTCGCAGATGGTCTTCAGAAGTATGTGCATAAGATAAGAGGTTTTTAACTTTTCAAAACTGTGGTTAAAGTCTACTGATGATTTGGTAAAGCACCAATGAAATGCATATAGACATTGCTTGACCACCAATAAATAAATTTCATTGAAAATTAATATATTTTGCCATACTTCTCATACATCGTTGTGAAAACATTTCATTGGCAAACTGTACTTATACTATTTATAAATATTTCACGCACATTTTATTCCATTTTACCTAATGTACATAAGCAATTGCATATACCTGTGTAAGCAACGTACATGTTTGCAATCTCGTTTACAAGATACATAATATTTTCCACCCAATCCATCGTTAATATTCAATGGCTATTAAAATGTTATGGAAAATAAATATATTTTCCTGCACATTATTAATAATTTTTTCTAACCTTTAACAAAAAATACATGCGTATTAAGTAAAAAGTTCATGACCACAGTTTTTTTTTTATTTTTTTGACATGAAAATTGTCCAATAATACCCTTGAAACATGCTCCATACCGTATGTATAGTTAATGTCCTTGTTTGTGTTATTTTTGTTGTTACTGCTGCTTATGCGTTTTTAATCAAGGATTTTTGTTTAATCATGGCACAATACTCCTATTATGGTCTTCATAAGCAGAGACGATTGAAACATTTAAAGCTTGTTGTGTTCTCAGTTACATTGCATATAACGCCTTGGAATTATTTCATATTGCCAATAGAAAATGATTAGAAAAAAATATTCCACAGATTGAAGCCTAAATTCATAGTCTCCCCTTAGCTATTGGCAATAGGGTAAACATATCAGTAGATAAGTCCATATATACGCGTGACCATGTGATTTATTCAGTGAATTGTAATTTCTTTGTGTAAAGCGGTTTTCCAGTTTCGAAGTTTCAGCACTATTATCGCTTTATCCTTGTTTCATGCCACTGCATGGTTGGTTGGTAAAAAAATAAAAAATAAAAAATAGTTATAAAAATTGGAAAAGCTTCTTGTCATTCTTTTTCCATAATTACATACATACATTAATGCAGACAAACATATGCAGCAATGTGATAGAAATAACTCAAAATTGACAAAAATTCACATACGCGGTTCTTCATAAGATCTGCAGATCTACAAACATACATACATATGTACGTACGTACGTATGCATATACATACATATGTACATTGTACGTACATATGTATGTGCACGTGTACATATTTATTTACAAATGCTTTTTTTAAATTTCAATACTACTTTTTGCGTTTTTGGTAACCTGCCATTATGACTAGGGTTTTTTCCACGGTGCTCCTGCAAAAATCACTAACCCCCTTATTCATAAATATTATGAGAGGCTTATAAGAGTGTAATAGAGCAAATTTCATATGAAATTTTGTTTTATTACGCTGTTATTAGACTCTAACAAATTTTTATGAATAAGAGGGTAAATATGTATAATATCCCGGTTTCCCAGAAATGCCGGATTTAATACTCGTTTGTGTCTTATAAAATGTTCCCATTTCTATCATTCCATAGTGATTGATTGCCATTTAAAATGGCAAACCTCTTAATAAAAAACAAATGAAATTATTGGGAGGCAGCGCAAATAAAATATTCTGAATTTATGCAGTCCCCTCTTAACAACTGCGAACTCATAAAACCCGTATTTTTTATATTATTGTGCTAATTTTTTTCTTACGAGGTTTATTTGTGTGGACTGTATTTAAATTACTAAAATTTCCAATATCCTACTCGTCCGAGTGTGTGTGTATAGAAAATGAAGTTTATGTTTATTGAGTATTTTTGTTTCAATTAAACTTTTTTAAAAATGTCACATAAAAATTGGAATGTTTTTAAAGTTTTCTGTTTTTATACCCCCAAAAAATATTTGGAGGGTATATTCATTTTGTCATTCCATTTGTAACGCATCGAAATATCCATCTCAGACCCCATAAAGTATATATATTCTTGATCAGCGATGAAATCTAAGACGATCTGAGCATGTCCGTCCGAAATTTAATGTAAATATATCTTGAAGGATAGCACAGGTTAAGTTCGGAGATGGGCTAAATCGGGCAAGAGGGAAAAAAGTTCCCCTAAGAAGAACTAAACCAACCCACATAAAACAACATAATTTTTAAAGTTTTTATTTGTAATTTTTTTAAACAAATGATATATTTTTATATTAAAGAAGGTCCAACGCGTTAAACTTGGAGCTATTAAATAAAAAAATATAATTTTTTTTGCTCCGCCCTCTTTAGTGGTCGTTATTATATACAAAAATAGTGTAAAAATTTAACAAATTGTTTTACTTAAGCCTACATTCCTGAAAAATAAAATTTTTAAGCTTCAATGACGAAGCTGAGACGTAACCTGGTACTACTCTGCCCTACACCCTCCCACCCCTTTGCCACCTAAATGACCCTGTCAAAAAAATTTGTTTTTTTAAATTTTGTATGTATATAATTATCCCAAACATTTATTTTTAGAGTTTTATGACAAAGGTGAAATGTTTCCCCCACAGCCCTTGCCAGAGCGACCCCGCCAAAATACAGTTTTAATACCCTCCAAAGAGAATTGGACCCTATAAAGTATATATATTCTTGATCAGTGATGAAGTCTAAGACGGTCTAGCAATGCCCATACGTTCGTCTGTGGAAAACATGATATTGTCTATTTTTGAACCCCGCCTCCTTTAGTGGGCGTTGACGTACGATATTATATAAAGGAACTCTGTCCCACCAAGTTAAACATTTTAAATTTACTTACTAAACATTTGGAGGGTATTTAAGATTCTACCTGGTCGAATATAACGTTTTTACTTGTTAATATAATTATTTTGAATCTCTTTGTTTTTCTGAAAAAGTTTTTCTTAATTTCATTTACTTAAAAATTGTTGTTTGTAAAATGCTTTTATAACTAAGCAGAATTTAAAATAAAAATTTGTTAATGATTTATTTTGCATTTAGTTTTATAAGCAATGAATGAAATATTTAATTATTTTTTAATTTTCGGGTATTCCTGGATTCACTGGAATTTTTTTTAATTCATATCCCATTTTCCGGGGATAGAAAAAAAGTGCAGGAAATAAAAACCCTAGTTATGATCAAATTATTAAGCATATGAAATCATCCCAGAAATACATATTTCACAATTTCCTTTATGATGAAGAAAATTGAAAATAAAAAATTTGTTTTGAAAACAAGAATTTAAAAATACACATATTTGAAAAGAAACAATAATGTATAGTATTGATTTTTTTTTTTATTTTGAAAAAGCCGACAACACGAGACTATCTGCTGTATGTATGAAAAATTAATTTATATTTCAAATATGTATACGAGTATGTAGGTACTATACGTTATGAAAAATTTTGAATGGAAAATTATTTTAAAATACATTTCAAGCGTTTATTATATTTTTTAACAATACGCCAGTAAAAGTATTAACACAAATAAAGAATTAAGGAAATAAAAAGTGGGACTCGCATGCATATTGACCCTCAAATGCTAAAAAGTCGTAGGCGACAAAAGAAAATTTTTCACGAGAAAATTTTTGTAGTAACTACTATAACCTAGATATATCCATATATGTATGTATGTAAGTATGTATTATGTGGATTTGTAAAGGCACTTTTTATAGCCATGAAATTCCCAAAGATAATTTCATCGGCCGTGTATAACCGATTATTATGAATATATACGCTTACGTACATACGAAAATTGTATTGCTCACGTTTTTTTTCCGAGCTAAGAGTTCGATATATCATATATTATATATTTTATAATATACTACATGTATTTTAATATAATGTACATATACATACATATACATAATGTATATACATATTTATAATATATATATATATAATGTACATATTATATAAACTTGGCTATCAAGACTATTCCGTACAATTAAATACTCGTGTCAATTGATTTATTTGTTATTAAATATAAAAATATAAATATGTTTTCTTAATTTTATCCATTATATTTCCAGGCGCAAAAACGCTGTGCTCGCTCTGTTTGTGTTTAATGATACGCTACAAAACGCTCAAGGAATAAAACGGAATATATTTTCCAACACGACCCGCAAAATAACCAAACGCATTTTAATCAGCCAATAAAGATAAACATCGTCAACACATAATGCAGAAATTAAAATCAAAAGTTTTTGAAAAATTTCAAATAGAAAACAAAATGAAGAGTTTAAATGCTTTGCCCAAAAATCCGGTATTTCAATCGGTTGTGGCTGCTTTGTTTACAGTGGGAATGTTATCATGGTAAGTCATATGAATTGAGATATAAAACAAGTTAACATTTTTGTGAATTTTAAACAGTATAATTTAAATTTAATACTTAATTAATATGTATTTATGTACGCGTACCATAGTTTAAATGAAAGTGTTGCCAAATATTACGCTAAACTTGAAAAAGTTCGACGGAAGATTTTGATATTTTTTTATCACTATTTAAATGCAAAATTAAATACTTGTCGATTGTCCAGCAAAATACTCCTATATTTACGCTGTCAACTAATAATTAATTTACAAATTAAATAAGCCAGACTTATGCCTAGAACTATGGGCATATTTCAGCGGAAAAAGTCGGCATTATTTACATGGCAAAAAAAAAGTCCTATACATTTCATCAGAGCAGAAAATGTTTCAGTTTCGTTCAAACGCAACAGAAATTAATATAGAGGGTGCTATTGACTGAAGTAGTAAACACGAGCGTATGAAGCGGAGGGTCTAGAGTTCAACTCTGCTCTCTGTCAAGAATATTGTGTCATATTCTTCTCGTCAGCATTAATGCATGGTTCTGTTAGTTGTTGTCGGCCTGTTACAGTGGTGAAGGCATAGCAGACTAACGGCACCCTTCTTCGCTGTCCCTGTAGCAAAAATTCGCTGGCGAAGTAAAAAATTAAAATTCTATATCTTCTTTAGCTTTCTATATCTTTCTAGCTTTATCTGCCCTCTCAAAACTATACCCTACTTTCTAGTTCCGGCTCAATACACTGCATAGGTCGGGGTAATGCCCGGAGTGCTGGTCCGAGTTAAAAAAAAATAGACAAAAATGTACACTTTTCCCAAACCCACGGTGCTCCTGCAAAAATCACTAAATATGTATAATATCCCAGTTTCCCGGAAATGCCGGATTTTCTTATAAAATGTTCCCATTGCTATCATTCCATAGTGATTGATTGCCATTTAGAATGACAAACCTCTTAATAAAAAACAAATGAAATTATTGGGAGGCAGCGCAAATAAAATATTCTGAATTTATGCAGTCCCCTCTTACAACTGCGAACTCATAAAACCGGTATTTTTTATATTATTGTGCTAATTTTTTTCTTACGAGGTGTATTTGTGTGGACTGTATTTAAATTACTAAAATTTCCAATATCCTACTCGTACGAGTGTGTGTGCGTATGGAAAATGAAGTTTATGTTTATTGAGTATTTTTTTTCAATTAAACTTTTTTAAAAATGTCACATGAAAATTCGAATTTTTTTAAAGTTTTCTGTGTTTATACCCCCCAAAAAAGAATTTGGAGGGTATATTCACTTTCTCATTCCATTTGTAACGCATCGAAATATCCATCTCAGACCAAATATATATATATATATATATATATATATATATATATATATATACATATATATATATATATATATATATATATATATATTTGATCAGTGATGAAATCTAAGACGATCTGAGCATGTCCGTCCGGCTGTCTGACCGTCTGTGGAAATCACGATTCAGTCCAAACCAAAAGAGCCAGACCCTCGAAATTTGATATCAATATATCATGAGGGATAGCACAGGTCAAGTTCGTAAATGGGCCGAATTGGTCCAGAGGAAAAAAGTTCCCCTAAGAAGAACTAAAGCAATCTCTAAAAAGCAATATAATTTTTAAATTTTTTTTTTTTTTAATAAGCAAATGATATATTTTTATCAAAGAAGGTTCAAAGCGTTGAACTTGCGGCCAGAAAATCGGAAAAATATGACATTGAAAAATAGTGTAAATATTTAACAAATTGTATAATTTAAGCCTACATTTCTTAAAATTTTAATTTTAAAGCTTTTATAGCGAAGCTGAGTTGTTCTCTGAACTACCCTACCCCTCTTTGTCCCCTAGATGACCCTATAAATTTTTTTTCACTTAATAACTCTTACAAATTAACTTTTTAGCATTTTAAGGCAAAGGTGAGATGTCTCCCCCACGACCCCTCCCGGAGTGACCCCTACAAAATAGAGTTTTTTTTACTAAATATTTGAAGGGTATTTTATATTCGACCCGGTCGAATACATATAACGTTCTTACTTGTTGAATTGTTTTCGCTTGACGTTGCCAAACACCAGAAGAATAAAAGGATTATTTATAAATATCCGGTGTGCGATGAAATATTCTAAATATTCCACTCTTAATAAAAATTTTATGTAACACATAATAAAAGAAACAAGTCAATAGTAAGAAATTCAAAATAATAATTCGTTATGTGTGTATGGCTCTGTTAGGCACACTGTAACAGAAAGCAACAGCTGAACTGTTTGGAACATAATAACAGTTTTAACTACTTTATACATAACAGCTGTTTCATTCCGTTACAGTTACATGGCGTTCCAGTCGGCTAACTGACACTTCAGTCATTTCATTCCAACTTAACCTCGTTGGCTTTTCGAATTTGAAAGTCAATAGTGTTAGAAAACATCAGTTAAACCGTATTTGTGACCGAGTTCTGCTGCCAACGGTGTTGCCATTTTGAGAATTTTGCCTTCAGCAATCTTGAAGAATCCTAAGTATTCGTATATCTCGTACATCCATATTTAATATTCAGAATATATTATTTAATAAAAAATAAATATTCAACACCTTGAGTTACGGGAATTTTTTTGTGTTAATTGCTGTAATAAAGAATTGGTTTATTCTTGAATTTTTAAACATGCGTTATAATTTTTTTTTTAATTACATACACCGTATATATTTTCTATAAAAGAAAAGATTTTTTTTTATTTATTTATACACATGACAGGCATAAATTTCGTGTTCTTTTTTTAATTAGGCAGGCAGCTTTTTACGTGTACGTGTTGGCAGGAGAATGAGTGGATCACCCTCTTTCTCCATTCTGTACATGCTTAAGCATGTGACAATTTTGTAATTTAAAAAAAAATCATTTCTGCTATTCAAGAGAAAACAGAAAATGTTGAAGAAATATGTAGCTTAAAATAAAATGTTTATATATAAAAAAATAATATTTAGGTCACAAAACCAGAGGAAAAATAACCACATATTTATATTTAAAAGGCTTTCACTTCTTTATTTATTTTTGTTAATATCTTGCAATAAATCTCATAAAAAATTGTCACTTTTTCATATGCAGTGCACAGAGATATAAATAAATCTTGTGCAATAGGAGCAAAGTTATTGTGAATATGTGAAACAAATAGGGGTAAAATACGAGTACTGTACTCAGCTGTACTGGGTTTTAAATGCTGGAATGTTTTTATTATTTGTAAGATTTTAAATAAATTTATTTTTATATTAATAAGTTGGAAATATATATTTTTTTTGGAAAAAGTAAAGCTCTGAAGCACAGTTGGATCTTTAAAATCTTTTTTATACGCAATTAACACTGTCTGTTGATGAAAGGTGTTGCGAACCATGCGGGGTAAAGTAAAAAGAAGCAAAAAATTGAAATTTGGGGGATTTTCGTTATTTCTCTTCGCCTTTTTCCTACTTGCATGGGTCATAATGTGGGTAATAAAATTTTGAAAACTAGGCAAGCTAAAAAGACAGACACCCTTATCGTCAATAACAAGTGCAATTTTTGTTCACGTGAAATTTTTATTCCACTCTGAGGGAAAAGTGGTATCGAGAAATTATCACCGCTATCAGTTCTCAGTGAATGTTAAAAAGACAAGAAGCTGAAAACAACATGAAAAATCAAAGAAATTTGTGTTGAAAAATTTTAATTCATGTATTAATTTAAAAAAATTTAAATAATATTTAGTTGTAAAATAATTTTGTAGTAAAATAATTTTGGAAACCGAACAAAACATTAAAAAAATGCTTAATGTTTAGAATTGGAGCAACAGGTCTTACAAAGACGCAGCCAATTGATTTGTTGTAAAAATATCAGTTTGTGTCTTATTAACGGATCTTGCCCCTAAAATAAAATTCCTTAACTCTAATATTCGAATTATAATAGAAAATACTTCAATTTTCTACTCTATTCCCTATCAAAAGCTAGGTGAATAAATTAAAGCGGAAAAACTCGTGGGAAAAAAATCATTCACGATAAGGGGAATATAATTTTAGCATGAAATCATTCACGGGGAATTTTTGTCATGATTGCAATTGTAGGGAAAAGGGGAAAATCTCGAGGGAAAACTTATTCGCAATAGAGGTGAGAGTGTGAAGTGGCATTTAAACTATTCTGTACACTGAAAAAAAAGCTACCCATTCTTATGGAATTTTTTGTAGATTCCAACTGCTTAAAGCCAACCAGACCAGTCAGTGGAGATGCATTCTGTTCAGATATGTACATATGTCTGCGTTCTTGTACATTCGCTTAGTGGAAGAAAATTTGTTGAACGGATCTATATAGTGGAAACAACCACCTTTTAATAGTTTTGACAAGAACCTATGAACAAACCTCTATGGCTGACGGGTAGCAATGCTAGCCTGTCAGTCCAATGGTCGTGGAGTTGACTCCTGGGTGTTTTCCGCAGACAACCAAATCGCTTCGAGGGTTGTGTTTGCTATTAAAAAAAATAAAATTTTATTCGTTCGTTGCATTTAAATTATATTGCTTTGATCATAGGTTCTTGAACCCAAGTGAACAAAATGCAACAATGTAAGATGGGCTTCTTTCGCAATGTCGCCTTTGGCAATAATTTTCGCCTTGAACACGATCGAATAGCAGACTGACATCAAAAATTCAAAGCTTATCACTTTTTAAAAATCCTGATGTCACTTTCATTATAAAAAATTAATTGTTTTGTCCTCTTACATATTGAAATTTGCCATATTTTATTTTGCTTAAATTTTTCCCTCGCATTGTTTCTTAGAAAGAGGGTAAAAAGTTGCCAAATTATTCAGCCTGATTGTGTAAGGTGTTGGCGTTTACGCCTTAGGCGTTTTAGTAGATTAAAGAAAACTGCTTGTGTGTTTCTTTAATCTTGTACCAAAAACGTCTTTGGCGTAAACGCCAACGCCTTACACAATCAGGCTGATTATGTGTAACTTGAAAAGAACAAGGTTCTGTATAATAAAAGCAACTATAAATTTTTATGATAAGGCGACATTAATATTCTACAAATTTAAAAATTTTCAATTTTCCACAAAAAAGAATTGAAAAATATTTTTATGTACCAACGAACATGTGTGTGTATTTTATACCGGCCTTGATTGTTATTTATTGTTGTGCTATTTTTGGGACAATTGCAATCCCCTTTTTGTGATTTTCTCTCAAAGAAAAAAATTCCTTTGTGTTTAAATTTTGATTTTTATTGAGTTAAATCATTGAAGCGTGCCTCCATTTAGTTAAACAATTTACAATTTCTATAATAAAATAAAATTCAACGTGAAATAAATTATATTAATTTTATAGTTTATTATTGCCATTGTTTCCAAGCAAATAAATGAGTGGGAAAATAATGTTGGCTTTTATTATTTATGTTTGTGCTTGATTTTTATATCTGTATGCCAAATCGATTTTGAAATTTAAATACCGTGAAACTGGCTTAATCTAACCTTGACCTTTAATTATTTTCATATAGCTTCCTAATAGAAGAAAGTCTTCACTGTAACGTGCTTTTACTGTATTTGGCTACATATTTAATTGATTACCGTATGGGAAATTAAATTATAAATTTTATTTATTGTTTGTGAATAGTACCAAACACTGTGCGGCTCATGTTATTTTGAAATAAGGTGTCTCAGAATGAATCAGCATCTAATTTTGTATATTCAATTGACTATGAAGAAAATGTGCTTATTGAATGTTTAAAATTTTGAATTCAAATAAGTCAAGATTTTAAAAATTAATTTGTGTCACATGAATAATTAATAGTCCTACGAAATTAATTAAAAACATTTTTGATTTTTAATAAATCTATTATACTCTTTTTGTGTGTACAATTCTCTAATATTTTTCAAGCTTATTTAATCAAAAATTTTATTATTTATTTTGCTCATGCTTCTTAGAATTAATTTCAAAGCAAACTTTTGCACTTGTAAGATAAAATTCAGTGTAGCAAAATAACCTTCAGTTGTTACATGTTTTTCTGTATATTTTTTTTGTTTGTTTATGTTGTTTTCTGTATGTTTTTTTGCTTTTTGTCATTTACTATTTCTAATGTTACTTATAATTTTAGTGTTTATTATTGTGCTTTTTTCTCTAAGGCCAGCTTAAAATTAAAAGGCTACGATCACAAGAACATTTTGCACTTTTAATTTTATCTAGACAATTAAACCAATTTTGAAACGTTTGTCTTTAAAGTCGTTTTAGTGTTTGTGGAAAACGTTAACGTATCCATTAATTTATTTAAGATGTTTTATAATAAGAAAGAAAATATATAAATGAATACGTAAAGAAAATATAAAAAAACGGAGTTTTATTTTCAATTCTTAGACCTACAGCCTGAAGATAAGAATTAAGAATTTTATTGTTTTATAATATTTAATACATAAAAGTGCTTGACCGTACAAAAATCCGTTTCATATTTTTTATTTATTTATTAAATGCTACAAATGGACATACAAATTATGTGATAACTTAATTAAACGAGAATTGTAACAAAGACCTCCCTCCCCTCGTTGTAGCGAAACAGACCAGAGTCGAACCCACACCTTGCACACTAATAGGGGAGCACATTATTCACTAGTCTAACGAGGCACTCAACGTTTCATAGTTTGTTCTAGCTAATATTTCAATCTTTCTGGATTTGTACCTTATCTGCTTTGAAATATCGGACATATCGGGTGTTTTTTATAGAGTGATACAAGTTTAAATCATAATAAAACATAGTAATATATTTTTGATATCAATGAAACGGTCTTTATTGGATAGAAAATGTTAAGACATTGATGTTTAAATATGATTTCGGTCATGTGGCCGCCACGGCTGGCGCGAAACAAGGCGCAATCTGGAACACCAATTTTCACAAAATTTTCGCAGCATATGCGGCCGTATCTCGCCGATAACTCTTTGAATGTTGATTTCCAGGTGTTCAATTGTTTGTGGTTTATCGACGTACACAAGTGACTTTACATAACCCCATAGAAAATAATCTAATGGGGTTAAATCACACGATCTTGGTGGTTAATTAATTGGGCCATCACGTGAAATTATTTTTTCATCAAAAGTTTCTTTGAGTAAATAAATTGTTTGTTGAGTTTAACGAAAAGAACAATTATTTTGATTAAATATTTCAACAACAATATGCACGCGTTGCTCTGGTGTAAGTCGATCCACAATGAAATGTCAAAGCAAAGTAAAGAAAAAGCAACTATCAGCTGTTAAATGGGTGGTCAAATAAAGCAGTGATGCCAGCTCAAAGTTGTATCACTCTATAAAAAAACACCCTATATATGGGAGTATATTTTCTTGTTTGTAGAAAGGAACATTTAGAAGAGAGATTTTCTTTTTTTTTGCCATTCTACTTCGCCGACAAATTTGCTCCAGCGTTCTAAGTTTTGTAGAATAATGATTTGTAGCATTATTTAAACTCATTAAGAATTTCTTAACATCTCATAATTATTATTGATTACATTTGCTAGATAAACAACATTCGACACCAGCTGAATATAAATGTTAAAAATATTATTGTCACGTAACATTTGCTAAACCTAATTGGGGCAATTAAATAAAGTTGCATAGAATATGCAATAGTTTGAAATAAATGCAGTACTAAAGCTTAATGAGCGAACTGAGATGCATACATTAAAAATAAAAAAAAAAATAAAAAAAACAAGTAAAAACATATTCGACCGAGTCGAATCTCAAATACCCTCAAAATGTTTAGTAACTGAAAACTCTATTTTGTAGGGATTACTCCGTGAGGGGCCGGTGGGGGAGACATCTCATCTTTGCCATAAAATATTAGAAAGTAAATTTTTGATGTTATTAAAGCGGCTTTCACACTATAAGACTGAGTATTAAGATTTGTCAAAAATTCGAAATAATATGAAAAGTGTTATAGTGTGAAAGCGATCTTAAGTAAAATCTGATAAATTGAGAAGTAAAATGCGACATACCGATGGCTCCATTTTTTGAAATTTTTCTAAAAGAAGAAAGTGTTTTTTCACTTAAGCGGCGTTCACACTATAAGACTGAGTATTAAGATTTGTCAAAAATTCGAAATAATATGAAAAGTGTTATAGTTTCTTCTAGGGGAACTTTTTTCCCTCTGGTCAGATTCAGCCCATTTACGAATGTGACCTGTGCTATCTTTCAAAATACATTTACACCAAATTTCAAGAGTCTTTTCATTTTTCATTTGGACTGAATCATAGTTTCTACAGAAGGACGGACGGACGGGCGGAGGAAAATGGCTAGATCGTCTTAGATTTCGTCACTGATCAAGAAGGGATAATTCACTGCGTTAATGAAAAAAAAAAAAAAAATAAAATAACGCAACCGATTATGTTTGGATTTTAAAAATCACGTTCATGACGATTTTTACTTAAATTTAAGGTTTTTATAAATCATACTATAATTATGTTATAACCATTTAATGAATTTAAAAAACATATAAATTATATTTTATTTCATGTTTATAACTTTCTTATTTGACGAATTTCTTTACAAAATTTGTCAAATAAGTCGTTTAAACAAAATTTAAAATATTCCTCCCCCTATTATGAATGACGACATCGACGTCACTTCAACTCGACATTAAAAAATTATTACTTGTCTGCTAGTGGTCGACAACAATTAATTACGATTGACAATATCTTAATATTTTCTAAGGCATATAATATTGATCGATAATGCTCACAATAGTTATTTGTTGTCGACAAAGAACAGGCAGGTGACAATATTTTGTTGTCGTGTTAATGTGACGTCTCGATGTCGCCATTCACAATTGTGGGGATTATTTATAAATTAGGCCTTAACTATTTAAAAACGTATTAGGAAAACGTTCACTTCTCCAATATCATGTACTGAAAAGCAGAGGAACAGCAGCCTCCTTCGTTGGACCTGTAGCAAAAAATAAAGCCGACGAAGTAAAAGGTTCAAATAGCTGCAAAAAATGCTCTATCTTCTAATCTTTCTTCATCTGTCCCCTCAATACTATCGTCTCCTTTCCAGTTCCGGCGCAATTCACTGTTTATGTAAAAATGCCCGTATGCTGTGTCACAAACTTCTCATTCTATCCGTTTCTTAATTCAAATGAAATGCAACATGTTTTATTTCATTAACAACTTTTATCGTTATTTCCGTTTGCATAACTGCCAAATCATTGAGTATAAAAAAATAATTTTAGAATAACCTAGATTTTATTAACTTTTTTTAAAATAAAACTGGTTTATTGTATATTTTACCATAAATATTGGGCAACCGGTTGTGTAAATCTATTTTAAAATCCAGCCTCTTCAAAAATCCAAAACATTGTAGAAAAACAAATTATAAAGCAGACGTCTATTTCTGTGTTACACAAATAAAAATATGAGAACTTCCCCTATTGTTTTCCCTGTCGCTTAGTATAATGAACTATTATTCTTTGTTTAGTGAAATGTCGATTTAGCCAAAAGTCTCTTTGTACTTTTATATAAACTGTTCGAAGCGAATTCTATTGATTGACGTATTTTACAAATCAATTTGGATTAACAACAGCATTAATTGTTACTGCATTTTCTTATATTTTTTTATTTGTTACCTTGGCACTAAATTATCCTAATCTGAACGCTTTATTTTATAAAAAATTTCCTTGCTTTTTAAAATAAAAAAAAGTAAAAAAAAAAAATAAAATAAAAAAAACCAATGTTGATTTCTTTTCTAAAAAAGAATGTTACATATTTTGCAGTTTTCAATAAGAAATGGCAATATTATGGCATTTGGAAATAGTGAATTTATTAGAAATTAAACTACCGTCTCTTACGAAAAACTACTTTTATTTTAAAAATGCACCCAATTGTAGTTTTTTAAGAAAACAGTGATAAAATGTTACATTTTCTTAGAAAAGAAATCACCATCAATTCATTCTGTTTTACAATGTCTACTAGTATGTAAACAATGGCGAATATTGTACACCCTACACGAGGCATACGAATTTTATACATTAACAGCGAAAACTACGGTTTGCCGATGTTATTTGTCAAGTCAATGGCTTACCATTGCAGTTAATAGAATAATTAAATGGAGGTCTGCCACTTTTTTAACAGAAACACATATTATTGATGTAGACGTGAATTATGAGGCTATTACAGACATGAGCGCCCTACATCCAGTATAAGCCCTAATAGATCTGCTATGGTAAAGCGAAACTGGCTTTCCAATTTCTATTAATATCTGGCTTAATATGGTGTTCTGATATACCGCTTAATTGAGCAATTAATGCCATTATTGAGCACAAGTAATCATACAAAATTCTATGATTGCTTAATTAACACTTAATTGCGATAATATAGAGTAAAATTATAAATGCAGCACTGCCTAAAAAGTATGTTAAGTGAGCAAAACAAAACTCACTGATCAAACTTAGTCGAGACTTAGCACCTAAATTGGGGGAAACGTAAAAAAACCATAAACAAAATATGCCATGTTAAAGTTAAACTATTGACATAAAATTTATTGTTAATTAGAAAATTAAAAAAAAAAATAAATAAATAAAAAGATCCCAGATTTGTCGTTATGAACATGAAAAAGTTGTACTTTTAATTTTCGACATACGTTAATTGAATTGATAAAAATTTGAATGTGTGAACGGGAAGATAATTTGTGAATATAGACTCAATAAAGAATGCACTTCAAACATGATTTGTCATGTTAAGACAAGATATCAAAAATAGGACGCAATTACGCAATTGATAATTTTTAAGAGGCTCTTGCTATATTCAAGTCCTTAAAGAATAGTCACAGGCTGTCAGAAGTTGTTAATTGTTGTACGCAAGGAGTAAGTAACTTAGCGTTTACACATGTCACTGGGAGTTCGAAAAAGTCAATACACTTATAACTTTTTACTAATACACATACATTTTTTCTAGTGGCAGCTCCAGTGGCAGCTAATTTTGCATGCGAGTAAAAGTTTGGCACTTGCATGCCACTAAATGTCAAAACGATAATCAAAAGTTACCCTGCCAAAAATTTAATGCAAACTTTCTGGATTACAGTAAAATTGTAATTAAAGTTTTAACTTATTTAATGTATTATTATGCAGTATTTCTTGAAATTCGCATAAAAAATAGCAAGTTTGTTAATTAAAGAGCATTAATATTATGAAAATAATATTAAGAATAATATATGCTAACCTTTTCCCCAAAAATGCGCCTATATGGTGAACTCGGTAACTCTACATAACAAACAAAACAAAAAGTTCAAATGGAATCAAAATTGAAGTTTTCGCTTCGACGTCATTTAGAAAATGAACTAAAAAATGGCATGTGTAAACAGAAAAGCAAATTGCATGAGATTCGACTGTTTCGAATAATTTTTCGTCGATAATACGTATACAACAATGGCATGCCACTACTTGCATGTGTAATCGCAGCGTAAGTGTCCTACTTTTCATATTCACCCTTAAGCTAGGAACACAACTGCGACGAACGACGAATTTCGTTTAGTATGACGAATTCGTTGGTAAAAATTCGCTCTATAAATTCGTCGTATGAAACACAATAACGACGAATAAATTCAAATAATAACCAAACAAAATTTTAATATTTGTTTTTTAAATCATTGTAATCCTCTGATGCCAGCCAGATTGTTTACACACTCAATAATTACCCCGGTGTTGTCCATTTTTTTTTCAGAACAAATTCCTTTTTGTAATTATTTTCTGAAACATTTTTTGTCTGTAAATAAATTATTATTTTCATTTAACAGCTGATGGGGTGACCATATGAAAAAGTGAGAAATAAAAAGAAAAACTATAATATAAAAAGTGTTCAAAATTAATAAAAAGTCGTCCGAATGATAAATTTTTGTGAATTGGTGAATGCATTTTTAGTATGTACTGAACTATGATTTTCTACAAAAAAACAGTTTGAGTGTATGAAACCTGGTCACTTTATATTGATTTGTTCGTCGTTCGTTGACAAAACAATTAGAAATAAATCTATTTCAACTTTCGCTGAGTATGACGAATTTCGACCAACACCACGATTGTGTGCATTTTCATATACATTAATGTGTTTTTTTTTGGCGACGAATATTCGCGACCAAAAATTCGTCGTTCGTCGCAGTTGTGTTCCTAGCATTATTGTGTTTGACGTTTTACGCCTTCAAATGCGACAAATTGTAATAGCTTAAACACAAAAAGCTAAAATTTTCTATAATCTATTACAAAATGTCGAATCTGAAGGCGAAAAACGCCAAACACAATAAGACTGATTGTCTTGACGTGATGTCGACAATTAGTTATAGAATAAACACAATTATACATTTTTTATTATCTTAAAAGTTTAATGGAAAAGTTAAAATTTTTCTGTTCATTTATTTATTTACATTTAAAAAATTTTGATTAATCTTTAACAGATTTTACTGGCAAAAATGTTTACAGTAAGAACTTTTTTCATTTTATTTTGCATTCAGTCCGTCAATGAACTGTCACGTTTCTGCCTCAATTTCCCCTACCATTTAATGCAATATTTGTATGCACACGCCCGGAGAAAAAAAATTTTTAAAAGCTATTGAGCTCCCGAAGGCAATTTTCAAACAGATGTCTTAGAGGAATCATTATGCAAAGACACATATGTAAATATGTTGAATTTTTTTACTAAAAGAATGAAAATGTTTCTGCCTGGCCCACGATGTCACTCGATATCGTTTTCTCATATAAATACATTTAAAACAAAAACAAATTTCAAAATTTTGTTTTAAATACATTTATATGAGAAAACGATATCGAGTGACATCGTGGGCCAGGCAGTTTATATTCTCTTTCACTTGTGACGAACAGTATAAAATAGAAATTTGCACAAGACAAAGAAAAATGTATCCAAAAGTCAAGATACTAATTATTTATTACACCACTTTTTGGTTAACAGTTTTGCGTTGTTAGTTTGGAATATTTTTAGTAAATATTGATTGCAATAAAAAAATGAAAACAATATGATTCATTCACACGTTTTATAAAAATAAATTTAATTTGTTTGTATTTTGTACTTTCAGTCATTACTATGTAAATCATTTATAAACAAAATTAATTTAAAATGCTGACACAATAGATATGGTGTGATATTCCATTGCGTCGCTATTCTTTTTGTTACATTTGTTTGTTTCTTTGAAATTGAATCCATATCATTTGAATATTTATTTATTAATATAGAAAAGTGGAACAATTAAGATCTTACCTTAAGTCTGTTTTCTCAAACTGCAAGGCAGCTGTTTAACTATTTTGTGTGCTCTTAAATATTAAAAAAAAATCTGCATGCGGCCAGAAATACAGTAAAAATTGTAAGAAATCCCAATTATGGGATTTTCAAAAAAATTCTTTAGGATTTATGACATTTTCATTTAATTAATTACAATATATTCCTTTTGAAAATATGTATTGATAAATGAAAATTTTGAATCATATTTTGTTTAAAATTTTTATGCCACTGAAATTTCATTATAAGAAGCAAAAATTTAGTTATACATGTCTCGAAGCGGCAGATGTACGAGTGCTGTTAGCTAACTCCCCGAGTAGTTAAAGAAATGTTTTTTTTTTTTTGGCAAATAAGTGTTATATGTATATCTTACAATAAAAATATTTAACATTCTATAATTTTAAAATTTTGTTATTCTTAATTAATTGTTATCCTGAACATATGCAGATGATATCGAAATATTGAAAAATAAATAATAAATAAAAATTAACAATTTAATAATAAATAATACTTTTCAGGGCCTTATTACAACTTAACGATAAAGTTCCCAATAGTTAACCTTGACATTAGCTAACGTGAACGATAAAGTGACCTTTAAAGTTTTTCCATTATTACAACTGTCAGATAAAATAAAAAATCTAATATATATATATATATATATATATATATATATACATATATATATATATATATATATATATATATATATATATATATATATATATATATTGTGGCAACATTGCGGTGGATACCGACTACTATTAGTGGTTTTAAAAAAGCGTAGTGGCAACGATTTACTTTTGTTTATTTCTTAAATTGAAAACGTTATTATCCTCTCTGCTTGTTAAATTATTTTGTTACTTGCGTTGAGTGCTTTTGTTGTTTGCATTGAAAATAATGTCGAAGCTAAATATTTTGACAATAAACTGTCATTGAAGTTACCATATCTTCGGCAGAAAATATGGCAGCTTCAAATTCTTATTATTCACTTATAAAGTTACCATGAGGATGAAGTAGATATTAGCTTATTTGTCGCTTCTTATGTTAATATTAATTTGTAATAACCAAAAACCATTTATCTATCAAATAACATCCTAAAAATAACTATTTCTAAGTTCTAATAATGGGCCTTAAAGTTATTATTTTATAAAAAAAAAAAGTCTGAAGGCTTCATTAGTTTTTACTTTCTGTTGCTGTTCTGTGCTGTCAAGTTCTGTAGAAAATATTTTGTAATTACTTGTTCAGTTAATGGAATCAGCTGTTTTTAAAAGCAAAAGGTAATCAAAACAAATAAATTGAAATTGTGAAAATAAATAATTTTGTGAAAAATTGTGAAATAAATTAATTAATAGTTCAAAAAATGAATATTTTGTGTGACACTGACACTGAATTATCGAATGTGGACGATGTAATAGTTGTTGGAATGAATTTTATAAATATTTGCAAAATGCGCACAATATTTGAGATTAAATTTGAAACAATTATAAATGCAAACTCTTCATTTTATAATTGTGAACTTGTAAACAAGTTCAAGCATTATTATCGTTAAATCAAGAAAAGGCCCTTTCTTCTCCTCTTATCAATTAGGAGCCAAACAATAATTCTTCTTGATACGAAATAGTTAAAGCAAATATTGTAATTAAAAAAAAATTACAAGATAGAAACCAATGCGATAATGATAGATAAATAAAACGAAACAAAAATAGCGTTCTCACCCCTGCCGTGAGACAATGGGGGTGGGTCAGTAATAGTGTGTAGCTGCATGTCAGGCCTCAGAAATTTCGATATTTTCAATGGAAATATTCTCCCTTATTCTGTAACTATTTGCCAATGTCACGTCAAGACAATATCCAAAATAGATCGTTTCTGTGTTACTTTTATTCAGTGATTGACAATTTAGCCTCGTGCTTGATTCAAAGCCTTAGAGAGTATTCACAGGCAGTCAGAAGTAGTTAATTGCTGTCCTTAAGGAGTAGATAACTGCGCTATTTTTTTGGACATTGGATATTGTGTTGACGTGACGTTGACAAATAGTTATAGAATAAGTGAAATTGATTTGGAATTTGTCACAACTTTCAGTATTGCCAAGTTAACGATCCTAAGCGTAAAGTGCAGACTTGGCTTCGGTCTAAAAAAGGAATGCTCCTTTCTTGAAAAGCAAAACTCAGTCTCTTGACTTAAACCCGAATAAGTACCATATGTGGCCTCATATGAAAGAAACTCTTAACATCTGAAGAGCTTTTTTTAACAAAGCTCAGCTGGAAAAAGCTATAAAATAGGAATGAGTTAAAATTAATTCAATAAAGTGCCCTAAAATAGTAGAATACATGACAGGTCGACTTTTACCGGTCAAAACCAGTCAAATCTGAAACGAGTTGACTGAAAAACTTACTGAAAAAAAAGAAATGGTGCGCCAATAATTATATTATACACACACACAATCTCCCAGTTTATTTTGAATTGCAAACTTTTTCCTGATTTGTTGTTGTTGTATTAAAATGCCTCCCTATGAATTTTATAAAATATTGCTTATCTTTAAAAATTGCAATAAAGAAATAATCTTATTATGTAATTAAGATTTATAGGCTAATTATTGGAAATTTTTGTGTAAAATCAGGAAGACAAGGCACAAAGGAAGGTCAACATCAGTACACAGCAGAGCAGAACAGCTGTTTTCGAAAGCCGCTACACTTCCATCATCAGTACTCATGTGTGTTTTTGTTTGTCACCAGTTTTTAAATTTTTGTTTTTTTCCCACTTTAAAAGTGGGCGTGTTAAAATAAGGACCTGATTTTAATGTAGAAATAGAGATGGCCAAAAACACAACCCTTGAAAAAGTTAGTTTGGGAACTTGTTTGCCCTAAAAAATGAAATATTTAGAATTTTATTAATTTTTGACTCTTAAATAATTCCCAAAGAGCTAAAACAAATGTATGTATGTATATGTGTGTATGTAGGAACATGTTAAAGCAAATAAATTAAATACAAAGTAAATTTTATATACTACCCGGTAGGAAATGACAATAATTACTCGACTCACTACTGACATTATGGCCGGTAATACTGACTTACTAAGCCTTTTACAATGTTTTGTGCTAAAGAGATTTAAGGCGTGTGTACCATTGAGATTGCTCTAGATCTATAAAAACCTAGGCGCATGTGTAGACATTGTAACCACAAAATCACTATTATTTCCACTAAAAAAATCGATACATGCCTCAAAATAAAACAAAAAGAACTATATTTTTATTGTCATTAAAAGTCTTTAATCACAGCGAAAAATATATAAGCGCATTGATGACATTGACATAATAAGTGTGCACAAAGTGTTGACTTGTCTACTCTTGAATTTTAGGTTTCTTCTGGGGATATATATATGTATATATATATATATATATATATATATATATATATGTATGTATATATATGTATATATATATAAATATATATATATATATATATATATATATATATATATATACACATATATATATATATATATATATATATATATATATATATATATATATGTATATATGTATATACGTACATTGAATTGCGTAGCATAAATTCTCTTTCAAGAGAAAAAAAAATTTAAAATAACTACGCATTTTGTTATTTATAAACAAAAGCTGTACTAACGAAAAACATTACAATCAAGTATTTTCTTTATCAATATGTTTATTTATTTAAAAAAAAATTCGTGTGGGAGTGGGGGTGTGTTTCTTGCATATGTATATACTATGTATGTATGTACATACGTGTGTGTGTAAGCATGTACATACATATTTTTCCTTATTTGTCGTGATGACATGATTAATCGAACGATTAATAACATTCGAATGTACATAAATGAGTACAAATATATGTATGTACATAGTATGTATGTGTGTAAGTATAGTTATATATACGTATGTATGTTTGTGTGTGCACACACTGACCTACATACTTTTGATTCACAGTTTAATTTAATCGAAAATTGTATTTCGATTAATCGATTATTTATAAAGGTTTTCCATAAAACCTAAAAAATTATTATGAACTCCATAATTTGTTACTGAAGCCCTGTCTCCTTACTTTGGTAATAAACTTTTACCTGAAGGAAGATCCTGGCGTCAAGTGTCTCCAAGTCACCATATATGTCGACTTGTTCTGTCACATTGTCTACAATTTTGTAAGAAGGCCAAAATCATTGAATGGTTCTAAAGACACTATTATCATTGTGCTCATCTTGTAAAAAATTTTAAATTTGTAGATTAGAATTACTAAAATGAACTAGTGAATATCTTGTTCCTATAATAACTAGTGTATACTTCTAGGGTCACAAGTTAATTACCAATGACAAGCAAACTTTTAATTTCTATAAAACATATTATTGTTGTAAAATGTAAGTAGTGAGGAGGAGAATAGTAAGAGATAACTCTTGTTATTGTTTGCTGCAGGAAGTAATAAAAACTACTGAGGGAGGAGTGACAAAAATATAAAATTTTTAAAACTTCTAAAATCTCAAAGTGAGCAATTTTGAAAAAAATGGTGGCAAATAAGTCTGCAGTTTGATAAAGTTTTTAAGAAGTTTAAGTTTAAGTTTACAGTTGGCACTTTAAATATTTAATGACGAGCGGAGGCATTAACGTTCACTTGTACTTACAAAACTACAAATTATTTAAACAATAAAAGTTTGGCTTTGGTACAAATGGAAAATAAAATTCACAAAATGACGAAAATAATCAAACGGCAGCAAATTAGTATAAACTGTATTACCATCGGTTTAATATAATTCTCGTATACAATTTCCTAATAAAATTGGTATAAATAAAAACTATTATCACATTCAATGCAGCCACCTAATAATCAGTGATGAGTATCGATGATAAAAGTGTGGCGGCTTTCGAAAACGGCTGTTCTGCTCTGTAAATTGGATAATAGAATTGGTGTTGACTTCTCCTTGTGCCTTGGAATAGTTATCATGTCTTTCTGAATTAAATCTCTTTACGAACGGATTAAATAGTCATATTTAACCCGCAACAAACAAAGTATACATATAATGTATGTGTGGAATTATAAACCTATTTATACAACTGCCATTTGTGGTGAAGGATAGAAAAAAAATTTTAAATGAGATATATAATTTTTACATTGACGCTTTTAGGGAGTGGAATTAAAAAATAAAAAGATTAGCCAAGAAGATCACTTATTTTTGGCAACACAATTTATCGAATGATGATTTACGTAAACACAACATACGAGGATATGATGTATTCATATATTTGATAATAGTATTGACTTATTCGATTCGTTATGCATGCTTAACTACTTGCATATGTATGTATGTGTGCTGTAACTACATATTTCTTTCTCAATATAATTATTCTGAATGAATATCTGTACCAATTTATTATAGTTTTATTTAATTCAAATTAATTCGATTTTGCAAAAAAAAAAAACTGAAAAATAACGAAAACTAAATTTTCCTTTTTGTTATTGAACCACAGCCAATAATATTGAGTAACCTTGAACCTGAGGAATAAAATGAAAGCAGATAAAGGGTGCACAAATATTAGGCTAGGAAGTAAATTTCTTTAAAAGCACATCTTCATGCCTTTCCATGTTTAAAATGTTGCAAGATTTTACTAAATATGGAGCTTTTTGGCTTACAAACTGAATTGAAAGATTTTCATTAAACCGTCAAATTTATACTCCTATTTTTATATTAAATTTCAAAATTAAAAACTTATGTATATCGCAATAAGCAAAAACGTTATATTCGACCGTGTCGAATCTTAAATACCCTCCAAATATTTAGTAAGTGAATTTAAAATGTTTAACTTGGTGGGACAGAGTTCCTTTATATAATATCGTACGTCAACACCCACTAAAGGGAGCGGGGTTCAAAAATAGACAATATCATGTTTTCCACAGATGAACGTATGGGCATTGCTAGACCGTCTTAGACTTCATCACTAATCAAGAATATACATATTTACTTTGTAGGGACCAATTTCCTTTGGAGGGTATAAAAGCTGTATTTTGGCGGGGTCGCTCTGGCAAGGGCTGTGGGGGAAACGTTTCACCTTTATCATAAAACTGTAAAAATAAATGCTTGGGATAATTATACACAAAATACAATTTTTTTATTTATTTTTTATAGGGTCATTTACGGGGCAAAGGTGGGAAGGGGGTAGGGCAGAAACAGGCAGTCATAAAACTAAAAATAAATGCTTGGAGGGCAGAAATAGGCAGTCATAAAACTCTAAAAATAAATGCTTGGGATAATTGTATACAAAATTAAACATTTTTTTTGGTAGGGTCATATAGGGGGCAAAGGGGGAGGAGGGGATAGGGCAGAAACAGGCACTCATAAAACTATAAAAATAACTGCATGGGATAATTGTATACAAAATTAAATTTTTTTTTTGGTAGGGTCATTTAGAGGGTGAAGAGGGAGGAGGGTGCTTAAAAATGTTATTTTTAAGGAATGTAGGCTTAAGTAAAACAATTTGTTAAATTTTTTTGCTATTTTTGCATATAATAACGCCCACTAAAGTGGGCGGGATCCAAAAATAATTTTGTTTATATTTTATGGCTCCAAGTTTAAGGTGTTGGACCGTATTTGACATAAAAAAATATATCATTTGCTTAACAAAATAACCAAAAAACTTTAAAAAATATGTTGTTTTTTCTGGGTTGGTTTAGTTCTTCTTAGGGGAACTTTTTTCCCTCTTGCCCGATTTAGCCCATCTCCGAACTTAACCTGATCTAAACTTCAAAATATTTTTATACCAAATTTCAAGAGTCCAACTCTTTTCGTTTGGACTGAATTGTGATTTCCACAGACGAACGGACGGGCGGACATGCTCAGATCGTCTTAGATTTCATCACTGATCAAGAAGATATACAACTTTATGGGGTCTGAGATGGATATTTCGATGCGTTACAAACGCAATGACATAGTGAATATACCCTCCAAATTCTTTTTTGTAGGGTATAATAATTGCTATAATGGTTATTGTGGAATGCATTGATGATAAAAGCAGAGAAAAGCGACGAAGAATTTGGTCAAAACGATGGTTTTTTGACAGCTGATTAGGAGACTGGAACACATACCGCACAATCGAATTGAAAAACCTACTAGTCAACTTGAAAAAATTAAAATCCTTTGATTTTTCTTCAACCATCTCGACAACTGTCAGACTAATCAAATGACCAAGACATACACGGCTTGATTTGGGCAACAAGCAACTCAGTCGCCAATTACCTTGAAACGTGCTTAAGAATTAAAATTAAATTAAAGGAATTGAAATTAAAATTAAGTTAAACAAATTTTCTATCTTCTCATCTTTTTTCATCTGTCCTGTCACTACTGTCACTTCTTTTCTGCTTCCGTCGCAATCTAGTGTATATGTAGTGGTCTTCCGTTTTACTTAAATGAAAAGGAAAAAATCCCTGCATTGAAATATATTTTGTATTTATTCTTTACCAACAAAGCAATCAATATTGAGCCGAATGAAGAATAAATCTGAATCACGGAGTCTAAAAGTTAATCATTATTTGGGTGATTTAATTTTTTGAATCAACAACGAATATGTGTTTTTGAGCAGTTTTAATTGTTGATTAAATCTGAATGTTTTTGTAATCAAGCAATGCCGTTCTCTGTTACACACATACATACATACATGCAAACACTGCATGAATACTTTGTAATGATCATCTCGAGAAAAAAGAAATAATCCGCTGTGTAATCAAGATTATCTAAATGTAAATGTTAATTAGCCAGCTAGCACTTTTAGAATTGAAATTATAAACTCATGACTATGTGTGTGTGTGTGTGTACATATACATATGTGAATTGATGTATAAACATACATATATAAATAAGCATGTATGTAAGATTAGAATTGTTTGCTTTTTTTCATAAAATTTATCATCAGTGCTGCCACTTCAAAAAAAATATTCTAACCAAAATATTTGAAAAAGTTACCAAATTTGAGAAAAAATAACCAAAATTATAATGCACTGCTTTATTTGGAAAAAAAACATAAAAATTTATTTGAAGTTGGAATGAAATGCAAAGTTAATAATTACAAAACAAGAAATGTAATTCACAGGAATGGTTAGCATATCTGTTATTACATCAGACATGTATATTCATGGCGAATTCGCCTTGTGTATACAGTCGAATCCGTTTTAGCGCAACACGCTTATTGAAAAAAATCGGATTACTGAAAGCGATACAAATCCCGGCAGCTAGTCTTATTCACTTCGCTTTAGCGAAACATCGCTTTGTTGAAAATATCGTATTACTGAAAACCAAAAGCAAGCCCACAACTACGTTTTGTATGAAAGTTACTTCGCTTTAGTGCAAAAATGAACAATGACATCGAATCGATTGCATAACTTAAGGCTGAAAAAATTGTGCATGTTTTGTCCGTTAAAAATTTAAATGGCAAAATTTATTTGTCCTTTTCGCTCTCATGTACATTATTTTATATTTATATTATATTGCCAATGCAAGTGGCTAAACATTTGATATAAAAAGTATTGTTCTACTGATTTTAATCAGTACGCTTAACGGTAAAAAATTTCAGTAATCTGAACTTCATTTTGAGAAAATATCGGATAACTGACAAAAATTGGGTTTCGGTTATTTCCAGTAAAGCGGAGTCGAAATATACAGTACAATTGAACAAGTTTTAAAACCGTAGACGTAATTACCTTTGCGTTGATATATTACAAGTCCGTAGCATTAATATATAAAGCATTTAACTAATAAACTTCTTCAAAATTGCCTTACTGTAAATTCTTCCAACAAGATGCCTACTATGCACTTCTCATACTTGCACTTAGGCTCAGTAAAGATTTCTAATTGTTTGTTAGTGATTGTATTAGTTACGATGTTTTTTGTGCCACACCGTGAATTCTCACAACAAAATGCCTACTATGCACTTCTCATAATTGCACTTAGGCTAAGTAAATATTTCTAATTGTTTGTTAGTGGTTGTATTAGTTATGATATCTATTTTTGCGCCACACCGTGATATTAAGCGGTACGCTTAAATGTAACAAATTTCAGTATTCCGAACTACGTTTTAGAGAAAAAAAATCGGATAACTGAAAAAATTGGGTTTTGGTTATTTCCACTAAAGCGGAGTCGACTGTATTTTTAATAACACAGAATACAAACAAGTAAATAACAATGTCAACAATTTTATAAACCGTGATTTAAAAATTTAACAAGTAAAATGAAAAAAATATTCACATCTTGGTCTTATCCTTAAAAAAATAGCTGCAATTAAAATACACTCTCTATTATGAAGTTATTGATGAAAGATTATTATGACTTTCTGAAGACCTTCGCTTTCTGGTCGAAGTGATATTTGAAGCTATTCTTTTGATATATAGTGTGAAGTTTTCATTGGTTTTTCACCATGGAATATGCTAAAGATGTCGAAATTTTGGTTGACTGATTCCATGTGATATTTTTTCGGAATTTACGGTCATGAAATATGTATGTATGTGATAAAACAACCCTCGCAAGACGGCCAAATACCTCAGTCGCCGTTGTCACCATATTTGGACCCCTGCAACCTGTTATTGTTCTCAAGGTCGAAGAGACCCATGAAAGAACGGCGATTTGGGACCATTGAAGTGGTAAAAACCGAAACGATGATAGATCTCAAGGTTATACCAAAAAGTCTATATCAGAACTGCTACGATAATTGGAAAAAGCATTGACACAAGTGTGTTCGCCTTATTTTTTAACACGCCCTGTCTTGGGTCATGATGTTGGTACAAAAAATTCCCATCTAAGCCCATCTTTGTAACACTGTGACCCAAATTAGTTTTATTTTTTATTTTAAATACGAATTCTTGTCCATTTTATTGTATTATTTTTATAAATATTTTTTTTTAACAAACTCAGCCCGCGAAGCTGGCTGTTAGCTGAAGCAGTTAGCACGAGAGTATGAAGCAGAGGGTCCTGAGTTCGTGTCATGAATATTGTATCGAATTCTTCTGATCAGCATTAGTGAGTGCATGGTTGTGTTAGTTGTTGTCTGTCAGCCTGTTTCAGTGATGAAGGCATAGCACTGGTCATTGAACATAACTGGCAGCGGTTGTCGCTATCGTGCACCAAAGAGCAGAGGAACACCACCCTCCTTCGTCGGCCCTGTAGCAAAAAATTACCCTGCGAAGTAAAAGGTTCAAATAGCTACAAAAATTCTGCATATTTGCTCATGTGTCCCCTCAATACTATTTCCTTCTTTCTAGTTCCGGCGCAATGCACTGCATATGTATTGCTCATTCCCTAGAGCCGTGGTACGAGTTAAACAAAAAACATAATAATAACGGTATAAAACAATATAGGAGCAGAAAAAAAGGAAACGTCGCTACCGATATCGAAATTTAATATATACTAATACCGACATTTAATATATACTAAGATCCGTAAAGCTGGATTCACCCATTGTTTCGGAACAATTTTTTTATATGTAGTTTGACGTCTCTCTTTTTGAGAGAGAGAGAGAGCGAAAGAGAGTTAACTTGCTTCGGAACCAGGGCTGCCATAAATGCCGATTTATCGGCATTTTGACGATTTTTTACTCCAAAAATTTCAATATGCCGATTTGCTAATTTTACCCCTAAAAAATGCCGATTTTTTAATAATAGTGTGGAACATATTTTATTATATTTATATTCTTCTTTTAATAACAATTCAATTGCCTTGTTGTAGGTGTGCACGAAATTCCGATGTTCCTTAGAAAATAAAACTTTAAAAGAAGGAATTCTTTATTCTAAAGATTATTTGAAAATGAAAAACTCTAATTGCGAAATAAATAACGATTTAATAAAAATGTCAAAATCTAATATATATGATTGATTTATGAAAACCACATTATTTCCAATTTTTGTATTATATTTACGAATTTTGTTCAAAAATTTTAGGATAATATTCTAAATTTTTAATTGTATATTGTATAACTCCTATTTTAGAACCTACGAGTAGAGTTAATTTTTAGGATATTCTGAAATATAATAGCAAAATTTTGAAATACTATTGGAAAAGACGTATATATTTTAATTGGAACGAAGTTCCTTATGAGACGTTGCGGAGGGGTACCCTAACCGGGAAGAAACGTCCGTAACGTAAGATATTTTGTTTCTAACGTATGAGTAATACAATTCCATACAAACAATTATTAATCATACGCAGCCGGGCCGTGACAGAATTCAATTTCGTTTGGGAACAAAACTGATTCTGTATTTTCGTTGATCGGCGAAAAGAAAAATCCTAATAAAAAATGTATACCCGAATAATTATTTTCTTTATACCTCGAATAGAACTTAAAATTAATATTTTTATAATAAGGAACTGCGTTCCTATCCGGTGTCCCACGACACCACACATCTTTTTTAATTATTTTATACTGTTTTATAAAAAGTAAGTTGATCTTATGTATTTTTTTTAAGTAAAAGTCATTCTAAGTGAATAAAATAATAAATCGTTTCTTTTAAATTGCCAATTGGGAGATTAAACGAAACCCCAAAATAATTTCAAAACTTGTGAGGTGCAAATTTATTGATCTATACATGCTGTTTTATGTATAATATTTAATAAATTATATTGAATTGTTTTTGTTTATATGTCAAAATAAGTTTTTTAATTAATGCCGATTTTTTGCGGATTTTAAGAAATGAAAGTGCCGATAATGCCGATTTTTTTGGGAAATTTGCTGATTTTTCACGAAAAATTTCTGGCAGCCCTGTTCGGAACATGAATTGGTTTAATTCAGTGGTGGGCACCGTCAATGCATTGGTAAATTGTGTATGTGTTGATCTTAAGAGCTACCCAGCCAACACAAAGCCAAACGTTTGAAAGATTGTATATTTATACATAATTAGCAATATTTTCTAGGTTGAAAAAAACGTTGATTACGTAATTAAAAATAATGATTATTAATTAAAAATAAAACTTTTTCTAAGTAAACAGTCAAATGAAAAAAATTGAAAGAGATAGGGCAATAATTTGTTACGTTTTCTATTAAAGGAAAAAATAAATAAATAAAAGAATAGTTTCTTGCTGGAATATTTGCCAAAACAAAAAATACGCGTTTGGATGTATCAAACTTAATAAGGTTTGATATATGTCGGCATGGAAGATCATTTTCATATGGGAAAGATATTCAAAATATTTTTGATAAGATTTTACACAGACTAATTAATAAGGCTAGGTGTATTACTAAATTATGGGAATTAGTATAGTCCGTTATTGGAGAAAAATTGTATAAAAGGCATTGTGTGTAATCGAAAGCATTGTTTATGACAAAATATTTTTCGCATGTCATCATGACTGAAATTGTTTGCTGGGCAAATATTCTGGAAAAAAGATATAATAAAATTCGTAAGCATCCGCCTGATACTCATTCGTCGCTGTCTCAGCGACGACTAAATTAAAGAGGGTAAGAATACGTGTGAATGACCTCAGCACAATTGTGCTATGAAACGCCCGTATCTGGTTTAATTTTAATTTTTGTTCTGAAACATTTTAACTGTGATGCCAGCTACTTTAAATTTTTAAGTAAAGTTGAACTGAAATGCCACATCATATTATATGTACATATGTGACCTGCTCCACGAAAAGGGACCTCTGCGCCGAAATTTTTTTTTTTTTACTTTTTGAGTGATTCTTATAGGAAAAAAACTGCTCTTTCAAATGCCGCAAACCGCAAGTTTCTATGTCTTAGTTTTTTTTACAAATCACCTGTAAAGATGAACATAATTAATCAAAAAATTTAAAAATGTGATATAAACAGATAATATACATATATAATATTATCTAGTAATTTTGAAAACAAAATTAGTTAGAAATAATTTTCATAGAGGCAACACTGCATAGTGAACATCGTACAAAGTACCAGAGAGTCGAAATACATCGCCAGATGATCAGGTTGACGAAAGAGTTGCATAACCATGCGCAAAACACGGAAAAACGAAGCGCTTTTTTTAAACGCGTTTTTCTCAATAACTTCTTTTCGGCGCAGAGGTCCCTTTTCGTGGTGCAGGTCACATATGTATAATGAAATACAGAACTTGTGTTATATTGTTTGTTCTATGTATAATAATTTTTTTAATTTAAAATTTGTTTATTACACAATAAAATATATGAGTGTGACGGACAAATTTTTTCTTCCGAACCAATAGGTGAATCTAGCTTAAGTGTTCGTCTTTTGGTGTCTTTTTTGTTTTAGTCCTTCTCTGCTGGGAACTTTAATTGTGTTTTATTGCGTTATTTTGTCTGCTATACCTTAATTTCTGTTTGCATATTTCCAGGACCTTCAATACGTTTAGTTGTTGTCCTTTATGTTGCTAATACATTAACTGAATTTTCCTGTTATATTCTTGTTATTCGCGTAATTTGTTACCTGAGCTGCAACAGTTTTTCTCAATTTCTTGTTGTTTTTTTTGTCGGTGCCGCATGTCCGTTCTTTTAGCCTGTTGCTCAAGTATATGCGAGTACTTGCAAATTTGTAAAGTAATATGTTAAAAGCAATTTTTTTTAAATTCCTTTGGAATCGATAGAGACTTTAATTCTTGAAATACCAAAATATTTGGCTTTTTTGAGGATATATACACTGAAAGTGTACTCGTACGGATCTTCCCAGAAATGAGGACGATTATTGCAATAAATTTTTGAATTTAGAGAGCCACCCAAAAGTACATATAAAAAGAAACAAATAATTGTAGTAGATAGATCTTCACTGCTGTAAGCGAATTTATTTCTGCTCTCATACGAGAATTTCTAATTTTTAGAAAGTACTGAGACTAACTACTGTGTCTGCGCATGTGTGTGTGTGTGTAAGGATAATATTGAAAGAAGATTTGGCAGGTTGTTTGATAAATAACATCCCTCATGCTGCACCTGAAGTAAATATGTATATGAAAGAAGTAAATATGTATGTATGTATGTATATGAAAGATAATTATTTAGGCGCAGGTAGTTTACTTTCAAGCTGCATTCGTAAATAAATATCAGTCTACTACGAGCCGCCAAAAACTGAAGAAGTTCTTCTAAAAACCAATCGGTGAAATCTACTTTTAAAAATAGTGATTGTACTGAAAATATTTTTAAATACATATTCAAATTAAAAACAATAGAAATTAACAATTATGTGAAAGATTTTGGATTGTTGCGCTTTGCAATTAAAAGTATTTTTATTTTAAAAATATTTCGAAATACTCTATAGGCCTTCACAAGCATAAAAAGTAAGCAAAGAGATCGGAAAAAAAGGAAGTTTCAGCAAATTCTTAAAAAAATATTTTTTTGTCATGATATTTAATTAAGATTTGAAATTTATTTTAAAACAAACTTTTCTTCAAGTACGTTTATAATAAATAATTTAGCTTTAAAGTGTAGCTTAAAGCGTAAAAATGAAAAACTAAAATGCCACTTCCAATCTTTTGACATTCGCATATATTTTTATTTACTTCCAGGTTGAACATACGACCATTGGGCCTATTCTTTTTCACAGTATTTTGCTTTTGGGTTCTCAAACACTATTGCAGTGTACGGATAAAAACGCCGCCGGAATTACAAACATATTTAACGACAGCGCAGCATCGTATACTGGATTTCAGGAAAAGGAAACCGGCCATGTTTGCAATTACAGCAGCCACTTGTTTAGTGCTATTTGCAATGATGGGTAATATAGTGTTCTGTGGAATCATTTTGTATTCCATATTGGCATCAGGCATATTCACAGCGACAGAATTCACGATTTTTAATCGTGATAGACAAGGTAAATATGACAACGATAAAAGGATGTGTATTGTATCCTGTGAAGTTGATTTTTGATTTTTGTATATCTTATCTTTTAGGACTGGAAGGGCTAACAATTGAGGAATTGGTAGATGAAGTGCTGCCCGAAGAATTCGTGCTCGAAGCAAATGCATCCAACATGTATGTGCTAGAAAGAGCAAGTGATTTGTCATCGGCGACATTCCCTACAGACGATGGTGAAGATGATGAGGACCGAAGCGACGAAGTACCCTCTGAGCTTTTAATACCAGACCCTATACCAGAGATTGATGAAAATTCCACCGACGATGATCAGGATGATTTACTGCCCACAATAGAGCTGCCCACATCACATAATCTTCAATCAACCTCCACTACTCCCGCCACCGATTTATTAGCTACAACCTCGCAAGCTAATGCAACTATAGAATTTAAAAAAGGCCACTTTAAACGTGATTCTTCCCTATCGACATCATCGTCTTCGGAGGAAAGTCTTTCGAAGGGCTTACAGTTTCCTGACCACACTGCAGTTGATGGTCCTAGAAAGTCTGATAGCTCAGCGACAGGTAGCCAACAAATGGCCAATGATCTGGTAGCCACGGTTGTGAGTTCACAAACTCAAGCTTTGCTAGCCAATAGCCGTAAGCTAATACCTAGCCTAATGAGTGGCCTAGTACAAGGAGTTTTTGGAGGGGCTGGCTCAGCTCCGGCTGTGCAAAGTGGATCTGCCACTTATCCCCCAAATAGACGTATAGTGACCGCTTTAGACTCATCCGATGATAGTGACTTTGAAATACTAGAACGTGAAGATTGTCAATAACTAACACTCTGAGAACATCAAATAGAATCCTTAGACCATTTATAATTTCAAAACAAAACTCATAAAAGTTATCTGTGAATTGTTAGTAAGTTATTATTTTATGTTTTTTATTACTTTTATTAGTTTTGTTTAATGTGCGCTTAAAATAAGTTAAAGTTGTACCAAAAAAAAATAATAAACTTGAATTCTTGTAACTAGAGGCCGTAACAGTTAAGATTACACAAAAAAAACATTAAATAATAGTTATTTTTTAACAATATATTTTCCGGTCAAACACAAAAGTTAACATACCGCTGATATGGGACTTTTTATAACCGGCTTATAACTTCTTTTCGCTCTTGCTTTTAATGATAAAAGTAAATTTTGAAAAAAAAAACTATTAATGAAAATATTTTAAGATTATTCTTCCCTAGCTAACAAGCGTCACAGGCAATATCGAATATATTAATTTTTTTAACTATAATTTCGAAAATAACTGTTACTTACAATCCCTAATTATAATATTGTATATAAATCGATCGATCTTTATAAAAAACAAACATCGTATTCATAAAGAATTAATTTGGTTATGAATAGTACTTTAAGAACATTTTATCTGAAAATTTCAAACTAAAATACATATCAAACCTAAATTAATTTATATGAATACGGCATTAAAATTGTAACATTGCAAATCCAAAGGCATAAAGATATTTAAAATAGTGATTAAGCAATATTTTATATCTCTCAAGCCCTTCATGTGCATTTGCAATAATTTTAAAAACATTTTCTATTTCGACTCGGACTGCAAATCTATTTCACAACTGAAATTGGCACCATTGAAAAACTCAGTTATTCTGCCTTATTACCGTTCTCGAATCGACACGAGCGTTTGTAATAGATTAAAGAAAAATCTTGTATTTTTCTTTAATCTATTACATTCTTTCGAGTCGAATCGAGAACCGTAATAAGGCCCATTTAAGAATAATAATTCTTATGTCATTGCAATAGAGATAAGTGCTTTTAAAATGTGCATTTTAAAAACTTTTAAAAATAGTTTTTAACATAATACTTTTTTTAAAAGTAAAAAGAAAGGTTTTATTTGACTATAGGATAATTAAAAAAAATTAAAAAAATCAGTTCAGAACTACTTTTAGAAGTTTCCTTAAAATAAAAACAACAAAATATAATGGATTGTTTAAAAATTTAACAGTTATTCTTGTTATTTCTTACACATTTTTAAATGCTCTAAAATTCAATGGTGCATCTATAAATATCTACTTATATATTAATTGGCAAACAATATATATTTCGTACTAAATATAATAAATAACTTTGTTTGCTTTTAGTTTATTATTGACTACTGTTCTTATGCGGGCTCCTAAGGTCACATATCTTTTTAATTTTTGTGCTATTTCACTTAGTTATTTGAATATTATTTGTAATTATAGTTGTACTTATTTCTGTACTTTAAATTTGTAATACATTTCTTTAATGTTCTCGTTCATAGAAAATTAATCAAAGAAAAACTTCAAAACACATGATCTATATTTAAGAAAAGCATTGTATATTTCAAAAAGCAATCTTAAAAAAAATGTGATTAATTTTATTGCTTAATAATGTTTAAAAATTTATAAACGCAAAGAAAGCTAAGGCTTTTCTCAAAAAAATAATATCTTTTATAAGAGCTTTTGTTTTCCAAAATTAAAAATTATAGCATATTTCAATGTTTAGTGCAAAGAATCTTGCAAAATATCTTATCCTTTTATTTGCAATCTAACTGGCATTTTTACAATTGAAAAGTATGAAATAAATAAAGCAATTTATTAAGGAAGTACTATAAATGAATGTGTTTGCATATATCTGGCAGAAAGCTGGAATTTGTGTGTGTGCATGCAAGTAAATTAGTTAAGTTTTATACTTAAGGTTCAAAGTTCTAAACGAATGGTATCTATACACAATTTCTCAAAACGAACTATTCTAGAATATAGAAGGAAAATTATATTCTAGTTTATATATTTAACATAAAATTTTTAAAATTGTTTATCTTAAAGATCCGATAAGTAGGTCTCAGGACACAAATTATTTCAAATATAACATTCAAGAAAAAAAGTCGGTAGTCACATAAATTTCGATTAAATACTTTGGAAAAATTCGGTATAGATATGCCGACAGTGACAACACCATTAAAATATATAAAAATAAAGAAGGAAAAATCGAAAAATGTATGTATGTATGTACTTAACGATTTCAAAGGATTTGAAAATCTTAGCTCAAGTTTTTAGAGAGATGTATTCAATACACAAATTTAAAAGTAACTACTCTGTGACTAAAAAAAGCCGACAAAGTAGCAACCCTGTTTTTGTACGTAACAGTGCTGCCAAGTTTTATATAGTAACAATGACATTTTGTATGTCAAAACTGCAAAACAATGTTTTGGTGTATTTGTGTAGTCTGTAAATAACATTATATTTTACGCACGTGCTAGGCTGTTTATACATCAACATTCAATAAATCTTTTAAACATTAGTTTTATTAAGTTTTTGAAAATGCCACCGATTGCTGAAAACGGCAACTGTTTAATATATCGCGGTAGTAACTTTCTTAAACAACGCCTGATACTCTCCGTACTGAGTGGAAAACCTGTGAAAGTAACACAAATACGTTCTGAGGATGAGTCGCAGCATGGCCTAAGAGAATTTGAAATTGGATTAATACGTCTGCTGGATAAACTAACAAATGGCACAAAAATTGAGTTAAATCCTGCTGGTACTTCAGTCATGTTTTCACCTGGTCTGTTGCATGGAGGACAAATACATCATGATTGCAGCTTGCAAAGAAGTGTTGGCTACTATTTGGATGTTTTGATTGCCTTAGGGCCATTTTGTAAACTTCCTCTCAATGTCACCTTAAAAGGCATTACAAATGGTAAAGATTCCCCATCCGCCGACCATATGAAAGGAGCTGCCTTGTCGGTGTTAAAACGTTTTTTGGTAGTGGACGAGGGTATAGAGTTGAAAATAATTAAGCGTGGCGTGGCTCCGTTGGGAGGTGGTGAGGTTTTGTTTAAATGTCCAGTACGTAAAACAATACGTTCCATTCAATTTGTGCAGCAAGGCATGGTGAAACGTATAAGAGGAACAGTGTACGCGTGCAAAGTTTCGCCGGCGATGGCTAATCGTACTGTGGAGGCAGCTAAAGGAGTGATGTTGAAGTTTTTGCCGGATGTTTATATATACACCGATCAAAATCGTGGTAAGATGTCAGGCAATTCCCCGGGATTTGGTATTTGCTTGCAGGCCGAGACCACCGACGGTGTTTTTTTCGCTGCAGAAGTCAACTCTCATACCAAAGATGATGGCAGAGAGCCCTCAATACCCGAAGATATGGGAAAAGAGTCTGCTTTACGCTTATTAGATGAAATCTATCGAGGCGGTAGCGTAGATTCTGCTTACCAATGGCTGGTTGCTCTATTTATGACTTTGGGTCAAAAAAATGTTTCAAAATTCATGACAGGTGAGTGAAGTTGTGGCCTTTTTAATTAATCGTATGCTAATTGTTCTGTTTTTCCACTGACAGGCCCGTTGTCGTCATATAGTGTTCATTTCCTGCAACATTTACGCGACTTCTTTTCGATCACTTTTAAATTGGAAAACCCTGAGGCAGCTGATGATGAAGATGCTTTGGCAGGTGCTCAAAAAGTTCTGCTGACATGTGTTGGTATTGGTTATACTAATATAAGTAAAAAAGTTATTTAAATTCTATGTTTGCATTATCCCTTAAAGTTAACTAGTCTTTAAAAAGTTTTAGATTTAATTAAAATTAAATAAAGTAATTTAAGATACATACATATATGCATTAGAAATTGTTTTAAATAGCATACAGATGTAATAAATATGTACATATGGAGGTAGTTCTATAATTTTTCAATATGGGTTACACTCACAACAAATCGCAACTGCCACAAAATTGCAGGAGTTACGGGGGAAAATTCGATTCTTAGTACGAGAATGGGGAAAAAGAAAACCCACAATACAAAGCAGTTATTAATATTATGAAAAACAAACCATAATTTTGCATCGTGGTACGGAATAACTCCAAGAGCCAGTACCACATTGAAACTCTCAGTTTGATGTTAATTGCATATAACATTATATCAGTTGGTTACTTTAAGCCAACAGAAAAGAATATTAATTATTTTTCAGTACTAAAAGTTCAAGTTATAATTTTAAATTGAAATCGCTTTATTTCTACAACAAAAATAAATAAATAAAAAATTTAAAAAAAAATTTAAAAATTTAAAGAAAAAAAAAAAAAAAAAAATTTGTATATACTAATTGAAAAGAAAATTTTTGACAAAACTAAATAATTTCCTGAAGAAGCTAACCGATGGTTAGCGAAATATCGAATATCAAATATTAATATAAATTAACCTCAAGACTCAAACAAATATATTATTTATTAAAAAATTTAAAATCAAGAAAGAACAATTAAATTAAAATAAAATCATGTTCTGTTTATTTTAAAAATTTTCATTCATATTTTTAACATTAAAAATATTTTGTTAACAGCTTATTAACATGGTTGGTAATAAGCTTAATAAATACAATATAAAGGAAAATATTTTCAAATACAAATTTATGCATAACAATTGTCTTTTCATATCCCGACTCTTAACACGCAACCAGTAATGGATTTTATGTACATACATACTTATGTACATATGTATGTATTTATGTATGTATTGTACATTTATTATTCATATAATATTTAAATATTTTTGAAAGTTCATTTTACATGCTGCTGTACAATTCAATCAATTTGTTACAATGAATACAAGTACAGTGCATTACTCAATTAACCCACACATTCCACTCAAAGAAATTTACTTCGTATAGCATATCTTCAATATAAGTCTTCATTATCTATAACTAAAATATATATTTATAATAGTTTTTAGGTAATAAAACATTTCACACTATTAGTAATATCACCAGTGCTTTACAGTGTGTTGTGCTTTAGCATGCTCGAGCATGTCTAATTATTTTTTTTTTGGGATCTCATGTATGTAGATGTTAATGTTATGCTATATTAGAAAATTAATTTTAAGAAATTATTTTCATTTCTCACTTAGGTCTCGAAAAACTTAGCAGCCAAAAGCTCATCCGAAAGAAGCTCGTATCCGAATTTTATTTGTTTGTTAAATTGGTTAGAAAAGTTGCATTACGGACAGAGATTTGTAATAAACTTTAAAATTAAAGCGATCGACTAAAAATATGTACTCAAATATTTATTTGCAAGCATACTTTTGGCTTGTAAGGTAATTTTAGTATTTATGAAATCAAATTTACATAATTAAAATGTAGAATAAATTAAATAAGAAATTCATCAAAAGTACTAATTGAAATTATTTCTCACAGAGCAGTTGTTAATCTATAATGCCACCAGTACAAAATTAGAATTAACAGAAATAATTAGCAATAAAATATAATTAGAAAAAATTTAGTATTTTGAAAATTATGCGATACATCTGGAATAAAAGTCAACCGCAGCTTTGCAACTCAATAGTTGAATTGCATTATAAATACACTGAACTGTTGTTGAATTAAATTCAATTTATAATTTTGACCTTAAGCGACAATACCAAGTGAGTGGAGCAAACTGCAAGTATTAAGGAAAACAACGTACAATGAATCCATTTCGATTTTTGTGTGTCCTGGCCGGCTTATTGGCTATGTCTCGTGGCAATCCTACTCAGTCTGATAGTTTAAAGCCTTCAAAATGGTTGGCTCCTACTGATTTAGGAGACATTTCCTCCTTCGACGAGGTTACTTTGGAGAAATTGGAAAAGAAGTCAATTGAAAAAGGAGCTGAATTGATGCAGAAGTGGTGTAAGTTTTCTATCCTGCAAAATCCTTAAGAAAAACTTTTTTTTTAAATTCTGTTGAAAATTGTAGATCACATTTCTAAAATGAATCATCAACTGATCCCCAGTTTTGTGCCGAGTCCCAGCCACATTCCCGTTTACATAATAAAAAGCCACGACAAAAAGGAAACTGCCAATCTGAATGATTTTGTCGATGCAGCTAAGAAGGACCCTAGTTTTGGCAGTGAAGAACTTACTGTTTTTATTACCGGTTTACCCTCTTCAGTTGAAACTGTTAAGAAGGCCAATCACAAATTAATATATGCCTACATTGAACGCTACAACCGTAAACAGGACACCGACAATTACAAACAATTTGATGAAGAAACTGGTGGCCATACTTCCAGTGAAGAAACCTCCTCCGATTGGGCTGAAATAAAAACCAATAGTGGAAATTTGATTGTTATTGATTTGGGCCAGACTCTTGATAAATTTGAGCATTTAGCCATGTTGGATGTGGATAAAGTTGGTGCCATGATTGGCAAAGCTTTGGTTCATTTGGCCAATGACTGTGATGTACCCCAGGAGATTATTCATGTGGTTGCTCAAGGTATTTCGGCGCATGTAGCTGGTGCTGCTGGCGATGAATATACGCGTTGGACAGGTCATAAATTGCGCCGCATCACCGCTTTAGATCCCAGTGAAATTCTGACCAAAGATCCTCATGTTTTAACGGGTTTGTCGCGAGGAGATGCTGAATTCGTGGATGCCATACACACGTCAACTTATGGCATGGGCACCTTGGCAGCTGTTGGTGATATCGATTTCTTTCCTAATGGTCCTTGTGTCGGGGTACCGGGTGCTGACAATGTTATTGAAGCTTCTATGCGAGCCACCCGTTACTTTGCCGAATCTGTTCTACCTGGAAACGAGCGCAATTTTCCGGCCATGGAAGCCAACTCTTTGAAAGAATACAAGAGCCATAATGGTTTTGGTAGACGTGCATTTATGGGCATTGCTACCGATTTTGATCTCAGAGGCGATTATATGCTGCAAGTGAACGAAAAGAGTCCTTTCGGCATGACAGTCGCCGCACATAAACAAAACGGTTACCACTTCCTGCATGACGATTGATTTCAGCAAAAACATTAAACAGGCAATCAATCATTTATGGTAAACTGTTGGGAATTATTTTCACTTCACTTCACGTATATTTATGTTAATGATATGTAATACAAATATTATATTCCGATCTCATCATGTCCCATAATTTTGTTCATGGCTTAAGTATGGCTTCATTTTTGCTCTTGATGAAGTTTCTTCTCTAATATCCTAATTCTGCACGTGATAAGAAAATTCTTTCAAATCTTATTTAGCCTTATTACAGTTGTCGTAGTCGTGTCGAAGTCGATAAAATGTGGCAACGCTTGATATATGTTAAACATTGCATTCGTTTCATTTCGTCTACGAATAGGACAATTGTAATAGGGGTTATTATTTATTCACTGTTATGGCACGCCTTCCACGCCTCCTTTTTCACAAGCCACTACAATAAACCTGTAACGTGCTATGATGCCTTAAAACTGTAATTATTTTACTGCGCGCCAAAATATTGCACCGTCATTTAAACATCGAGCTCAACATGTAGGATATCATTGCAATTGGCTAGAATATGGCTTAATTTTTATATTTGATGGCTTCTTTATTTAACGTTACATTCTAAATTTCATATACTATAATATTATATATCGGATCCTTCCCCTCTTTTGTTGAATTTTTCATGAATAGCAAATAAGTGGTTCTGAAATTTACAAGTCAATTTTTTATTTACATATTTTTCTTTCTTGCTCCTTAATATTATGTTTGCTTTTTTTATTATCTAACTTAAAAGTTACATCTTTATTTTTTTAAATATTTTTTCTGAAACTGTTTTGGTTTTACCCTTAACACTAGAAATATGAACAGCTGCAATTATTTTTATTAAAAAATTAAAATTGATAAATCACTTAATGTAATTTATTTGAGATATTGTATCAATTAATTAATTAAATATATCGTTCTTTTTATTGTGGTTATAGCATTTCATTTATTCTTACAATAAATCATCAGTAGATTTCAACCTAATTTCAATGTATAACAAGTCCTCTTAACTTATGAACAAACTTTCAAGAATTAACTGAGAATTACATAAGAAAATTGCTACATAGAAGGTTTTAAAGTTAAAATTAGTTAATTTTAATACAATTGGTTCCCCTTTGGCAAGTAGTTAAAGTAATTATTAGGGTGAAACGAAAAATAAAATTTATATACAGCCATATCACAGAGTTCAATTCCTTTCGGAACCGGAATTTATTCCATATTTTGGTTATACCATATTTGTATAAACGAAACAATTTTTCAGATTGAAATCATTTTCAATATCATGAACGGGCGTCGAAAATAGATTTCATTCCGAATATTTGTTTTCTTCTTTGTTATTTTTTGGTTAAATCACAATTTTACTTCATTTTGCCCAAAAGGCGTTTATTTCTAATAACTGCGTATTGAAAGGAGTTTCAAATGCGAAGAAGCTTCCGAAAAATCTCAAATCGTATGCAATTAAAAAAATTTTTTTTTTAACAATTTTTTAGGAAAGGGTTACCCCTTTGCAAAAAATAAATTTTTTGGTTGAACCGAATTTTACCCAATTTTTCCCAAAAGGCGTTTATTTCTAATAATCAAGTATTGAAAGGAGTTTCAAATGCGAAGAAGCTTCCGAAAAATCTCAAATCGCATGCATTTAAGACAAAAAAATTTTTTGCCAATTTTTTAGGAAAGGGTTACCCCTTTGCTAAAAATAAATTTTTTGGTTGAAACACAATTTTACCCAATTTTGCCCAAAAGGCTTTTATTTCTAATAACTGAGTATTGAAAGGAGTTTCAAATGCGAAGAAGCTTCCGAAAAATCTCAAATCGCAAAAGACGTAATCAATTACGTTTCCGAATGAAATCAGAATTTGTAATATGGCCGGTAGACACACATGTTTAAACCTTAACAAACATACATACACAATAAGCAGCTGAGAATCTTATTATAAGGACCAAATTCTAGCAGAAAATCAAAAATAAACTTATAAAAAAATAAAAGAAGAAAATTATTTTTGTGCTAGCATCAGGTTGTTACAGTTCTCGTATGGAATTTCCTAATAAAATTTGTATAAATATGAACTGTTCTCATATTCATCTAAGCCACCTAATAAGTGGTGACAAACAAAATACACATGAGTACTGATGATGAAAGTGTAGCGGCTTTTGAAAACAGCTGTTCTGCTCTGCTGTGTAATTTAAATAATTAAAAACTGATGTTGACTACCCTTTGCTCCTTGGAATATTTATCATGTCCTTTTGAATCTACATATTGTTTTTCATAAAATTTAGAGGTTGTCAATCATTAATATGAAAAAAAAAATTAAAATTTTTAAAATTTTTAAAATTGATACTTAGCCTGCATTGTCGTTATTCTACACAATGGCTTCACATCCTGGCCAACATTGAAGTCGTTAACAGTCGCATCCAAAGGTTGATTACTGGAAATTTCAATAACTGATGTCGTGATTCCGATTTTAATCATTTCAATGAGCTCAACATAATTTTACTCTCGTAACTCTAGTCTTCTCTTGTAAAAACCAAAAAATGTTCAGAAAGTTTTTTTGTAAATATTTTACTTATTTAAAATAATGATAAACTTAAATGGAAATATATAATAAGTTATTATTATATCATTAAGTAGAAACGATAATAGTCCTGAATTATATAATTAAGTAGAAAGGACAATAGTCCTGAACTCCTAATACCAAATGCATTAAATTGGTTTGTGGTTAAATGGCAAATGATGAACAAATTCATGTTAATGTTTAATAATTCCATTAATATGAAGTATTTGTAATGAGAACATGGCAACAATAAATCTAAACCAAATAATATTCCGATTGAAAACCTGAATCCTTTAATTCCCCATGTATGAGCTTAAAAGCTTAATTCCAAGGATTCCTTCTCAGAAAAGCTATATAAAAATATTACTTGAAATAAAAGTTGTTATAGGTATAATTTTTAAATGTTCAACATTTATTGCATCTTTTAAACTTAAATGATAATTAATATTCACTAAAATTGTAATTGCTGTAAAAATAGAAATCCTTTTTTCGACAATTTTCAATCAACAAAAGAGTTCATGATCAATGTTTATTCGTAGTCGCGGAAGTTCTTCCATGTCTTATGAATACCATGATAGCTGTTTTGCTTCTGGGCAGGAGTTCTCTTGCCAAATGGACTGTTGGCATTTACCTCCAAGATATAATCACCCTTGGCATCATAGTGGGTAGCAATGCCCATGTAGACACGTTTGCCGTAGCCATCCTTGTTTCTGTACTCCTTCATGGAGTTAGCAGCAACAGCTGGGAAATTACGTTCGTTGCCTGGAACGACAGATTCGGCATAGTAACGGGTGGCACGCATGCTGGCTTCGACAATATTTTTAGCACCGGGAACGCCGGCAGCAGGTCCATTAGGATAGAAATCAACATCGCCGACATTGTGAATGGTACCCATGCCAAAGACGTTGGTGTGAATGGCATCAACAAAGTCAGCATCACCGCGCGACAAACCAACCAAAGTATTAGGATATTTGGCGAACACTTTAGAGGGATCCAATGCTGTGATGCGTCTGAGAGAGCGACCAGTGCGGCGAGTGTATTCATTGCCAGCGGCACCAGCAACATGGGCAGCAATACCCTGGGCAACAACGTGTATGGTTTCATCGGCAACATTGCATTTTTCCATCAATTCCATTAAGGCGGCAGCGATCATGGCACCAGTTTGTTCAATGTCCAACAACACAAGACGTTTGAAGTTGTTCAATTTGGATCCCAAATCGATTACCTTGAAAGAAATAATTCAGTTCATAAGTGACAGGTTATTATTTTAAAGGGATATATTTTCATTTTCTCACCACAAGATGGCCGCTGTAAGGCTCTTCTTTTTGCCATTCGGTGGAGTCTTCTTCGCTAGAGGTACGGACCATTTTCTCACCAGAGTAATCGTATTTGTGTGGTTGTTGCTTCTTGCGGTTGTAGAGTTGGAGATAGGCTTCGATAATTTTGTAATTGGCTTTCTTAACAGTTTCCGTGTTGGCTGGGAGACCAGTGATATAGATGGTGACTTCTTCGTGACCGAAATGTTGCAATTGTTTGCCACTGTAAGCCAATTTGTCTAATGTAGTCGTTAATTTTTGGCCATTTGCCTTATAAATGTAGCAAGGAATATTACTGGCACTGGGCACGAAGTTGGGCATCAAGTTCTGGTTGATTTGAGACAAGTGGTCTGCCAAGGAATTCCTCCAAGTTAATAATTAAATAAAGGGTTTTAATAAAATTATTACTTACAAATTTTCTCAACCATTTCGGCTCCTTGTTCCACTGGCATACTTTCCAATTTTTGCAGGGTGATTTCTTCCACTGAAGGTGTCTGATCCAATTGTGAGGAGGACAGCCATTGGGATGGTTTCAGCTTATTGACGTAACTAGAACTATCATGAGCTGAAGCTACTGCGCAAAGCAGCACTGCCACACTGACAACACTAAATAATTTCATATTTGGAGGATTCTAGTCAATTGAACACCGTCGTTGAACACCAGACAAAACTGAACTGTGCTGAATGTGGATTTACTCGCGGTTTTTATACTCTAAAATTTGCCTTTTGTTTTCCTCAACTTAGGGCCTAAGTCATTTGATTTTTTTAAATTTATTTTAATTCATTAAAAAAAAAATTAAAAAATTAATTTAAATAAAAAAAGAAAAATGTGCAATTTTAATGCCATCGACTTTACACTATTTATTAGTTAAGTAGTAGTTTTAATGATAAGAAACATTGTTTTTATTAAAAACTGATAGCATTTGCAAGAAAATTGCTTAGCTGTATAAAATTTAAATTAATAAATGAAATCAATTGCAAACGCCGCGGCGTTCTCTGTCAGCTTCGATACTTTTTAAATTCTTTAGCTAAAATAGAAGCTTGAAAGACCTGATGGGTTGCAGTTATTTTTTAAAAAATATTAAAACAACAATAAATTGTTACTCTTTTTTGATATGGAATCAAGTGCATTTTCTATATTTTCAGCAGCTGGAATAAAAGCCTTTTCGTCTCGAATTGAGTAACAATTACAAGGTGGAATGAATGTGTGGTTTGTGTAGGTTTAGTTTAAAATTCCATTGAAGAAGAATTTTGGAAAAAAGTCTTCCTACCGAAAAAAAAAAATTTTATTCAAAATTTCCACCTACAAAAATTTCCAAACGAAATGTTGTATATTTTTATTTACGATAATACTGCAAATTTTGTGACAATAAAAACATTTTTAGGCTGTTAGTATATCCTTTGGGCAATTCGAAGCAGAGTCCTGCCGGATCTGTTTTTCATATTATTTCATGCATACACACATACATACATATGTACATGTTTACTGCCTTCGTCATAAAATATTTCTGTTTTGTAAAAGTTATAAATATTTTTGTAAGAAAATATCTTTTATAAATCTTCAATATATCAAAAATATTTTTTATGGAATCGTTTTTACTGTCTAATTTATAAAAAATATTTTATGCTTTTTTTAAAACCATATTTGTCAAATTTTATTTAGAAATATTTTTAAATTATTTTCAATCAGAGTCATCATTTCACATCAGAATAACCAGCGTAGAAATAAAGAGGCACCTCTACCCAAAATTTTATTAATGTTTTTTTTTTATAAATGCATGCGACTTAATCTTCCTTTTTAAAGCTTTTTCACTTTGAAACTCCTTTCAATACGTATTTATTAGAAATATAGAAATAAACTAGTTTTTAATTAAAATTGTGTTTTAACTTAAAATTTGATTTTTTGCAAAAAAGTACCCCTTTCCAAAAAAATTGGTTAAAAAATTTTTTTTCTTAAATGCATGCGATTTGAGATTTTTCGGAAGCTTCTTCGCATTTGAAACTCCTTTCAATACTTGCTTATTAGAAATTAACGCCTTTTGGGCAAAATTGGGTAAAATTGTGTTTCAACCAAAAAATTGATTTTTAGCAAAGGGGTAACACTTTCCTAAAATATTTACAAAAAATTTTTTTGTCTTAAATGCATGCGATTTGAGATGTTTCGGAAGCTTCTTCGCATTTGAAACTCCTTTCAATACTTGCTTATTAGAAATTAACGCCTTTTGGGCAAAATTGGGTAAAATTGTGTTTCAACAAAAAAATTGATTTTTTGCAAAGGGGTAACACTTTCCTAAAAAATTGACAAAAATTCTTTTTGTCTTAAATGCATGCAATTTGAGATTTTTCGGAATATTCTTTGCATTTGAAACTACTTTCAATACTCAGTTATTGGAAATAAACGCCTTTTGGGCAAAATTGGGTAAAATTGTGTTTCAACCAAAAAATTGATTTCTTGCAAAGCGGTACCCCTTTCCTAAAAAATTGACAAAAAATTTTTTTGTCTTAAATGCATGCGATTTGGGATTTTTCGGAAGCTTCGTCGCATTTGAAACTCCTTTCAATACTCAGTTATTACAAATAAACGCCTTTTGGGCAAAATTGGGTAAAATTGTGTTTCAACCAAAAAATTGATTTTTTGCAATGGTGTACCCCTTTCTTAAAAAATTGATAAACAATTTTTTTGTCTTAACTGCATGCGATTTGAGATTTTTCGGAAGCTTCTTTGCATTTGAAACTCCTTTCAATACTCAGTTATTACAAATAAACGCCTTTTGGGCAAAATTGGGTAAAATTGTGTTTCAACCAAAAAATTGATTTTTTGCAATGGTGTACCCCTTTCTTAAAAAATTGATAAACAATTTTTTTGTCTTAAATGCATGCGATTTGAAATTTTTCGGAAGCTTCTTCGCATTGTAAACTCTTTTCAATACTTTATTATTAGAAATAAACGCCTTTTGGGCAAAATTGGGTAAAATTGTGTTTCAACCAAAAAATGGATTTTTAGCAAAGGGGTAACACTTTCCTAAAAAATTGACAAAAAATTTGTTTGTCTTAAATGCATGCGATTTGAAATTTTTCGGAAGCTTCTTCGCATTGTAAACTCTTTTCAATACTTTATTATTAAAAATAAACGCCTTTTGGGCAAAATTGGGTAAAATTGTGTTTCAACCAAAAAATTGATTTTTTGCAGAGGAGCACCTCTTTCCTAAAAAATTTGTAAAAATTTTTTTTTTCTTAAATGCATGCGATTTGAGATTTTTCGGAAGCTTCTTCGCATTTGAAACTCCTTTCAATACTCAGTTATTAGAAATAAAGGCCTTTTGGGCAAAATTGGGTAAAATTGTGTTTCAACCAAAAATTGATTTTTTCCAAAAAAATTTGTAAACATTTTTTTTGCTTAAATTCATACGATTTAAGATTTTCCGAAAGCTGAGTCTACGATTTACAGATTTTTTTTTATTTAAAATTTTTTTTGTTTATATTTGTATTTATGCAAAGAAATTTATTTGACTCAGTTAATTCATTAAATATTTGTTTTGTTTGTTACATTTCATTGGCTCCTTTGAAAAGTACAGAAAAATATTGCACTTCTTTTTTAGAAAAGAAAACAACATAAAATTTTCATGGCAAAAATGTTTATTAAAAATATACCAAAAATAATAAAATAATAATTTTGAAAGTTTTTCTAAAGCTAACTAGAAAATTTATGGAAAATTAAGTAAAAGTTACATATGTATGTGATATGATAAATTTATGTACGTATGTATGTTTGCAGGGCGGATATCATATTATATTATAACGCTTCCAAGTCCATTTAAATGTCTTTTTCCTGAGAGGACATGTTCCAAGTCTTATGCATGTTGTGATAATTTTGTTGTCTCATACGACCGAAAGGACTCTTGGCATTGACTTCTAAAACGAAATCACCTTCAACATCATAATCGGTTTTGATGCCCATATAAACGCGTTTGCCATGGCCATATTTGTTTTTGTATGCCTCCATAGAAACGGCATTCACAGCAGGGAAATTGCGTTCCATGCCGGGCATAACAGATTCGGCGTAATAGCGTACCGCACGCATAGAAGCTTCAACTACATTCTCAGCACCGGGAACGCCAACACTTGGCCCATTAGGATAGAAATCTACATCACCGTTGCGTATGGGTGTACCCATGCCATAGGCAGAGGTGTGAATAACATCAACGAATTCAGCATCGCCACGGGCTAAACCAGTCAAAGAACGGCTTCGTCTAGCATAGATTTTGGATGGGTCCAAGCCAGTAATGCGACGCAACTTGTGACCAGTTCTGCGTGTGTACTGACGACCAGCAGCACCAGCTACATGAGCAGCAATATTTGAACCAATAACGTGAACGGTTTCCTTGGCGACATTAGTTTTATCGGTCAGTTGCATGAACATATCGCCCATCATGGCACCGGTCTCTTCGATGTCCATAGTTGCATAGGCCTCAAATGAGGGTATGGCCGAGCCTAGATCAACGACTATCAAATTGCCTGTCGGTTTCTTATTTTTGTTGTACTCTTGCATGGTCTCATAGGTTTCCTCGCTGGAGCTGACAGTCATTTTTTCGCCAGATTCGCGATCATACTTGCGGTAGGATTTTTCATAGGTCTCATCATTATAACGGTGCATATAAGCCTCCACCATTTTGCGGGTAGCCTTCTTGACGGTTTCACTCTCTTGCGGCAGGCCAGTAATGAAAATAGTTACTTCTTGCTCACCGAAATATTTGTCTTCCATCACCATTCTGGGCAATTCAGTTAGCTTAAAGGACATCTTCTGCTTGTTGGGCGTATACATATAGACCATAATTTCGCTTGGCTGCGGCGTAAACGTGGGCTCGAAATCTGATTTCATTTGCATCATGTGATCTGAAAAAATTATTTATGTTTCTTGATCAAAAAAACAGCTGGAATTTAGAGATTAACTTTAAATACTTACACATTGTGTTAAGCATTTTGGCGCCCTCATGCAACGGCATCCGCTCCAATTTTTCGAAAGTCATATCATCAAAAGACGGCATGGACTCCAATTCATATGTGGTTAACCAATCGCTGGGCTTCATGCTATTCTTGATGGAATTCCTGTAGTCATGCACACGTTCTTGGGATCTGTAGTCATTGGCGGCACAAGCCAATGCAAATATGCCCGCCAAAAGGCCAAGGGATCTTAAAGGATTCATAGTTGTAAGCGAAGCCGATTTAGATTTTCAACCAGAAATTTCCACTTCAATTTGCTAGATTTGAAACACCGCCAACACGTGCGCTTTTATATTATCTCGACACAAAGTATGTGTTGACTTTAAGTACTATTGATTTAATTACAAAGTGCTTTTTTGCAAAATTTTCATTTCCTTATTAATTAATGCACAGCAGAAAGAAACTGAGTGCACACACATTTTAATTTTTTTTTATACTTTTCACTAGCATTTGCATTAACTTACGAGTGCAGCAACACATTTGAATTTATTTTTAATTTTCAATGCCAATGAAATTATACGGTCATTGACCAAATGATTTTCTAGAATTTATGAGGTTAAAAAAGTGCACCATTTACAGCTCGTGTTGAATTATGCTTAATAATTAATTTCGCAATCTGTTTACGTTCTTAAATATTCATATGCGTTTGTGTGTGTGTGTAATGATTTTAATTGCAATTAATATTTTAGCCTACTTTTTTCTTTCTGTTCCCTGTAATTCAAGAAGTGTTGGGCAATATTTTGTTTGTTTGCTTGTTTGTTTAGCATTTTAATTTACATTTTAATTTACAAACAGTTGTTTCCGTTTATGTTTTTGTATGTTTAAAATGTGGCACTTTGTCAATGAAGAAAGCGCAGGATATTATGTTACTCTTGGTTGAGCCTTCTAGGTCACTCTTACAGCTCAACATGCCTTGTTACACTTTTTCAGTGTAGTTTTACAATTAAAAGCTTTTTTGGTCGAGGGGTGGCTTAACACGGTGATATGTTTTATGGCACTTGTATGTTTTTTTTTTAGTTGTTATTAGAAGGAGTTGCGAGCTGCTGAACACTTGCAATAAGCAACACTTTTTTCGAGCTGGTGGATGCTTTTTTTATGTAATAATTTTCTTTTGATTTTGTAATAGGATGAGTTGCGAGCTGCTGCATAGCACAAAAAGGTTTCGTGACGAAAATTCCTTGAAATATATTAGCGTGTATATTTTGGTCTAGGTTTTTATACTTTTATTTCAAATTGAATGAGAAAATTTTTATCCGTGGCCCACACGGAAATGGCACAAAATTCTTTATATCTAAGCAGTACCATAGGTCATGGTGAACGATTAAGGAATTTCATTATTTGAATAAAAAAAATAATAAAAAAAGAATTAAATTCTTCTGGTTTCTTGACCTCTTTTTAATTATTATTGTATTCTGATATTTTTAAGCTTAAGGTCTCTTTATTTTAGTTTAATTCTTAATTTCAATATTTCGTCACTCCTTTGTGTGACTTCTTCAGGAAAATAATAAATATTGAAATTAAAAATTAAAAATATCAGAATACAATAATAAAAAAAGAATAAAAAAAAAATTTTTGAGCTAAAGCTACTTTCACATCTAACAAATATTTGACGAAATAGCCGTAACCATTATCTTTTGACCTGCATTTCTTTAATATTTCATGCGCATGTCCGTCAAGTGAAACTACAAAAAAGGCAATACTTTTAAAAATATTTTCCTATAACTATAAAATATTTTCCTAAAATTATAAAAAAAAAATTATTGCTGGTGTCCAAAGCAGCCAATGCCCATATATAGGGTCCGCCAAATAACTTTTTTTTATTTGAAAGTACAATCCTTCCGGTTAATAATGGAAAATAATTTCATTCAAATGGCTGGATGGCCCGATAACGATCGCCATTGACTGTAACGGCCACTCCTCGCTCATTTTCGAAGAAAAATGGCCCAATTATGCCTCTGGACCAAAATCCGCACCAAACAGTGACTCGTTTTGGGAGCGTCGGCTTTTCAATGTATGCGTGCGGGTTTTCTGTGCCCCAAATGCGACAATTTTGCTTGTTTACATACCCGCCAAGATCAAAATGAGCTTCATCTGAAAAGGTGAAGCTCATCGGCAAAATCGGCATCTTCTGTAACTCGATCGCAGGCCCACTTAGCGAAGCGAAAACGCATTGAATGGTCAACCATATTCGTTCAGCGAAAGGATAAAACTAATTATCTGTCAAATCAGACAAATGAGCTAAATGTTACCACTCACAAAATAAGCACTAGTTGAAAAAAAAAACGTTAGATTGCGGACCCTATATATAAATTTAGTCTTGAATTTATTCTGCAGATTTAATAAATGAAAGTAATAATAATAAAAAAATTACTCCAGAAATTAATGGTAACGCTTATTTCGTGAAATATTTTATATATCTTCATATATGTGTATAAAGGTACGGTCGCACTTGACAAATATTTGCCTAAAGATGCGTCACCAATAAATACTCAAGGAAAGAAAATCTTTTATTTCAGACAACTGCTCATTGAATTAAATGGTTTCCAATAGAGATGTGCACGTTAGTAAAAATAAGCTCACGATCACGCACGATCACGAAACTTAAATTTCTTTCCCGCATGCCCACGTACGGCAAGGTTTAAGGCGTTTACAATTACGTATGCTCACGAACGCATTATTTGTTTTTAATCACGTACTTTCACGCACGATGGTAACAATTGTTCGAAATTTCGCACGTTCACACTAAAATTGTTTTCGTGTGTGAGAGCATGAATCTCTATAGCATATGAAATATACATGTGTGTACATATACATATTTTTTCGTATTAAAAATTCAAAAGTAGGAAAAACTTATCTTCCGGTTTGGGTACGTGAATATAATACGAATAAAAAATCACTCACGTATGGTCTCTAATTTTTAAATCATACTCACGCCCGCACGTGTGATTTTAATAATTTATAATCACGATTCACGGGATTCACGCGTGACTCATGCGTGACACAAAAAAATTACGCCATTTACACATCTCTAGTTTCCAATACTATTGGATTTTATGATGCTGTCCATTATTTGTGTATGTTATTTGTGTATAAAACTATTTTAACCCATTTCGTCCCAGTGTTCCATTTTTCGAACAGTAAATTTCAAGCATTTTAAATTTTTTTTATCTGTTTAGGAAAGACTTTTTAATATTTTTTCATGAAAATTTTTAATGAAAATTTTGAAAAATATTTTTAAAAAATTTTTTAATAAAAACTTTTAAAAAAATGTTTAATGAAAATTTAAAAAAAAAATGTTGATGAAAATTTTTAAAAAATTTTTTAATAAAAATTAAAAAAAAAGAAAAAAATTTTAATGAATATATTAAAAAAATGTTTAATGACAATTTTTAAAAAAAAATTTAATGACATTTTTAAAAAAAATTTTAATGAAAATTAAAAAAAAATTTTTTAAAAAATTTTGGACATCTGAATCGTATCTTCTGGACCCAAATTACCATTAAACTACGAAGTTTCATAAACTGATTTGAAAAAAAATCTCTGGGACGATATGGGTTAATTAACGAACACGTATCTGAATCAAAATATTTTTCATTATTTCAGTTAGTGGTTACGTTTTTTTTTGGGCAAATACATATTTGAAAAGTGTGACCGCACCTTAACTGATGTAAGGAAAAATTTACGCTTTTACAACCATTAACCCTTCAGAATTTAATAAATTTATTTCAGTATGTTTTATTAAAAAACATTAATTTTTATTAATACCATTTTGATTTCTTCGATCCTTTTATTTTATACAGTGGATCCTTAGTTTAAATGAATTGCACTTCATTATGTAATTTTGTATTAGTATTCTATCAAATTAGTGGACCCAATTAATTGTAGTTGATTTTTAAAGCGCGTTTTAATCAAAAGATAAAATTTCATTATTGTAGTTTTCTTCCAACGGTCATTGTTTGAATTGAGAACGATTTTTAGTTTGTTTCCTCATTATAACTCAAGCTTGTGTGATAACTCCAAGTGGAATAATTAAAAACTTATGTTATTTCTTGCTTCCGCTTAAATATTTTCTACAAATAACACTATTAATTATATAGAAAGGGCTGTATTACAAGAGCATGCGAAAAATTATTATAAAACTTTTCCAAGTTCTCAATTAAATTTCTTTTAGATCATCGATATTGTATTACTACCCTAATGGTCACTTTGGCTTTAGGAATAAAAAAGTTTGAAAAATATTTATGAAAAGAAAATGTCATGTTTGTAAATTTTTTCTAAATTTTAAATTCAATGAAACTTATATACTGACCCCCTTAATCATAAAAGTTAAAACGAGTTTAAAATGTGTTTTAGTAAAAGTTTTTCATACAAAGTTTTCTTTTAATAGATTTCATATACATTTTATTTTATTTTTATCAATACTTACGAAATTCAGGGTGAGTTTTTGAGATCTCAGTTAAACTAGGTTTTAGTTAATTTGAAACAGTTCTGAGCCGTCATTATCAAGTTTGTATACAAAATTTTCATGGAACAGCTTAGTTTTGCTTAACCCATTTCGTCCCAGAGATTTTTTTTCAAATAAGTTTATAAAACTTCGTAGTGAAACGGTAAATTGATTCCAGAAAATACGAATCAGATGTCCGATTTTTTTTAAATTTTCATTAAAATTTGTTTTCATTAAAAATTTTTTTAAAAAGTTTCATTAAAAATTTTTTTAAAAATTTTGACTAAACATTTTTTTAAAAATTTTCAATAAAAATTTTTTTAAAAATGTTCATTCAAAATTTGTTAAAAATTGTTATTAAATTTTTTTTTTAAATTTTCATTAAAATTTTTTTTTTTAATTTTCATTAAAAAGGACATGTTCTTACTCTTTCCTAAGCAGAGAAAAAAAATTTAAATGCTTGAAATTTTCTGTTCGAAAAATCGAACACTGGGACGAAATGGGTTAAAATGAAATAATAAAAACAAAATAAATTTCAAAAGAAAAATCAGGGTTTAACACTACCTTAAACTAATTTTAAACTTAATCCACATCCCCAGAAAACACAGCCTCAGAAAGACAATCAATAATCCAACGAACAAAGGAAAAAGCATTGAGTCTTTTCCAGGGTTTTTTTAATATCTCACAATTTATTTATTTTGCTGATCTTGAAACGTTCAAGATCATTACTTTCTGTTAATAAAATGAAACGTTATAAACTTTGAGGTCTTTTGCTGATAATACGAGCTTTTAAAATATATTTTTTTTCTTAAAAAGGAAATATTGAGAGCGAAGGATTTTTGTTAGGAATGTTTGTATCTGGTTTCTAAATATGAAAATTAGATCGATTGACTATTTGGGATACTTTTGTTTTGCTGTATAATTTCCATGAAAATTTGTCATAGATCGTGTACAATTTGAAATCTTTAGTTAAGAAAAAATCAATTTTTTTTTATTAACTTAAAAGGGATAATTAGTATAGAGATTCCTGATACGCAACCACAAATAAAATGTTTATTATTTACATTAAAAATAAAAATGAATTTTAAAATTTGTTTTAAATGTCGTTATCATTTAATTATTAAATGATAACGACGTAAATTGTGCTTAGTTTAAAATAAAATGTCTGAAAAGTTTAAAGGCATTTGCAACAATGTTTGAATAGTATTAGGAAGTGAGTACGTGCATCAACTGATCATGTTGTCTCTTGACGACAAAAACTAATAGCAATTAATAGTGATTAGAACATTTTAGTATTAAATATTTACATATACTGTTACAAACTATAGATGAACTTTAACGGGCACAGTAACTTAAACTTCCTATATAATTTATTGGATCAAAAGTCCAATTAGTAGGGGTGGTGTAGAGATGAAGTCTAAAAATTTATGTAGATTTGAGGAATCAGACGCTTTTTATGTTCTTGGCATACAAATCCCATGTGAGGTTCAATGGACAGAGCACATTTTTCATGTGTCAAAAGCAGCATTCAAGTGCATCGGCTTCATAAGGCGGTGTAAGACACACTTCAATCCATGTGATCTCGTTACTATTTATACCATTTACATCCAACCGAAAATGGAATAAAACTGTCATGTATGGGCTGATGATCAAGTATACTCACTTGAGCCTTGAAGCTGCTATAATGGGCTGTGTTCCAATGATCATTACGATCACACCCTTATGTCATGGATTTACTAGTTAACCGTACTACACATTACAGAGAGAATTTGTTCTTTGCCCGGACTGCCCGTATGTGGAATAAACTCCCTGCGGAGGTCTTTTCTGTCGTACTTAGCATGGAAAAATTCAAATCTTCTATTCGTAGACACCTCCTCCTTCCCACAACCGATTTTCCTAGTTCCAGCACAATGCATGCATGAGCAGGGGTGGTCATGCCCTGAGTGCCGGTTCTCACTAAAAAAAAATCAATGAGTGTTCGAACTCACGGGCGATGTGTTAACACCTTTTTGTTACACGGTACCTGTTCGATTTCTATGAACACAGACCCACAAACCCGGAGGTAGAGTTAATATAAAGTAAGAATAAGAATATGAAAAAGAATAGTTTATTGAATTTAATTTTACTTTGTATAATTTATTAATGTTATGTTTTCAACACAGTTAAAATTGGTCTGTGATAGCTAAAATATGAAACATAAACTTTTGATTGTATCCTATCGATATAACGTGAGAAAACAGCGTCAATTGTAGTGCCTTGGATAGTAGTTGGGGACTCTAACGAAGTATTCATGGTAAGCTTGAATTTATCGTAGAGGAATTCGATAAGAGGTAGTGCTTCTACGGTTGAAAAATTCGTATTAAAAGTCACCACCCCATTATTATTGGCATTGAAAAATAGTCCTCTTCTAGTTCGCTTGAACCATTTTCGGTGTAGGGCAGAAGTGAAAAATGAGTAAATTTTATTATATTCTGGACAGACTGGTTGAGCAAGAAGCTGTGCCTGCTCTCTCTTTTTCCTCCGATATTCTGCCATATATTTTCTTTTTTCTTTTAATACCGACGCACTAAGTAGATGCACTCAAAATGAAAAAAATACTTAATACTTTTTATTTATTTTATATTAAACCCACAAAAAACAAAGAGAATGCAAAGCAACAGACAAATGTACATACATACATTGTTATGTTTGTACATAAGCTACATACGTTGCTGTCTTGCTATCTCATTTTTATATATGTACGTATAACCACGTCACTATTCTCTTTGCTATGCATAAGACAAAACCGAAGATCAACATAAAACACTTTTTTAATATTACTCCAAATTAATACTTCGAATTAAAACACTTAAATCTCTGCTCGCCGATATCGGATCGCCTTAATTTTTGGCCTTAACTCTTCGTCGAAACCCGCACTAGCGTTTTAATCCAAAAATTAATAAAATCGGCTATGAAATTCCGGAGAAAATCGCGTGGGAAAATTATATGAAAATCGCCCAATAATCACTTTCAATACCGACTGCCAAGCAATAACAACAAACAAACAAACTCTTACACTTACACTTGCGTATGTATTGAAACTGATAGTTTACTGCCCTAGAGGCGCGCGTATAGATGTTAACACATCAAAAAAACTTACCGCTTTGGCTAACACTATGCTATCTCATTGCTTTCTCGGGCCAGCTAGAAAAGCTGGTATAAAAAAACAATAATTTTTAACAACGAGAAATTGGTTTTTCTTGATTTAAAAAATATAGCCAAGGAAAAACTGTCCTTACTGCCATGTAAAAAAGAGCATTAGGATTTAAGCTGTCACTACTTACAAATGGGCTCCATTTTTATTTGTTGCTAAAACGGGGGTACTTTTTTTTATCTTGGACCAGCACTCAGGGGATGACCCCTACATATGCAGTGCATTGCGCCGTTACTAGAAAGGGAGGAAATAGTATTGAGGGGAAGAATAGAGCAACCATTTTTTTAAATCAAGGATAAACAATATTAAAATAGAACTAAGTTTGTTTTTTTTCGTTATTTCAAAAGTTTTCATTCTTATTTTAAAAAATAAAATTAAAAGAAGAAATACACTTATTCCTCGATTTACACGATACTTTTTTACACGATTATTTTGGTTTTCGTGTAAATTGAGAGATTTATGAAATACCTCGATTTAAACGATTTTTTATGTGTTTGTAGTAAACGCTTCTAATATTTTTAATTTTGTTTTTGTTTTTATGAATAGCATTTATTTTGTTTAATGAATAAAGATTTATTTTGATGTGTTTCTAGTAAACGCTTCTGATATTTTAAAAACTAATGGCGATTTCTTTTCTGGAAAATATGTAACATTTTGTCACACAATTAGGCACAATTTTAAAGTAAAGCACATTTTCATAAGGGAAGATAGATCAATTTCCAATAAATTCACTATTTTCAAATGCCATAATGTTACAATTTTGCATTGAAAAATGCAAAAATGTAGCATTATTTTTTTAGAAAAGCAAACAACATAAGTTGAAATACATATACATATAATTTCTTAATAAAATAAATTTTTTACGCGATTCTGCCTTTATTTTCGATTTACACGATTTTTTAAACAAAAAAATAAAATTTTCAATTTACAGGACTTTCTCAGGATCGTATCTATCCTGTAAATCGAGGGATAGGTGTACTACAAAGTTGTCAGCACTGCGTAGATAAATTATTTCATCAAAATAAAGAAAAACGCCAATAAAGCCCAACGAAATCCAAAGAAAACCCACGAAAAAAACCCGCTAGGCTGGGTATTTTTAAAACTCTGGCTTTTTCCAACTCGGGTTTTTTCCAATCCTGGTTTCGAATCTATCTGGTATGCAGCCAATGTCATGATACATCCTATTGGCAGGAAAACAGAAGGGACCCCGACCCCCTTATTTTGTAACTATTTGTTAACGTTGTGTCAAGACAGTATCACAATTAGAACACTTCTGTACTCATTCTATTCAATTCAATACCAATTTCTAACAACCTCTTGCCGTATTCAACGCCATAGAGAGTTAGTCCTAGGCTGTTAGAAGTGGTTAACTGTTGTCCACAAGGAGTAGATATATGTAAGTGTCCTATTTTTGATATTATCTTGACGTGACATTGGCAAATCAAATAGTTACAGAATAAGGGAGAGAATACTGCTTTAAGTTGGCGCCGGTCGAGGGGTCAATAAAAAACCGAGCTAGACCTTTTCAACAAAAACACAAGGACCTTGCTTTCAGGGAAGGTGTTTCCGTTATGAATTTCTCTTCTCTACATGTATATCCTCTAAAAGCCAATATATTTGAATGAGTGATATGTCTTTTAGGAACGATTTTACAGCAGTTCTTATGTGTAATAAAATACTAATTCTATTAGAATATTTCGGCATATAAATATCACATTAGAATTATTTTACTGTTTCGTGCTAGAAATACTCGTATTTATATTTGTCGTATTCACACTGTGTGCTATTCAGTCATATTGTCATAAAGTCATAATATTTTAGACCAGTTTAAAAAAGTTGCTGTTGTGCTGCAGTCATAAAGTAATAGCACTCTTTCAGGTATGTTTTTGGTTTATCATAAAATAGCTCTAGATATCTGAGTCGAACGACTGAAAATCTTTAGGCGAGACGGCGAAGGCATATGTTTGCCGCCGCTACTTATATATGATTCACGACTAAAAAACGGCTAAAAATTTTTCATACCTATATGTACAGACATTAAATCACATTTTTATAACATAAAAAGATTAAAAGGGAACTATATCAAAAACTAAGTATATATGTAGATGTAAAAATTTTTTCTCGTTTAACTTATGTAGCTGGCAGCCACTGAACGTTCTTCCGTATGCCGCCGCAAATAAAAATCACTCGGCTCATATTAAGGCTGTTTTAGTTTATACATACAAATTCTTTTAGATATTCTTGTGCACCAAAAGACAAATTTAATAATTTTAAATAGAAATAGAGTTCTTCGACTTTTTGGCATTTACAAACAACTTTATTACAATTATTTTAATTATCTTTTGCTTTGATAAAATCTAATTCCAAAGGTGTTGTTTTCTTATCAGCTGATCAATGTTTGAAATAGAATCCTAAGTTACGACGGGTTGTTCACAAAAGTCATATTTTTCGTGCTATTATTTTATGAGTTATGACTTTATGACTACAGTGTGAATACTATTATAATCGTATACTGTTCATTTATATCTACTTGTTATTTTTATTAGGTCGTTATCTTGACCAGCAAAGTGGATAGAAATATTGAAAATAAATTTATAAAATTTTATATATATTCGTCCCTATTATGAATGACGACATCGACGTCGTATCAAGACGACAGCAGAAAATTGTCGCATGTCCACTCTTTTTCGACAGCAACTGACTACTATTGACATGTTCTATCGATATTATATGCCATAGGGAATGCTAAGAAATTGTCAAGGTAATTAATGGTTATCGACACCTTGTAGACAAGGATAATTTTTTACTGTCGGGTTGATGTGACGTCGACGTCGCCATTCACAATAGAGGCGATTGCATTTTTAATTAAATTTTAATAAATAAAGAAATATAAATATGAAATACGTTATAAAAATCTATGCAGCCTTTGGAAATATTTTAAGGTCTTTGACAAATTTCATAAAACCAAAGATTTCGTACATAAAAAATGCTGCATCATAATCATCATAAGAAAAATCTGAGCTCGACATTCGTACGAGTACATTTACGTGCGTCGCTATTATTTTTAAAAAGATAGCGCAATAATTCCAATACAAATAAAATACTGTTCAGTGGTCAATGACCGGATTTATTGCAAAAAAATTTTAAAATTGTTGTTGCTTATTGTTTTTAATAAATAAATGATTAAGTCTAGAAAACTGCTGAAATCAGCAAAACGTTCATGAATTGCAAATTGCATTGAAACTATTAAACGAAAACTTGTATATAAAATGCTAAATAGTGAAGACAACCATATAGTTCGCTATCGGCTGTGCTTGAATAAATTGTCTTAGTTCATTTTTCTAATTAATAGAAATTTTAGAAGTGAATTTTACACGTAACTATGAATCCTTTGAGAATTGCTTGCCTTTTGATGGGCATATTGTCCTTGACCTCTGCTGGAAGAGAACACCGTTTCCATAGCAATTCCATTAAGAATAGCTTAAAACCTACGGATTGGCTGTCCATATCGGAATTGGAGTCTTTGCCATCACTGCAGGATATGACCATAAAAAGGTTGGAAGAAATGCCGCTACGCGAAGGTGCCGAATTCACTAAAAAAATGTGTAAGTATTTTAAGCAATTGAATAAATTTCTTCCCATTCTTATATGCTATTGCTATTGTTTGCTTAGATCACTTGAGCCAAGTCGGACGTGCTTTCGAACCAACTTATGCTCCCAAGCCTAGTGAGATCCGTGCTTACTATATTACTCCCGACTTCAAGAAAGTGGCTTTCAAACTAAGTGAGCTGCCCAAAATTTCCATGGACAATATGAACTTTGGCAAACATGAAGTTACTCTCCATATTACTGGTCTACCCGAAAAGTCTGATACAATTAAAAAGGCTTACCTTAAATTGGAGGAAGCGTATACGCAACGCTACTACCGCTCTCTTCCTAAACCGGAATACATTAAATATGAGGATGAATACAGTGACAAGAGAAAAGTCGGTTCCAGTGAAGAGAACGAGGAATATTACTTCAAAAGTGACAACCAGAAACCATTGGGCAACTTTGTTGTTATTGAGTTGGGCAACTTATTGGAGGACATGCACAAGTATGTAACATTAGATATCGAGGAGACTGGCATGCGTATTGCCGATGTTTTGGTACAATGGACCGACAAGGCAAATGTGCCTCATGAAGTTGTACATGTCATTGGTTCCAATATAGGTGCACATATTGCTGGTGCTGTTGGACGTCATTTTACACGAGAAACTGGCCACAAATTGCGCCGCATTACCGGTTTGGATCCCTCCCACATCTATGCTCAAACAGAGAAAACTTTAAGAGGCTTAGCTCGCGGCGATGCCGATTTTGTCGATTGCATTCACACCTCTGCCTATGGTTTGGGCACATCTATACGCTGCGGTAATGCTGATTTCTATCCCAACGGACCAAGTGAGGGCGTTCCTGGTGCTGACAACGTCGTTGAAGCTTCCATGCGTGCACTTCGTTACTTTGCTGAATCTGTTGTACCCGGCAATGAACGCAACTTCCCAGCTGTTGCTGCCATCTCGCTAAAACAATACAAGGATAATGAGGGCCATGGCAAACGTGTTTATATGGGCATCAAAACCGAGTACGATGTTGAAGGCGACTTCATGCTACAGGTCAACTCCAAGAGTCCATTTGGACGCAGCTCGCCTCCTAGAAGACAAGAACCCTATCACAGCGTACACAAGCCATGGAAAACATATTCCACTGAATATTAATGAAAGACAGGATAAAAAAAAGTCAAGTTTCAATTTACTTCTAGATTAGTGATTTTCAAAATAAAATTTTAGAATATTTTTCTACGCATAAATATGATTTTCTGTTATATCTCTGAGGGAAACCAGGGGGAAAGTGATTACTCTTGTCTACAATTTTGGTGACTGTTTGCCGACATTATCAATATAGCGTCTATATTTTTATATTTGCCTTTGATGTGAATGTGCCGGCAACACAATGGATTTTATTAATCGATTATTTGTTCAATTTTGTTATAAAACTTATTCACAAAATTTACATTTTTAAATTGCAAAACTGCACATAACAAATTAGAGCGGCGGCTTCGTTAAAAGGAAAAGTACCAAAAGGGTAGACTAGAACTACTAAAATGAACTACCGAGTCACTGGTAGCAATATCAATACAGTGTTGCCAGTTTAGCGGTTTCATCCCCAAAATGGGGATAAAAAATTTAGATTGGGAATTGTTGGGGAATAATAATTTTATCACTAGGGGATTTTTCCTTACAAAATTTAATTTTAGATTTAAGTTTTGTATTGAGTTATTGCAGCGTTGAACGAAATTAAAATCTCAATTTGCCAAGCCCCTTGAGAAGTTGCAATGTATTACTCATGCATTTATGTTGCCGATTCTTTAATCATCAGTTATTAATTCAAATCAAAATCAAATCAACAGGCCTATGAGGCCTAAGTGTAATCCATGACGGATTGGGATGCTTATGCCCCTCTTCTTCAACCTAAACTCAACCTAACCTATTAATTCAAATGAGTGTTCGAAAAGAAGAAGCATATAAATATTTATCGCTAAAAATGAATAAAAAACTCTGACACTGGTCAAAGAAAACATAATTATACCTGGGGAAGCCAAGATTGGGCTAAAGGTAAGTAAAAATATAAATTTGTAATAAATAAAAACTCTAGTAAAAAACAAATATTTCTGATTTCTTCATATTTTCTAAAAAAATATCTTAAATTTTTTTCTACGTCTTCCAGCTTTTTTTTGTTGGCGATTGAAATTTTAATGGGAATTTTTGGGGATGATAGAAACTTTAATTTCGGGATTTTTGGTGATGAAAAGTTTAATTTTGGGGATGGGGTTCGAAAAAAAACTGGCAGTCCTGTTTTTACAAACGAACTTGCTGCACAATAGCACCAATGCTAGTAGTGGCTTTCCAAAGACAAACACCTTCTAAATGTCTGTAGTAAAGGTCATTGTCTGGGATATCATAAGTCATAAATATTGACTGTGTCAATAGATAGTCAGTATAACTTCAATATTGGCATTTCAGGAAGGGCTAAGCAACTGCACATTTATACTTACGTGTGTAATGCACTTGTAATAGAAATACAATAGTTTTGTTTTCTTATAAATGTTATTACTTTTTAAAACATTTCATTTAATAAACTAGAACAGGTCAAACACAACTAAATAATCAGAAAACCAGGAAAACCTGTCATAATTTTCTTAGGCATGCTGAAGTTAAAGTCTTGTATGCAATTCATGGCCAAATGGATCGGTTCTCTTTATGGTACCAATCACAACACTGCCCTTCTTCTTAACCTCAATCATTTCATCTTGAAGTATGCTTATTGCACAAGGAAGACAGAATAAATGGTAAACGCTAAAATCGTCAAATATTATCGCATTTAATTTTTCTCTACCCTTAAGTCACAGTCCGTTTTTATATTAACCAAACTTCTCTAGCCCTTGAATAGCAGTACGCATGCAAAGTCTTGTCAAGATGTGGGTAAACAGAAAATTTCCCAAACTCCTATGCTTTTCAAGCAAAAAATTGATTTTTAGCAAAGGGGTAACACTTTCCTAAAAAATTGACAAAAAATTTTTTTGTCTTAAATGCATGCGATTTGAGACTTTTCGGAAGCTTCTTCGCATTTGAAACTCCTTTCAATACTCAGTTATTAGAAATAAACGCCTTTTGGGCAAAATTGGGTAAAATTGTGTTTCAACCAAAAAATTGATTTTTAGCAAAGGGGTAACACTTTCCTAAAAAATTGACAAAAAATTCGGAAGCTTCTTCGCATTTGAAACTCCTTTCAATACTCAGTTATTAGAAATAAACGCCTTTTGGGCAAAATTGGGTAAAATTGTGTTTCAACCAAAAAATTGATTTTTAGCAATGGGGTAACACTTTCCTAAAAAATTGACAAAAAATTTTTTTGTCTTAAATGCATGCGATTTGAGATTTTTCGGAAGCTTCTTCGCATTTGAAACTCCTTTCAATACTCAGTTATTAGAAATAAACGCCTTTTGGGCAAAATTGGTTAAAATTGTGTTTCAACCAAAAAATTGATTTTTAGCAAAGGGGTAACACTTTCCTAAAAAAATGACAAAAATTTTTTTGTCTTAAATGCATGCGATTTGAGATTTTTCGGAAGCTTCTTCGCATTTGAATCTCCTTTCAATACTCAGTTATTAGAAATAAACGCCTTTTGGGCAAAATTGGGTAAAATTGTGTTTCAACCAAAAAATTGATTTTTAGCAAAGGGGTTAGCCTTTCCTAAAAATTTGGCAAAAAAATTTTTTTTCTCAAATGCATGCGATTTGAGATTTTTCGGAAGCTTCTTCGCATTTGAATCTCCTTTCAATACTCAGTTATTAGAAATAAACGCCTTTTGGGCAAAATTGGGTAAAATTGTGTTTCAACCAAAAAATTGATTTTTAGCAAAGGGGTAAGTAACACTTTCCTAAAAAATTGACAAAAAATTTTTTTGTCTTAAATGCATGCGATTTGAGATTTTTCGGAAGCTTCTTCGCATTTGAAACTCCTTTCAATACTCAGTTATTAGAAATAAACGCCTTTTGGGCAAAATTGGGTAAAATTGTGTTTCAACCAAAAAATTGATTTTTAGCAAAGGGGTAACACTTTCCTAAAAAATTGACAAAATTTTTTTTTGTCTTAAATGCATGCGATTTGAGATTTTTCGGAAGCTTCTTCGCATTTGAAACTCCTTTCAATACTCAGTTATTAGAAATAAACGCCTTTTGGGCAAAATTGGGTAAAATTGTGTTTCAACCAAAAAATTGATTTTTAGCAAAGGGGTAACACTTTCCTAAAAAATTGACAAAATTTTTTTTTGTCTTAAATGCATGCGATTTGAGATTTTTCGGAAGCTTCTTCGCATTTGAAACTCCTTTCAATACTCAGTTATTAGAAATAAACGCCTTTTGGGCAAAATTGGGTAAAATTGTGTTTCAACCAAAAAATTGATTTTTAGCAAAGGGGTAACACTTTCCTAAAAAATTGACAAAATTTTTTTTTGTCTTAAATGCATGCGATTTGAGATTTTTCAGAAGCTTCTTCGCATTTGAAACTCCTTTCAATACTCAGTTATTAGAAATAAACGCCTTTTGGGCAAAATTGGGTAAAATTGTGTTTCAACCAAAAAATTGATTTTTAGCAAAGGGGTAACACTTTCCTAAAAAATTGACAAAATTTTTTTTTGTCTTAAATGCATGCGATTTGAGATTTTTCGGAAGCTTCTTCGTATTTGAAACTCCTTTCAATACTCAGTTATTAGAAATAAACGCCTTTTGGGCAAAATTGGGTAAAATTGTGTTTCAACCAAAAAATTGATTTTTAGCAAAGGGGTAACACTTTCCTAAAAAATTTACAAAAAATTTTTTTGTCTTAAATGCATGCGATTTGAGATTTTTCGGAAGCTTCTACGCATTTGAAACTCCTTTCAATACTCAGTTATTAGAAATAAACGCCTTTTGGGCAAAATTGGGTAAAATTGTGTTTCAACCAAAAAATTGATTTTTAGCAAAGGGGTAACACTTTCCTAAAAAATTTACAAAAAATTTTTTTGTCTTAAATGCATGCGATTTGAGATTTTTCGGAAGCTTCTTCGCATTTGAAACTCCTTTCAATACTCAGTTATTAGAAATAAACGCCTTTTGGGCAAAATTGGGTAAAATTGTGTTTCAACCAAAAAATTGATTTTTGCAAAGGGGTAACACTTTCCTAAAAAATTGACAAAATTTTTTTTTGTCTTAAATGCATGCGATTTGAGATTTTTCGGAAGCTTCTTCGCATTTGAAACTCCTTTCAATACTCAGTTATTAGAAATAAACGCCTTTTGGGCAAAATTGGGTAAAATTGTGTTTCAACCAAAAAATTGATTTTTAGCAAAGGGGTAACACTTTCCTAAAAAATTTACAAAATTTTTTTTTGTCTTAAATGCATGCGATTTGAGATTTTTCGGAAGCTTCTTCGCATTTGAAACTCCTTTCAATACTCAGTTATTAGAAATAAACGCCTTTTGGGCAAAATTGGGTAAAATTGTGTTTCAACCAAAAAATTGATTTTTAGCAAAGGGGTAACACTTTCCTAAAAAATTGACAAAATTTTTTTTTGTCTTAAATGCATGCGATTTGAGATTTTTCGGAAGCTTCTTCGCATTTGAAACTCCTTTCAATACTCAGTTATTAGAAATAAACGCCTTTTGGGCAAAATTGGGTAAAATTGTGTTTCAACCAAAAAATTGATTTTTAGCAAAGGGGTAACACTTTCCTAAAAAATTTACAAAAAATTTTTTTGTCTTAAATGCATGCGATTTGAGATTTTTCGGAAGCTTCTTCGCATTTGAAACTCTTTTCAATACTCAGTTATTAGAAATAAACGCCTTTTGGGCAAAATTGGGTAAAATTGTGTTTCAACCAAAAAATTGATTTTTAGCAAAGGGGTAACACTTTCCTAAAAAATTGACAAAAAATTTTTTTGTCTTAAATGCATGCGATTTGAGATTTTTCGGAAGCTTCTTCGCATTTGAAACTCCTTTCAATACTCAGTTATTAGAAATAAACGCCTTTTGGGCAAAATTGGGTAAAATTGTGTTTCAACCAAAAAATTGATTTTTAGCAAAGGGGTTAGCCTTTCCTAAAAATTTGGCAAAAAAAATTTTTTTTCTCAAATGCATGCGATTTGAGATTTTTCGGAAGCTTCTTCGCATTTGAAACTCCTTTCAATACTCAGTTATTAGAAATAAACGCCTTTTGGGCAAAATTGGGTAAAATTGTGTTTCAACCAAAAAATTGATTTTTAGCAAAGGGGTTATCCTTTCCTAAAAATTTTGCAAAAAATTTTTTTTCTCAAATGCATGCGATTTGAGATTTTTCGGAAGCTTCTTCGCATTTGAAACTCCTTTCAATACTCAGTTATTAGAAATAAACGCCTTTTGGGCAAAATTGGGTAAAATTGTGTTTCAACCAAAAAATTGATTTTGAGCAAAGGGGTTTCCTAAAAATTTGGCAAAAAAATTTTTTGTCTTAAATGCATGCGATTTGAGATTTTTCGGAAGCTTCTTCGCATTTGAAACTCCTTTCAATATTTAGTTATTAGAAATAAACGCCTTTTGGGCAAAATTGGGTAAAATTGTGTTTCAACCAAAAAATTGATTTTTAGCAAAGGGGTTTCCTAAAAATTTGACAAAAAATTTTTTTGTCTTAAATGCATGCGATTTGAGATTTTTCGGAAGCTTCTTCGCGTTTAAAACTCCTTTCAATACTCAGTTATTAGAAATAAACGCCTTTTGGGCAAAATTGGGTAAAATTGTGTTTCAACCAAAAAATTGATTTTTAGCAAAGGGGTTTCCTAAAAAATTGACAAAAAATTTTTTTGTCTTAAATGCATGCGATTTGAGATTTTTCGGAAGCTTCTTCGCATTTGAAACTCCTTTCAATACTCAGTTATTAGAAATAAACGCCTTTTGGGCAAAATTGGGTAAAATTGTGTTTCAACCAAAAAATTGATTTTTAGCAAAGGGGTAACACTTTCCTAAAAATTTGGCAAAAAAATTTTTTTTCTCAAATGCATGCGATTTGAGATTTTTCGGAAGCTTCTTCGCATTTGAAACTCCTTTCAATACTCAGTTATTAGAAATAAACGCCTTTTGGGCAAAATTGGGTAAAATTGTGTTTCAACCAAAAAATTGATTTTTAGCAAAGGGGTTAGCCTTTCCTAAAAATTTGGCAAAAAAATTTTTTTTCTCAAATGCATGCGATTTGAGATTTTTCGGAAGCTTCTTCGCATTTGAATCTCCTTTCAATACTCAGTTATTAGAAATAAACGCCTTTTGGGCAAAATTGGGTAAAATTGTGTTTCAACCAAAAAATTGATTTTTAGCAAAGGGGTAACACTTTCCTAAAAAATTGACAAAAATTTTTTTTGTCTTAAATGCATGCGATTTGAGATATTTCGGAAGCTTCTTCGCATTTGAAACTCCTTTCAATTCTCAGTTATTAGAAATAAACGCCTTTTGGGCAAAATTGGGTAAAATTGTGTTTCAACCAAAAATTTGATTTTTAGCAAAAAAATCAAAAAAATTGACAAAAAATTTTTTTGTCTTAAATGCATGCGATTTGAGATTTTTCAGAAGCTTCTTCGCATTTGAAACTCCTTTCAATACTCAGTTATTAGAAATAAACGCCTTTTGGGCAAAATTGGGTAAAATTGTGTTTCAACCAAAAAATTGATTTTTAGCAAAGGGGTAACACTTTCCTAAAAAATTGACAAAAAAATTTTTTGTCTTAAATGCATGCGATTTGAGATTTTTCGGAAGCTTCTTCGCATTTGAAACTCCTTTCAATACTCAGTTATTAGAAATAAACGCCTTTTGGGCAAAATTGGGTACAATTGTGTTTCAACCAAAAAATTGATTTTTAGCAAAGGGGTAACACTTTCCTAAAAAATTGACAAAAAATTTTTTTGTCTTAAATGCATGCGATTTGAGATTTTTCGGAAGCTTCTTCGCATTTGAAACTCCTTTCAATACTCAGTTATTAGAAATAAACGCCTTTTGGGCAAAATTGGGTAAAATTGTGTTTCAACCAAAAAATTGATTTTTAGCAAAGGGGTTAGCCTTTCCTAAAAATTTGGCAAAAAAATTTTTTTTCTCAAATGCATGCGATTTGAGATTTTTCGGAAGCTTCTTCGCATTTGAAACTCCTTTCAATACTCAGTTATTAGAAATAAACGCCTTTTGGGCAAAATTGGGTAAAATTGTGTTTCAACCAAAAAATTGATTTTTAGCAAAGGGGTAACACTTTCCTAAAAAATTGACAAAAAATTTTTTTGTCTTAAATGCATGCGATTTGAGATTTTTCGGAAGCTTCTTCGCGTTTAAAACTCCTTTCAATACTCAGTTATTAGAAATAAACGCCTTTTGGGCAAAATTGGGTAAAATTGTGTTTCAACCAAAAAATTGATTTTTAGCAAAGGGGTTTCCTAAAAATTTGGCAAAAAAATTTTTTGTCTTAAATGCATGCGATTTGAGATTTTTCGGAAGCTTCTTCGCATTTGAAACTCCTTTCAATATTTAGTTATTAGAAATAAACGCCTTTTGGGCAAAATTGGGTAAAATTGTGTTTCAACCAAAAAATTGATTTTTAGCAAAGGGGTTTCCTAAAAATTTGGCAAAAAAATTTTTTGTCTTAAATGCATGCGATTTGAGATTTTTCGGAAGCTTCTTCGCATTTGAAACTCCTTTCAATACTCAGTTATTAGAAATAAACGCCTTTTGGGCAAAATTGGGTAAAATTGTGTTTCAACCAAAAAATTGATTTTTAGCAAAGGGGTAACACTTTCCTAAAAAATTGACAAAAAATTTTTTTGTCTTAAATGCATGCGATTTGAGATTTTTCGGAAGCTTCTTCGCGTTTAAAACTCCTTTCAATACTCAGTTATTAGAAATAAACGCCTTTTGGGCAAAATTGGGTAAAATTGTGTTTCAACCAAAAAATTGATTTTTAGCAAAGGGGTTTCCTAAAAATTTGGCAAAAAAATTTTTTGTCTTAAATGCATGCGATTTGAGATTTTTCGGAAGCTTCTTCGCATTTGAAACTCCTTTCAATACTCAGTTATTAGAAATAAACGCCTTTTGGGCAAAATTGGGTAAAATTGTGTTTCAACCAAAAAATTGATTTTTAGCAAAGGGGTAACTCTTTCCTAAAAAATTGACAAAAAATTTTTTTGTCTTAAATGCATGCGATTTGAGATTTTTCGGAAGCTTCTTCGCATTTGAAACTCCTTTCAATACTCAGTTATTAGAAATAAACGCCTTTTGGGCAAAATTGGGTAAAATTGTGTTTCAACCAAAAAATTGATTTTTAGCAAAGGGGTAACACTTTCCTAAAAAATTTACAAAAAATTTTTTTGTCTTAAATGCATGCGATTTGAGATTTTTCGGAAGCTTCTTCGCATTTGAAACTCCTTTCAATACTCAGTTATTAGAAATAAACGCCTTTTGGGCAAAATTGGGTAAAATTGTGTTTCAACCAAAAAATTGATTTTGAGCAAAGGGGTTTCCTAAAAATTTGGCAAAAAAATTTTTTGTCTTAAATGCATGCGATTTGAGATTTTTCGGAAGCTTCTTCGCATTTGAAACTCCTTTCAATATTTAGTTATTAGAAATAAACGCCTTTTGGGCAAAATTGGGTAAAATTGTGTTTCAACCAAAAAATTGATTTTTAGCAAAGGGGTTTCCTAAAAATTTGACAAAAAATTTTTTTGTCTTAAATGCATGCGATTTGAGATTTTTCGGAAGCTTCTTCGCGTTTAAAACTCCTTTCAATACTCAGTTATTAGAAATAAACGCCTTTTGGGCAAAATTGGGTAAAATTGTGTTTCAACCAAAAAATTGATTTTTAGCAAAGGGGTTTCCTAAAAAATTGACAAAAAATTTTTTTGTCTTAAATGCATGCGATTTGAGATTTTTCGGAAGCTTCTTCGCATTTGAAACTCCTTTCAATACTCAGTTATTAGAAATAAACGCCTTTTGGGCAAAATTGGGTAAAATTGTGTTTCAACCAAAAAATTGATTTTTAGCAAAGGGGTAACACTTTCCTAAAAATTTGGCAAAAAAATTTTTTTTCTCAAATGCATGCGATTTGAGATTTTTCGGAAGCTTCTTCGCATTTGAAACTCCTTTCAATACTCAGTTATTAGAAATAAACGCCTTTTGGGCAAAATTGGGTAAAATTGTGTTTCAACCAAAAAATTGATTTTTAGCAAAGGGGTTAGCCTTTCCTAAAAATTTGGCAAAAAAATTTTTTTTCTCAAATGCATGCGATTTGAGATTTTTCGGAAGCTTCTTCGCATTTGAATCTCCTTTCAATACTCAGTTATTAGAAATAAACGCCTTTTGGGCAAAATTGGGTAAAATTGTGTTTCAACCAAAAAATTGATTTTTAGCAAAGGGGTTAGCCTTTCCTAAAAATTTGGCAAAAAAATTTTTTTTCTCAAATGCATGCGATTTGAGATTTTTCGGAAGCTTCTTCGCATTTGAATCTCCTTTCAATACTCAGTTATTAGAAATAAACGCCTTTTGGGCAAAATTGGGTAAAATTGTGTTTCAACCAAAAAATTGATTTTTAGCAAAGGGGTAACACTTTCCTAAAAAATTGACAAAAATTTTTTTTGTCTTAAATGCATGCGATTTGAGATATTTCGGAAGCTTCTTCGCATTTGAAACTCCTTTCAATTCTCAGTTATTAGAAATAAACGCCTTTTGGGCAAAATTGGGTAAAATTGTGTTTCAACCAAAAATTTGATTTTTAGCAAAAAAATCAAAAAAATTGACAAAAAATTTTTTTGTCTTAAATGCATGCGATTTGAGATTTTTCAGAAGCTTCTTCGCATTTGAAACTCCTTTCAATACTCAGTTATTAGAAATAAACGCCTTTTGGGCAAAATTGGGTAAAATTGTGTTTCAACCAAAAAATTGATTTTTAGCAAAGGGGTAACACTTTCCTAAAAAATTGACAAAAAAATTTTTTGTCTTAAATGCATGCGATTTGAGATTTTTCGGAAGCTTCTTCGCATTTGAAACTCCTTTCAATACTCAGTTATTAGAAATAAACGCCTTTTGGGCAAAATTGGGTACAATTGTGTTTCAACCAAAAAATTGATTTTTAGCAAAGGGGTAACACTTTCCTAAAAAATTGACAAAAAATTTTTTTGTCTTAAATGCATGCGATTTGAGATTTTTCGGAAGCTTCTTCGCATTTGAAACTCCTTTCAATACTCAGTTATTAGAAATAAACGCCTTTTGGGCAAAATTGGGTAAAATTGTGTTTCAACCAAAAAATTGATTTTTAGCAAAGGGGTTAGCCTTTCCTAAAAATTTGGCAAAAAAATTTTTTTTCTCAAATGCATGCGATTTGAGATTTTTCGGAAGCTTCTTCGCATTTGAAACTCCTTTCAATACTCAGTTATTAGAAATAAACGCCTTTTGGGCAAAATTGGGTAAAATTGTGTTTCAACCAAAAAATTGATTTTTAGCAAAGGGGTAACACTTTCCTAAAAAATTGACAAAAAATTTTTTTGTCTTAAATGCATGCGATTTGAGATTTTTCGGAAGCTTCTTCGCGTTTAAAACTTCTTTCAATACTCAGTTATTAGAAATAAACGCCTTTTGGGCAAAATTGGGTAAAATTGTGTTTCAACCAAAAAATTGATTTTTAGCAAAGGGGTTTCCTAAAAATTTGGCAAAAAAATTTTTTGTCTTAAATGCATGCGATTTGAGATTTTTCGGAAGCTTCTTCGCATTTGAAACTCCTTTCAATATTTAGTTATTAGAAATAAACGCCTTTTGGGCAAAATTGGGTAAAATTGTGTTTCAACCAAAAAATTGATTTTTAGCAAAGGGGTTTCCTAAAAATTTGGCAAAAAAATTTTTTGTCTTAAATGCATGCGATTTGAGATTTTTCGGAAGCTTCTTCGCATTTGAAACTCCTTTCAATACTCAGTTATTAGAAATAAACGCCTTTTGGGCAAAATTGGGTAAAATTGTGTTTCAACCAAAAAATTGATTTTTAGCAAAGGGGTAACACTTTCCTAAAAAATTGACAAAAAATTTTTTTGTCTTAAATGCATGCGATTTGAGATTTTTCGGAAGCTTCTTCGCGTTTAAAACTCCTTTCAATACTCAGTTATTAGAAATAAACGCCTTTTGGGCAAAATTGGGTAAAATTGTGTTTCAACCAAAAAATTGATTTTTAGCAAAGGGGTTTCCTAAAAATTTGGCAAAAAAATTTTTTGTCTTAAATGCATGCGATTTGAGATTTTTCGGAAGCTTCTTCGCATTTGAAACTCCTTTCAATACTCAGTTATTAGAAATAAACGCCTTTTGGGCAAAATTGGGTAAAATTGTGTTTCAACCAAAAAATTGATTTTTAGCAAAGGGGTAACTCTTTCCTAAAAAATTGACAAAAAATTTTTTTGTCTTAAATGCATGCGATTTGAGATTTTTCGGAAGCTTCTTCGCATTTGAAACTCCTTTCAATACTCAGTTATTAGAAATAAACGCCTTTTGGGCAAAATTGGGTAAAATTGTGTTTCAACCAAAAAATTGATTTTTAGCAAAGGGGTAACACTTTCCTAAAAAATTGACAAAAAATTTTTTTGTCTTAAATGCATGCGATTTGAGATTTTTCGGAAGCTTCTTCGCATTTGAAACTCCTTTCAATACTCAGTTATTAGAAATAAACGCCTTTTGGGCAAAATTGGGTAAAATTGTGTTTCAACCAAAAAATTGATTTTTAGCAAAGGGGTAACACTTTCCTAAAAAATTGACAAAAATTTTTTTTTCTCAAATGCATGCGATTTGAGATTTTTCGGAAGCTTCTTCGCATTTGAAACTCCTTTCAATACTCAGTTATTAGAAATAAACGCCTTTTGGGCAAAATTGGGTAAAATTGTGTTTCAACCAAAAAATTGATTTTTAGCAAAGGGGTTTCCTAAAAATTTGGCAAAAAAATTTTTTGTCTTAAATGCATGCGATTTGAGATTTTTCGGAAGCTTCTTCGCATTTGAAACTCCTTTCAATACTCAGTTATTAGAAATAAACGCCTTTTGGGCAAAATTGGGTAAAATTGTGTTTCAACCAAAAAATTGATTTTTAGCAAAGGGGTAACTCTTTCCTAAAAAATTGACAAAAAATTTTTTTGTCTTAAATGCATGCGATTTGAGATTTTTCGGAAGCTTCTTCGCATTTGAAACTCCTTTCAATACTCAGTTATTAGAAATAAACGCCTTTTGGGCAAAATTGGGTAAAATTGTGTTTCAACCAAAAAATTGATTTTTAGCAAAGGGGTAACACTTTCCTAAAAAATTGACAAAAAATTTTTTTGTCTTAAATGCATGCGATTTGAGATTTTTCGGAAGCTTCTTCGCATTTGAAACTCCTTTCAATACTCAGTTATTAGAAATAAACGCCTTTTGGGCAAAATTGGGTAAAATTGTGTTTCAACCAAAAAATTGATTTTTAGCAAAGGGGTAACACTTTCCTAAAAAATTGACAAAAAATTTTTTTGTCTTAAATGCATGCGATTTGAGATTTTTCGGAAGCTTCTTCGCATTTGAAACTCCTTTCAATACTCAGTTATTAGAAATAAACGCCTTTTGGGCAAAATTGGGTAAAATTGTGTTTTAACCAAAAAATTGATTTTTAGCAAAGGGGTAACACTTTCCTAAAAAATTGACAAAAAATTTTTTTGTCTTAAATGCATGCGATTTGAGATTTTTCGGAAGCTTCTTCGCATTTGAAACTCCTTTCAATACTCAGTTATTAGAAATAAACGCCTTTTGGGCAAAATTGGGTAAAATTGTGTTTCAACCAAAAAATTGATTTTTAGCAAAGGGGTAACACTTTCCTAAAAAATTGACAAAAATTATTTTTTGTCTTAAATGCATGCGATTTGAGATATTTCGGAAGCTTCTTCGCATTTGAAACTCCTTTCAATACTCAGTTATTAGAAATAAACGCCTTTTGGGCAAAATTGGGTAAAATTGTGTTTCAACCAAAAATTTGATTTTTAGCAAAAAAATCAAAAAAATTGACAAAAAATTTTTTTGTCTTAAATGCATGCGATTTGAGATTTTTCAGAAGCTTCTTCGCATTTGAAACTCCTTTCAATACTCAGTTATTAGAAATAAACGCCTTTTGGGCAAAATTGGGTAAAATTGTGTTTCAACCAAAAAATCGATTTTAACAAAGGGGTAACACTTTCCTAAAAAATTGACAAAAAATTTTTTTGTCTTAAATGCATGCGATTTGAGATTTTTCGGAAGCTTCTTCGCATTTGAAACTCCTTTCAATACTCAGTTATTAGAAATAAACGCCTTTTGGGCAAAATTGGGTAAAATTGTGTTTCAACCAAAAAATTGATTTTTAGCAAAGGGGTTAGCCTTTCCTAAAAATTTGGCAAAAAAATTTTTTTTCTCAAATGCATGCGATTTGAGATTTTTCGGAAGCTTCTTCGCATTTGAAACTCCTTTCAATACTCAGTTATTAGAAATAAACGCCTTTTGGGCAAAATTGGGTAAAATTGTGTTTCAACCAAAAAATTGATTTTTAGCAAAGGGGTAACACTTTCCTAAAAAATTGACAAAAAATTTTTTTGTCTTAAATGCATGCGATTTGAGATTTTTCGGAAGCTTCTTCGCATTTGAAATTCCTTTCAATACTCAGTTATTAGAAATAAACGCCTTTTGGGCAAAATTGGGTAAAATTGTGTTTCAACCAAAAAATTGATTTTTAGCAAAGGGGTTAGCCTTTCCTAAAAATTTGGCAAAAAAATTTTTTTTCTTAAATGCATGCGATTTGAGATTTTTCGGAAGCTTCTTCGCATTTGAAACTCCTTCCAATATTTAGTTATTAGAAATAAACGCCTTTTGGGCAAAATTGGGTAAAATTGTGTTTCAACCAAAAAATTGATTTTTAGCAAAGGGGTTAGCCTTTCCTAAAAATTTGGCAAAAAAATTTTTTTTCTCAAATGCATCCGATTTGAGATTTTTCGGAAGCTTCTTCGCATTTGAAACTCCTTTCAATACTCAGTTATTAGAAATAAACGCCTTTTGGGCAAAATTGGGTAAAATTGTGTTTCAACCAAAAAATTGATTTTTAGCAAAGGGGTTAGCCTTTCCTAAAAATTTGGCAAAAAAATTTTTTTTCTCAAATGCATGCGATTTGAGATTTTTCGGAAGCTTCTTCGCATTTGAAACTCCTTCCAATATTTAGTTATTAGAAATAAACGCCTTTTGGGCAAAATTGGGTAAAATTGTGTTTCAACCAAAAAATTGATTTTTAGCAAAGGGGTTATCCTTTCCTAAAAATTTTGCAAAACATTTTTTTTCTCAAATGCATGAGATTTGAGATTTTTCGGAAGCTTCTTCGCATTTGAAACTCCTTTCAATACTCAGTTAATAGAAATAAACGCCTTTTGGGCAAAATTGGGCAAAATTGGGTAAAATTGTGTTTCAACCAAAAAATTGATTTTTAGCAAAGGGGTTAGCCTTTCCTAAAAATTTGGCAAAAAATTTTTTTTTCTCAAATGCATGCGATTTGAGATTTTTCGGAAGCTTCTTCGCATTTGAAACTCCTTTCAATACTCAGTTATTAGAAATAAACGCCTTTTGGGCAAAATTGGGTAAAATTGTGTTTCAACCAAAAAATTGATTTTTAGCAAAGGGGTAACACTTTCCTAAAAAATTGACAAAAAATTTTTTTTGTCTTAAATGCATGCGATTTGAGATTTTTCGGAAGCTTCTTCGCATTTGAAACTCCTTTCAATACTCAGTTATTAGAAATAAACGCCTTTTGGGCAAAATTGGGTAAAATTGTGTTTCAACCAAAAAATTGATTTTTAGCAAAGGGGTTAGCCTTTCCTAAAAATTTGGCAAAAAAAATTTTTTTTCTCAAATGCATGCGATTTGAGATTTTTCGGAAGCTTCTTCGCATTTGAAACTCCTTTCAATACTCAGTTATTAGAAATAAACGCCTTTTGGGCAAAATTGGGTAAAATTGTGTTTCAACCAAAAAATTGATTTTTAGCAAAGGGGTTAGCCTTTCCTAAAAATTTGGCAAAAAATTTTTTTTTCTCAAATGCATACGATTTGAGATTTTTCGGAAGCTTCTTCGCATTTGAAACTCCTTTCAATACTCAGTTATTAGAAATAAACGCCTTTTGGGCAAAATTGGGTAAAATTGTGTTTCAACCAAAAAATTGATTTTTAGCAAAGGGGTTAGCCTTTCCTAAAAATTTGTCAAAAAATTTTTTTTTCTCAAATGCATACGATTTGAGATTTTTCGGAAGCTTCTTCGCATTTGAAACTCCTTTCAATACTCAGTTATTAGAAATAAACGCCTTTTGGGCAAAATTGGGTAAAATTGTGTTTCAACCAAAAAATCGATTTTTAGCAAAGGGGTAACACTTTCCTAAAAAATTGACAAAAAATTTTTTTGTCTTAAATGCATGCGATTTGAGATTTTTCGGAAGCTTCTTCGCATTTGAATCTCCTTTCAATACTCAGTTATTAGAAATAAACGCCTTTTGGGCAAAATTGGGTAAAATTGTGTTTCAACCAAAAAATCGATTTTTAGCAAAGGGGTAACACTTTCCTAAAAAATTGACAAAAAATTTTGTTGTCTTAAATGCATGCGATTTGAGATTTTTCGGAAGCTTCTTCGCATTGGAAACTCCTTTCAATACTCAGTTATTAGAAATAAACGCCTTTTGGGCAAAATTGGGTAAAATTGTGTTTCAACCAAAAAATTGATTTTTAGCAAAGGGGTTAGCCTTTCCTAAAAATTTGGCAAAAAAATTTTTTTTCTCAAATGCATGCGATTTGAGATTTTTCGGAAGCTTCTTCGCATTTGAAACTCCTTTCAATACTCAGTTATTAGAAATAAACGCCTTTTGGGCAAAATTGGGTAAAATTGTGTTTCAACCAAAAAATTGATTTTTAGCAAAGGGGTTAGCCTTTCCTAAAAATTTGTCAAAAAATTTTTTTTTCTCAAATGCATACGATTTGAGATTTTTCGGAAGCTTCTTCGCATTTGAAACTCCTTTCAATACTCAGTTATTAGAAATAAACGCCTTTTGGGCAAAATTGGGTAAAATTGTGTTTCAACCAAAAAATTGATTTTTAGCAAAGGGGTTAGCCTTTCCTAAAAATTTGTCAAAAAATTTTTTTTTCTCAAATGCATACGATTTGAGATTTTTCGGAAGCTTCTTCGCATTTGAAACTCCTTTCAATACTCAGTTATTAGAAATAAACGCCTTTTGGGCAAAATTGGGTAAAATTGTGTTTCAACCAAAAAATCGATTTTTAGCAAAGGGGTAACACTTTCCTAAAAAATTGACAAAAAATTTTTTTGTCTTAAATGCATGCGATTTGAGATTTTTCGGAAGCTTCTTCGCATTTGAATCTCCTTTCAATACTCAGTTATTAGAAATAAACGCCTTTTGGGCAAAATTGGGTAAAATTGTGTTTCAACCAAAAAATCGATTTTTAGCAAAGGGGTAACACTTTCCTAAAAAATTGACAAAAAATTTTGTTGTCTTAAATGCATGCGATTTGAGATTTTTCGGAAGCTTCTTCGCATTGGAAACTCCTTTCAATACTCAGTTATTAGAAATAAACGCCTTTTGGGCAAAATTGGGTAAAATTGTGTTTCAACCAAAAAATTGATTTTTAGCAAAGGGGTTAGCCTTTCCTAAAAATTTGGCAAAAAAATTTTTTTTCTCAAATGCATGCGATTTGAGATTTTTCGGAAGCTTCTTCGCATTTGAAACTCCTTTCAATACTCAGTTATTAGAAATAAACGCCTTTTGGGCAAAATTGGGTAAAATTGTGTTTCAACCAAAAAATCGATTTTTAGCAAAGGGGTAACACTTTCCTAAAAAATTGACAAAAAATTTTTTTGTATTAAATGCATGCGATTTGAGATTTTTCGGAAGCTTCTTCGCATTTGAATCTCCTTTCAATACTCAGTTATTAGAAATAAACGCCTTTTGGGCAAAATTGGGTAAAATTGTGTTTCAACCAAAAAATCGATTTTTAGCAAAGGGGTAACACTTTCCTAAAAAATTGACAAAAAATTTTGTTGTCTTAAATGCATGCGATTTGAGATTTTTCGGAAGCTTCTTCGCATTTGAAACTCCTTTCAATACTCAGTTATTAGAAATAAACGCCTTTTGGGCAAAATTGGGTAAAATTGTGTTTCAACCAAAAAATTGATTTTTAGCAAAGGGGTTAGCCTTTCCTAAAAATTTGGCAAAAAAATTTTTTTTCTCAAATGCATGCGATTTGAGATTTTTCGGAAGCTTCTTCGCATTTGAAACTCCTTTCAATACTCAGTTATTAGAAATAAACGCCTTTTGGGCAAAATTGGGTAAAATTGTGTTTCAACCAAAAAATTGATTTTTAGCAAAGGGGTTAGCCTTTCCTAAAAATTTGTCAAAAAAATTTTTTTTCTCAAATGCATACGATTTGAGATTTTTCGGAAGCTTCTTCGCATTTGAAACTCCTTTCAATACTCAGTTATTAGAAATAAACGCCTTTTGGGCAAAATTGGGTAAAATTGTGTTTCAACCAAAAAATTGATTTTTAGCAAAGGGGTTAGCCTTTCCTAAAAATTTGGCAAAAAAATTTTTTTTCTCAAATGCATGCGATTTGAGATTTTTCGGAAGCTTCTTCGCATTTGAAACTCCTTTCAATACTCAGTTATTAGAAATAAACGCCTTTTGGGCAAAATTGGGTAAAATTGTGTTTCAACCAAAAAATCGATTTTTAGCAAAGGGGTAACACTTTCCTAAAAAATTGACAAAAAATTTTTTTGTCTTAAATGCATGCGATTTGAGATTTTTCGGAAGCTTCTTCGCATTTGAAACTCCTTTCAATACTCAGTTATTAGAAATAAACGCCTTTTGGGCAAAATTGGGTAAAATTGTGTTTCAACCAAAAAATTGATTTTTAGCCTTTCCTAAAAATTTGGCAAAAAATTTTTTTTTCTCAAATGCATGCGATTTGAGATTTTTCGGAAGCTTCTTCGCATTTGAAACTCCTTTCAATACTCAGTTATTAGAAATAAACGCCTTTTGGGCAAAATTGGGTAAAATTGTGTTTCAACCAAAAAATTGATTTTTAGCAAAGGGGTTAGCCTTTCCTAAAAATTTGTCAAAAAATTTTTTTTTCTCAAATGCATACGATTTGAGATTTTTCGGAAGCTTCTTCGCATTTGAAACTCCTTTCAATACTCAGTTATTAGAAATAAACGCCTTTTGGGCAAAATTGGGTAAAATTGTGTTTCAACCAAAAAATTGATTTTTAGCAAAGGGGTTAGCCTTTCCTAAAAATTTGTCCAAAAATTTTTTTGTCTTAAATGCATGCGATTTGAGATTTTTCGGAAGCTTCTTCGCATTTGAATCTCCTTTCAATACTCAGTTATTAGAAATAAACGCCTTTTGGGCAAAATTGGGTAAAATTGTGTTTCAACCAAAAAATCGATTTTTAGCAAAGGGGTAACACTTTCCTAAAAAATTGACAAAAAATTTTGTTGTCTTAAATGCATGCGATTTGAGATTTTTCGGAAGCTTCTTCGCATTGGAAACTCCTTTCAATACTCAGTTATTAGAAATAAACGCCTTTTGGGCAAAATTGGGTAAAATTGTGTTTCAACCAAAAAATTGATTTTTAGCAAAGGGGTTAGCCTTTCCTAAAAATTTGGCAAAAAAATTTTTTTTCTCAAATGCATGCGATTTGAGATTTTTCGGAAGCTTCTTCGCATTTGAAACTCCTTTCAATACTCAGTTATTAGAAATAAACGCCTTTTGGGCAAAATTGGGTAAAATTGTGTTTCAACCAAAAAATTGATTTTTAGCAAAGGGGTTAGCCTTTCCTAAAAATTTGTCAAAAAATTTTTTTTTCTCAAATGCATACGATTTGAGATTTTTCGGAAGCTTCTTCGCATTTGAAACTCCTTTCAATACTCAGTTATTAGAAATAAACGCCTTTTGGGCAAAATTGGGTAAAATTGTGTTTCAACCAAAAAATTGATTTTTAGCAAAGGGGTTAGCCTTTCCTAAAAATTTGGCAAAAAAATTTTTTTTCTCAAATGCATGCGATTTGAGATTTTTCGGAAGCTTCTTCGCATTTGAAACTCCTTTCAATACTCAGTTATTAGAAATAAACGCCTTTTGGGCAAAATTGGGTAAAATTGTGTTTCAACCAAAAAATCGATTTTTAGCAAAGGGGTAACACTTTCCTAAAAAATTGACAAAAAATTTTTTTGTATTAAATGCATGCGATTTGAGATTTTTCGGAAGCTTCTTCGCATTTGAATCTCCTTTCAATACTCAGTTATTAGAAATAAACGCCTTTTGGGCAAAATTGGGTAAAATTGTGTTTCAACCAAAAAATCGATTTTTAGCAAAGGGGTAACACTTTCCTAAAAAATTGACAAAAAATTTTGTTGTCTTAAATGCATGCGATTTGAGATTTTTCGGAAGCTTCTTCGCATTTGAAACTCCTTTCAATACTCAGTTATTAGAAATAAACGCCTTTTGGGCAAAATTGGGTAAAATTGTGTTTCAACCAAAAAATTGATTTTTAGCAAAGGGGTTAGCCTTTCCTAAAAATTTGGCAAAAAAATTTTTTTTCTCTTCGCATTTGAAACTCCTTTCAATACTCAGTTATTAGAAATAAACGCCTTTTGGGCAAAATTGGGTAAAATTGTGTTTCAACCAAAAAATTGATTTTTAGCAAAGGGGTTAGCCTTTCCTAAAAATTTGTCAAAAAAATTTTTTTTCTCAAATGCATACGATTTGAGATTTTTCGGAAGCTTCTTCGCATTTGAAACTCCTTTCAATACTCAGTTATTAGAAATAAACGCCTTTTGGGCAAAATTGGGTAAAATTGTGTTTCAACCAAAAAATTGATTTTTAGCAAAGGGGTTAGCCTTTCCTAAAAATTTGGCAAAAAAATTTTTTTTCTCAAATGCATGCGATTTGAGATTTTTCGGAAGCTTCTTCGCATTTGAAACTCCTTTCAATACTCAGTTATTAGAAATAAACGCCTTTTGGGCAAAATTGGGTAAAATTGTGTTTCAACCAAAAAATCGATTTTTAGCAAAGGGGTAACACTTTCCTAAAAAATTGACAAAAAATTTTTTTGTCTTAAATGCATGCGATTTGAGATTTTTCGGAAGCTTCTTCGCATTTGAAACTCCTTTCAATACTCAGTTATTAGAAATAAACGCCTTTTGGGCAAAATTGGGTAAAATTGTGTTTCAACCAAAAAATTGATTTTTAGCCTTTCCTAAAAATTTGGCAAAAAAATTTTTTTTCTCAAATGCATGCGATTTGAGATTTTTCGGAAGCTTCTTCGCATTTGAAACTCCTTTCAATACTCAGTTATTAGAAATAAACGCCTTTTGGGCAAAATTGGGTAAAATTGTGTTTCAACCAAAAAATTGATTTTTAGCAAAGGGGTTAGCCTTTCCTAAAAATTTGTCAAAAAATTTTTTTTTCTCAAATGCATACGATTTGAGATTTTTCGGAAGCTTCTTCGCATTTGAAACTCCTTTCAATACTCAGTTATTAGAAATAAACGCCTTTTGGGCAAAATTGGGTAAAATTGTGTTTCAACCAAAAAATTGATTTTTAGCAAAGGGGTTAGCCTTTCCTAAAAATTTGTCCAAAAATTTTTTTTTCTCAAATGCATACGATTTGAGATTTTTCGGAAGCTTCTTCGCATTTGAAACTCCTTTCAATACTCAGTTATTAGAAATAAACGCCTTTTGGGCAAAATTGGGTAAAATTGTGTTTCAACCAAAAAATCGATTTTTAGCAAAGGGGTAACACTTTCCTAAAAAATTGACAAAAAATTTTTTTGTCTTAAATGCATGCGATTTGAGATTTTTCGGAAGCTTCTTCGCATTTGAATCTCCTTTCAATACTCAGTTATTAGAAATAAACGCCTTTTGGGCAAAATTGGGTAAAATTGTGTTTCAACCAAAAAATCGAGGGGTAACACTTTCCTAAAATATTGACAAAAAATTTTTTTGTCTTAAATGCATGCGATTTGAGATTTTTCGGAAGCTTCTTCGCATTTGAAACTCCTTTCAATACTCAGTTATTAGAAATAAACGCCTTTTGGGCAAAATTGGGTAAAATTGTGTTTCAACCAAAAAATTGATTTTTAGCAAAGGGGTTAGCCTTTCCTAAAAATTTGGCAAAAAAATTTTTTTTTCTCAAATGCATGCGATTTGAGATTTTTCGGAAGCTTCTTCGCATTTGAAACTCCTTTCAATACTCAGTTATTAGAAATAAACGCCTTTTGGGCAAAATTGGGTAAAATTGTGTTTCAACCAAAAAATTGATTTTTAGCAAAGGGGTTAGCCTTTCCTAAAAATTTGGCAAAAAATTTTTTTTTCTCAAATGCATGCGATTTGAGATTTTTCGGAAGCTTCTTCGCATTTGAAACTCCTTTCAATACTCAGTTATTAGAAATAAACGCCTTTTGGGCAAAATTGGGTAAAATTGTGTTTCAACCAAAAAATTGATTTTTAGCAAAGGGGTTAGCCTTTCCTAAAAATTTGGCAAAAAAAATTTTTTTTCTCAAATGCATGCGATTTGAGATTTTTCGGAAGCTTCTTCGCATTTGAAACTCCTTTCAATACTCAGTTATTAGAAATAAACGCCTTTTGGGCAAAATTGGGTAAAATTGTGTTTCAACCAAAAAATTGATTTTTAGCAAAGGGGTTAGCCTTTCCTAAAAATTTGGCAAAAAATTTTTTTTTCTCAAATGCATGCGATTTGAGATTTTTCGGAAGCTTCTTCGCATTTGAAACTCCTTTCAATACTCAGTTATTAGAAATAAACGCCTTTTGGGCAAAATTGGGTAAAATTGTGTTTCAACCAAAAAATTGATTTTTAGCAAAGGGGTTAGCCTTTCCTAAAAATTTGGCAAAAAATTTTTTTTTCTCAAATGCATGCGATTTGAGATTTTTCGGAAGCTTCTTCGCATTTGAAACTCCTTTCAATACTCAGTTATTAGAAATAAACGCCTTTTGGGCAAAATTGGGTAAAATTGTGTTTCAACCAAAAAATTGATTTTTAGCAAAGGGGTTAGCCTTTCCTAAAAATTTGGCAAAAAAAATTTTTTTTCTCAAATGCATGCGATTTGAGATTTTTCGGAAGCTTCTTCGCATTTGAAACTCCTTTCAATACTCAGTTATTAGAAATAAACGCCTTTTGGGCAAAATTGGGTAAAATTGTGTTTCAACCAAAAAATTGATTTTTAGCAAAGGGGTTAGCCTTTCCTAAAAATTTGGCAAAAAAATTTTTTTTCTCAAATGCATGCGATTTGAGATTTTTCGGAAGCTTCTTCGCATTTGAAACTCCTTTCAATACTCAGTTATTAGAAATAAACGCCTTTTGGGCAAAATTGGGTAAAATTGTGTTTCAACCAAAAAATTGATTTTTAGCAAAGGGGTAACACTTTCCTAAAAAATTGACAAAAAATTTTTTTGTCTTAAATGCATGCGATTTGAGATTTTTCGGAAGCTTCTTCGCATTTGAAACTCCTTTCAATACTCAGTTATTAGAAATAAACGCCTTTTGGGCAAAATTGGGTAAAATTGTGTTTCAACCAAAAAATTGATTTTTAGCAAAGGGGTTAGCCTTTCCTAAAAATTTGGCAAAAAATTTTTTTTTCTCAAATGCATGCGATTTGAGATTTTTCGGAAGCTTCTTCGCATTTGAAACTCCTTTCAATACTCAGTTATTAGAAATAAACGCCTTTTGGGCAAAATTGGGTAAAATTGTGTTTCAACCAAAAAATTGATTTTTAGCAAAGGGGTTAGCCTTTCCTAAAAATTTGGCAAAAAATTTTTTTTTCTCAAATGCATGCGATTTGAGATTTTTCGGAAGCTTCTTCGCATTTGAAACTCCTTTCAATACTCAGTTATTAGAAATAAACGCCTTTTGGGCAAAATTGGGTAAAATTGTGTTTCAACCAAAAAATTGATTTTTAGCAAAGGGGTTAGCCTTTCCTAAAAATTTGGCAAAAAAATTTTTTTTCTCAAATGCATGCGATTTGAGATTTTTCGGAAGCTTCTTCGCATTTGAAACTCCTTTCAATACTCAGTTATTAGAAATAAACGCCTTTTGGGCAAAATTGGGTAAAATTGTGTTTCAACCAAAAAATTGATTTTTAGCAAAGGGGTTAGCCTTTCCTAAAAATTTGTCAAAAAATTTTTTTTTCTCAAATGCATACGATTTGAGATTTTTCGGAAGCTTCTTCGCATTTGAAACTCCTTTCAATACTCAGTTATTAGAAATAAACGCCTTTTGGGCAAAATTGGGTAAAATTGTGTTTCAACCAAAAAATCGATTTTTAGCAAAGGGGTAACACTTTCCTAAAAAATTGACAAAAAATTTTTTTGTCTTAAATGCATGCGATTTGAGATTTTTCGGAAGCTTCTTCGCATTTGAAACTCCTTTCAATACTCAGTTATTAGAAATAAACGCCTTTTGGGCAAAATTGGGTAAAATTGTGTTTCAACCAAAAAATTGATTTTTAGCAAAGGGGTTAGCCTTTCCTAAAAATTTGGCAAAAAATTTTTTTTTCTCAAATGCATGCGATTTGAGATTTTTCGGAAGCTTCTTCGCATTTGAAACTCCTTTCAATACTCAGTTATTAGAAATAAACGCCTTTTGGGCAAAATTGGGTAAAATTGTGTTTCAACCAAAAAATTGATTTTTAGCAAAGGGGTTAGCCTTTCCTAAAAATTTGGCAAAAAATTTTTTTTTCTCAAATGCATGCGATTTGAGATTTTTCGGAAGCTTCTTCGCATTTGAAACTCCTTTCAATACTCAGTTATTAGAAATAAACGCCTTTTGGGCAAAATTGGGTAAAATTGTGTTTCAACCAAAAAATTGATTTTTAGCAAAGGGGTTAGCCTTTCCTAAAAATTTGGCAAAAAATTTTTTTTTCTCAAATGCATGCGATTTGAGATTTTTCGGAAGCTTCTTCGCATTTGAAACTCCTTTCAATACTCAGTTATTAGAAATAAACGCCTTTTGGGCAAAATTGGGTAAAATTGTGTTTCAACCAAAAAATTGATTTTTAGCAAAGGGGTTAGCCTTTCCTAAAAATTTGCCAAAAAATTTTTTTTTCTCAAATGCATGCGATTTGAGATTTTTCGGAAGCTTCTTCGCATTTGAAACTCCTTTCAATACTCAGTTATTAGAAATAAACGCCTTTTGGGCAAAATTGGGTAAAATTGTGTTTCAACCAAAAAATTGATTTTTAGCAAAGGGGTAACACTTTCCTAAAAAATTGACAAGAAATTTTTTTGTCTTAAATGCATGCGATTTGAGATTTTTCGGAAGCTTCTTCGCATTTGAAACTCCTTTCAATACTCAGTTATTAGAAATAAACGCCTTTTGGGCAAAATTGGGTAAAATTGTGTTTCAACCAAAAAATTGATTTTTAGCAAAGGGGTTAGCCTTTCCTAAAAATTTGGCAAAAAAAATTTTTTTTCTCAAATGCATGCGATTTGAGATTTTTCGGAAGCTTCTTCGCATTTGAAACTCCTTTCAATACTCAGTTATTAGAAATAAACGCCTTTTGGGCAAAATTGGGTAAAATTGTGTTTCAACCAAAAAATTGATTTTTAGCAAAGGGGTAACACTTTCCTAAAAAATTGACAAAAATTTTTTTGTCTTAAATGCATGCGATTTGAGATTTTTCGGAAGCTTCTTCGCATTTGAAACTCCTTTCAATACTCAGTTATTAGAAATAAACGCCTTTTGGGCAAAATTGGGTAAAATTGTGTTTCAACCAAAAAATTGATTTTTAGCAAAGGGGTTAGCCTTTCCTAAAAATTTGCCAAAAAATTTTTTTTTCTCAAATGCATGCGATTTGAGATTTTTCGGAAGCTTCTTCGCATTTGAAACTCCTTTCAATACTCAGTTATTAGAAATAAACGCCTTTTGGGCAAAATTGGGTAAAATTGTGTTTCAACCAAAAAATTGATTTTTAGCAAAGGGGTAACACTTTCCTAAAAAATTGACAAGAAATTTTTTTGTCTTAAATGCATGCGATTTGAGATTTTTCGGAAGCTTCTTCGCATTTGAAACTCCTTTCAATACTCAGTTATTAGAAATAAACGCCTTTTGGGCAAAATTGGGTAAAATTGTGTTTCAACCAAAAAATTGATTTTTAGCAAAGGGGTTAGCCTTTCCTAAAAATTTGGCAAAAAAAATTTTTTTTCTCAAATGCATGCGATTTGAGATTTTTCGGAAGCTTCTTCGCATTTGAAACTCCTTTCAATACTCAGTTATTAGAAATAAACGCCTTTTGGGCAAAATTGGGTAAAATTGTGTTTCAACCAAAAAATTGATTTTTAGCAAAGGGGTAACACTTTCCTAAAAAATTGACAAAAATTTTTTTTTGTCTTAAATGCATGCGATTTGAGATTTTTCGGAAGCTTCTTCGCATTTGAAACTCCTTTCAATACTCAGTTATTAGAAATAAACGCCTTTTGGGCAAAGTTGGGTAAAATTGTGTTTTATCCAAAAAATTGATTTTTATCAAAGAGGTAACACTTTCCTAAAAAATTGACAAAAAATTTTTTTGTCTTAAATGCATGCGATTTAAGATTTTTCGGAAGCTTCTTCGCATTTGAAACTCCTTTCAATACTCAGTTATTAGAAATAAACGCCTTTTGGGAAAAATTGGGTAAAATTGTGTTTCAACCAAAAAATTGATTTTTAGCAAAGGGGTAACACTTTCCTAAAAAATTGACAAAAAATTTTTTTGTCTTAAATGCATGCGATTTGAGATTTTTCGGAAACTTCTTCGCATTTGAAACTCCTTTCAATACTCAGTTATTAGAAATAAACGCCTTTTGGGCAAAATTGGGTAAAATTGTGTTTTAACCAAAAAATTGATTTGTAGCAAAGGGGTAACACTTTCCTAAAAAATTGACAAAAAATTTTTTTGTCTTAAATGCATGCGATTTGAGATTTTTCGGAATCTTCTTCGCATTTGAAACTCCTTTCAATACTCAGTTATTAGAAATAAACACCTTTTGGGCAAAATTGGGTAAAATTGTGTTTCAACCAAAAAATTGATTTTTAGCAAAGGGGTAACACTTTCCTAAAAAATTGACAAGAAATTTTTTTGTCTTAAATGCATGCGATTTGAGATTTTTCGGAAGCTTCTTCGCATTTGAAACTCCTTTCAATACTCAGTTATTAGAAATAAACGCCTTTTGGGCAAAATTGGGTAAAATTGTGTTTCAACCAAAAAATTGATTTTTAGCAAAGGGGTAACACTTTCCTAAAAAATTGACAAGAAATTTTTTTGTCTTAAATGCATGCGATTTGAGATTTTTCGGAAGCTTCTTCGCATTTGAAACTCCTTTCAATACTCAGTTATTAGAAATAAACGCCTTTTGGGCAAAATTGGGTAAAATTGTGTTTCAACCAAAAAATTGAATTTTAGCAAAGGGGTAACACTTTCCTAAAAAATTGACAAAAAATTTTTTTGTCTTAAATGCATGCGATTTGAGATTTTTCGGAAGCTTCTTCGCATTTGAAACTCCTTTCAATACTCAGTTATTAGAAATAAACGCCTTTTGGGCAAAATTGGGTAAAATTGTGTTTCAACCAAAAAATTGATTTTTAGCAAAGGGGTAACACTTTCCTAAAAATTGACAAGAAATTTTTTTGTCTTAAATGCATGCGATTTGAGAGTTTTCGGAAGCTTCTTCGCATTTGAAACTCCTTTCAATACTCAGTTATTAGAAATAAACGCCTTTTGGGCAAAATTGGGTAAAATTGTGTTTCAACCAAAAAATTGATTTTTAGCAAAGGGGTAACACTTTCCTAAAAAATTGACAAAAAATTTTTTTGTCTTAAATGCATGCGATTTGAGATTTTTCGGAAGCTTCTTCGCATTTGAAACTCCTTTCAATACTCAGTTATTAGAAATAAACGCCTTTTGGGCAAAATTGGGTAAAATTGTGTTTCTACCAAAAAATTGATTTTTAGCAAAGGGGTAACACTTTCCTAAAAAATTGACAAAAATTTTTTTTGTCTTAAATGCAAGCGATTTAAGATTTTTCGGAAGCTTCTTCGCATTTGAAACTCCTTTCAATACTCAGTTATTAGAAATAAACGCCTTTTGGGCAAAATTGGGTAAAATTGTGTTTCAACCAAAAAATTGATTTTTAGCAAAGGGGCAACACTTTCCTAAAAAATTGACAAAAAATTTTTTTGTCTTAAATGCATGCGATTTGAGATTTTTCGGAAGCTTCTTCGCATTTGAAACTCCTTTCAATACTCAGTTATTAGAAATAAACGCCTTTTGGGCAAAATTGGGTAAAATTGTGTTTCAACCAAAAAATTGATTTTTAGCAAAGGGGTAACACTTTCCTAAAAAATTGACAAAAAATTTTTTTGTCTTAAATGCATGCGATTTGAGATTTTTCGAAAGCTTCTTCGCATTTGAAACTCCTTTCAATACTCAGTTATTAGAAATAAACGCCTTTTGGGCAAAATTGGGTAAAATTGTGTTTCAACCAAAAAATTGATTTTTAGCAAAGGGGTAACACTTTCCTAAAAAATTGACAAAAAATTTTTTTGTCTTAAATGCATGGGATTTGAGATTTTTCGGAAGCTTCTTCGCATTTGAAACTCCTTCCAATACTCAGTTATTAGAAATAAACGCCTTTTGGGCAAAATTGGGTAAAATTGTGTTTCAACCAAAAAATTGATTTTTAGCAAAGGGGTAACACTTTCCTAAAAAATTGACAAAATATTTTTTTGTCTTAAATGCATGCGATTTGAGATTTTTCGGAAGCTTCTTCGCATTTGAAACTCCTTTCAATACTCAGTTATTAGAAATAAACGCCTTTTGGGCAAAATTGGGTAAAATTGTGTTTCAACCAAAAAATCGTTTTTTAGCAAAGGGGTAACACTTTCCTAAAAAATTGACAAAAAATTTTTTTGTCTTAAATGCATGCGATTTGAGATTTTTCGGAAGCTTCTTCGCATTTGAAACTCCTTTCAATACTCAGTTATTAGAAATAAACGCCTTTTGGGAAAAATTGGGTAAAATTGTGTTTCGACCAAAAAATTGATTTTTAGCAAAAGGGTAACACTTAAATGCATTCGACTTGAGATTTTTCGGAAGCTTCTTCGCATTTGAAACTCCTTTCAATACTCAGTTATTAGAAATAAACGCCTTTTGGGCAAAATTGGGTAAAATTGTGTTTCAACCAAAAAATTGATTTTTAGCAAAGGGGTAACACTTTCCTAAAAAATTGACAAAAAATTTTTTTGTCTTAAATGCATGCGATTTGAGATTTTTCGGAAGCTTCTTCGCATTTGAAACTCCTTTCAATACTCAGTTATTAGATATAAACGCCTTTTGGGCAAAATTGGGTAAAATTGTGTTTCAACAAAAAAATTGATTTTTAGCAAAGGGGTAACACTTTCCTAAAAAATTTACATAAAATTTTTTTGTCTTAAATGCATGCGATTTGAGATTTTTCGGAAGCTTCTTCGCATTTGAAACTCCTTTCAATACTCAGTTATTAGAAATAAAAGCCTTTTGGGAAAAATTGGGTAAAATTGTGTTTCGACCAAAAAATTGATTTTTAGCAAAAGGGTAACACTTAAATGCATTCGATTTGAGATTTTTCGGAAGCTTCTTCGCATTTGAAACTCCTTTCAATACTCAGTTATTAGAAATAAACGCCTTTTGGGCAAAATTGGGTAAAATTGTGTTTCAACCAAAAAATCGATTTTTAGCAAAGGGGTAACACTTTCCTAAAAACTTGACAAAAAATTTTTTTGTCTTAAATGCATGCGATTTGAGATTTTTCGGAAGCTTCTTCGCATTTGAAACTCCTTTCAATACTCAGTTATTAGAAATAAACGCCTTTTGGGCAAAATTGGGTAAAATTGTGTTTCAACCAAAAAATTGATTTTTAGCAAAGGGGTAACACTTTCCTAAAAAATTGACAAAAAATTTTTTTGTCTTAAATGCATGCGATTTGAGATTTTTCGGAAGCTTCTTCGCATTTGAAACTCCTTTTAATACTCAGTTATTAGAAATAAACGCCTTTTGGGCAAAATTGGATAAAATTGTGTTTCAACCAAAAAATTGATTTTTAGCACTTTCCTAAAAAATTGACAAAAATTTTTTTTGTCTTAAATGCATGCGATTTGAGATTTTTCGGAAGCTTCTTCGCATTTGAAACTCCTTTCAATACTCAGTTATTACAAATAAACGCCTTTTGGGCAAAATTGGGTAAAATTGTGTTTCAAGCAAAAAATTGATTTTTAGCAAAGGGGTAACACTTTCCTAAAAAATTGACAAAAAATTTTTTTGTCTTAAATGCATGCGATTTGAGATTTTTCGGAAGCTTCTTCGCATTTGAAACTCCTTTCAATACTCAGTTATTAGAAATAAACGCCTTTTGGGCAAAATTGGGTAAAATTGTGTTTCAACAAAAAAATTGATTTTTAGCAAAGGGGTAACACTTTCCTAAAAAATTTACATAACATTTTTTTGTCTTAAATGCATGCGATTTGAGATTTTTCGGAAGCTTCTTCGCATTTGAAACTCCTTTCAATACTCAGTTATTAGAAATAAACGCCTTTTGGGCAAAATTGGGTAAAATTGTGTTTCAACAAAAAAATTGATTTTTAGCAAAGGGGTAACACTTTCCTAAAAAATTTACAAAAAATTTTTTTGTCTTAAATGCATGCGATTTGAGATTTTTCGGAAGCTTCTTCGCATTTGAAACTCCTTTCAATACTCAGTTATTAGAAATAAACGCCTTTTGGGCAAAATTGAGTAAAATTGTGTTCCAACCAAAAAATCGATTTTTAGCAAAGGGGTAACACTTTCCTAAAAAATTGACAAAAAATTTTTTTGTCTTAAATGCATGTGATTTGAGATTTTTCGGAAGCTTCTTCGCATTTGAAACTCCTTTCAATACCCAGTTATTAGAAATAAACGCCTTTTGGGCAAAATTGGGTAAAATTGTGTTTCAACCAAAAAATTGATTTTTAGCAAAGGGGTAACACTTTCCTAAAAAATTGACAAAAAATTTTTTTGTCTTAAATGCATGCGATTTGAGATATTTCGGAAGCTTCTTCGCATTTGAAACTCCTTTCAATACTCAGTTATTAGAAATAAACGCCTTTTGGGCAAAATTGGGTAAAATTGTGTTTCAACCAAAAAATTGATTTTTAGCAAAGGGGTTAGCCTTTCCTAAAAATTTGGCAAAAAAATTTTTTTTCTCAAATGCATGCGATTTGAGATTTTTCGGAAGCTTCTTCGCATTTGAAACTCCTTTCAATACTCAGTTATTAGAAATAAACGCCTTTTGGGCAAAATTGGGTAAAATTGTGTTTCAACCAAAAAATTGATTTTTAGCAAAGGGGTTAGCCTTTCCTAAAAATTTGGCAAAAATTTTTTTTTTCTCAAATGCATGCGATTTGAGATTTTTCGGAAGCTTCGTCGCATTTGAAACTCCTTTCAATACTCAGTTATTAGAAATAAACGCCTTTTGGGCAAAATTGGGTAAAATTGTGTTTCAACCAAAAAATTGATTTTTAGCAAAGGGGTAACACTTTCCTAAAAAATTGACAAAAAATTTTTTTGTCTTAAATGCATGCGATTTGAGATTTTTCGGAAGCTTCTTCGCATTTGAAACTCCTTTCAATACTCAGTTATTAGAAATAAAAGCCTTTTGGGAAAAATTGGGTAAAATTGTGTTTCGACCAAAAAATTGATTTTTAGCAAAAGGGTAACACTTAAATGCATTCGATTTGAGATTTTTCGGAAGCTTCTTCGCATTTGAAACTCCTTTCAATACTCAGTTATTAGAAATAAACGCCTTTTGGGCAAAATTGGGTAAAATTGTGTTTCAACCAAAAAATTGATTTTTAGCAAAGGGGTAACACTTTCCTAAAAAATTGACAAAAAATTTGTTTGTCTTAAATGCATGCGATTTGAGATTTTTCGGAAGCTTCTTCGCATTTGAAACTCCTTTTAATACTCAGTTATTAGAAATAAACGCCTTTTGGGCAAAATTGGATAAAATTGTGTTTCAACCAAAAAATTGATTTTTAGCACTTTCCTAAAAAATTGACAAAAAATTTTTTTGTCTTAAATGCATGCGATTTGAGATTTTTCGGAAGCTTCTTCGCATTTGAAACTCCTTTCAATACTCAGTTATTAGAAATAAACGCCTTTTGGGCAAAATTGGGTAAAATTGTGTTTCAACAAAAAAATTGATTTTTAGCAAAGGGGTAACACTTTCCTAAAAAATTTACATAAAATTTTTTTGTCTTAAATGCATGCGATTTGAGATTTTTCGGAAGCTTCTTCGCATTTGAAACTCCTTTCAATACTCAGTTATTAGAAATAAACGCCTTTTGGGCAAAATTGGGTAAAATTGTGTTTCAACCAAAAAATCGATTTTTAGCAAAGGGGTAACACTTTCCTAAAAAATTTACAAAAAATTTTTTTTGTCTTAAATGCATGCGATTTGAGATTTTTCGGAAGCTTCTTCGCATTTGAAACTCCTTTCAATACTCAGTTATTAGAAATAAACGCCTTTTGGGCAAAATTGAGTAAAATTGTGTTCCAACCAAAAAATCGATTTTTAGCAAAGGGGTAACACTTTCCTAAAAAATTGACAAAAAATTTTTTTGTCTTAAATGCATGTGATTTGAGATTTTTCGGAAGCTTCTTCGCATTTGAAACTCCTTTCAATACCCAGTTATTAGAAATAAACGCCTTTTGGGCAAAATTGGGTAAAATTGTGTTTCAACCAAAAAATTGATTTTTAGCAAAGGGGTTAGCCTTTCCTAAAAATTTGGCAAAAAAATTTTTTTTCTCAAATGCATGCGATTTGAGATTTTTCGGAAGCTTCTTCGCATTTGAAACTCCTTTCAATACTCAGTTATTAGAAATAAACGCCTTTTGGGCAAAATTGGGTAAAATTGTGTTTCAACCAAAAAATTGATTTTTAGCAAAGGGGTTAGCCTTTCCTAAAAATTTGGCAAAAAAATTTTTTTTCTCAAATGCATGCGATTTGAGATTTTTCGGAAGCTTCTTCGCATTTGAAACTCCTTTCAATACTCAGTTAATAGAAATAAACGCCTTTTGGGCAAAATTGGGCAAAATTGGGTAAAATTGTGTTTCAACCAAAAAATTGATTTTTAGCAAAGGGGTTAGCCTTTCCTAAAAATTTGGCAAAAAATTTTTTTTTCTCAAATGCATGCGATTTGAGATTTTTCGGAAGCTTCTTCGCATTTGAAACTCCTTTCAATACTCAGTTATTACAAATAAACGCCTTTTGGGCAAAATTGGGTAAAATTGTGTTTCAAGCAAAAAATTGATTTTTAGCAAAGGGGTAACACTTTCCTAAAAAATTGACAAAAAATTTTTTTGTCTTAAATGCATGCGATTTGAGATTTTTCGGAAGCTTCTTCGCATTTGAAACTCCTTTCAATACTCAGTTATTAGAAATAAACGCCTTTTGGGCAAAATTGGGTAAAATTGTGTTTCAACAAAAAAATTGATTTTTAGCAAAGGGGTAACACTTTCCTAAAAAATTTACAAAAAATTTTTTTGTCTTAAATGCATGCGATTTGAGATTTTTCGGAAGCTTCTTCGCATTTGAAACTCCTTTCAATACTCAGTTATTAGAAATAAACGCCTTTTGGGCAAAATTGAGTAAAATTGTGTTCCAACCAAAAAATCGATTTTTAGCAAAGGGGTAACACTTTCCTAAAAAATTGACAAAAAATTTTTTTGTCTTAAATGCATGTGATTTGAGATTTTTCGGAAGCTTCTTCGCATTTGAAACTCCTTTCAATACCCAGTTATTAGAAATAAACGCCTTTTGGGCAAAATTGGGTAAAATTGTGTTTCAACCAAAAAATTGATTTTTAGCAAAGGGGTAACACTTTCCTAAAAAATTGACAAAAAATTTTTTTGTCTTAAATGCATGCGATTTGAGATATTTCGGAAGCTTCTTCGCATTTGAAACTCCTTTCAATACTCAGTTATTAGAAATAAACGCCTTTTGGGCAAAATTGGGTAAAATTGTGTTTCAACCAAAAAATTGATTTTTAGCAAAGGGGTTAGCCTTTCCTAAAAATTTGGCAAAAAAATTTTTTTTCTCAAATGCATGCGATTTGAGATTTTTCGGAAGCTTCTTCGCATTTGAAACTCCTTTCAATACTCAGTTATTAGAAATAAACGCCTTTTGGGCAAAATTGGGTAAAATTGTGTTTCAACCAAAAAATTGATTTTTAGCAAAGGGGTTAGCCTTTCCTAAAAATTTGGCAAAAAATTTTTTTTTCTCAAATGCATGCGATTTGAGATTTTTCGGAAGCTTCGTCGCATTTGAAACTCCTTTCAATACTCAGTTATTAGAAATAAACGCCTTTTGGGCAAAATTGGGTAAAATTGTGTTTCAACCAAAAAATTGATTTTTAGCAAAGGGGTAACACTTTCCTAAAAAATTGACAAAAAATTTTTTTGTCTTAAATGCATGCGATTTGAGATTTTTCGGAAGCTTCTTCGCATTTGAAACTCCTTTCAATACTCAGTTATTAGAAATAAAAGCCTTTTGGGAAAAATTGGGTAAAATTGTGTTTCGACCAAAAAATTGATTTTTAGCAAAAGGGTAACACTTAAATGCATTCGATTTGAGATTTTTCGGAAGCTTCTTCGCATTTGAAACTCCTTTCAATACTCAGTTATTAGAAATAAACGCCTTTTGGGCAAAATTGGGTAAAATTGTGTTTCAACCAAAAAATTGATTTTTAGCAAAGGGGTAACACTTTCCTAAAAAATTGACAAAAAATTTGTTTGTCTTAAATGCATGCGATTTGAGATTTTTCGGAAGCTTCTTCGCATTTGAAACTCCTTTTAATACTCAGTTATTAGAAATAAACGCCTTTTGGGCAAAATTGGATAAAATTGTGTTTCAACCAAAAAATTGATTTTTAGCACTTTCCTAAAAAATTGACAAAAAATTTTTTTGTCTTAAATGCATGCGATTTGAGATTTTTCGGAAGCTTCTTCGCATTTGAAACTCCTTTCAATACTCAGTTATTACAAATAAACGCCTTTTGGGCAAAATTGGGTAAAATTGTGTTTCAAGCAAAAAATTGATTTTTAGCAAAGGGGTAACACTTTCCTAAAAAATTGACAAAAAATTTTTTTGTCTTAAATGCATGCGATTTGAGATTTTTCGGAAGCTTCTTCGCATTTGAAACTCCTTTCAATACTCAGTTATTAGAAATAAACGCCTTTTGGGCAAAATTGGGTAAAATTGTGTTTCAACAAAAAAATTGATTTTTAGCAAAGGGGTAACACTTTCCTAAAAAATTTACAAAAAATTTTTTTTGTCTTAAATGCATGCGATTTGAGATTTTTCGGAAGCTTCTTCGCATTTGAAACTCCTTTCAATACTCAGTTATTAGAAATAAACGCCTTTTGGGCAAAATTGAGTAAAATTGTGTTCCAACCAAAAAATCGATTTTTAGCAAAGGGGTAACACTTTCCTAAAAAATTGACAAAAAATTTTTTTGTCTTAAATGCATGTGATTTGAGATTTTTCGGAAGCTTCTTCGCATTTGAAACTCCTTTCAATACCCAGTTATTAGAAATAAACGCCTTTTGGGCAAAATTGGGTAAAATTGTGTTTCAACCAAAAAATTGATTTTTAGCAAAGGGGTAACACTTTCCTAAAAAATTGACAAAAAATTTTTTTGTCTTAAATGCATGCGATTTGAGATATTTCGGAAGCTTCTTCGCATTTGAAACTCCTTTCAATACTCAGTTATTAGAAATAAACGCCTTTTGGGCAAAATTGGGTAAAATTGTGTTTCAACCAAAAAATTGATTTTTAGCAAAGGGGTTAGCCTTTCCTAAAAATTTGGCAAAAAAATTTTTTTTCTCAAATGCATGCGATTTGAGATTTTTCGGAAGCTTCTTCGCATTTGAAACTCCTTTCAATACTCAGTTATTAGAAATAAACGCCTTTTGGGCAAAATTGGGTAAAATTGTGTTTCAACCAAAAAATTGATTTTTAGCAAAGGGGTTAGCCTTTCCTAAAAATTTGGCAAAAAAATTTTTTTTCTCAAATGCATGCGATTTGAGATTTTTCGGAAGCTTCTTCGCATTTGAAACTCCTTTCAATACTCAGTTAATAGAAATAAACGCCTTTTGGGCAAAATTGGGCAAAATTGGGTAAAATTGTGTTTCAACCAAAAAATTGATTTTTAGCAAAGGGGTTAGCCTTTCCTAAAAATTTGGCAAAAAATTTTTTTTTCTCAAATGCATGCGATTTGAGATTTTTCGGAAGCTTCTTCGCATTTGAAACTCCTTTCAATACTCAGTTATTAGAAATAAACGCCTTTTGGGCAAAATTGGGTAAAATTGTGTTTCAACCAAAAAATCGATTTTTAGCAAAGGGGTAACACTTTCCTAAAAAATTGACAAAAAATTTTTTTGTCTTAAATGCATGCGATTTGAGATTTTTCGGAAGCTTCTTCGCATTTGAAACTCCTTTCAATACTCAGTTATTAGAAATAAACGCCTTTTGGGCAAAATTGGGTAAAATTGTGTTTCAACCAAAAAATCGATTTTTAGCAAAGGGGTAACACTTTCCTAAAAAATTGACAAAAAAATTGTTTGTCTTAAATGCATGCGATTTGAGATTTTTCGGAAGCTTCTTCGCATTTGAAACTCCTTTCAATACTCAGTTATTAGAAATAAACGCCTTTTGGGCAAAATTGGGTAAAATTGTGTTTCAACCAAAAAATCGATTTTTAGCAAAGGGGTAACACTTTCCTAAAAAAATTGACAAAAAATTTTTTTGTCTTAAATGCATGCGATTTGAGATTTTTCGGAAGCTTCTTCGCATTTGAAACTCCTTTCAATACTCAGTTATTAGAAATAAACGCCTTTTGGGCAAAATTGGGTAAAATTGTGTTTCAACCAAAAAATCGATTTTTAGCAAAGGGGTAACACTTTCCTAAAAAATTGACAAAACATTTTTTTGTCTTAAGTGCATGCGATTTGAGATTTTTCGGAAGCTTCTTCGCATTTGAAACTCCTTTCAATACTCAGTTATTAGAAATAAACGCCTTTTGGGCAAAATTGGGTAAAATTGTGTTTCAACCAAAAAATCGATTTTTAGCAAAGGGGTAACACTTTCCTAAAAAAATTGACAAAAAATTTTTTTGTCTTAAATGCATGCGATTTGAGATTTTTCGGAAGCTTCTTCGCATTTGAATCTCCTTTCAATACTCAGTTATTAGAAATAAACGCCTTTTGGGCAAAATTGGGTAAAATTGTGTTTCAACCAAAAAATCGAGGGGTAACACTTTCCTAAAAAATTGACAAAAAATTTTTTTGTCTTAAATGCATGCGATTTGAGATTTTTCGGAAGCTTCTTCGCATTTGAAACTCCTTTCAATACTCAGTTATTAGAAATAAACGCCTTTTGGGCAAAATTGGGTAAAATTGTGTTTCAAAAAAAAAATTGATTTTTAGCAAAGGGATTAGCCTTTCCTAAAAATTTGGCAAACAAATTTTTTTTCTCAAATGCATGCGATTTGAGATTTTTCGGAAGCTTCTTCGCATTTGAAACTCCTTTCAATACTCAGTTATTAGAAATAAACGCCTTTTGGGCAAAATTGGGTAAAATTGTGTTTCAACCAAAAAATTGATTTTTAGCAAAGGGGTTAGCCTTTCCTAAAAATTGTGCCAAAAAATTTTTTTTCTCAAATGCATGCGATTTGAGATTTTTCGGAAGCTTCTTCGCATTTGAAACTCCTTTCAATACTCAGTTATTAGAAATAAACGCCTTTTGGGCAAAATTGGGTAAAATTGTGTTTCAACCAAAAAATTGATTTTTAGCAAAGGGGTTAGCCTTTCCTAAAAATTGTGCAAAAAAATGTTTTGTCAATTTTTTAGGAAAGTGTTACCCCTTTGCTAAAAATCGATTTTTTGGTTGAAACACAATTTTACCCAATTTTGCCCAAAAGGCGTTTATTTCTAATAACTGAGTATTGAAAGGAGTTTCAAATGCGAAGAAGCTTCCGAAAAATCTCAAATCGCATGCATTTAAGACAAAAAAATTTTTTGTCAATTTTTTAGGAAAGTGTTACCCCTTTGCTAAAAATCGATTTTTTGGTTGAAACACAATTTTACCCAATTTTGCCCAAAAGGTGTTTATTTCTAATAACTGAGTATTGAAAGGAGTTTCAAATGCGAAGAAGCTTCCGAAAAATCTCAAATCGCATGCATTTAAGACAAAAAAATTTTTTGTCAATTTTTTAGGAAAGTGTTACCCCTTTGCTAAAAATCGATTTTTTGGTTGAAACACAATTTTACCCAATTTTGCCCAAAAGGCGTTTATTTCTAATAACTGAGTATTGAAAGGAGTTTCAAATGCGAAGAAGCTTCCGAAAAATCTCAAATCGCATGCATTTAAGACAAAAAAAATTTTTGTCAATTTTTTACGAAAGTGTTACCCTTTTGCTAAAAATAAATTTTTTGGTTGAAACACAATTTTACTCAATTTTGCCCAAAAGGCGTTTATTTCTAATAACTGAGTATTGAAAGGAGTTTCAAATGCGAAGAAGCTTCCGAAAAATCTCAAATCGCATGCATTTAAGACAAAAAAAATTTTTGTCAATTTTTTACGAAAGTGTTACCCTTTTGCTAAAAATAAATTTTTTGGTTGAAACACAATTTTACCCAATTTTGCCCAAAAGGCGTTTATTTCTAATAACTGAGTATTGAAAGGAGTTTCAAATGCGAAGAAGCTTCCGAAAAATCTCAAATCGCATGCATTTAAGACAAAAAAATTTTTTGTCAATTTTTTAGGAAAGTGTTACCCCTTTGCTAAAAATCGATTTTTTGGTTGAAACACAATTTTACCCAATTTTGCCCAAAAGGCGTTTATTTCTAATAACTGAGTATTGAAAGGAGTTTCAAATGCGAAGAAGCTTCCGAAAAATCTCAAATCGCATGCATTTGAGACAAAAAAATTTTTTGTCAATTTTTTAGGAATGTGTTACCCCTTTGCTAAAAATCGATTTTTTGGTTGAAACACAATTTTACCCAATTTTGCCCAAAAGGCGTTTATTTCTAATAACTGAGTATTGAAAGGAGTTTCAAATGCGAAGAAGCTTCCGAAAAATCTCAAATCGCATGCACTTAAGACAAAAAAATTTTTTGTCAATTTTTTAGGAAAGTGTTACCCCTTTGCTAAAAATCGATTTTTTGGTTGAAACACAATTTTACCCAATTTTGCCCAAAAGGCGTTTATTTCTAATAACTGAGTATTGAAAGGAGTTTCAAATGCGAAGAAGCTTCCGAAAAATCTCAAATCGCATGCATTTAAGACAAAAAAATTTTTTGTCAATTTTTTAGGAAAGTGTTACCCCTTTGCTAAAAATCGATTTTTTGGTTGAAACACAATTTTACCCAATTTTGCCCAAAAGGCGTTTATTTCTAATAACTGAGTATTGAAAGGAGTTTCAAATGCGAAGAAGCTTCCGAAAAATCTCAAATCGCATGCATTTGAGAAAAAAAAATTTTTTGCCAAATTTTTAGGAAAGGCTAACCCCTTTGCTAAAAATCAATTTTTTGGTTGAAACACAATTTTACCCAATTTTGCCCAATTTTGCCCAAAAGGCGTTTATTTCTATTAACTGAGTATTGAAAGGAGTTTCAAATGCGAAGAAGCTTCCGAAAAATCTCAAATCTCATGCATTTGAGAAAAAAAATTTTTTTGCCAAATTTTTAGGAAAGGCTAACCCCTTTGCTAAAAATCAATTTTTTGGTTGAAACACAATTTTACCCAATTTTGCCCAAAAGGCGTTTATTTCTAATAACTGAGTATTGAAAGGAGTTTCAAATGCGAAGAAGCTTCCGAAAAATCTCAAATCGCATGCATTTGAGAAAAAAAATTTGTTTGCCAAATTTTTAGGAAAGGCTAATCCCTTTGCTAAAAATCAATTTTTTGGTTGAAACACAATTTTACCCAATTTTGCCCAAAAGGCGTTTATTTCTAATAACTGAGTATTGAAAGGAGTTTCAAATGCGAAGAAGCTTCCGAAAAATCTCAAATCGCATGCATTTGAGAAAAAAAATTTTTTTGCACAATTTTTAGGAAAGGCTAACCCCTTTGCTAAAAATCAATTTTTTGGTTGAAACACAATTTTACCCAATTTTGCCCAAAAGGCGTTTATTTCTAATAACTGAGTATTGAAAGGAGTTTCAAATGCGAAGAAGCTTCCGAAAAATCTCAAATCGCATGCATTTGAGAAAAAAAATTTTTTTGCCAAATTTTTAGGAAAGGCTAATCCCTTTGCTAAAAATCAATTTTTTGGTTGAAACACAATTTTACCCAATTTTGCCCAAAAGGCGTTTATTTCTAATAACTGAGTATTGAAAGGAGTTTCAAATGCGAAGAAGCTTCCGAAAAATCTCAAATCGCATGCATTTAAGACAAAAACATTTTTTGTCAATTTTTTAGGAAAGTGTTACCCCTTTGCTAAAAATCAATTTTTTGGTTGAAACACAATTTTACCCAATTTTGCCCAAAAGGCGTTTATTTCTAATAACTGAGTATTGAAAGGAGTTTCAAATGCGAAGAAGCTTCCGAAAAATCTCAAATCGCATGCATTTAAGACAAAAAAATTTTTTGTCAATTTTTTAGGAAAGTGTTACCCCTTTGCTAAAAATCGATTTTTTGGTTGAAACACAATTTTACCCAATTTTGCCCAAAAGGCGTTTATTTCTAATAACTGAGTATTGAAAGGAGCTTCAAATGCGAAGAAGCTTCCGAAAAATCTCAAATCGCATGCATTTAAGACAAAAAATTTTTTTGTCAATTTTTTAGGAAAGTGTTACCCCTTCGCTAAAAATCATTTTTTTGGTTGAAACACAATTTTACCCAATTTTGCCCAAAAGGCGTTTATTTCTAATAACTGAGTATTGAAGGGAGTTTCAAATGCGAAGAAGCTTCCGAAAAATCTCAAATCGCATGCATTTAAGACAAAAAAATTTTTTGTTAATTTTTTAGGAAAGTGTTACCCCTTTGCTAAAAATCAATTTTTTGGTTGAAACACAATTTTACCCAATTTTGCCCAAAAGGCGTTTATTTCTAATAACTGAGTATTGAAAGGAGTTTCAAATGCGAAGAAGCTTCCGAAAAATCTCAAATCGCATGCATTTAAGACAAAAAAAATTTTTGTCAATTTTTTACGAAAGTGTTACCCTTTTGCTAAAAATAAATTTTTTGGTTGAAACACAATTTTACCCAATTTTGCCCAAAAGGCGTTTATTTCTAATAACTGAGTATTGAAAGGAGTTTCAAATGCGAAGAAGCTTCCGAAAAATCTCAAATCGCATGCATTTAAGACAAAAAAAATTTTTGTCAATTTTTTACGAAAGTGTTACCCTTTTGCTAAAAATAAATTTTTTGGTTGAAACACAATTTTACCCAATTTTGCCCAAAAGGCGTTTATTTCTAATAACTGAGTATTGAAAGGAGTTTCAAATGCGAAGAAGCTTCCGAAAAATCTCAAATCGCATGCATTTGAGAAAAAAAAATTTTTTGCCAAATTTTTAGGAAAGGCTAACCCCTTTGCTAAAAATCAATTTTTTGGTTGAAACACAATTTTACCCAATTTTGCCCAATTTTGCCCAAAAGGCGTTTATTTCTATTAACTGAGTATTGAAAGGAGTTTCAAATGCGAAGAAGCTTCCGAAAAATCTCAAATCTCATGCATTTGAGAAAAAAAATTTTTTTGCCAAATTTTTAGGAAAGGCTAACCCCTTTGCTAAAAATCAATTTTTTGGTTGAAACACAATTTTACCCAATTTTGCCCAAAAGGCGTTTATTTCTAATAACTGAGTATTGAAAGGAGTTTCAAATGCGAAGAAGCTTCCGAAAAATCTCAAATCGCATGCATTTGAGAAAAAAAATTTGTTTGCCAAATTTTTAGGAAAGGCTAATCCCTTTGCTAAAAATCAATTTTTTGGTTGAAACACAATTTTACCCAATTTTGCCCAAAAGGCGTTTATTTCTAATAACTGAGTATTGAAAGGAGTTTCAAATGCGAAGAAGCTTCCGAAAAATCTCAAATCGCATGCATTTGAGAAAAAAAATTTTTTTGCACAATTTTTAGGAAAGGCTAACCCCTTTGCTAAAAATCAATTTTTTGGTTGAAACACAATTTTACCCAATTTTGCCCAAAAGGCGTTTATTTCTAATAACTGAGTATTGAAAGGAGTTTCAAATGCGAAGAAGCTTCCGAAAAATCTCAAATCGCATGCATTTGAGAAAAAAAATTTTTTTGCCAAATTTTTAGGAAAGGCTAATCCCTTTGCTAAAAATCAATTTTTTGGTTGAAACACAATTTTACCCAATTTTGCCCAAAAGGCGTTTATTTCTAATAACTGAGTATTGAAGGGAGTTTCAAATGCGAAGAAGCTTCCGAAAAATCTCAAATCGCATGCATTTAAGACAAAAAAATTTATTGTCAATTTTTTAGGAAAGTGTTACCCCTTTGCTAAAAATCGATTTTTTGGTTGAAACACAATTTTACCCAATTTTGCCCAAAAGGCGTTTATTTCTAATAACTGAGTATTGAAAGGAGTTTCAAATGCGAAGAAGCTTCCGAAAAATCTCAAATCGCATGCATTTAAGACAAAAACATTTTTTGTCAATTTTTTAGGAAAGTGTTACCCCTTTGCTAAAAATCAATTTTTTGGTTGAAACACAATTTTACCCAATTTTGCCCAAAAGGCGTTTATTTCTATTAACTGAGTATTGAAAGGAGTTTCAAATGCGAAGAAGCTTCCGAAAAATCTCAAATCGCATGCATTTAAGACAAAAAAATTTATTGTCAATTTTTTAGGAAAGTGTTACCCCTTTGCTAAAAATCAATTTTTTTGGTTGAAACACAATTTTACCCAATTTTGCCCAAAAGGCGTTTATTTCTATTAACTGAGTATTGAAAGGAGTTTCAAATGCGAAGAAGCTTCCGAAAAATCTCAAATCGCATGCATTTAAGACAAAAAAATTTTTTGTAAATTTTTTAGGAAAGTGTTACCCCTTTGCTAAAAATCAATTTTTTGGTTGAAACACAATTTTACCCAATTTTGCCCAAAAGGCGTTTATTTCTAATAACTGAGTATTGAAGGGAGTTTCAAATGCGAAGAAGCTTCCGAAAAATCTCAAATCGCATGCATTTAAGACAAAAAAATTTTTTGTCAATTTTTTAGGAAAGTGTTACCCCTTTGCTAAAAATCAATTTTTTGGTTGAAACACAATTTTACCCAATTTTGCCCAAAAGGCGTTTATTTCTAATAACTGAGTATTGAAGGGAGTTTCAAATGCGAAGAAGCTTCCGAAAAATCTCAAATCGCATGCATTTAAGACAAAAAAATTTATTGTCAATTTTTTAGGAAAGTGTTACCCCTTTGCTAAAAATCAATTTTTTGGTTGAAACACAATTTTACCCAATTTTGCCCAAAAGGCGTTTATTTCTAATAACTGAGTATTGAAGGGAGTTTCAAATGCGAAGAAGCTTCCGAAAAATCTCAAATCGCATGCATTTAAGACAAAAAAATTTATTGTCAATTTTTTAGGAAAGTGTTAACCCTTTGCTAAAAATCAATTTTTTGGTTGAAACACAATTTTACCCAATTTTGCCCAAAAGGCGTTTATTTCTAATAACTGAGTATTGAAAGGAGTTTCAAATGCGAAGAAGCTTCCGAAAAATCTCAAATCGCATGCATTTAAGACAAAAAAATTTTTTGTCAATTTTTTAGGAAAGTGTTACCCCTTTGCTAAAAATCGATTTTTTGGTTGAAACACAATTTTACCCAATTTTGCCCAAAAGGCGTTTATTTCTAATAACTGAGTATTGAAAGGAGCTTCAAATGCGAAGAAGCTTCCGAAAAATCTCAAATCGCATGCATTTAAGACAAAAAAATTTTTTGTCAATTTTTTAGGAAAGTGTTACCCCTTCGCTAAAAATCATTTTTTTGGTTGAAACACAATTTTACCCAATTTTGCCCAAAAGGCGTTTATTTCTAATAACTGAGTATTGAAGGGAGTTTCAAATGCGAAGAAGCTTCCGAAAAATCTCAAATCGCATGCATTTAAGACAAAAAAATTTTTTGTTAATTTTTTAGGAAAGTGTTACCCCTTTGCTAAAAATCAATTTTTTGGTTGAAACACAATTTTACCCAATTTTGCCCAAAAGGCGTTTATTTCTAATAACTGAGTATTGAAAGGAGTTTCAAATGCGAAGAAGCTTCCGAAAAATCTCAAATCGCATGCATTTAAGACAAAAAAAATTTTTGTCAATTTTTTACGAAAGTGTTACCCTTTTGCTAAAAATAAATTTTTTGGTTGAAACACAATTTTACCCAATTTTGCCCAAAAGGCGTTTATTTCTAATAACTGAGTATTGAAAGGAGTTTCAAATGCGAAGAAGCTTCCGAAAAATCTCAAATCGCATGCATTTAAGACAAAAAAAATTTTTGTCAATTTTTTACGAAAGTGTTACCCTTTTGCTAAAAATAAATTTTTTGGTTGAAACACAATTTTACCCAATTTTGCCCAAAAGGCGTTTATTTCTAATAACTGAGTATTGAAAGGAGTTTCAAATGCGAAGAAGCTTCCGAAAAATCTCAAATCGCATGCATTTAAGACAAAAAAATTTTTTGTCAATTTTTTAGGAAAGTGTTACCCCTTTGCTAAAAATCGATTTTTTGGTTGAAACACAATTTTACCCAATTTTGCCCAAAAGGCGTTTATTTCTAATAACTGAGTATTGAAGGGAGTTTCAAATGCGAAGAAGCTTCCGAAAAATCTCAAATCGCATGCATTTAAGACAAAAAAATTTTTTGTTAATTTTTTAGGAAAGTGTTACCCCTTTGCTAAAAATCAATTTTTTGGTTGAAACACAATTTTACCCAATTTTGCCCAAAAGGCGTTTATTTCTAATAACTGAGTATTGAAAGGAGTTTCAAATGCGAAGAAGCTTCCGAAAAATCTCAAATCGCATGCATTTAAGACAAAAAAAAATTTTGTCAATTTTTTACGAAAGTGTTACCCTTTTGCTAAAAATAAATTTTTTGGTTGAAACACAATTTTACTCAATTTTGCCCAAAAGGCGTTTATTTCTAATAACTGAGTATTGAAAGGAGTTTCAAATGCGAAGAAGCTTCCGAAAAATCTCAAATCGCATGCATTTAAGACAAAAAAAATTTTTGTCAATTTTTTACGAAAGTGTTACCCTTTTGCTAAAAATAAATTTTTTGGTTGAAACACAATTTTACCCAATTTTGCCCAAAAGGCGTTTATTTCTAATAACTGAGTATTGAAAGGAGTTTCAAATGCGAAGAAGCTTCCGAAAAATCTCAAATCGCATGCATTTAAGACAAAAAAATTTTTTGTCAATTTTTTAGGAAAGTGTTACCCCTTTGCTAAAAATCGATTTTTTGGTTGAAACACAATTTTACCCAATTTTGCCCAAAAGGCGTTTATTTCTAATAACTGAGTATTGAAAGGAGTTTCAAATGCGAAGAAGCTTCCGAAAAATCTCAAATCGCATGCATTTAAGACAAAAAAATTTTTTGTCAATTTTTTAGGAAAGTGTTACCCCTTTGCTAAAAATCGATTTTTTGGTTGAAACACAATTTTACCTAATTTTGCCCAAAAGGCGTTTATTTCTAATAACTGAGTATTGAAAGGAGTTTCAAATGCGAAGAAGCTTCCGAAAAATCTCAAATCGCATGCATTTAAGACAAAAAAATTTTTTGTCAATTTTTTAGGAAAGTGTTACCCCTTTGCTAAAAATCGATTTTTTGGTTGAAACACAATTTTACCCAATTTTGCCCAAAAGGCGTTTATTTCTAATAACTGAGTATTGAAAGGAGTTTCAAATGCGAAGAAGCTTCCGAAAAATCTCAAATCGCATGCATTTAAGACAAAAAAATTTTTTGTCAATTTTTTAGGAAAGTGTTACCCCTTTGCTAAAAATCGATTTTTTGGTTGAAACACAATTTTACCCAATTTTGCCCAAAAGGCGTTTATTTCTAATAACTGAGTATTGAAAGGAGTTTCAAATGCGAAGAAGCTTCCGAAAAATCTCAAATCGCATGCATTTAAGACAAAAAAATTTTTTGTCAATTTTTTAGGAAAGTGTTACCCCTTTGCTAAAAATCGATTTTTTGGTTGAAACACAATTTTACCCAATTTTGCCCAAAAGGCGTTTATTTCTAATAACTGAGTATTGAAAGGAGTTTCAAATGCGAAGAAGCTTCCGAAAAATCTCAAATCGCATGCATTTAAGACAAAAAATTTTTTTGTCAATTTTTTAGGAAAGTGTTACCCCTTTGCTAAAAATCGATTTTTTGGTTGAAACACAATTTTACCCAATTTTGCCCAAAAGGCGTTTATTTCTAATAACTGAGTATTGAAAGGAGTTTCAAATGCGAAGAAGCTTCCGAAAAATCTCAAATCGCATGCACTTAAGACAAAAAAATTTTTTGTCAATTTTTTAGGAAAGTGTTACCCCTTTGCTAAAAATCGATTTTTTGGTTGAAACACAATTTTACCCAATTTTGCCCAAAAGGCGTTTATTTCTAATAACTGAGTATTGAAAGGAGTTTCAAATGCGAAGAAGCTTCCGAAAAATCTCAAATCGCATGCATTTAAGACAAAAAAATTTTTTGTCAATTTTTTAGGAAAGTGTTACCCCTTTGCTAAAAATCGATTTTTTGGTTGAAACACAATTTTACCCAATTTTGCCCAAAAGGCGTTTATTTCTAATAACTGAGTATTGAAAGGAGTTTCAAATGCGAAGAAGCTTCCGAAAAATCTCAAATCGCATGCATTTAAGACAAAAAAATTTTTTGTCAATTTTTTAGGAAAGTGTTACCCCTTTGCTAAAAATCGATTTTTTGGTTGAAACACAATTTTACCCAATTTTGCCCAAAAGGCGTTTATTTCTAATAACTGAGTATTGAAAGGAGTTTCAAATGCGAAGAAGCTTCCGAAAAATCTCAAATCGCATGCACTTAAGACAAAAAATTTTTTTGTCAATTTTTTAGGAAAGTGTTACCCCTTTGCTAAAAATCGATTTTTTGGTTGAAACACAATTTTACCCAATTTTGCCCAAAAGGCGTTTATTTCTAATAACTGAGTATTGAAAGGAGTTTCAAATGCGAAGAAGCTTCCGAAAAATCTCAAATCGCATGCATTTAAGACAAAAAAATTTTTTGTCAATTTTTTAGGAAAGTGTTACCCCTTTGCTAAAAATCGATTTTTTGGTTGAAACACAATTTTACCCAATTTTGCCCAAAAGGCGTTTATTTCTAATAACTGAGTATTGAAAGGAGTTTCAAATGCGAAGAAGCTTCCGAAAAATCTCAAATCGCATGCATTTAAGACAAAAAAATTTTTTGTCAATTTTTTAGGAAAGTATTACCCCTTTGCTAAAAATCGATTTTTTGGTTGAAACACAATTTTACCCAATTTTGCCCAAAAGGCGTTTATTTCTAATAACTGAGTATTGAAAGGAGTTTCAAATGCGAAGAAGCTTCCGAAAAATCTCAAATCGCATGCATTTAAGACAAAAAAATTTTTTGTCAATTTTTTAGGAAAGTGTTACCCCTTTGCTAAAAATCGATTTTTTGGTTGAAACACAATTTTACCCAATTTTGCCCAAAATGCGTTTATTTCTAATAACTGAGTATTGAAAGGAGTTTCAAATGCGAAGAAGCTTCCGAAAAATCTCAAATGGCATGCATTTAAGACAAAAAAATTTTTTGTCAATTTTTTAGGAAAGTGTTACCCCTTTGCTAAAAATCGATTTTTTGGTTGAAACACAATTTTACCCAATTTTGCCCAAAAGGCGTTTATTTCTAATAACTGAGTATTGAAAGGAGTTTCAAATGCGAAGAAGCTTCCGAAAAATCTCAAATCGTATGCATTTGAGAAAAAAAAATTTTTTGCCAAATTTTTAGGAAAGGCTAACCCCTTTGCTAAAAATCAATTTTTTGGTTGAAACACAATTTTACCCAATTTTGCCCAAAAGGCGTTTATTTCTAATAACTGAGTATTGAAAGGAGTTTCAAATGCGAAGAAGCTTCCGAAAAATCTCAAATCGCATGCATTTAAGACAAAAAAATTTTTTGTCAATTTTTTTAGGAAAGTGTTACCCCTTTGCTAAAAATCGATTTTTTGGTTGAAACACAATTTTACCCAATTTTGCCCAAAAGGCGTTTATTTCTAATAACTGAGTATTGAAAGGAGTTTCAAATGCGAAGAAGCTTCCGAAAAATCTCAAATCGCATGCACTTAAGACAAAAAAATTTTTTGTCAATTTTTTAGGAAAGTGTTACCCCTTTGCTAAAAATCGATTTTTTGGTTGAAACACAATTTTACCCAATTTTGCCCAAAAGGCGTTTATTTCTAATAACTGAGTATTGAAAGGAGTTTCAAATGCGAAGAAGCTTCCGAAAAATCTCAAATCGCATGCATTTAAGACAAAAAAATTTTTTGTCAATTTTTTAGGAAAGTGTTACCCCTTTGCTAAAAATCGATTTTTTGGTTGAAACACAATTTTACCCAATTTTGCCCAAAATGCGTTTATTTCTAATAACTGAGTATTGAAAGGAGTTTCAAATGCGAAGAAGCTTCCGAAAAATCTCAAATGGCATGCATTTAAGACAAAAAAATTTTTTGTCAATTTTTTAGGAAAGTGTTACCCCTTTGCTAAAAATCGATTTTTTGGTTGAAACACAATTTTACCCAATTTTGCCCAAAAGGCGTTTATTTCTAATAACTGAGTATTGAAAGGAGTTTCAAATGCGAAGAAGCTTCCGAAAAATCTCAAATCGCATGCATTTGAGAAAAAAAATTTTTTTGCCAAATTTTTAGGAAAGGCTAACCCCTTTGCTAAAAATCAATTTTTTGGTTGAAACACAATTTTACCCAATTTTCCCCAAAAGGCGTTTATTTCTAATAACTGAGTATTGAAAGGAGTTTCAAATGCGAAGAAGCTTCCGAAAAATCTCAAATCGCATGCATTTAAGACAAAAAAATTTTTTGTCAATTTTTTAGGAAAGTGTTACCCCTTTGCTAAAAATCGATTTTTTGGTTGAAACACAATTTTACCCAATTTTGCCCAAAAGGCGTTTATTTCTAATAACTGAGTATTGAAAGGAGTTTCAAATGCGAAGAAGCTTCCGAAAAATCTCAAATCGCATGCATTTAAGACAAAAAAATTTTTTGTCAATTTTTTAGGAAAGTGTTACCCCTTTGCTAAAAATCGATTTTTTGGTTGAAACACAATTTTACCCAATTTTGCCCAAAAGGCGTTTATTTCTAATAACTGAGTATTGAAAGGAGTTTCAAATGCGAAGAAGCTTCCGAAAAATCTCAAATCGCATGCATTTAAGACAAAAAATTTTTTTGTCAATTTTTTAGGAAAGTGTTACCCCTTTGCTAAAAATCGATTTTTTGGTTGAAACACAATTTTACCCAATTTTGCCCAAAAGGCGTTTATTTCTAATAACTGAGTATTGAAAGGAGTTTCAAATGCGAAGAAGCTTCCGAAAAATCTCAAATCGCATGCACTTAAGACAAAAAAATTTTTTGTCAATTTTTTAGGAAAGTGTTACCCCTTTGCTAAAAATCGATTTTTTGGTTGAAACACAATTTTACCCAATTTTGCCCAAAAGGCGTTTATTTCTAATAACTGAGTATTGAAAGGAGTTTCAAATGCGAAGAAGCTTCCGAAAAATCTCAAATCGCATGCATTTAAGACAAAAAAATTTTTTGTCAATTTTTTAGGAAAGTGTTACCCCTTTGCTAAAAATCGATTTTTTGGTTGAAACACAATTTTACCCAATTTTGCCCAAAAGGCGTTTATTTCTAATAACTGAGTATTGAAAGGAGTTTCAAATGCGAAGAAGCTTCCGAAAAATCTCAAATCGCATGCATTTAAGACAAAAAAATTTTTTGTCAATTTTTTAGGAAAGTGTTACCCCTTTGCTAAAAATCGATTTTTTGGTTGAAACACAATTTTACCCAATTTTGCCCAAAAGGCGTTTATTTCTAATAACTGAGTATTGAAAGGAGTTTCAAATGCGAAGAAGCTTCCGAAAAATCTCAAATCGCATGCACTTAAGACAAAAAATTTTTTTGTCAATTTTTTAGGAAAGTGTTACCCCTTTGCTAAAAATCGATTTTTTGGTTGAAACACAATTTTACCCAATTTTGCCCAAAAGGCGTTTATTTCTAATAACTGAGTATTGAAAGGAGTTTCAAATGCGAAGAAGCTTCCGAAAAATCTCAAATCGCATGCATTTAAGACAAAAAAATTTTTTGTCAATTTTTTAGGAAAGTGTTACCCCTTTGCTAAAAATCGATTTTTTGGTTGAAACACAATTTTACCCAATTTTGCCCAAAAGGCGTTTATTTCTAATAACTGAGTATTGAAAGGAGTTTCAAATGCGAAGAAGCTTCCGAAAAATCTCAAATCGCATGCATTTAAGACAAAAAAATTTTTTGTCAATTTTTTAGGAAAGTATTACCCCTTTGCTAAAAATCGATTTTTTGGTTGAAACACAATTTTACCCAATTTTGCCCAAAAGGCGTTTATTTCTAATAACTGAGTATTGAAAGGAGTTTCAAATGCGAAGAAGCTTCCGAAAAATCTCAAATCGCATGCATTTAAGACAAAAAAATTTTTTGTCAATTTTTTAGGAAAGTGTTACCCCTTTGCTAAAAATCGATTTTTTGGTTGAAACACAATTTTACCCAATTTTGCCCAAAATGCGTTTATTTCTAATAACTGAGTATTGAAAGGAGTTTCAAATGCGAAGAAGCTTCCGAAAAATCTCAAATGGCATGCATTTAAGACAAAAAAATTTTTTGTCAATTTTTTAGGAAAGTGTTACCCCTTTGCTAAAAATCGATTTTTTGGTTGAAACACAATTTTACCCAATTTTGCCCAAAAGGCGTTTATTTCTAATAACTGAGTATTGAAAGGAGTTTCAAATGCGAAGAAGCTTCCGAAAAATCTCAAATCGTATGCATTTGAGAAAAAAAAATTTTTTGCCAAATTTTTAGGAAAGGCTAACCCCTTTGCTAAAAATCAATTTTTTGGTTGAAACACAATTTTACCCAATTTTGCCCAAAAGGCGTTTATTTCTAATAACTGAGTATTGAAAGGAGTTTCAAATGCGAAGAAGCTTCCGAAAAATCTCAAATCGCATGCATTTAAGACAAAAAAATTTTTTGTCAATTTTTTAGGAAAGTGTTACCCCTTTGCTAAAAATCGATTTTTTGGTTGAAACACAATTTTACCCAATTTTGCCCAAAAGGCGTTTATTTCTAATAACTGAGTATTGAAAGGAGTTTCAAATGCGAAGAAGCTTCCGAAAAATCTCAAATCGCATGCATTTAAGACAAAAAAATTTTTTGTCAATTTTTTAGGAAAGTGTTACCCCTTTGCTAAAAATCGATTTTTTGGTTGAAACACAATTTTACCCAATTTTGCCCAAAAGGCGTTTATTTCTAATAACTGAGTATTGAAAGGAGTTTCAAATGCGAAGAAGCTTCCGAAAAATCTCAAATCGCATGCATTTAAGACAAAAAAATTTTTTGTCAATTTTTTAGGAAAGTGTTACCCCTTTGCTAAAAATCGATTTTTTGGTTGAAACACAATTTTACCCAATTTTGCCCAAAAGGCGTTTATTTCTAATAACTGAGTATTGAAAGGAGTTTCAAATGCGAAGAAGCTTCCGAAAAATCTCAAATCGCATGCATTTAAGACAAAAAAATTTTTTGTCAATTTTTTAGGAAAGTGTTACCCCTTTGCTAAAAATCGATTTTTTGGTTGAAACACAATTTTACCCAATTTTGCCCAAAAGGCGTTTATTTCTAATAACTGAGTATTGAAAGGAGTTTCAAATGCGAAGAAGCTTCCGAAAAATCTCAAATCGCATGCACTTAAGACAAAAAATTTTTTGTCAATTTTTTAGGAAAGTGTTACCCCTTTGCTAAAAATCGATTTTTTGGTTGAAACACAATTTTACCCAATTTTGCCCAAAAGGCGTTTATTTCTAATAACTGAGTATTGAAAGGAGTTTCAAATGCGAAGAAGCTTCCGAAAAATCTCAAATCGCATGCATTTAAGACAAAAAAATTTTTTGTCAATTTTTTAGGAAAGTGTTACCCCTTTGCTAAAAATCGATTTTTTGGTTGAAACACAATTTTACCCAATTTTGCCCAAAAGGCGTTTATTTCTAATAACTGAGTATTGAAAGGAGTTTCAAATGCGAAGAAGCTTCCGAAAAATCTCAAATCGCATGCATTTAAGACAAAAAAATTTTTTGTCAATTTTTTAGGAAAGTATTACCCCTTTGCTAAAAATCGATTTTTTGGTTGAAACACAATTTTACCCAATTTTGCCCAAAAGGCGTTTATTTCTAATAACTGAGTATTGAAAGGAGTTTCAAATGCGAAGAAGCTTCCGAAAAATCTCAAATCGCATGCATTTAAGACAAAAAAATTTTTTGTCAATTTTTTAGGAAAGTGTTACCCCTTTGCTAAAAATCGATTTTTTGGTTGAAACACAATTTTACCCAATTTTGCCCAAAATGCGTTTATTTCTAATAACTGAGTATTGAAAGGAGTTTCAAATGCGAAGAAGCTTCCGAAAAATCTCAAATGGCATGCATTTAAGACAAAAAAATTTTTTGTCAATTTTTTAGGAAAGTGTTACCCCTTTGCTAAAAATCGATTTTTTGGTTGAAACACAATTTTACCCAATTTTGCCCAAAAGGCGTTTATTTCTAATAACTGAGTATTGAAAGGAGTTTCAAATGCGAAGAAGCTTCCGAAAAATCTCAAATCGCATGCACTTAAGACAAAAAAATTTTTTGTCAATTTTTTAGGAAAGTGTTACCCCTTTGCTAAAAATCGATTTTTTGGTTGAAACACAATTTTACCCAATTTTGCCCAAAAGGCGTTTATTTCTAATAACTGAGTATTGAAAGGAGTTTCAAATGCGAAGAAGCTTCCGAAAAATCTCAAATCGCATGCATTTAAGACAAAAAAATTTTTTGTCAATTTTTTAGGAAAGTGTTACCCCTTTGCTAAAAATCGATTTTTTGGTTGAAACACAATTTTACCCAATTTTGCCCAAAATGCGTTTATTTCTAATAACTGAGTATTGAAAGGAGTTTCAAATGCGAAGAAGCTTCCGAAAAATCTCAAATGGCATGCATTTAAGACAAAAAAATTTTTTGTCAATTTTTTAGGAAAGTGTTACCCCTTTGCTAAAAATCGATTTTTTGGTTGAAACACAATTTTACCCAATTTTGCCCAAAAGGCGTTTATTTCTAATAACTGAGTATTGAAAGGAGTTTCAAATGCGAAGAAGCTTCCGAAAAATCTCAAATCGCATGCATTTGAGAAAAAAAAATTTTTTGCCAAATTTTTAGGAAAGGCTAACCCCTTTGCTAAAAATCAATTTTTTGGTTGAAACACAATTTTACCCAATTTTGCCCAAAAGGCGTTTATTTCTAATAACTGAGTATTGAAAGGAGTTTCAAATGCGAAGAAGCTTCCGAAAAATCTCAAATCGCATGCATTTGAGAAAAAAAATTTTTTTGCCAAATTTTTAGGAAAGGCTAACCCCTTTGCTAAAAATCAATTTTTTGGTTGAAACACAATTTTACCCAATTTTCCCCAAAAGGCGTTTATTTCTAATAACTGAGTATTGAAAGGAGTTTCAAATGCGAAGAAGCTTCCGAAAAATCTCAAATCGCATGCATTTAAGACAAAAAAATTTTTTGTCAATTTTTTAGGAAAGTGTTACTTACCCCTTTGCTAAAAATCAATTTTTTGGTTGAAACACAATTTTACCCAATTTTCCCCAAAAGGCGTTTATTTCTAATAACTGAGTATTGAAAGGAGTTTCAAATGCGAAGAAGCTTCCGAAAAATCTCAAATCGCATGCATTTAAGACAAAAAATTTTTTTGTCAATTTTTTAGGAAAGTGTTACCCCTTTGCTAAAAATCGATTTTTTGGTTGAAACACAATTTTACCCAATTTTGCCCAAATGGCGTTTATTTCTAATAACTGAGTATTGAAAGGAGTTTCAAATGCGAAGAAGCTTCCGAAAAATCTCAAATCGCATGCATTTAAGACAAAAAAATTTTTTGTCAATTTTTTAGGAAAGTGTTACCCCTTTGCTAAAAATCGATTTTTTGGTTGAAACACAATTTTACCCAATTTTGCCCAAAAGGCGTTTATTTCTAATAACTGAGTATTGAAAGGAGTTTCAAATGCGAAGAAGCTTCCGAAAAATCTCAAATCGCATGCATTTAAGACAAAAAAATTTTTTGTCAATTTTTTAGGAAAGTGTTACCCCTTTGCTAAAAATCGATTTTTTGGTTGAAACACAATTTTACCCAATTTTGCCCAAAAGGCGTTTATTTCTAATAACTGAGTATTGAAAGGAGTTTCAAATGCGAAGAAGCTTCCGAAAAATCTCAAATCGCATGCATTTAAGACAAACAAATTTTTTGTCAATTTTTTAGGAAAGTGTTACCCCTTTGCTAAAAATCGATTTTTTGGTTGAAACACAATTTTACCCAATTTTGCCCAAAAGGCGTTTATTTCTAATAACTGAGTATTGAAAGGAGTTTCAAATGCGAAGAAGCTTCCGAAAAATCTCAAATCGCATGCATTTAAGACAAAAAAATTTTTTGTCAATTTTTTAGGAAAGTGTTACCCCTTTGCTAAAAATCGATTTTTTGGTTGAAACACAATTTTACCCAATTTTGCCCAAAAGGCGTTTATTTCTAATAACTGAGTATTGAAAGGAGTTTCAAATGCGAAGAAGCTTCCGAAAAATCTCAAATCGCATGCATTTAAGACAAAAAAATTTTTTGTCAATTTTTTAGGAAAGTGTTACCCCTTTGCTAAAAATCGATTTTTTGGTTGAAACACAATTTTACCCAATTTTGCCCAAAAGGCGTTTATTTCTAATAACTGAGTATTGAAAGGAGTTTCAAATGCGAAGAAGCTTCCGAAAAATCTCAAATCGCATGCATTTAAGACAAAAAAATTTTTTGTCAATTTTTTAGGAAAGTGTTACCCCTTTGCTAAAAATCGATTTTTTGGTTGAAACACAATTTTACCCAATTTTGCCCAAAAGGCGTTTATTTCTAATAACTGAGTATTGAAAGGAGTTTCAAATGCGAAGAAGCTTCCGAAAAATCTCAAATCGCATGCATTTAAGACAAAAAATTTTTTGTCAATTTTTTAGGAAAGTGTTACCCCTTTGCTAAAAATCGATTTTTTGGTTGAAACACAATTTTACCCAATTTTGCCCAAAAGGCGTTTATTTCTAATAACTGAGTATTGAAAGGAGTTTCAAATGCGAAGAAGCTTCCCCGAAAAATCTCAAATCGCATGCATTTAAGACAAAAAAATTTTTTGTCAATTTTTTAGGAAAGTGTTACCCCTTTGCTAAAAATCGATTTTTTGGTTGAAACACAATTTTACCCAATTTTGCCCAAAAGGCGTTTATTTCTAATAACTGAGTATTGAAAGGAGTTTCAAATGCGAAGAAGCTTCCGAAAAATCTCAAATCGCATGCATTTAAGACATAAAATTTTTTTTGTAAATTTTTTAGGAAAGTGTTACCCCTTTGCTAAAAATCAATTTTTTGGTTGAAACACAATTTTACCCAATTTTGCCCAAAAGGCGTTTATTTCTAATAACTGAGTATTGAAAGGAGTTTCAAATGCGAAGAAGCTTCCGAAAAATCTCAAATCGCATGCATTTAAGACAAAAAAATTTTTTGTCAATTTTTTAGGAAAGTGTTACCCCTTTGCTAAAAATCGATTTTTTGGTTGAAACACAATTTTACCCAATTTTGCCCAAAAGGCGTTTATTTCTAATAACTGAGTATTGAAAGGAGTTTCAAATGCGAAGAAGCTTCCGAAAAATCTCAAATCGCATGCATTTAAGACAAAAAAATTTTTTTTTGTAAATTTTTTAGGAAAGTGTTACCCCTTTGCTAAAAATCAATTTTTTGGTTGAAACACAATTTTACCCAATTTTGCCCAAAAGGCGTTTATTTCTAATAACTGAGTATTGAAAGGAGTTTCAAATGCGAAGAAGCTTCCGAAAAATCTCAAATCGCATGCATTTAAGACAAAAAAATTTTTTGTAAATTTTTTAGGAAAGTGTTACCCCTTTGCTAAAAATCAATTTTTTGGTTGAAACACAATTTTACCCAATTTTGCCCAAAAGGCGTTTATTTCTAATAACTGAGTATTGAAAGGAGTTTCAAATGCGCAGAAGCTTCCGAAAAATTTCAAATCGCATGCATTTAAGACAAAAAAATTTTTTGTCAATTTTTTAGGAAAGTGTTACCCCTTTGCTAAAAATCAATTTTTTGGTTGAAACACAATTTTACCCAATTTTGCCCAAAAGGCGTTTATTTCTAATAACTGAGTATTGAAAGGAGTTTCAAATGCGAAGTAGCTTCCGAAAAATCTCAAATCGCATGCATTTAAGACAAAAAAATTTTTTGTCAATTTTTTAGGAAAGTGTTACCCCTTTGCTAAAAATCAATTTTTTGGTTGAAACTCAATTTTACCCAATTTTGCCCAAAAGGCGTTTATTTCTAATAACTGAGTATTGAAAGGAGTTTCAGGACCTAAAAATTGATTTTTACCAAAGGGTAATAAAAAAAATATTGGTGAACATATTTGTTTGGTCAAATACATTGTGAGGGTAGTAGTTAGTATGTGCAGCCTTTTGAACTGCGTTGCGTGTTTAGATTCTCCGACAGTTTTGAATCTGGCATAACATAATTAATAATATTTTACGCTGTACGATGGACACATTTCCAGATTCCGCTAGAAAGCCTAATATCCTTTTTCCAAGTTCGATTCAATATTAAAGTATTGTTTGATATAGAGGCAAGTACAATTTAAAAAAAAGGAACACACGCACACATAAAATTAAGGCAGTTACTGTAAAAGGATTTTACACCAATACATTAACAAGATTGTGATATGATTTTGTGTAGTAAAAAAAATTATTATTTTACATATTTTTTCTATATAGGTAATTTTCGAAATATTCTAGAAACTATAGTTCAGATTTAAAAATATTATTCTGGTATCAGTTCTAAGCACATATAAACGACATATTTAATTAATTTTATTACGTTTATTTAGACTCTAATTAAATAGTAAGTTCATATATTTCTAAGTACAGAAAAAATTTAATAAATGGCAAAATAAAATAAAACAAATTAAAACTTTTCACTGAAATGGGAAGGAAAATGGACACTTTTAACTAAAAAATTAAAACAAACTTATAAATAAACTTAGATTTACACACATACATACATTACTAGAACAATTAATATTATATCATAAAAAAATAATATTTAAAATGTAAAATAATAACAAATAAAATGTATACTAAATATGCTAATCACACATCAAAGCAAAGATAAATTAGAGAACAAAATAATTTTCAAAGCTGCAATTTCAAAAAGAAATTTAGTAGCATGTTCAGTCAACTAATGGTTTCACTTAAAGCTTAAACATTTAAGCCTGTTGGAAATTTCGCTTATGATTTAAGATTTAAATTTTAATACAAAAGATGTTGTGTTGTTGAATATAGAAGATCTTGTTCAGCACTCAAGCTCAAGTACTTAGTAGTGGCAGTATTTTAGGCGTTTTGTTGTATTTCTTTTAAATGGAATGCATAGATTTTACTCCTTACAACCCAAACCAGCTGCCCAGTTGCACATGCCACCCACAGGATCATAGCTCAAGCCTTTGGGACATGTATATTCCCAGCCAACAACACCGCCAGTTTCAAATTTGGCACAGGAAATGAATTTGCGACACGATAATGGATGTGGGAAGTTCCCTTGATCCAAACATTCAATTATGCCACCACCATGTAGAATTACTTTAAGCTGAAAGAGAAAAGAGCATGTAAAATCGCAATATAAGAAGTTTCCTCAGCTTTACGAAAAGAAAACGTGCAAGGCCCACAATTATATATTCCGTACGATTACAATTGGTGCCAGATATTTTAAAAATTTAAGAAATCGACAGAATATAAAATTAAGAGGCACGCATTCTTAGCACTTGTCTTAGTATTGTTTTTTTAGGAAATTCATTTTTCTATACAAATAACATTATTTGACTTGCTTATTATAGCACTCACGAGCAACATGTGAAATTTCAGCTAATGTGTATGTTATATCAATGATGTATTGTATTTTTACTGGATCAAAGTTTAAAACGTTCTTAGTTATCAGTTTAAGAATTTCATATGTCTACACAAAATTTCAACCAGCCTTGAGCACTCCATACGATAATTTTCAAAAATAAAAACTCCCCTATGTTATTCCTTGGATTTTAAACTATCCATACGCCTAATTTCATCTAAATCAGTTTAGGGGTTTGAGCATGAAAAGTTAACAGACAGACAGAGTTACTTTCATATTTATTATATTAGTAAGGAAAAGAGTGCAAGTCATTTTGAAAAGTGCAGATCATTATAAAATATGCAAGTCATTATAAAAAGTGCAAGTGATAATAAAAAGTGCAAGTCATCATAAAAAGGTGCAAATCATCATAAAAATGCAAGTCATTATGAAAAGTGCAAGTCATCATAAAAAGTGCAAGTCATCATAAAAAGTGCAAGTCATTATGAAAAGTGCAAGTCATCATTAAAAGTGCAAGTCATCGTAAAAAGTGCAAATCATCATAAAAAATGCAACTCATCCTAAAAAGTGCAAGTCATCATAAAAAGTGCAAGTCATCAAAAAAAGTGCAAGTGATTATGAAAAGTGCAAGTCATCATTAAAAGCGCAAGTCATCGTAAAAAGTGCAAATCATCATAAAAACTGGAAGTCATTATGAAAAGTGCAAGTCATCATAAAAAGTGCAAATCATCATAAAAAATTAAAGTCATCATAAAAAGTGCAAGTCATCATAAAAAGTGCAAGTCATTATGAAAAGTGCAAGTCATCATTAAAAGTGCAAGTCATCGTAAAAAGTGCAAATCATCATAAAAAATGCAACCCATCCTAAAAAGTGCAAGTCATCATAAAAAGTGCAAGTCATCAAAAAAAGTGCAAGTGATTATGAAAAGTGCAAGTCATCATTAAAAGCGCAAGTCATCGTAAAAAGTGCAAATCATCATAAAAAGTGGAAGTCATTATGAAAAGTGCAAGTCATCATAAAAAATGCAAGTAATTTGATAAGTGCAAGTCATCATAAAAAAATGCAAGTCATCCGACAAAATGCAAGTCATCATAAAAAGTGCAAGTATTTTCCTTTATAATTTGCCTGTTATACAACTACATACATGATGGACATTTAATTAATGAAAAATCAATTCGAATTTTGATATTATTTTTCGTTGTGACCATGAAAAAAAATATTTGCACCCAAGCCCTGAAAAGAGCGACGTCCACATATAAAAATTTATTTTTTTGTTACTGCAATACAACAATAATTTTTGCTGAATAATCTTTAAAATAATGCCAGTTTAATAAGAAGAAGTAAGAATTTTACTTTAATCTCACCTGTTGATCACTCTTATTGCCCACTAAACGTACATCTTCTTCATCATAATAATCATAGTCCAAATTGGGACGATATGTGCGACCAGGCTGCGTTGATGTCTTGACAGCCGATCTCAATTGGCTGCTATTTATTCTATCGAATGGCTCTTGATATTTATGGGGCCTCCTTCGCTTTGCGGCCAATGACTCCTCGGAACTGGGCGTAGTTTTCTGCGGTTTTCTCTTAATAATCATTTTTCCTAAAACGATAAAGTCACAAACACAAAATTAACAGGCAGTACAACTCTTCTAACTAAATAAGCAATAATAATTGAAATCGTAATGATATTAGAGCAACATTTTAATTTCCTTCTTACGTTTTTTAATTGCAGGAGCTTGTGTGACAGTTGTACGGGTAGAGGTCGTAGTAGTGCTGGTAGCACCAGTTGATGATTTTCCTATAATGCCCGTGCCATCCATGCGTCTTGTTATCACGTCGTCATAGTTGTTAAAGTTTGAGTTCAGCTGTGGTGGCGACTGTTGCTGTAAAAACCTAGATGCGGGTTGTCTGGTAGCCGAGGACAGTGTTGTTAAGGATTTTACACCACCACCACCACCACCATCACCACCATCACCACCAGCATCACTGCCATCACCCTTTTCCACATTGCCAATGCCAGCTTGTGATTCTTCTTCATCGTCATCGTCTATGTGCAGTCTGCCATTAATTTGATTGAAACGACTCGTATGTATGCTAGATTTTGCCACTTGATCTGTGGCCTCCTCATTTTCTAAACCGTCAACATAAACTGTTGTTGTCAAGCTATCAATGGATGCCCGCAATGCTGACGATGACGGCGACGAACTTGTTGTAGCTACTGATGCCTTCGATGGTTGTCCACCTTTCACAGACAGTGGCGAGTATGTGGTCAAACTGTAGCGTCTCTTAAATAAAGGATTTTGTGTACGTGGTGGTTCAGTGGCTGTAATAAAAATGAAAAAATAAGAAAAACAAAACCAAAAGGCCGGCAGTTGATCTAATGGAAAATAAAATCCGTCGTGTGTCTCATAATAGAGCGACGGCAGGGAATATTGCCTTGCATGTACTCGTACGTACTGTGCCTGGTAAGTAATTGTATTATAAAAATCTATCAAATGTTTGCAATTTAAATGTTTGTATGTCTGTAAGTGAAAAGTACGATTATAATAAAGACATGTGCACATTCCTAATGTCAGAGTGCTTTATGCATTTAGACAATTGCTGACAGTGGGAATTGTTAGGCATTAATTTTCAAAAATTATATATACAGCCATGTCACAAAGATAAATCCCGTTCGGAAGTGAAATTGATTCCACATTTTGCTTCTATGGAAAAAGTATTCCTAAAAATTTTTTCGGAATGAAACCACTTTCAATTTTTTATGTGGAATTGATATTTTAAGCATTTTCGTGGTGTACAAAGTCCTCATGATACCTTTTTATTTGTAAATTGTGTTGTTTCTTTGTTTATTTTTCTAAAATAAATTTTCTTTGATTCAAATTTAACAAAAAAAATTTAAATTTATCTAAATACTTCCTCAAAGATAAAAGAAAATACAGCATTTGTTTATTTAGTGTTGCCGTACTCTTATTTTGGTAAGTTTTTCTAAAAAAAAATTCTAGTGGCAGCACGTAAAACTACGAAAAGGCACAAAACAGAATAAAATAATAAAAAAATTGCCGCAGAAACATCAACATCTATGTACATAAAATTTAAATAAATAATCATGTTTTAACATTTATATTTTTATTTTAAAAACATTTTTAAACATATTAGCCCAATTCACAATCCTGTGCAAATGGTCTTGCAAATTGAGAGAGTACTTGAGAGCATTTTCAATGTATTTTGTTGCTGTAGAGTACAATTATTTTGCAAATGCAATGATGCACGACCATTTGCACAAGATTGTGAATAGGGCTATTGCCTTTCGTAGGGGCAAGCATCGAAGTGCAAATCAAGAAAAGCTGTTTTGTTTTTGTTTTGCTATATTCGTTGTTGCGTTGCCATACTTAATACATAAAAAGTGGTTTCACATTTTTCTGCGGTTTAATGAAACCGACGGGAATCTATCAGGTCTGTTCTGAAAATTACGCGATTTCAATTCACGAAAAGATTTTTTTTTCACGCAGACGATTTTATGCTGTTCTGCAAATCACGTGCTTTTACGGTTTTCAGCGTGCTTTTAATTTTTCGAAAACAAGAGAAAACAGTTGACTTTTCATATTTGTGCTTTGTTTGTTTATTTTTTGACACTCTAAATTAAAATAAAAAGTAAAAATTCTGTAATTAAAAATACCGGGGCTACTATACTAGCCGAAAACAGCATTTAAAAAATGAGCGTGTTAGAAAACGTCATTTACGGGATGTATCAAATCCTATGGATACAAGCGAAATAAATGCTAGCAAACAAAGAATTAATAAACAAAATAAGGAAGTTGCCACTGTTTTTCGTGATTGAATTTACTCACATTTTGCCCTTATTTATTTATAAATTTGCACAAAAATTATTGATTTGTTAGCTATTAATAAATTTTTTATTAAAAATAACACAATTTTGTCTTAAATAAAGAACCGGATTGTATAAATTTCATATATCATGCATAGTATTTTACAAATGTGACACTTTGGCAACCTCAGCAATATCTTCGAAAAAAATTAACCAACTAAATGCTAAAGAGAAAAAGTAAATCACGAGCAATTGTAAACAAGGTAAACATATTTTTACTAAATATGCAGTGTCCTTAGAAATTTGTTAAAATTTATGTTTTAATGCGCATAAAAACTTATATTATTACGAAAATAAATAAAAACCACATCAGATTACATATAAAATAACAATTTTAATAAATTCAAAACGAATTTCCTAGAAAAAATTACCAAGTGATTTCAAATAGGCAGTCATTTAGCAGAACGGTTTTAAATCGCGTGATTTCAATATTTTTTGTGCGCAGAACACCTTTTGGGTGATTTGAAATCACTTTGGCAAAAAATGTTTTTCAGAACACCCCTGTATAGAAGCTTAAACCATTCCGATCGGAATCGTAACTACGGAATCATATCAATTTCCAAACGGAATTCATGACATGCCTGATAGTTTTTATATTAGTGCTTTTTGTTTGTTATTTGGTCAAGTATGTCTATATGCCTGCATTTCATTGGTTCTTACACCAAATCAGCAGTGAACTTTAACTTAATTCCAAAAAAAAAAAAAACAAAACCTCTCAGCTTATAAAATGTGTTTTTATAAGAGCTTGCTGATTTTAAATTTAAATAAAACACATGCCAAATTATGAAATGGCCAAAAAAAAATTTTTATTTGGTAGATAATTTCTTGTCATTTAACATTTAAATATAATTTCGGCAATATGGCCACCACGACTATTTTGCACAAAGGCCATTCTGGAGGTCCAATTTTCGACCACCTTTTCAAGCACTTGAGGGCGTATTTCAGCAATGACACGTTGAATACTGGATTCCAAAGCGTCAATCGTTGCTGGTTTATCCACGTAAACCAATGATTTCAGGCATCCCCACAAAAAATAATCGAGTGGCGTCAAGTCACACGAACGCGGAGGCCAATTCACCGGTCCAGTTCTCGAAATAATGCTGTCGTTGAAATGTTCTTTCAATAAGTCCATTTTTTCGCCCGCAGTATGACAAGTGGCACCATTCTGTTGAAACCACATTTTGTTTACATCCATATCTTGAAGTTTTGGCACCAAAAATTCATTGATCATGATTCTGTATCGATTTCCATTCACGGTAACGCGTCGTCCTTCCTCATTCTTAAAGAAATAAGGACCGATGATTCCACCAGCCCATAGACCGCACCAAACAGTAGATTTATCGGGATGCATTGGTAATTCTTGAACGGCGAGTGGATTATCTTTGCTCCAAATACGGCAATTTTGCTTGTTGACATATCCATTCAACCAAAACTGGGCCTCATCACTGAAGAGAATTTTGCGGTAAAGAAGCGGATAAACATTTTTAATTGAACACTGTTTTTGAAAATAAATTTCCACGACTTGGAAGCGTTGTTCTGGAGTTAACCTGTTCATGATGATTTGCCAAACAATACTGAGTAGAGACGTCACTTTAAACTGTTCAAAACAGCTGTCAGACAACAGAGTGATTCGTATATAAAAAAAAATTCATAAAAAAACACCCTTTACATAAACTCCCACAAATGAATTGAGAATTACACAAGCAAAACCATAGGATTTGAAATGTCAGAAAACACAACATATATACATATTTCCAAATTTCTTTTTATATCTTACACCACTGTCAGCCATCTGACTTAATTTTTCTTCGATTCTATATATGGAAATCGTACATACATATTTACACATGCATACATTGAAACACAGGCCGTGTGAGTGTGCAGGTAGACATCGTTACTGATGAGCATGTTGTTTTAATTGCCTTTAACTTTGGTATTTTATAATTTATTGACATTTAAAATTGAATGTTTTTGCCAAGCCATTTTCATATCAGAAACACTTGGCACAGCTAGATTTGCATAAATGGAAATACAGTAATTCTTAATTTCATTAAAGAAATAAATGAAACAACAACACACAAATAAATTGTACGTGTAAGTGGGTCTATGTGTTTGTGCCGAAATGTTTGATATGCAACAATAAAACACTGCCGTGCCAAGTGTATTTTTCAAATAAATTAAACATAAGAAGTTTTTGTGTTTTTAAACAGATTATACTTTTAACAAGATATTTTCGAAAATATGTGTTTTTTTTTAATAAATAAAAACTCTTAACTGCTTCTCTTAATAACAAAATTATTTTTGTACATTTAAATTAATTTACGTTAATTAAGTTGTTATATGCTTTATGTGTGTAATGAGTTGTCTAGCCATTTAATACATTTACATTAATTTACATATTATTACTATGACCCTGGCTTAATCAATATTAAAAATATCTAACGGCTATGAAGGACATTGAAAAGTGTGTCATATAATACGCACCGAATTATGAAGTGCGTTCATCCAACATGTTTAGAAAATATGCATTGAATGATTATTTTAATACAGCTGCTAAATGCGGTAGAACTCATTATTCACTGTATAAATACAACGTCTAAGTCATTAGACTGGTGCAGAAACATACGAAATATTTTTCTGTCATTTCATTTAAATTTTTTATTTTCAAAAAATATCTATAGGCGCTATAATTATATCTGCAAAGAAATCAAATGTCTCCTGTGTATAACAAAAACTTTTAACGATCGCACAACATTTACAGGCCATTAAAATACTCGACTTTTATATGATTCTTATTTTTAATTTCAACGATTAAAAGTAATCGAAAGCAAGTAACATATTATTTTGAATGTTACTAACATTTTTCTCGTTATGGGTGTTAAGTTAAGGTATAAATTCTTTAAAATAACAAAATTTTAATATCTTTCTCTCATAATATTGGATAAAAATAATTGTTTAATAACTTGTAATTTTTTGGCCGCGGTAGACCTTTCTGTGGAAATACCCATATGCATGTGTATGGTGTGTATTTTTGATATTGATTGTTGATTGTTTTACTGATATTAAGCAGTACGCTTAACTGTAACAAATTTCAATAAGCCGAACTACGTTTTAGAGAAAAAAATCTGATGACTGGAAAAAATGGGTTTTGGTTATTTCCAGTTAAGCGGAGTCGACTGTATTGTATAATAAAAAAATAAAACATTTTCAAGCTCACATTTATTTCATAAATTTCCATTATGTTGGCACATTTTTATTATAGCCATGAGCATAATTATTCCCATGTAAACACATCTATTATATTTTTGACAGATTGTAGACGAAGTGTTTAGAGCTGTAGGCCTCACAAAAGTAGGTCTCAAAAGTAACATAAAATACATATTAAAACTATTCAATTCAAATATTTCTTGGCGATGGGAACACGGCCAATTTTCAACAATAACAGAATTTGATATATTCATAAAATTTAAAACGACTTTGAAATTTATTTTATTCAACATTTTTCACACAAAAATTTTTTAAAATAGATTTCAAATATATTTTATTTTTCTATGAATATGTGGCAAAATCCCATACACATACGTGTTTTGAGGTATTTAAATAAATAATGTTCTCTGACGACTGCAGTTCAAGAAGATTTATGGAGGATGTTACTTGTATAAATAAATTGTTTATATCAAACAATATTTCATAGACAGCATTGCTCGTTATTAAATTAATAAGGGATCGTGAGCCAAATAACCTCTTCACTCTGGAGATCAATATTACGTTATATTGTACACCAGTCTAATGTCACATAAATAATTAAACCTACACAGCCATTTGCATGTACGTCTGAGCAATATTTATGATTCAACATAATAATATTTACCATTTGCCTACATTTAATAGCAACAACAAACAAATCTAACCACTGAAACTAGAAATGTAAAGAAACGAATAAATATGTGTGTAAATGTTGGCAGTAAATGCAAGTGACGCGCGACTAGTTAAACGAAGTCAACATTTTGGAATGCAGTTTCGTATAGAAAAGTTAACTCAAGTTAATTTTTTTTAAATGAACAGAGGAACATATTAACTCCTCAGTGTTTGCAAAACGAGCAAATATAAACATTTTAAATAAAAATGTCAACAAGAGTGGAGATAAATAAGAAACAAAAATAACAGGAAAAAAAATATATGAAACAAGTCAACATATTTTATAAAGTAAAATACTTTGCGCCCAGCATCATGTGTATGCAAAAATGTATATCAACATTGTTGCTGGTTGAAGTTTATCAAATTTGAGTATAATTGTGCCTCCGCAAAGAAGCTATTTGATTGCCGATTATTAGACCTTTTTAGATTTTTAATTATCTTTTTTTTTTATCAAGGTTTGGGTAATTTTTTATAAAAGAAATTGAAATTTATTATAGGATATTTTGATATCCTCTGTATATAGATAGATCTTCTTCAGGACAATAATATATAATTAAGATTAATAGAACAATATTTTTTGTTCTAAATTTTATAACCGAAAAACAAGTTTTGTTTTGTTCGTTTTTTTATATACATAAAATTTTAATAAAGGAAACGAAAACAATTCAAAATTTTTTTAGCAGTTGAATTGTTTTATTGAAAAATATATCACAATTGAATTCGAGTTAAGGCGGATTCACCCATGTTGTTCGAACAAAATTTTTGTCCGGACAAAATTTTCTTTACTGAGAGTTTTCTGCAGCACGATTCATCCATTGAGAAAAATTTATTTACTTGATATTTGGATATTACATATTTTAAATTATTTTTCAAGAATTTGTGATAATAATAATGGATGAAAAAAGAAAATTGCTGTTCCTTATGGCTTTGAATTGCATAAAGCATTGTTAGTAGCAAAGTACATATAAAAAAAAAAAAACAAATAGATAATATTATTTCTCATAATTTATATATTTAATCTCATACACAATTTAATATATCAAATACAAAATGACACCTCAACTTTGTGTGAAAAGTTAAACCAATTCAAGCTGAGAGTTGTTCGTAAAAAATATTTTCTCTCTCTCAAGCAGAGAGACGTCAAACTACATATAAAAAAAATTTTGTCCGGACAAAAATTTTGTTTTGACAACATGGGTGAATCCGCCTTTATAAATTTATTTTGAATTATTTTCATTTTAAGCATAGTACTCTGTTTAAAATTTCATGTGAAATTCTGACAGAACCCATACAAAAAATATTCAATCAAAATATTTGTGGAAAAATGTTGCCAAACTAGTACTCTGGTTTAATTATGAAAAACATGTGAAATAATATGAATGTTAAGTTTTCTCATTGAAAATGAAAGACGTATGTAATTTCAATTAAAAATGTTGCGCAATATTTTCCACAAATTCAAACAGAGTACTAGTCTTAAAAAAAGAAAAAATAAACAAAAATAATTTTTCTGTTACAAAATTTAAAAAAAGCTATTGTTATATTAATCTTAATTCTAATTATTGCCCTGAAGAAGATATCCAGAGGATATCAAAATTTCGGATAATAATAAATTTAAATTTTTGTTTATAAAAAGTGACTTAAGCCTTGATAAAAAAATAGAAAATTGAAAATATTAATTATTAAAATCTTGCCAAATTTTAAGTGCCACCTTTGTGGCAGTAAAAAAAATATTTAAAAAGCTCTGGGGACCAACTTTCAATTTAAAAAAAAAAAATTTTAAAAAAGTAATAAAAACGACATAAAAGCACCGCTTTGGCAACACTGACATTAATTTTATTTGTGATTTTGAAAATTGCTGCTTTGAGGCTGAAATGTTCATCCTAAAATAAATGGAGAGCAACCAACCCATTCACTTTTCTATATAGAACTTGAATTATTTTAATTGATATGTTAAACAGAAAAACAAGCATGAAGGTCTAGTGCAAGGAAATGCACGCATTTGTATCTCTTCACAAAAAATATCACTAGGGAAATTTCTTTTATTTTAACAATTCCCCAAAATGGTCTGGAGCACTTCCGCTAGTTGTATATTTTTAGTGGAAGCATTTTTTTTTTATTGAAAAGTATATCACAAATAAATACGAGTCATACAAAAAGAAAAAATCAAGAACTTGATGTTTCAAGTTTCAACGTTAAACCTTCAAGTCTTTTGTTACAGCAACATGTTGCGCAACATAAAATTTTTTAGTCAGTCAGCATTATTGGTGATCTTTATTATTTAACAATTTTTATTTTATTTTCTCACCTGTTCCATCACTGTTTGTGTTGCTTGCTGTAGATGTTGTTAAACGTCTTGCTTGGAATTTCCGTCTTAAGGCGGCCGATGTTTGAGCTTTTGCTGTTTGCTTCGCTGTGATATCATTATCGGCTGACGACGATGACGTCAATGATGATGAGGCCAAATTCAAATCATTCGATAATGTTTCCGTGGATTTTCTCTTCAATTTATTGTTCGTCTTAAACGTTGTGGCTGACGTTGTATCGGCTGTTATATCGACAGCAGCAGAATTCAATGATGGTGGCCTATTGGTGCGTAAGCGTTTAAATTTATAGGTTGTTATATATTCGTCGTTTACAATTGAAGATGAGTCGAATAGTGTTGTTAAGGTTGGAGCGGTAGTCTGTTGTGTGTTGGCTGCTGCTGCTGCAGCAGTAGATGAATTAATCAGACGTCGGCGCACGCTCAATACTGGTCTTCTTGTTACTGTTAAACCGTTGCTGTTCACAGTCGCTGGTGTGCGCAGCTAAAGTGAGGATGGTGTTCGTTGGAAAAAATACAAGTTGTGTTAAATTTGTTTTAAAGAAATGCAAAAAAAAAGAGAACCAAAGAATTAATTGCATAAAAAAATATTTTATATAATAATTTGCTAATTGAAAAGGATTTTAGAGTTTTGATAGAGAAGTGTGCTGTTTGTGTAGGAGTGTGCATGTTTATATGAGTGTTTATAAAAAGTGTCTGTGTCATGGATGGAGTCTATTATTTTTAACTACTATTTGCCGCTATAAATTTTGCTAAGGAAAAAGTGCTGAAAACAGAAAATTAATAGATTGTTAAGTGCTATAGTCATATAATAAAAAATTATTAAAAGTTTTTTTATTTATAAATTATAAGTTACTGCATTAAGACTTAGGTAATGTTTTTTTTTTTTTGTTTTTATTAAGTCTGTGTAATCTTTAATGTGTTTTTTATTTGAAATAAAAAATTTATGTTTGTTTTTGTGTGTTTTATTTGGCAATTGTTGTACAAGGTGAGACTAAAGAAATTTTGTTATACGAAAGAATTGAGAAATTTTAAGCTATACAATAGCACAACGCAGTGTAATAGCAAAACAGCTTTTAGGCTACAGATCAACGGCAGTTATTTCGAAAATGGGAATAAAATATCTCGTCACAATCAGATTGAATTTATTATTTGATATTTTATAAAATATTTTTTGAAACACTAACTGTCTGACTGTCTGTACCTCTAAGAACTATTTATGTTAACAATAATAGTGTTTTTATTATAAATGTTCCATAAAAATTGTCCTTTGCGATTAGAAGAACAGACGATAAACTAATAATTCTGGTGGCATTTTACAGCAACAGGGAAACTCAAATTCGTTAACAAGTTTTTTTTTATTAAAATATTTAATTTTATTAACGTAAATGACTTCTTTTATTATTTGCAGAAGATCGTGAGTTTCATTCCCGCCCAGATCCTGGGAGTCTTCACGGCCTTAATTTTTTTTTAAATATATCTTTAAAATTTTTTTAATCATAAAATATTAAAGATATTGAATGCAAACAAGTTAAAAAATTAATTTGCATTTTTGCTCACATTTTATTCAAGTTTGTGTCTTAAGTCTTGTGTATTTAGGTATACTTTTATTTAGGTTTGTTACTTAAGTCTTTTGATTACTAACCGGTATCATTTTTAAAAGAGATATACACACTTTTTTTACATATAATTTCCTAATATAAACTATGTAACAAATTAATATATTGGAATCTGAAAATTTCAAGTGTTTTTTTTCAAAATCCCAAATAGTCTACATAATTTTTTTCAAGTTTCTGTCTTAAGTCTTTGATATTAAAGATACTTCTATTCAAGTTTGTTATTTAAGTCTTTTAATAATGCATTAATAACACTTTCAAAAGAGGAATAACTTATCTATTTCTAATAATCGAATATAAATTAAAAAAAAAAGTTAATAGACCTTAATTGTACAGTTTGAAATGTGAAAATTATTTTCACTTTCATGCATTTTTTACTACTAATCACGAGAAATGCACAAGAGGAAATTGAGCTCATAAATCATTTTATAATTGTAGCTGATTACTGATTAATTTAAAAATAATATTCACAGTTAATTTTCATTGATTTACTTATAACAAATGACTCACTATCAGTTTTATAATATTTCATAGATCAGCATTTATAAATAACAATCAATTTGAATGAGCAATATTTTTCCAAGTTCATTATAATATTTAAAAATGTTTGTTTTTTTTTTCTTATTTATGTGCTTCATTGTATTGGAGCTGTTCTTGAGTTTGCATCAATAGAATTTGAATAAGAGAAGGAATGGAAGGTTAATTTGTTGAGTATTGAACTTTTTTTTTTTGTTTTTCTTTCATACTTGGAAAATTGTTTGAGTGCTCAGTTCAAAGTTGTGAAATGTTAATTGAAAAAAAATATATATTTTTTTCAGTAATGCAAATTTCATTTTATAATTTATTTTACTATTTTTATTAAAGCAAAGATTACATGGTTATATTTTTCAGAGAAATTTTCCTTTACAAAACAAGCAATAAATGAGGTGAGGTTAATGACGTGATATGAAGTATATGACGTGATATGAATAGTTGCTTCCAAATGTCTCGTATCAAATATTACAAAAATTCAATCTATGGCAGTTGTTGCATTAAACTGTTTCAATTTCCTAAGAAATTGAATTAAAAAAATAAATAAAATATACAATGGAAAAAGTATTGATCGATATGTTTCTTGTTAAAAGTTGCGTGTTAGTATGGACTAGTTCTGTGCATTCATTTCACAGAAACTAGTGAGAAAAATTGCTCCTATTTAACCAATTTCGATATAAAATTTGTAAATACAAAATATTTGCTATATACTTGGCTTTTAGTATTTCGTTCGTTTACTCAAAGATCGTCATAATTAAAAAAAATTGATTTTTTGAGTTAGAATGCAGAATTAATCCTCATGTCGTGCTTCATATTGTGTAAAAATTTCATACAAATATCTCGTTTACTCAACTCTCGAGAGAAAAATAAAATTTTCTTTTCCCATTAAGATGCGTGTAAATTGAAAACATCAAACTGGCAAACTCGTTTTTTTGAGTTATGACGTTTTTTGAGTAAATGAGGGATTTATTAAAAACTGTTATTTTTTATTAAAAAAAAACGAATTAACATGAGGCGCAAGTTACACATTCTGTAATAAAAACACTGTATAACAAAATCAAATTTTTGCCAAAATTACAAGGTCCGACCTAAAAATTTTGATAGAGGAGACAAAAAAAAAAAAAAACACGTGTATCGGCGTTTTGAAAGTTTACATCTGAATTTCATTTGAGGATGCATTAAAGTTTCCCAGCTCTGGCACATTCTTATTGTTAATCGGCATAAGAATCCATGTGATCCTTACATTTTAGGTACAAAATGTGTTCAGCAAATTTATGTAAAATGTTACGGAGAACATTTTTGTAGAATATGTTAACCCTTTAACTCCTCAAGGTATGGGTCTTTTTTGTGACGAAAGTAAAAAGTGCGTTGAATTTTGCAATTCCCATTTTGAGGTTTGACAATATAAATTTCAGTTTTCAAAGTTCTTTTACAAAATAACGAGAAATAATATGACGAGGATTACCATAGTGTAATATCAACTTATAGATAAATCCTAGAACGAATAAAGAGGAAGGAAATTTATTAAAAATAAATATTTGCAAAAATAAATATTTGCAAAATTACTATACAGAAGAAGAGTATGAAAAAGAATAAGAAGAATTGTGATAAAAATATATTCTGAATGATCTTTAAAAGCAACAAATTTTTAAAAACCATTTTTGTTGCTTTATTTTTGCCAACAAACAAACATCTCCATATAATAGGCAAATTTTCCTCCTCTATAGAGAGTGCCCAGCTTGTGGGAGCTTCGACTGTATTCAGTTTTTGAGGCGACAGAAAACAATTGCCTATTTGGCGACGTCACAAACTACCGTTCGATCATAGTAATTATATTTAAATCAAATTAAAAAATTCCGTTTTTGAAATTTTAGGTAATCATTTCGAACTATTTTTGCTGTAATAAGAAAATCAGTTATGATTGTGCCTAAGATATCATGAATAATTGAAATATCAATGGTAAAATGAACATCAATTTAGTTTTCAACTCACGCAGCAGAGAAGAACATCACTATTTTCGAAAGTCACTGCACTTAATCATCAGTTTTGATATATATTTGATTATTACCACTTTTTAAGGTGCTATAGTTGAATTTGAAAATAGTTTCCATTGATAAAATATTTTTGGGAAAATTTCATACCAGAATAGTTTCAATACTACTGGCGCTGTCTTTTCTGGAAAATATGTAACATTTTGTTACTTTCCATTCTAAAAAAAAAAAAAAACACAATTAGACACAATTTTAAAATAAAGCACATTTTCATAAGGGATGGTATTTCAATTTCCAATAAATTCACTATTTTCAAATGCCAAATTGTTACCATTTTCCATTGAAAAGTGCAAAAAATGTAGCATTATTTTTTAGAAAAGAAAACAGCATAAATTGATGTAGGGTGCCACCATGAAACCCCAGTGACACCTCTGACCACTAGCCTATCAATAATAATAATAGAATTTTAGTCTTGCTTTAAATATTATTTGATTAACAGAACGATAGCTTCGACATTGCAAAGAGGCCATACAAAGTGGTAGTAATAAAAAAAAATAAGTACCGCCTGTTTCATGTAAAGCCTAGTATTCTGTTTAAAATTTCATGTGAAATTCTGACAGAACCCATACAAAAAATATTCAATCGAAATATTTGTGGAAAAATGTTGCTAGACTAGTACTCTGTTTTAATTATGAAAAACATGTGAAATAACATGAATGTTATTTATTTCGAACGAAAAAAAAAATTTCTCATTGAAAATGAAAAACATAATTTCAATTAAAAAGGAAAAACTGAAACTGAAATAACTGATGTTGCGCAACATTTTCCACAAATTCAAACAGAGTGCTAGTCTTAATAAAGTAAAAATTTCCAACCATTTCATATTTTCCTTGTTTGCGCCTATTTCCAGTAACATTAGCCAAATGTTAGACAGACGTTGACACACTTGGGCTATTAACTCATTTGGGGTGGTGTATCAATCAGTTCGATATCAACAGATGATGGATATCGGATCGACATCTTTAATCATAATTATTCAAAATGTACTATATAATTTATAACGTCATCAATATATGTAAACGAAATAATAACACTGTAATATTTAATAAAAATACTGACATTTATTTCAAAATAGTTTTTGTTGCATATCAAATTCAGGTTTGTGTCTTAAGTCTTTTGTTTTCTTTTTTGGTTCATTATAAGTTTTTGTTTTTGATCAAATGCCATGATTTATCACTTTTGGTATATATTCAAATATTATTGCAATAAAGTTATTTAAAATAACAACAACAACAACAAAAACACATCATTTATTGCCAAAAATAAATCATCCATACCAAAACTTTCAAATGCTTTAACTGAATAAACAAACAAGAGTATTTGCTCGTATTTATTGAAATAACGTAGACGAAGGCAAATAAATTTAAAAAAAATTTAGATGAAATAACAGCTGCTGTTTATTAATATTATGTACTTAAATTATAACAAAAGTTTTTTCTTTTTCTTAGTTAATCAATGCCTGTAAAATATGTATTTCTATTCAAATGATGTCTTGTGTAGGTTTAATTTTGTGCAGTTGCAAATTGTGTGAGTGCAAAGAGAAATCTTTTTCAATGTCAGCGATATTTAAATATTTATAAATTGTTTAGATATTCAGTTGCCATTAAGTAAATATTTTTGCATTTTAATATTTGTAGCGCAGCTTAAAATGTTTAGATTTTTTTAAAATATACTTCATTATATTTCCATCTTGACATTTTTAAAGTATCCTTCGCCCAAGTGTTTCATATGGCATGCCATTACCTTGTAACACTTGCTTTATTCTTAATATGTTTTATACATTTTTATTTATTTTTTTTTTTGGACCAAGAACTGGCAAAAATCTATTGCCTAACATTTAAATGCCATCCATCTTCACTTTGGCGTTAATTCTTTAATTTTCTTGAATACCAAATCATATAAATTGTTGTTTGTCTTCAAATTGGATTTATATATTTAAGTCGACTGCATTGAACTTGTTTTTAATGTTAATTTAATTCAAGTGTGCAGCTGATAAATAGCTGAATGCGTTATATTAACCTAAACATGTCAGCTAACAACACAACAAGTCATTGCGTTAAATGTGAATACTCGTGCCCTACAATAGAGTTTGGCGTGTTGTTTCAAAATGTGTTGTTGCTTACACATTTTAGTGTGTATTTTGTAAAAGGCCTTAACAATCATCTTTAAATTGTAATAGGAGGTTTTTTACAATGACACACAAGAAAAGCTAGATTAAAAGCTTTAACATGTAACGAGACTAGTATTTTAATGAACAAATCAGTCATGTTAACACCACAAAAATTTTTCATTTTTTTATTTGTTTTAATTTTAATGTTTTAAGTCTATTAAACAACTGGCCTTTCATTGCATGACACTAAAGTGACTTTCCTGAATGAAAATAAAACTTATGAACACGTAACACGAAGACTGTAAATTTTGCGTGAAAGAAAAAATCAAATTGCAAACATCCGCAAAACTTGATTATTAATTTAATTTGTTTATTTTGTTAAAAACAAAAAACTTTTTTAAACAAGATATTATGTTACGCAATGTTTTGTTGGCATTTATTGTATAAACAAAACTAAAATATCAAAATAAGCATATATTTTTTTATAAAAATTAAGCTACAGTAGACAAAATCAATGTCACCAACATGCGTATTAATTGAAAAAAAACTAAATAAATAAAACTTGTTTGAAAATGCTTAATAAGCGTTTAATGAGGCAAATGAAAGTATTAGCGTATCCGACTTAAGAAATAAGACGGCATAGATATTTAAGCTAATAAGTTAATCTGGCAAGATATTTGGCTTTGAAATTGGTTCAAAATGCTAATACTTTTTTTTTGTTTGAAATTATGCCGCCAAAGAGAAAAGAAAATCGCCTAGAGATTCACAGGAATCTCTAATTCCTGGTACAGCTTCGAGGAATTTGTTCTTTATTATTTCAATGACGTTCAACATATTTACAAACTGTGATACACTGTCGCATTGGTTGTAAGTGCTTTATCCGTACATCACCTATAAGGGCGGCAGGCCCTACAAAAAAGGCTTGCTGTCAAGTTTATGTATGTGTGCTTGACGTCAATCATGTCATATATATATATATGTATATATATATATATATATATATATATATATACATATATATATATATATATATATATATATATACATATATATATATATATATATATATATATATATTTTTTTTTTTGCTTTTCTACAACTCATGTGTATTGTGTTTATCACCACTTATGAGCACTGATGATGAAGGTGTTGCGGCTTTCGAAAACGCCTGTTCTGCTCTGCTGTATAAGTTGAATAAAACTGATGTTGACTTTCCTTTGTGCCTTGGACAATTTATCATGTCTTTCTGAGATTTAAAAACAAATTTCGAACAATTAGCCTATGAATCTTAATTCAATTTAATATTGAAACTCAAATTTGTTTTTGTTTCAACACAAAAGCTCATATGAATATTTTTATTTTATTTTAATTTTTTTTTTATGCACAATTAGATGCAAATTAACAAATGAAATATACACGCCAAATAGCGGGAACTGCTCGAAACGGGAGTAAAGACGGTAATTGAATGTACGTAGCCCCCGAAATTTAAGAAGTCGCTTAATTTTTTGAACAGGCCTCGTAATGCACGAAATTTTAAAATTTATCTATTTTTATATTAATTGAAACAATCAGGTACTATGTGATAAAAATCGTTTTCGTCGTCAAAACTTTTTCAAATCGACAAAACATGTGATGTGTTACCCTACGTCGATTTGTTGCAACGATTTCATATTCCACTTTGTGCCAATATAAAAAAATACCATTTTAACATGTGACGAATTTCGATAATGTCGGTTTAAAACCATTTTAAAATCGGCACTCTTTACTTGAACGAAAGGCGAAGCAGCTTAACAAAAATATAAGTAAAACTATATAAAAATAAAAGAAGTAGTTTTTGGTACAAACATCTGCAGTGGAAAGCATAAGAATAATATCCAGGAAGATGTCTTAGTCCAGTTTATGGAAAACCATCCAGATACTGCCAGGGGTTTTACCAAAGGACGCAGCGTGGAAGAGGAGAGTTTATGCTCTGATCCGAACACAGATTTGAATAGCCATGGACCGCCAACGCATGGCACGACTGGCTGGAAGAAAGTAAGTTTTAATGCACTTATGGGTTTACAAGATGCTCATTAAAAATACTTATTCCATAAATTTAATTAAGTTATGGCGCGACTGGAAGACCTGTATTAAGCAGAAAATTGCATCAAATAAACAGGAAGCAATTTCAACTGGAAACTGCTACTTGAATTGGAAGTGGAATGGATGTACGGGTCAAATGGTTTCCAATATTATTTAAAATAATTACAAACTCCTCTTTATTCAAACGAAAATATTCAACAAATCTGTTTATATTAATACGTACACACATACATACTCGTATGTATGTATGTATGTATATATGATATGGAGCTGTTTTTGTACACAAATAAAATTCTAACCCCGGTGTTCATAAAATTTAAAATGAGTTTGAAATGAATTTTAATCAAATTTTTTCATACAAAATTTTCTTAAAACAGATTTCAAATACGTTTTATATTTTTATAAATACCGGGTAAGTTTCATCTGGTAAACTCAACGGATCTGATTTGTCTCATAAACATCTTCTTCTTAAATTTTCGGTCTTCCCCAGTCCATTCTTCAAAAAGTATTAGAGAAACTGCAGTAACAAAAGCCATTTTATTGATCTAAAATCTATATTTTTTAATTTCAATTTAAATATTTGGAACAAATACACTTTAGCTACGCACTTCCGATTTCGCATATTAAATACACTTTAGCTACGCACTTCCGATTGAGATGAAATTTCGCATATCTATAGAAAATTGAAAAATAAGACGAAAATTTTAAATGGTGAAAGTCTCGGAAATGCATAGTTTTCGAGATATGGACTTCCGAAAATTTCGTATAAAAATGCAATGTTTTCCTACATTTTTTAATTTACTTAGACAATATTGGTATCATTTGAAATGTTTTGAAGTAATCTTATGATATATGCAAAATTTAGGAAAAAATTCTTCGGCTTCGCTAACTAAAGCTTCTTTGTGTTCATACATACATATATGTATATGTATACCTGTGTTCATACATATATATACCTAAATAAATTAAAAAAATTTAGGAAAACTGTGTTTTTATATGAAAATTTCGGAGGCCCATAACTCGAAAACTATGCATTTCCGAGACTTTCACTATTTTAAATTTTCGTCTTATTTTTCAATTTTCTATAGATAAGCGAAATTTCATTTCAATCGGAAGTGCGTAGCTAAAGTGTATTTAAGCCTAACAATTATATGGAAATGAAACATAAGTGGAATATAAAATCGATCGAAATCTATCACACACCAGTCGATTTAGAAAAGTGATTTACTTTTTAAAACGATCGATTTCTATCACATACCTGATTATGTCAAATAAATTATATTAAATCCTTGCAATTACATTAACTGCCAGGCCCACCACGTTATGGCATAATATCTTTTCAATGCATTAGACCATTAAGCTCTTTGCCATATTTAAAAATTTAATGCGAAAGAAACTTTTTTTTATTTTCAATCATTTTGTAATTTGTGGAAATTTGATAATGTTTTAAAGAAATTTCAATCTATTGATTTACTTAGTGGTTCCTGTTCATGACAGTGCAAGTGTTATTGATGATTTTGGAAAATAAGTCTTCTGCGTGCCGCTAAATTTTTGTTGATAATTTGACTTAAAAAGACTCATCCATATATTCATTCCCATTTATAAAAAAAGAAAAAATACTTTACATTAAACAAATAAAAACAATTCAGTAATTTGATTCTTAAGTGTGTTTCATTTGAAAACGAATCTAAAATATTAAGTTAAATAAAAACACACACACACACACACTATTTTCTTGTTTAGAGGAATACGTTGAAAAGATTGCCATCGTTTAGCAAAACAAACGTGAGATGGATGTTTAAAATATTTTTTGGCGAAATATTTATTTTAAGATACACAGACTTGTTTGTCAAATAAAATAAACGTGTTTAAAATTTATGTGAAAAAAAATTTTTTTTTACCAAATATTATAATTTTGCAAATTGCACTGCACCGCAAAATGCGAGTTTAAAAATTCAAGGAAGTAAAATAAATAAATAACAAAAAATTATATTACAAAGAATGATTATGAAATCGCTTACAGTCTTGTGTGTTGCATTTTAATAAAAATTTTATTTTTACAAATTGTTTTGCTATTCAACTCTTTCAACGAATATATTTTATTGCAAAATCATTACGTTTTTGTCTTCTGTTTTTTCTTTTGTATTCTCTGTTACAGCCTCTTCTTCTTGTAAATGGGGTCACTGGAGTTGTCTGCAGGCTCATTTCATATTACGGATGATTAGTTTTTGTTTTTTCTTTTATGCGTAAAACATGAATCAACTTGTTTAGGGGAGTTGTCGACAGAATTTGGGATAACAAAGACAGCCAACCAGTTTTTATTTTTAATAAAAAAAAAATGCAATCGCTTTTGTTAGTTTTATAATGCAAAATATCGTATTATTAACGTATATTTTTGGAACTTAAAAAGATGGCCAATGGCTCTTGCCATAAGCCACGTTAATGCTTGATCTTGTGCAGTTTTCGTCTGCAATCACTTGATTATCATTAAGAGAGGGAATAAAACAGCCGGCATGGGAGTGTTTGAGATAAATACCCAATTGTGTAAATATTCAATGCATTTAAATATGTAATTTTAATAAATTATTTTTAGAAAAAAATCTTGTTGACAATCTCTTTATTATTCAGCCAGTGATGCCAATTAATTAGTATAACCAAAATTCATAGCGAACAAATCTATGGATATAAAATATGTTCGACAAAATTCTTGATTTCACAGTCCGTGGGAAAAAAAAAGAAAAAAACACTCTGGCAAATCGTCATATGGGTGCTGTTGGCTGAAGTAGTAGAACACGAGACTATGAAGCGGAGGGTCGTGAGTTCGAGCCCGCGCATAGTCATGAAATATTGTGTTGAATTTTTCTGTTCAGCATTAATGAGTTGCATGGTTGTGTTAGTTGTTGCCAGCCTGTTTTCAATGATGAAGGCATAGTCACTGGCCACTGAACATAATTGGCAGCCACTGACGCTATCATGTACTAAATGCAGAGTAACAGCACCCTTCTTCATCGGTCCTGTAGCAAAAAACTAGCCGGCGTAGTAAAAAAGTTTACATAGCTAAAAAAAAGTCTGTATCTTTTCATCTTTCTTCATCTTCCGCCCCCAATACTATCCCCGCCTTTCTAGTTCCGGCGTAATGCGCTGCATATGTAGTGGCCATCCCCTGAGTGCTGGTGCAAGATAAAAAGAAATTGTCATGAATTTGGTATCCATTCAGATTTTCTTTGAATATCAATCATGACTTCCTCGGCTTTATGGTAGACATAATGACCATTATTTTGGGCTTAAAGCCATTGTTTTTAATAAAAAAAAAATGGAGAATATAGAGGCTTACGAATTCGAAATACGAGTAAAAGCTAGAGTTCGGATCAATTGAGATCGCAAACGTCTCATAATCAATGACTTTTTGTTTGAAAATATGGAGAACATTGTTCCGGACTTATTGAAATCAAAATCTCGGATTTGAAACTGTTTTATATCTATAAAGACAAAATTAAAAATGAATATAAAATTCATTGAAAAATAGTTTAATTAAAATATTAATTTTTAAATTCTTCTGGTTTCTTGACTTCTTTTTATTTTAGTTTAATTTTTAATTTCAATATTTCGTCACTGCTTTGTGTGACTTCGTCACTCCTTTGTGTGACTTCGTCACTCCTTTGTGTGACTTCTTCAGGAAATTAATTATTTTATTAAATAAAATAATTAATTTCCTGAAGAAGTCACACAAAAGAGTGACGAAATATTGAAATTAAAAATTAAACTAAAATAAAGAGACCTTAAGCTTAAAAATATCAGAATACAATAAAAATATTAATTTTATAATTGAGATAAGAATTTTTTATTCAGACTCAAGTTCAAATCTGCAATCTGCAAATTATTATACCCTCCAAAAAAGAATTTGTCATTCCGTTTGTAACGCAGCGAAATATTCATCTGAGACCCCATAAAGTATAAATATTCTTGATCAGTGGTGAAATCTAAGACGATCTGAGCATCCGTCCATCCGATCCATCCGTCCGCCCGTCTGTGGAAATCACGATTCAGTCCAAGCGATAAGAGCTAGACTCTTGAAATTTGGTATAAATATATCTTGAAGGATAGCACAGGTTAAGTTCGGAGAGGGGCTAAGGCAGGCAAGAGGGAAAAAAGTTCCCCTAAGAAGAACCAAACCAACCTCTAAAAAACATAATTTTAAATTTTTTTTTTGTTGTAATTTTGTTGTATTTTTATATCAAAAAAGGTCCAACGCGTTGAACTTAGAGCCATAAAATAAAATTAAAAAAAATTGGACCCCGCTTCCTTTAGTGGGCGTTAGTATTTGCAAAAATAGTGTAAAAATTTAACAAATTGTTTTACTTAAGCCTACATTCCTTAAAAATACAATTTTTAATCTTTAATGACGAAGCTAAGGCGTAACCTGGTACTACTCTGCCCTACCCCTCCTCCCCCTTTGTCCCCTATCAAAAAAAACAATTTTTTTTAAAGAATTTTAACGAACATTTTTTATTGCTATATTAAATTGAATAAAAATGTTCGTTAAAATTCTTACTACATACAAATTTAAGCTATGGCTTGAGCTACCAATAATAAAAAATTGGAAAAACGTTCACATGTATAAAATTCAAACCAAATAAGTTTGACTTAGGTATGATGGAACAAAAAATTCAGAAAAATGGGACATGAAGAAAAAATAATCAAACGTTAACACGGGTATTAAACAATAACATGTTAACATCAGCTTGATACAGTTCTCGGATTCTTTTCCACAATAAAATTTGTGTAAATAGGAACTGTTATCACATTCAACTAAGCCACCTAATAAGTGGTGATAAACACAATACACATGAGCACTGATGATGAAAGTGTTGCGGCTTTCGAAAACAGCTGTTCTGCTCTGCTGTGTAAGTTGAATAACAAAAACTGATGTTGACTTGCCTTTGTGCCTTGGAATATTTATCATGTCTTTCTGAGATTTAAATTAAAATTTCGAACTATTAGCCTATAGAATCTTAATTCAATTAAATTTTTTTTTTTTAATTTTGTATATCATTATCCCAAACATTTATTTTTAAGAGTTTTATGACAAAGGTGAAATGCCTCCCCCACAGCCCTTGCTAGAGCGACCCCGTCAAAATACAGTGTTAATACCCTAGAAAGAGAATTGAACCCAATAAAGTAAATATATTCTTGATCTGTGATGAAGTCTAAGACGGTCTAGCAATGCCCATACGTTCGTCTGTGGAACACATGATATTGTCTATTTTTGAACCCCGCCCCTTTTAGTGGTCGTTGACGTGCGATATTGTATAAAGGAACTCTGTCCCACCAACTTAAACATTTTAAATTTATTTACCAAATATTTGGAGGGTATTTAAAATTCGACCCGGTCGAATATAAAGTTTTTACTTGTTTTTTTTTATGAATTTTTATTAAATTCAAAAATTAATTTTGAGGATTAATGATAAATAAATTTCCTTTCTCTTAAGGTTTTAAAAAAGTTCTCTTATTTTTGATTTACAAAATCAATTATTAAACTATTAAAGCTAATGATAATTTTAAATTGAAGAAATTTTTATTTATTATAGGAGTATTTATTTTGTTGCTAATATGAAATATCTGTTTAGCTTAAAGATATACAAGACTAGAAGGCTTATTCTGAATTGCGATGAGAATGATAAGCTGAACGCATTTGTATGCTATTAACATTGAAATGCGAAAGCAATTTCTTTCGCAGCGCAATTCAGAATGACCCCCCAGGTAAGTTACGCATAACAGAATTCAACACTATGAACATCTTTAAAAGGGGTTACTGTTCGGCTAATTATCGATGAAAGAAAAAAAATTTAATAAATATAATGGAAACTTGCCAAAATAAGACAGTGTGGAATTTTGAGCTGTTTATTGATTTGTGTCCGAATATTTGTCGGAATACTGGCCTATTACAGCAGTTTAGAGGCCCTATAAACAACACTTCGCATTCTAAGTAACGAAAATCAATCGCGTAGAAGTGCTTTGAAAGTTTTACAATATTTTTACAATATGAATGAACAAAAAAAAAAATTTTAAAATAAAAAAAATATTATTAAAAAAATATATATATAAAAATAAAATATAGGAGGATGTACACAAGTGCATATGATTATGAATAATAATTAACCCGCGATATCACGTCTCTAATTTACAGCTGCACGAATGTCTGTGGTAAATGTTTTCACACCAAAAATATTACTCTATAACAATTTTTAAATTTCTTATAAATTTTTTCTTAATTTATTTCACTCCAATTTTTTTTCTACCAGTCAAATAAGCAGTTTTCTATACAACAGATTGGCTCATCGTACAAATTTCATTCATGTTCATTTGCCACTGCAGTCCAGGCTTTACAGCGGTCATTTGTAGTGTATGAATTTACTATTTTACTATAGATACAATTTATCACTACATATGCACATGAGAGAGAAATTTGTGTGAATAATGTCATACTAGATACACATTAAAAAATATTAAAAAAAAAAAGTTGAATATGCAGCTTACATTTCGGTATGATGCAATTTGCTTAAATTAGTGGCAACAGCTGCGCCACTGTCCAAAAAGCAGATGTTGGTAATGCCAACAAGAAATTGGCTTTTACGAGATGACTCTACTAGCGCCATACTTCAATGCAGATAGCTTTTGTAAAGCAATTATCAATCTATTTATCGATGCATTGGATACAGTGACAAGACAATGAAATATTAAATCTTTTTTTTTTTTTTTAAATTGGTTGATGTAATCAGCTTAAGTATTTGATTTTCTTCATGCGTATGTTTCTATATGAAAATAATCACAAAATAAATAAATAATAAAAAATGGTAAAGAGTTCGAAAATTTTAAACTACTTAGCCGATTGCGAGGAAAGCAACTATTTTTTTAACGAACAAGTGTTATAATTGTATCTTTCTTCATCTTTGCTCTCAGTACTACTACCTCCAGTTTTCTAGTTCCGGCGCAATGCATTGCATAGGTAGGGGTCATCCCTTGAGTGCTGACCCGAATTAAAAAAAGAAAGCACGGCCATCAATTAAATTATTCATTTTCGAATGTTTCCGGATAAAAAAAAGGAAAACGGTTGGCTTTAGAGGTTTGCCCTGCACCTTCCCTCTAATTTCAAGCGCTAAAAATTTCATTATTTTAATTTTGAAACCGCTATAACTTTCGAATGGATCAGCCGCTTCTCACTGGTAAGAGGTGATTGATGCAGTTCTTCGATACCCATAAAGAATCGAGAACAATTATTGATCACATATACAATTTCAGAGAGTTTTGAAAAATTCACTTTTTTCAAAATCTTCGCTCGCGATATATCACCAACATTCGAACTGATTTTACTCGGTTGGCAGCGCTCGACGTGGTTTTTAATCGTCAAGAGTTGGTTAGAATCAATCGTAAGAGCCGTTTAAAAATTATTCTAAAAAACAATTTGTTTAGTTTTTTTTATATTTCTCGAATTCTACTGGTCCCAATTCACAGGAAATCGAAGTTTGAAAGAAACATTTTTAATGCGAATATCTTGGTTCGACCACTAATTAATCAGAGTTTTCTTTAAAGAATCACTTTCTTCAAGGCTTTTCATACATAAAATCTCTCAAACGCATCAAACGATTTTGACTGTTTTTTGATTGTCAAGAGCTGATTAGAATCGAATTGAAAGTTATTCTAAAAAAAAATAATCAATGAGTGTTCGAACTCACGGGCGACGTGTTAACACCTTCTTGTTTATTTATTTTATATTAAACCCACAAAAAACAAAGAGAATGCAAAGCAACAGACAAATGTACATACATACATTGTTATGTTTGTACATAAGCTACATACGTTGCTCTCTTGCTATCTCATTTTTATATATGTATGTATCACCACGTCACTATTCGCTTTGCTATGCATAAGACAAAACCGAAGATCAACATAAAACACTTTTTTAATATTACTCCAAATTAATACTCCGAATTAAAACACTTAAATCTCCGCTCGCCGATATCGGATCGCCTTAATTTTTGGCCTAAATTCTTCGTCGAAACCCGCACTAGCGTTTTAATCCAAAAATTAATAAAATCGGCTATGAATTTCCGGAGAAAGTCACGTGGGAAAAATTATATGAAAATCGCCCAATAATCACTTTCAATACCGACTGCCACACATCAAAAAAACTTTTGAAAAACAGTTTTTTCACTTTTTTTAATATTTCCGAAAATGTTTCAATACACGGGAAGTCTAATTTGGCTGGATTCGGTCTAGCCGTTCAAAACGCTGAAGGAAACGTGTGGTTAAGTGTATACAAGTCAATATTTATGTCACCAATTAGGGTGTCTTTTTTGGTGACACTGTCAACAAATTGTTTTTGTTTTTAACAAATCATCAAGCTGATGGGCTCGAAATCGGTGGGTAACCGACGGCAACTGTTGTTATTGACCTCGGTGATATTGTCAATAGTAAGTCAGTACAATCTTACTATTGACATTTCCGCCATATGGTCCCATAAGAACTACCTAGTCAGTATTGACGCAGTCTACTGGTAGATTTCGTAGGACAAGCCTGTGTTAAATGTCAAAAGTAGATTGCATTAGTTGGGGTATAATTTGTCAGTAGTACTGGTGACATCGTCAATAGATAATCAGTATAATTTTACTATAAACATTTCCTGCAGGGAAGTTATACACACACAAACCCACACATACATTCATACATACTGACATAGTGACGGCTTCTCAGGAGTAGCGAAGAAAGCTTCCTAGGAACGCCGAACGTAGAGATCTTGTGAAAAGTAAATTTTTTTTAAAACGGGATGAAACCAGTAACTTCTCACTTTTTGGAAAATTTTAAATTTTCTCAGCAGGAAGTTAAAGAGAAAACAGAAACGAGTGGAAGCCACAGTAAAGTGATGCAATAATAGATATTAAGTTTGTAATTCATAAAAAATAGTTTATATTTATAAACTGCTTGTTTAAAAAATTTTGTAGAGAAATTTATCCAATAAGCAGTTTGTAAACATAAAATATTTTTTTTATGAATTTCGAGTTTAAATATATCTCCGAGAAATTACCAAACGCCAATGCTGGCAAGAGCAAGAAATAAATTATATTACAACCATCATACCACATGCCATAAACATACATTAAAATAAATTAAAATACTTTAAAATTTTTAATTTTGCTGTAGGTTAAGCTAATCCGTGTGCCTGCATTTAGTGGACGCTAGTGTCAACTCATTAGTTAATCTGTTTGAAAAGTTATCAAACGCGCATGCTAATTTGCATAGAAACTCGTTCGATGTGTTGTTTTCATACAATTTTTTAAAATATAATAATTAACATTTTTTGTAGGAGAGTTTTTATGCCAGCACATGAATTTTGATACTTTCAAAATGAGATGATTGAAGATCGGTTGTTAATGCGTCTGTAGCACCAACGATGTCCAAGCCTACAGATTAACTAAAAAAAATTTCAAGACATAAATTTATGAGAATATTTTTTAAATAAAAAAATATTTATATAAAAATCTACCGAAAACAATTTTAACCCTGTTTTTGCGTTACTGAAATCTTTTGAATTTCGGTGCAGTTTGGTTAATGTCACGATCAAAAATTTTTGATCGTTATTTGGATGGCGTCGTTTTTGGGTACGTTTGTGCTTGTCGAATTCAAGGAAATTCGTGCAGATACAGATGCAGGCAGGCAATGTCGCAAGCAAAAGCAGTGGAAAAGTGCTTAATATTCGCTAATAAATACATTCACATGATTTGCTCTGCTCACGACAGATCTTTCTACATCTACAAGTGCTCTATGGCGGTACATTGCGTTTTGTGCATCTGCTACAACCGGTTAATATATCAAATAAATTGTTAATTAAATTCAAAAGCTAGGGATCGAATTTGCCATCTATAAAATAAAAGAATTAAAAACTGTAAAATAGAAATATGTTGAAATTGAAAAGAAGTGTGGTGAATAAAAAAGAGGTGTGTATATTTTTTGTTGTTATCTATAGTACAAAATCATATTAACAAAATTTAGTTTGTTTCTTTTTTTATTATTATTATTAATTATAAAATAGTTTGTGTATAAATTATAGTTTTTTTTACAGCTAAGAAGAATAAAGTGTGGGATTAAGGAAAAATAAACTAAAAATAAAATAGTTAAAATTTCTATTTTTTTTTGTCTGTTTTTCTATGAAGAATTGTAAATAAAAAACAACTAATTTTAACAATAAATTTGATGTAAAATAAGCTGAATAAATATGTTCGAAATCTTGTTAAGATTTTTCTTTTAATAAATCTTACAAAATTATGGCAGATAATTGAGCAGAAATGGTTTTTTCTAAATGAGCAGCAATTTTCGTTGGTTAAATTCCAAATTATTTCTGGTTGGAAAAAGCTCTGTTAGATGATCGTTTTTTTATATACTAAAATTACGTAAAAAGCACAACAAGCAACGCAGCCAATTATTTAATTGGTTTAAAATTATGAAATGCTACACAAAAACATTATAATTTCTTTACATGTAAGACTAGCAACATATTAAAAAAAATCAAGAAAATTATATATAAATTAATTTACAATAAGAATAGCAATAAAAACGTAAAAGCTTTATGAGAAAAGCTTTTCCAAAAATTTATTATAACCAAAACTTATAAAATATGTTTAAAATATTTTACAAGCCTCCATATTTTACTTGATGTAACAATTTTTATATTGGGAAAGCTTTTTGGTTTAGAAAAGCTCATCCATAAAGCTTTCTGGTTTTTCAATATATCTTACATTAAAAACAAAAAAAACTAAATTTTCTTAACTGCTAAGCATGCCCAAAACTTTTGCCATTTAAGCTTTTTGAAGAGCTTTTCTGTAAAGCTTTGAGCCCTATACCCTATATACCTAATATACCTTAACTTTCGCTGACTACTTCTGAGGCTGTTGCGTTTGTTGTGATCGTTTGATTTTTTAACTTTTTCGATTTTGCTTTGCGCGGTTGCTTACGACGTATCACGGTCGTTTGCGAGCTAAAGCTAACAGTTTCACTTATTTTACTGCCAATAGTGCTACTGGTTGTACTGCCAACACTGCCCTCGTTTATAGTATAAAGTGTAGTTTGTGTTGCCTGTTGGACCTGCTGGTTTAAAGGGTTTCTTGTGATATTTGTTTCGCTGGAAAGCTCTTTTTCAGGCTGTGTTAGGGTATTAGCTAGAGGAGCTTTTATTACAGATGCCAAGCGGCTGGAAAATGCAGCATGTGAATCGTGTATTTCAGAGTTTTGTTGTGTTTGCGTTTCGATAATTTGGGCGCTGTGCTTGTTAGGAATAGAACTTGTGTTGGTTGTTAAGGTTTCAGTAAGGGTCTCGGTAAGGGAATTGGGAATTATGTTGTGCTCTAGGGGTTTTTGGGCTTGTTGGGGTTCTTGGTGGTGCTCATCTTCTTCCACTTCTACGCCATCAACCATTTTTCTCACTTTACTGAGTATAACTTTGTCTAGATTGGCTATGGATATAACAAGGGGTGAGGATTCATTGGATTCAGGACGTAACAAGGGTACTATAGGTCTTACATATTGTGGGAATAAAGCAGCTGCTACGGTTGTGGCTGTAGTATCCTCCGGGGCTACCGTCGTTGATTCTTTGCTAAGAATGTCGGGTGCCGGTGTAGTGATTGGCGGTGGCTCCAGTGTGGTTGCAGTTGTGGAGGGGATGTTGGCCGGAGAAGAGGTTAGTTCTAAGTTATTTTTGTTGCTTTCAATTTCTTTGCTATTGGGTTCCCAATTTATTTTGGCCACATCGAAAGCTATTGATTTGAAGATATTGAAACTTTCGGTGCTTAATTGTGTATCCTTCGAAATTTCTGTTGCTGTCTCAGTGTGAGGACTGTCGATACTCTCTGTTGCAGATTTTATTTCCTCATCATTATTTTCTTTATTAATATTGGCTTCTGGCTTGGCAAACTGTGCATCGTCTATGGTATTCAAAATCTTACCTTTGCGAGCAGTTTCGAAAAGACCTTCTAGTGAAATGGTAGACGTTTCGGTTTCTCTTATCACCTCGGGCAGTAAGGCTTTGCCATACCGCTGGTTTGAGCCAAGCTCAGATTGAGATGACCCAGAAACGGATGGTTCGGTTGGTGTGTAATCGGTTACTGTGCTGCGGCCTTCAATTATTATATCGCTACCGTCTACCTGGTGGACGTATTTAACAACACTGATCTCTCCCAATTGTTCCACGTGTGGCAGGGATTCTACTCTATAAGTTTGAGATCCCTCAACGGCAACAATTGTGTTGGCCTTTGATTTGCGTCTAAGTTTCTCTTCCTTTGAATTAACCTCCACAATGCGATTGATTTCGACCACCTTGTGTTTGGGCTCTACTATTAAGCGGTGTACAGGCTGGTTACCATCATGCAAAGGATTCGGGGTAGTTTGTTCACCATCGGGCAGGGTGAAGATATGCAATAGGGTGGTGGTAGGTGGTGGAGTGGTAGTCCAGCCATCCTGTGGAGAAAGTTCATTAAGACTGTTAGCATTACTTTGATTTGTAGCGTCAGTGTTTGGGGTGCCAATTGTGGTGGTATCCAGTGTGGTTGATTGTTTTTGTTCCTGTTGTTGCTGTTGTTTTGTGTCGGTGTCTGATGTTATAGTAGTGGTGGGGGTGGTGGTGGCAAAGCCATCTGTAGAAGAATTGTAATCACTTTCTTCATTTTCAGATTCTGTGTTTGTTTCTTGCTGTTGTTCTTGTGTGTTGTCGTTTTGTTTGGCCAACTGTGTGAGTACCTTTGGTTTGAGGGTAGTGTGTTTTTTGCTATTTATGTCAAATATTTTCTTGTTACGAGCATTTAAGGCCTCAATATTCAGATCCTCAATGAGAGGATTGCTGTCACTGTTTGCATCCGCAGAAGGCTCAGTGGTGGGTCCGGTATATTTGCGTTCGTATGCTCTGGTATTTGGATTAATAAATGGCGCTGGTTTAGTAGGTATTAGTACAGTTGTGCGTTCAAAATCGTTAGCCACAGGTTTAATGGTTAGATTTGGCACTGAGAGCCCTAGAGGACGATTAATCACGCGAGGTTTTACCGTGGCTTTGGAAGCTGAACCAAAACGATTGTCTCTATTCCCGGGTGGAGTTGTTGTAAGCGCTCCTTGTCGATAGGGGGTGTTTGCTAAACGTGATGGTTTGAAGGGTTTTTTAATTGTTTGCGTTGTGGCTAATGCTGGTCTGGCACCGGGTGGTATACGATTATCTTTCGGCTGATAAGTGTGAGGGTTGATATTCGATTTCTCCACTGGCTCGTTCTCATTCTCAATTTCGTCATCGTCCTCTTCATCGTTCTCATCCTCACTTTCATCATCCTCCTCCTCCTCCTCTTCTTCTGCATCCCTATCTTCATTCTCGCCAGATCCTTGGTCCTTGGAAATGGTTATAGGTTTTTTCAAGATTGTACTTTGAGGTCGATCGATGAAACTGGGCGGTCTAGCCAAGTTCGGTTTAACGAATTGAACTGGATTAAGCGGCGATACATCGTGTTCTTCGCTTTCTACTTCCTCGTCTTCTACTTCTTCGTCCTCTTCTTCTTGTTCATCGTATTCTTGATAATCTTCAGTATTTGTACCTCCCGCCGATCCTTCTGTTTTAAAGCGATTACGTAAAAGGAATTTGTTGACTCTAGGAGTAGTTGGCACAAACTCTTCCCCGTTATTACGGTTGTTAGCATTTAATGCATGGCTGCCACTATATTTACCTCTTACATATTTGCTTTTACTCTTAGTTGTGGGAGTTCTTGTTGTGGTAGTGCTTAAAGTATTAAGGGGAGATTTGGTTGGAGTATACGGTCTCTTGGCTACCAGCTTACGACGGTAAGACGGCCGCTTTTTGGGAGCAATTGAGTTTGATACTTTACTTTGATTATCATTATCCACAGCTGGTGATTTCGCTTTGGGCACAAAAGGCTTCCTAGTGCTAACATCCGTTTCCAATAAATCACCATCTCCCGAAATTTCCTTTAACTCTGTGGAACTTTCGCTTTCATTATCTTCTACGGTACCGTTACCACTTAAAAGCGTAGAATTGCTTCGTTCCGCTAGAGTATTATTAAGCCTTGCGTTTACGCCCTGATCGTGATCGGTTTTTGCCAGATTAGTTTGCACTTTGTCACGTATCTTTTGCAAATTCACACTGTCTTTTGTAGAAATAGTATCGTTTTCAGTGTCCTCTACTTTGTAGGTAGGAATAGAGGTGGAGTTCTTGGCTTCTAAAAGTTTTTTAAGTTTAACGCTAACTACACCTTCTTCTGGGCTGATCTTGGCCAGTTCCTGTTTTACCTTGTGCCGCAATTTAAATAGTGGATCTTCTTTATCTTCAGTCGTCTCTGTATCGTTTTTGCCAGCCTTTAAACGATCGCTTAAAACACCCTCGACTTGTTGCTTCTTGGCTAAATTTTTCTGAACTTTATTGCGCAACTTAAGCAGAGGATCATCGGTTTCCGTCTCCTCGTTTTGGTTGCCAATCTTAGTGGATTTAAAACGCGTACTTAAAATACCTTCTTCCTCGTCTTCTTTAGTCAACTCCTGTTTGACTTTGCTGCGAAGTTTTAGTAAAGCATCATCGCTAGCCTTCTCTTCATGACCGGTTTTAATGAACTTGGTGCGATCATTTAGAGCTTGTGTCTGCTGTTCTGTAATTTGCTCTGCGGCATCAGTAGAAGTGGTATTCCCGGAGATCTCATCTAGTTCTGTAGTAGTGTTTAGTTCTGTATTGATATTCCCATCATTATCTTCTTTGATATATGGGATACTTTCAGTTGTGGACCTGGAATTTGTAGAGACTTTCAAGCCAGAGTCGTCAGGATGAGATAATATAGTCGTTGTTTCGATTTCCTCCTGCTGTTCGTCGTCTGTTTCATCTTCTTCATCGTCTTCAGATTTCACAACCTCTTCATCTTCGTCATTGTTCGCGGCAGTCGTAGCAGAACCTTCCGTGGTAGACGCCGGCTGCAGTCTACTTGAAAATCTATGGCGATTGCTAGAACCTAAGGAAGAGTTGGCAGTTGGAGCTTCAGTGGTCAACCTAAATCTATTTCTTCCTCGATTACCCAAGCCCTCTACTTTCTTTTTTTCTGTCAGCGCATGTGTATTTTCAGTACCTGCGATATTTTTACCTTCTTTATCTTCCGATGCCTTGAACTTCGCGCTGCGATTAAAACCAAATCTGGTAGCGTTTTGCCTCCTCGAAGAACTCTCTACAACTTTATCGTCTCCTGCTTCGCTAGTGCTCTCCGTATTTCTATTAACCGGTCTTATACGTTTGCGTATTACCTTGCGTATGTGTTTAGGTGTGGTGGGCGGAGCGGTTTGTGTTCTAGTGATTACAGTTTCTGTTAGTGTTACTGGCCTATCTAATTGCGAATCTAATGCACTACTACTAACTTTAACTATATTTTGGGTTACAGTGTGGCTGGCATTTAAATTAGTAGCACTACTTGCAATTGTATTAAGAGTGAAGTTGTTGGTAATTGTGTTGCTGGCATTTAATACCAACGGACGTTTTAATTTGATTACTTTAACGCGTCTTTGCAAAGGTGTGGCAGCAAGAGAGAGGCTCTCTGTGATTGGGGGTGCAGTTGGTTCGGGTATATTTGTGCTGGATTGCCTTTCACTTTCATAAGCATCATTTAAATTTACCTGAGTTTTAGTTGCTTCATTAGCCCCATCATCTGCTAATGATGCTGATGTACTACTAGTACTTGTTGTTGTTGTCGTTGTTGTTGGTGTTATTGTTCTACGTTGGAATTGATATTTCTGAAAACGTCGTTTAGAATCATTATCATCTCCCTTATAAACGTTATTATTATATTGATTGACATTAAACTTATGGCTATAACTAATTTCCGACCTTACATCATCATCATACTCATCATCATCATACTCTTGTTCATTAACCTTATCTATATCTATCTTAAGTGTATCTTCATTATCTTGCTTTATATGACTAGAAAGTGCCGTGTTAGTGTTCGTTTGACTTAAATTAGTTTTAGTTCTATTTAAATAATTGGCTACGGTGCTATTGTATCGATTAGTGCCAAACCTTTTAGTGTTAATATTGGATGTTTTCGTTATTACCACGTCCTTCTCTTTATTATCTGTTGTTAGTTCAGATAATTCAGAAGTTATTTTTGTGTTAAAGTTAGTTTGTGTCCTGTGCCTAGTGTTTAATATTTTTTTGTTGCTATTTATTATGTGACGTTGTTCAGAGTCTTTATCTTGGAATTGTCCTATGCTAAAGTAATTACGTGGTGTTAATAAAGAGAAAGTGGCTTCTGTGGAGGCAAGAATTGTGTCCTTTTCGGAATAGTCTTCCTCAGACCCGTTAGCGTCGTAGTTCTCATCTTCGTCCTCTTCCAACTCTGGTTGTGTTGATGTTCTTTGAAATTGAGGTCTATTGAAATTAAATGGTTTTAAAGTATTTTTTGTAACTGTTAGACTTTTGGTATTGGAACTAAAGTTGGGTTTTCTGTGATTAGTAAAAGAGGGATAGGTGCTCTCATTGATTTCCTGGACTTCTTCATTCTGTTGCTTATTACGATTATAAAGGTTTTTATTCAGATTTAATTTGGATATTTGGGGTGTCCTTTCCTTTTGGGTTTCTGAGTTCAAATTTATCTTGGGAGAGTAGCCAAATGTACCCAGAGGATGGCTTGTTGAAACTTCGATATCAGAATCCACATGGTTATTGTTAAAATTTGGCTGTGAGTCACGTGTAGATTTTGTTATTGTTTTATACCGATTAAATTTTTTAAAGTTTGTCTTAAGATTAGAATCATCGTGTTCTTCTGTAGAAGCTTCTGAAGAAGATTCTGTTGTTGTTGGAAAGTTATAAACTTTGGAAAGAGATCTTGGAGTAGTTGAGCCATTGGAGCTGTTGTCAACAGATTCTTTTTTCTTGTGAAATTTTTCTGAAGATACTGTTGATGTTTGGAATGTTGTGCGAGTCGTGGAGTCTGTGGATTGCGAAACCTCGGAAAAAATTTCCTCTTCTTCATCTGTATCAGATCCGCTATCAGTTGCTGACTCGCTACTCGTTCCACCATATAAAGCTTTTGTGCGATTGCTTGCTAATAAGAAATCCATTGCGTTACTAGATCCCTCTACATCATGACGCTTTCCAGTAGAGCTTTCCCTGCGCTGTGTTGTGTTTAAGATTAGCGGGTGAGGCGGTATTAAGTGAAGTTTTGTTGTTTTCTCATCGTGTTCTACAGCATTAAGCCAAGTAGAATTGCTGTGTTTTTCGCCTTGATTCCAAGTGTCGTTTGTTTCATTATTGACGTTAGTGGAAGTTCTAGTCGAGGATATTTCATTCTCAGTTGTTTCAGTTAATTCATCCTCAGATTTTTCAGGTTCATATGTAATTGGCTTCGCTGTTGCCGGTATATTTTTGAATTTTTTCCTAATAGTTTCATGGCGTCCTCCATCTAAATCTTCTTCAGATGTAAAGTTATCTTTATCTTTCGCTTTATCTATTTCAGTTGCCTCCTCATATTCAATGTCTATAGATGAAGTGTGCGTGCTATCGTCGTTAGAAGGTTCTGTTGTTATCTCTACTACGGAAGCATCAAATATATTCTCTTTAGGAGAAGATTCTTCATTATCCCCATTTTTCGAGGTAATTTCTTCAACATGATTTCCGCTTGCCGAGAGTTGTTTAGAGCCAAAGAAGGATTTTCGCAAAAGTTTGTTGGGAGTCTTGAAATGCTTAACGTTTTGTTTCTCTAAATCGAGTACGCTGTCAGTTTCTTGGGTTAAAACTTCAGTAGTAGGAGTTACATGAGCAGTAAAACTAAGGAACGGTTGTTTTGATGATAAATTATTTTTATGATTTTTTATGTTTTCCCCAACACTCTTTTCAGTATTTTCAAATTCTTGTCTTGCCTTATTAGCATCAAAGGAATGGCGAGGTAAAGGTGCAGTAGGTGTAATACTCCCGAATGGTCTTTTTGTGTATAAAGAACGTTCTGTTATTATTTCTTCTTTTTCAGCTCGACCCTCATAATTTTCTTCCAAGCTTTCATCCTCTTTTGGTATTGCGGGGACAGCAGTTGTTGTAGTTCGATTAAAACCTCCGAATGGTTTCCTTACGCCGAAAGTACGTTTCGTGGTAGTTAATTTATTTGCCACTAGACCTTCATTAATATCCTCTGTAACTTCAGTTTGCTGTTCTATATCGGGGAAGCTGGTAGTTGTAGTTCGAGCAGAATTTCTTGTGGCCAAGATTCGCTTAGCAGCTGTTCCGTTTTGTAGTACGCCATCAGAGTGGCTGGCTTCCTCAGCAGTTGTGGTACGAGCAAAACCATGAAATGGTTTCCGTGTAGAAAAGTTTTTATTTATCAAAGTATTTTCATGTTTTCCGATAGCGCTTGCAGGTGTAGGTTTCTGTTGGTTTAAGTATCCGAAATGCTTTCTCGTAGATGCAACAAGTTCTTCTTTGTGTACAGAAATCCCTGTAGTAGTTTCGATATACGCTTGATCTGAAATAGATTCGCTGTCGTTTTCTATTGACACGTTTTCTGTAGTTGTAGTAGCGTTGGGTTGATCGAGTTGATCTCGTTTGAGAGAAGGTTCTTTATTGATATGTTCGGATCTATTTATATTCCCGGCTCTATATATATTTTGATACGTTTTCTTGGATGTTTCTTCGGCATCAGAATTTGCCGTTTGTTTGATTAATCCTGAAAATTGTTCTTCATTGAGGTGCACACCTTCCCTGTCGCGCACAATCGCTTTGTAGGGTATATTTTCGGTTGTACTTCCAGATCCTCCATTTCGTACTATTGAATTGTAAGTTTTCTTGTTAGTTTCTGATTTTGTTGTTGTGGCATAAAGTGATCTATTTTCAATTTGATTTTCAGATTCTTGTTCATTTTGGGAAATCCGGTGTCTGTTTAATGTAGCGTAAGTTTTGCTTTTATCATGAGAATTTTCACTGTCTTCTTTGTGCTTGAGCTGGCTTCGGCTTATCTCTTGGGTGTGGGAACTAGATTTATTCAATTTAGATTCGTTGCCTTCCTGTCCATTTTGTTCTTTGTATTTGTGTGGCGTTGCCTTGTCATCAATTGACTGAGAGTTATTTGTTTGTCCATCATAATCAATTGTTTCAGAAACTGGATCTTCTGTTGTTTTACTTTGATTTTCGTCGGTTGTATAATTCTGTAGTTCATCTTCCTCCGATTGGAAGTTGCTTAGGGCAGTAGTGCTACGGTTAAGTGAAATGTACTTGAATTCGTTCTTCAATTCTGCTTCATATTCTTTTGAGCTTGTAGCTTCAATAACACTTGCTTCCTCGATAGTGATCTCAGTGGTTGTAAGTATCTCAACATCATCATTTATGTTCTCATCGGTTTTGTTTTTGCTGTTTGTCTTCGCTAAAGTAGCTTCTGCAGCGTGAACTGTTGGACGGGAAATACTTTGATATGTTCTGGTTGAAGTGAAAATGTTTTCAGTAGTTGAGTTTTCTTCACTGCTTTCTATCGAAGTATCTACTTCTTCAGATGTATGCAATAAAGAAGAAGAAGCAATATCTGTATCGGGTGAAGTAGTTGTGCTTGGATTATTGTTTTGTATAGAAGTTTCTTTAATAATTAAATTTTGTTCATCTACTGCCACGGTGCTGTGTGGTTCTTCACTTGTGATTTGAGTTATTTCTCCATGTAGATCACTTGTGAGAAGAGGAGTTGTAAAGGGATATACTTGAGTTGTGCTCACAAATTTATCAGGAACAGATGCGGTAGTTGCTATATGGCGATTTACACTCAAGTATTTTTCGGATATGCCTTTTCGATTTAAAACAGCACCAAATGGCGTTGTTAGGGCTGATTTGTTTGCACTCTCAGTTTTGGAAGTATTATTTCTATTCTTAGTTGCCGCGTTGGTACTGGACTCAGTTTTCTGTTCTTCCTCTTCATCGGTTGATATAGGTGTTGCTCGATAACGTATCAAAGGGCTATATGTTCGCCTTGTGGTCCAAATATTTTCAGTTGTGTCATCCAATCCATCACTACTGCCTTCTGTAGTTGTTCTTAGACGCTTGAACTTATTGTGTGCTTCCGCATGATTAACTGACAATAGAGTTCTGGGCCTGGGGGTGGATCTTTCGGTATTCGCTTCTTGTGAAGTTTCTTGGTTAGTTTCACTATCTTTTGCTCGTAAACGAGTAATTGGCGTAAACGATTTACGCGTGGAAGTATGTGGTTTGGTTGTACTGCTTCTTATTAAGGGACGATATGCAAAAGGTTTAGTTGTCGCTATTTCTATCAAGGATTCAGTTTCAAATGCTTTAGGCTTTTCGAAGGGGATCGGAGTAGTTGGTTCATTAAAATACGCTGTTGAAGAGTCGATTCTATTGCCAAGTTTTGCTTTTAAGTCAGATGTTGTTGATTTAGAATTCTCAGAAGTTTCTTTCGTGTTCATTGCAGTTCTTTCAGCTTCTTTCATGAAAGTAGTACGGGTACTTTCCACACCATGATCTACTTTCGGCTTAATGGTGCTGCTGGCAGAGGTTTGAGTATTTATGCCATTTGCTTCAGTTGTTAACTCCTCAACTGCTATTTGGTTTTCTGCGGTAATTGCATTTGAAGTGTCCTGATATTCAGTTGTGGAGGTTGGTTCTGAATCTGTCAAAGCCAAACTTTCCGCAACAACTGGAACTTCTTCAGTTATATCACTCCCAAATGTTGTAGAGGCTGATTCCGAATCTATCAAAGCCACACTTTCTGTATCAACTGGGACTTCTTCAGTTATGTCACTCCTAAAGGCTGTGGAGGTTGGTTCTGAATCTATGAAAGCCAAACTTTCCTCAACAACTGGGATTTGTATAGTTTTCATTTTTACACTGGTTTCATTATTTTCATGATTATGGTTTCTATATTCACTTGCCGTTTCGTTACTAACAGTTGTGCTCTTAAATTTATCGAAACTCGTGGACAATGGAGTATTAGTTTGATTTAGTACAGTAACTTTGACTCGCGGTATATTTGCCAAATTTGCGAAGTTCTTATTTATTTTTGTGGAAGGCGTTTTCACAGACTTGAAAGTTTTCTCTTTTGCGCCAAGTGCTTTATTAATATCCAAGGCAATCTGGAGAGCTTCTTCATTTACTTTATCGCTTTTTTGCATCGCACTCTCTTCTCTAACATCATTTTCATCCATCACCTCTTCGGCCGATAAGACATAGGTAGAACCAAGAGATTTATCCCCCAGGTGACCTACTTTGACCCGGGGGTTTTCAGTAAAAAATGACTTAATTCGGCATTAATTTCTTGCGCCTGTTCCAAGGCCATGGCAGCTACGGCTTCATCGGATAATTCGGGCTCTGGCTTCACATGTTCATTGCTTACATTGAAGACTTGGTGTATTTGCTTTTTAATATCGGCATTAGTCATGACATTAGCCTCAGCAGAAATCTGGTCGGTTACAGCAGCGGGACTGATGTACGTAATGGGTGAATCTTTGTAGTATTGATAGTATTTACGTCTGTGGTAAATGGGCACGGAAAGATCTTGACCATTCGATAGGGCAGTAGTAATTTCATTTTTCATCTCTATGGCATCAACTACTTCGGCTTTGGCAAGTTTTTCTGTTGTGGCCTTCAAATTTCGCACCGCGTTTGCTAGTCGATTTTTGATTAAATCTAACGAATCATGTGAGTCGCTGTTTCGTTCGGTCAAAGTTGTGGCTCTTAAATTTTCATCAGTAGTGGTTTCTGGCGATTTCGTGGGTACTGTTGCCGATGCAATTGCAGACTCACCTATTTCTTCATTGATTGAGGTAGTAGAGTCGTTGTTTTTTTCGCTGCCAATTGGAGTTGTGTCTGGAATTCTTTCTGTCGTTGTTTGTGTGTTGGCAGGTCTTGCACCCAAAGGACGTTTGAAATCAAAAGCTACTTTTGTTGTGGTCTCATCTTGCGCAGTTGTTTCTGTTGTGGCAACTGGTTTAACCGCATCGTAATTTCTTTTTAAAGCAAAACTCCGTCTAGTTGTGGCTTCCACTTTCTCCTTAGTATCTTTGATACCTAACGCTGCAAGAGTTGTGCCTGCTGCGGCAGAATGTGGTTGTTTAAGGGTGGAATTGACCAGCTTTTCTCTTCCCTCCTCTACTTCGTGCGCTTCCTCTTCATCAAACTTCGGTGCTTTGGTAGTTGTAGTGAAAATGGCTCTCAAGGGTTTTGTGGGCCTTATTCGGCTAATTACAATTTGTGGTGTTGCAGTAGTACTGCCAAGGTCTTCTGCTGTTGCAGGCAACTCTTCTTCAAACTCTTCCACATATTCCTCCTCCTTAATAATTGGTGGCCTGCGTATCACTTTTCTTCTAGATTTCAATGCATTTCGTTCACTCTTCGCATATCTATGTGATTTTGAGGCAAAATCCAAAGCCAACAATGATGACAGATCATCGCTTTCGAATCTAGCCGGGCCTCTATTGCTGTTTGTTGGCCTGCGTGTTGTAGGTGTAGGGGCGGCATCATTGCCGTCATCTTCATATTCTGGCGCCTGTTTGATTATAGTCTTGATTTTGGTTTTCTTAATCGTTTTCACTTTGTTGCCACCGATGTTGATGGTCTCGGTATAAGTTGTCTTGATACGTTTGCTGCCATCCTCTAATATTTCGACTTCTTCCGTCTTATCGTTTTTATTTTTCAAGCGGGTATTAAAAGATCTGCGGCTGCCAAAGGAGGCAGTCTTGGGAGGGTTTTCGTTGTTTCGTATTTTCAACGAATTATGAAGAGAGTTTTCATTTTCCGCGGTTGTTTTAATATTTTCTATTTCCTGCTGTTTAACCGACTTGTTTGCGACGCGCCTACTAGCGAACGCATTTTTACGATTGAGTTCCTTGCGAGCATTAACTGTAAATGTTGACTGGGCATTATTTTGTTTCACTAATTTTTCGGAATTACCTTCCTGGTTTCCAGAAGATTCCGTTGATTGTGATCGTAGAGATTTTTTATTGCCATTTTGAATTCTCTTTCTAATAATAGTTCGTCTGCGTCCGTTTAGAGTTTTCGTAACAGAAGAAGTTATTTGGTTGTTGTTGTTGTTGTGTTCATTTTCCCTCTCCGCTTCCGTAGAAGTTTGCAAAACCGGTTTTGCACCACTAACTTGTTTTCTGGGAAATTCTCTATTGAAGGATTCACCGACAGATTCATCATCCACGCTTCCGGTATTCAACTTGAACGTCTTAGTTGTTCCAGAGTTATTGGCACTTGCATATTGCGAATTATTACTAGAGAATAAAGTCTTTTTGGTGGAAGATAGGACACTAATATCATTAACAGTTTCCGAATTGCTGATTTGTCCATTAGATAAGGAGTTATAATTTTCTGTCTCATTATTACTATATTCTTCATTTTGATCTATCCTGTTGGACTTTTCTACTTGTCCTCTTCTTCTTCCGCTGCTACTATAGCGGCCTTCTTGCTTGTGGTTATCATTAACTTTAAGCCGCTCTTCTTCGACTTTCGTCAGACTACTTTTATTGATTGTAGGGGAAGAAGTTCGAAGTGAGTCCTTGATAACCTCTAAACTATGCGTGTTTTCTTCTTTATTTTTGTTAGTTTTCTTATTTAATGCAGTCACGGAAATTGGCCGTTGTTTCATTATCACGCGTCTACGTCCTGTTAAATTAGTGGTTTGAGTTTGATTAAACTCTTGGTTTTCATTAATATTTATCCTTATTTCTGCTTCAGTTTGATTCCTGATTTCGGTTTCGGACTCGCCACTGATGGCTTCAGTGGTGTGGCGATTTTTAAACAATGATTTTGTAGCAGTTGGTGTAGGAGTTGTGGTGGTTGTTTCTATTGTTCCTTCATTAGAAAGTATTAAAGGGGTGTTCTCAGATGTTTTAGTGCTTTCGGCAGTCGACAAGGGGATTGTCGTTGTCGCTTCAGCATTAGAGTTTCTTATATCAGATTTGGCTGTAATTGTTATCGGCTTAGTTTCAGTTGTTAGGCTTCCTTCATTTCTAATTCCAGTGGTATCTTCATCTTTATCAAACTGTTTTTCAGTTTCATTTAGAATTTTTATTGAATCGCTATGCAAATGGTCTGCGTTACGTTCTATATCACTTCCGTTTTGTAATATCTGACCGCCTCTAGATATATTTTGATAAGTTTTCTTGGATGTTTCTTCGGCATCAGAATTTGCCGTTTGTTTGATAAATCCTGAAAATTGTTCTTCGTTGAGGTGTACACCTTCTCTGTCACGTACAATCGCTTTGTAGGGTATATTTTCGGTTGTACTTCCAGAGCCTCTATTTCTTGCTATTGAAGCGTAAGTTTTCTTGTCAGTTTCAGATTTTGTTGTTGTGGTATAATGTGATCCATTTTCAGTTTGATTTTCAGTTTCTTGTTCGTTTTGGGAAGTTCGGTGTCTGCTGAATGTAGCGTAAGTTTTGCTTTTATTATGAGAATTTTCGTCGTCTTCTTTGTGCTTACGTTGGCCTCGGCTTATCTCTTGGGCCTGGAAACTAGATGCATTTATTTTAGTTCCGTTGCCTTCCTGTCCATTGTGTGCTTTGTATTTGTGTTGCGTTGCTTTGTCTTCAACTGACTGAGAGTTATTTGTTTGTTTATCATAAGCGATTGTTTCAGAAACTGGGTCTCTTGTTGTTTTTTGATAAGCTAGAGTTATTTTACTCTGATTTTCGCGAGTTTTATGGGTCTGTAGTTCATGTTCTTGCGATTGTAAGTTACTGGCAGCAGCGGAGTTGCGGTTAACTGAAGTGTACTTAAATTCGTTTTTCAATTCTGCTTCATTTTCATGTGATCGTTTAGCTTCAATAACACTTGTTGTAGCATCAACTGCATCGGAGTTTATCGTTCTTTCATGGCTTCCAGCTTCAGTGTTGCTGGCAGTCGTGGAGTCATGCTTTAGTTCGTTAAATTGACTTTTAAATTCACTTTTACTTTCTGATGAGCTGTTAGATTCAACAGAACTCGTAATAGATTTAGATATTGTGTTTTCTTCCAATTTATCCTCTCCAGATTGAGAAACATTAGCGGTCGCGTGTGCATTAAATGTGTTCTCCAAGTCAGTATTATTTTCATGTGTACTTTTCGTTGCCATTGTGCTTGAAATTATTTCATCATCAATTGATTCGGAGTTTGTACTTCCCCCGTCCCCAGTAATCGTTTGCGAACCTTGTGCTTTGCTAGTTTTAGTATATTTTACTATAGTGTCACCTCGGTTCTCATTGGTTTTATCATTTTGCAATTGATGTTTCGTAGACTGAGAATAGTTAGAGACCGTGGAGCTGCGGTCTAATTTAATGTAGTTAAATTTGTTCCCCAACTTGGCTGCACTATCTTGCGTACTTTTGACAGTTTTGTCAGCTACTGGAGATGGCGATTCGGTGGAAGTGGTGGAGCTGCGGTTTGCAGCGCTGTATTTATATTTGTTCTTGAGGTCAGCTTCATTTTCATGTGAGGTCTCAGTTTCTATAATACTTTTAGTTGTTTTATCCTCAATCGATTCAGAGTTGTCTTCGCCTTGTGTGTTTCTAGTTTCGACATAGTTAACGGTTGTTCTATTTTGATGTTCGGTGATTTTAATATTTTCTAATGCATCTTCCGTAGATTGGGAATAGATTGAGGTCGTGGAGTCACGCCTCAATGAAGTGTTGTCAATTCGGTCGTCACTTTCTTGTGAACTTTTATTTTCTAAATTGTTTGTTTCACTTTTGTTAGCAATTAATCCAGAGGAGTTTGCGGCTCCTTGCCATTTAGCTTTTCTCGATTCCGAATAATTAGCCGTTGCGGAAGTGTATTTAAATTTGTTTTCTACCTCAGCCTTACCTTCGCGTGAGGTTTCAGTTGCAATAGTACTAGTAACTGTTGTGTCTTTAATTGATTCAGTGTCTGTTGTTCGCTCTCCCTCTGCTTGGGAATCCTGAGATTTTTGAATTTTATCTTCGATATTGTATGAAGGGGTGGTGTCATCAACAGCTTCAGAATTTCTTGTCAATTGCGATGTATCTTCTCTAGATTGCGAATCGGTAGCAGCCGTAGAACTGCGGTCTAGTGTAGAGTATTTAAATTTATCGTTTACATGAGAACCTTCCGTTTCTGTGTTACTTTTAAAAGCTTCGCCATCAATTGCTTCAGAGTTCGTTGTATCGTGGTCCTCGCCAATTGTTCGCGTGCCTTCTGTAATTTCAATATAATTTATGGTTGTTTTAGTTTGATTTCGGATTTCGTCGGCTACACTATTTTGCAATTCATCTGTCTCAGTTTGAGGTTGGCTGGTAGTAGCGCGGTTGCGGTTTATTGAACTATAATTAAGTTTACTCTTCAGCTCAGTTTCGTTTTGTGGTGCTTTTTTTACTTCAGCAGTTTTATCAGCAATTGTTTTTTTGTCAATTAACTCGGAGTTGATTTTAACGTCTTGACCGCGTGTTGTTTTTGCAATCAAGTCCTCATTAATTTCTCCTTTATCTATATTATTCTGTGAGCTAGTGGCATTATAGGAACTGGAGCCGCGGCTTATGTTAGTATAATTATATTTAGCACTCGAGGAATCGTATACACTTTCCTGCGATGTATTACGTGCGATTATCTCAGTTTTCGCTAACGTCGTTGAGCCTCTAGAGATCTCACTGTAATTATATTTAGATTTTACAGACTCTTCTTCACTTTCCTGGTCCGTCTGTTTTTCTGTAAAACTACTTGTCTGCTCTCTTTCCACTGATTGATTTGAGTTACCATCTTTCCTATTTATAATCGTATAAGTTTTAAAATCTCCCGCCTCGCCTTGACTTTCAATCGGGTTTTGCTGCAAAGTACTATTTTCCAAAGAGATTTCTAAGCTTTTACCCCTGTATTTACCACCAGAATTTTCAACGAAATCATCTTGTTTTTTACTAAATCTTAAATCCTTCTCATTCACTTCAACTGCATTGTCAGGACTAATTTTTTGCCTTACCGTTTGCTCGTTGGTTACCTCGTTCGCACCAACTGTGTCCGTTGTAGTTCGTCTGGCATCGTGCCAACTATAGACCTCATGATCAAGATCATCAGCGTTATTACCTGCTTTGTGTGCAATAGTGTGTGTGTTTGTTTTATGTGCAGAATTATAATTACTATCTAAGTTATCAATATCATGCCTTAAATTATCATTAATAAAATCAATACCATCAACTACTTGTTCTACAACATGCTCTTCAACTTTAGTGTCTTTAGAATTAAGGTGCTCTTTGCTGGTCACTTCGCTCTCCGTTTGCTGTGCATGCTCTGGCTGAGAGGAAGTTTCGGTAGCAGTTTGTGAGAGTATTGTATTGTGGGAACTCACCTTGGTTTGGCTGTTAGCGGCCGCATTTAATTTAGTAGTTTTTTGTCTTGTATTTGAAAGGTCATCATTTGGTTTTGAGATTTCCTCAGTGGTGACGCTAGTGGTTGCAATGGAGGAGGCCGTACCTATGGGTCTATTGCGTCGCTTGGGAAAACCAAATGGTCTTGGACTAGATACAGTACCCAGGAAGTCATTATTTACAGTTTCTGTAGTGGGAGTGATGGGTATATCTGTAGTGGTTACCGCAGACGTGATCTTCGTCTGTGAAGAACGATTTAGTAAAATTTGTTGTCGTCTAACACCCAATGGTTTTTTGGCATTAGTAGTTATAGTAGGACTAGGTGTTGTTTCAATTTCTACATTTGTGGTTGTTGTTGTTCTTGTTTTTGGAGATGTTGTAGTGGTGGTGGTGGTGGTGGTTCTAGTACGTGTGTGATACAATGTCTTATTTCTTTGCTTACTTACTAGATTTACCTCTTCCTCTTCCGTGTCATCGGTCCTCGTTAAGTTGTCGCTATCAGTGATAGTGGCTGTGGTCGAAGATAAAGTCGTTTCAGTAGTTGTCAATGGGCTGTCATTTCTATCTAGACTAGACTCCGTTGTGGTTGAGGGAGTGGATTTTGAGTAGGAGGAATCAATCAAAAGGGAATGGATATGTTGGGTTGAGTCAATAGTTTCCGATATATCAGAGTTAATATCGTTGGGATTGGGTGTGGTGGCAAATGATTTTAAATTATCTTCACCATGTGGTGAAGTCGTAGTCGTAGTCTTGGTAGTGGATGATGCTGTTGTGGTTGGGTTAGTAGGTGTGGTTGTGGTAATGGGAATGTGACTTGTTAAAATAGATTCAGGTGTAGTGGTTTCTATGGCAGTTAAAGAAGTTGTTAAGGGAGTCTCTTTTGTAGATGTTGTAGGTATTGCTATTGTAGTTGTTGTTATAATTTTAGCCGCACTAGATGAAGTTTCAGTTTCTGGTGTTGCGGTAGTGCTTGCTGTTGTCCTGCGTCCAATACTGGCGTAGGTTCTTTGTGTGTTTGTTGTGATTTCTTTTTGTGTTTCTCGTGTATTTTCAATATTAACAGCCTTAAAAAGTACCGTATTTTCCTGATTTTCCGATTCATTATCATCATCATTGTCTTGATTGTCAAAAGCTTTATGGGACGACTCTGTTGTTGGGCGAGTGGGACGCGATCGTTCCAAGTATCTATACCTGTGAAAAAGCAAGGAAAAATATCAATATGAGAAACGAATATCAAGTAAAATGTTAACAGAAAAATTCAAATTACATTTTCTGTCAACTATAGCAAAGAAAAAAAATTGTTTTTTTTTAATTTGTAATCCAATTAGTTTCAAATGAACATGATATGTGTTCTTGCAGTTTAAAGCAAATCTGTGTTCAAAATTCTTCCATTTGAAACTCCTTACATAGAACTAAGATGGGTGATTGGAAAATATTATAGATTTCCCACCGGCCTATATCTCCACCATGTGATGTAACATTTAACTATAACGTCGAGGCAATAGTACCTTTTGCGTTAAAAAAAGTACGTTTCACGTATCACTCACAGCACAATATTTTACTCACAAGAACTGGAATTTGATTTTAAGTACTCGTACCTAGGAAAATTATTCCTCTAAAGATTCTGTTTTCTGAATCTATTGCGAGAGTTATTTTCATTCTGTGAAACACATTTGGTTATTTTTTTTCACTTCTGACTGGATTATGCATTAGTGTTGTGCGAATATCCATATTCGAAATATTCGGTCATTTACATGAGAAATTGATTAAGTTACGAACTGCCTGAAAATCTGATGCTATTTTTGAAAACCAGTAATAATTGAAATTGTTGCTGAATAATTGTATCTGTGCATCATAAAAACTTCAAAAGATGCGATCTTCTTATGCGATAGAAATTTAAAAAAATAATTATTTCGATTTACACAACTTAAGATATAAATACATTTATATCTAATCTATCCCTCCCAATATTTAAACTTTAAACGTAAACACTTGAGTGATACTCTGCTATTCTATTTCAAAAGGGAACTATTAGAATTTTTCAATATTATCTTCTTGCACCTACAGCTACAGAGGCGCCTTGTACTTTCTACCTTCTTACCTTGTCGAACCGACAGTAGCTTCTGTAACTTCCGGCAATTCAGTTGTAGTAACTCCACGATTCCTAGTAAAAGTATACGATTTACGTTGTGCAACCCCTTTCACTTGTTCTTCTTCGTCCTCTTCTTCTTTTGCTTCCTCTGGGTTCGCCTCCGTGGTAGTTGATGGTCTGGTCCTTCGGATTGTGGAGTAGGAAGGGGTGCTAGCGGCCAAGGACTTTCTAGTTGATTTACTATTTACTTCGACCTCCTCGTCATCATTTCTATTATTTTTCAGGTTAGATTTGAACGAAATTTCATCCTCTTCTTCTCCTTCTTCTTCTTCGTCAGCATGACTCTGTTTGTTATCACGATTACGATTGATGGTTATATATTGTTTCTTTTCCTTAAGGAAACCATCGAATTCGCTCAACTTGTCTAAGCCCTCACTTTGCGGTCCCTGGCGACTGTTTCCTCTCAAGACAGACGAGTATTTGCTAAAGCCAGCAGAAGCTCCTGAACTTTTGCTGTCTATTTCATGAGACTCTTCGTCATCTTCTTCAGTGTTTTCTTGAGTTTTAGTTGGGGTTTTAGTTGTACGGAAACTACTGCTGGACGTGAAACGATTGCGGAATGAACTTAAAGCATTCGGTTTGCTCAATACTTTTTCATACAGGGATTTGCTAATGGAGGATGGTGTGGTGGGTGTTAGGGAGCTAGAGCTACTGGAACTATTTTCCTTAATCGAAATCGTGCCATCATCTTTGCGTAGCAGATGTTTTTCTAATTCGTCTATACCTCCTACCTTGCGTATCAGTTCGATCAGTTCCTTTATAACTTTGGGATCTTCTTCGGAGTCTTTGTCGAAGCCTTTGGGTTTGGCAAAAACTGAAGAGGGATTTTCATCTTCTTCTTCGTCGTATTCACTATCTTCTTCAGCAGCTTCGGTGGTGGTTGTTGTTCTGGGTGTTGTTCGAAAGAATGTCGTGGATCTCGCAGTAGCCGCTGTTATGCGGCCGTAGGACGAAGTTGGTCTAGCGGTGGTGGTAGTGGTGGCTGGAGATGTGATGGGGGCGGCAGTGGTAGATCTGTTGAAGAAGGATTTTGTGGACATTGTATTAAAATGTCAAAACTTTTGGATTCATCCACTTACTTTTTAATTTTGCAAGGCACATTGCGGGCGAAATCACAAGAGTCAGCTGCTGGATTGAAATACAGACCGGATGGGCAGGTAAATTGATGAGCTACTATGCCCAAGCCCGAGGGACCACTGTCCAAGCACCAATAGTATTTCTTGCAATCCCTGGGATGTTGGAAGAAGCCTTCGTCCTCGCATTTGAAATCTGAAAAACAAATTCAATTAAGCTATTAAATTAATATTGATATTTTCATATTACCTGTGCCTGGATCCGGTGTGGTAGGGGGCGGAGGAGTTGTTGTCCTTCCTCCTACATACAAAGATGAGCCTTCTGCCTCGGTGAGTTTGATACTTGTTGGTGCAGCGGTGGTCGTGGATTGTTGTCTGTTGCGTGTTGTTTGTTGTGTTGTCTGTAAACGTTTTGAGCTTCCTTTACGTTCGGCGTATGTCAACTTGTGTTCGGTAGTTGTGATGCGATTGCGTGCGGATGATGAGTTTTCACGACTTCGCGAACGAGAAGGTTTCTGTGGAGCCGTTGGTTTGGAGACTTCATTGATGCCCAAACTACAGATAATTTAAAGACAGACCATTTTTAAATGTGTATGAATTTATGAATGTTAATATGTAGTTTTTAAAAATGTTTGATTATCATTTTTCTTTAAATTGAAAACATTGGCAAATGCAAGCAGCTTGCCAAATCGCCTTGGTCATTTTAAAAACCATTTAGGAGAACATTCTGTCATGCAGCGCACTTACCCTAAACCATCCAACATGGCATCCTTGGCAGCCTCAATTAACGGATATGCTTTGCCCGTGCAGATGCCACGGAAATCATCGTTATCGATGGCCCAAAACATAATACCGCCCAAGCCATTGTCGACCACATATTGAGCTTTTTTACGGACAATGGCTTCGTCATCATAGCCCACCCATTGATTGCGACGATAGGCGTATGGACCCATAGCATTGGGATTTGGCTGAACAACGGTCCATTCAGGATCTTCTTTAATATTTTGGCAAATTTCATAGTACGCCAAATAACCCTTTTCGCGTGTAGCATCTCCCTGATCACCGGGCGCTTCAGCAGGGGCACCAATTTCGTTACTGTCCTCGTTAATCAAGGTATAGGAGCGACCATAAGTGGGTATACCCAAGACCAGTTTATCACGATCAGCTCCAGCATTTAAATAGAATTTAATGGAATAGTCCTGAAATTCAATTTTTAATTAAATTTAAATTTATACAAAACATTTTGTCATCTTTACGTACAATATTCAGTTCAGAATCGTAATTATATTCAGATTCTTCTTCCAGCGAATACAAGGGCGCATGATGGTTCACTGAAGGCTCATGGGATGAGTGAAAGTCGTAGGTGAGCACATTAAACCAATCTAAATATTTATTCAGTTTTGGTATGTCGTAGCCCTTTTCAATGTATTCAATGCCTGCTGGCACAGCCATGGTAACCAACAGACGCGGACGTCCGGTTTTTTCTGATTCCCTTTCAAATTCAGCCCTCAGCTCTTGCACAAATTGAGCGTAATTGTCTCTGTCTCGTGGCTTGCCACCCTCACGATGAGCCGGATATTCCCAGTCCAAGTCGATGCCATCAAAATGATTTTGTCTCAGAAACTTTAAAATATTCTTAATAAACTTTTGCCTGCGTTCGGCATTAGCGACCAGTGGGGAGAAACGAGATGAGGCCTCATTCCAGCCGCCAATTGCAATCATAGTTTTCAATTGCTTATTGTACGTTTTCAGGCCGGTGAATTTGGCATAACCACCTAAAAGGAGCAAAATTCAATATGTGGCATACAAATCAGGCAACAGCACAACTGCACAGTATTTTTGTATAAAAAACAAAAAGCTTTAAGCTATAAATCATATTTGATTCTTTATCCTTTTGATTTGGGCGGTCTTAAAACTTTGTTTGTTTTAACAAACACACATACCTTGCTCAATATCCTGATATTTATCGAAAGGTTTCATTTGATTGTCTTTCGTAAATCCTCCAAATGCGTAAATCAAATGTGTACACAAATATGGATTTATATTTTGTGGATTAAATTTCGCTGTGCCTGGACGATAGACACTCCAGTTGGTGTAATAGCACACAACCCTTCCTTCTGAACGGACCCCTGTAAATGTATGAAAAATGAAAATAATGTTTTTATTTTTTTCATTTTTGTTTTCATTTAAGCAAAGTTGTTCTTTTATGTGCTGCTTCCGCACAATGTTGTGTGTAATTTGAAAAGTATTTACCAGTAATATAGAGTCCTGCACAGAGTAGGAAGAGTAGTTGCCATACCGCTCCATTAGGCAGCTGAAAGAAATTAAAGGAAGGATTAAATATTATTAAAAAGTTATTAAATGCTTGCAATAAAAGATATATAAGAATAAATGAAATATTAAATTTTTGGAGCAGAAACGGATTTTAAAATAGTCTACACAGGATCTCATTTATCCAACTTTGACTTTTATGTGAAAATGGAAAAGTGTTGGCGGCCTGATGTAAAGAATATTTTAGTGGTTATTAGCAATTCAGAAGTGTGATGGCCTATCGATTGCCGTGCACAAGTACCTAAAATCTGGGGGCAAAAGATGGTCAGTGTTCGTGGCTTCACTAGATATCAGGGTTTGGATATGGCCAATTTACGTTAAATCACCAGCTGACATCATCACGATCTGTTACACATTTTTCGGAAAATACAGTGAACATTTGATTTGCTACGAGGGCAGTATGATAACTCTGTGAATATTTATATAAAAATTTTCTTTTTGTTTGTTTTATTTTCCAACATAAGCTCCTTTTAGATCATACATTTAGTCCAGCGTTTTTACAATTTTTATACCCTCCAAAAAAAGAATTGGAGGGTATACATATTCAGTTTGTCATTCCGTTTGTAACGCAGCGAAATATCCATCTGAGACCCCATAAAGTATATATATTCTTGATCAGTGATGAAATCTAAGACGATCTGAGCATGTCCGTCCGTCTGTGAAAATCACGATTCAGTCACAACGAAAAGAGCCAGACTCTTGCAATTTGGTTCAAATATATCTTAAAGGATAGCACAGGTCAAGTTCGGAAATGGGCTAAATCGGGCCAGAGGGAATAAAAGTTCCCCTAAGAAGAACTAAATTAACCTCTAAAAAACAACATAATTTTTAAAGATTTTTGGTAATTTTGTTAAGCAAATGATATATTTTTATGGCAGAGAAGGTCCAACGTGTTAAACTTGGAGCCATAAAATAAAAAAAATATTAATTTTTAGACCCCGGCCCTTTAGTAGGCGTTATTATATACAAAAATAGAGTAAAAATTTAACAAAATGTATTATTTAAGCCTACATCCTTTAAAAATAACACTTTTAAGCTTGAATGACGAACCTGGTACTGCTCTGCCCTACCCCCTCCTCCCCCTTTGCCCCCTAAATGATCCTATAAAAAAATAATTTAAATAAATTTTACATTTAATTATTCCGAACATTTATTTTTGAAGTTTTACGGCAAATGTGAAATGTCTCCTCTACGACCCTGTCCAGAGAGACCCCGACAAAACACAGTTTTAATACTCCCTATAGCATATATTTGTTCTTGATCAGTGATGAAGCCTGAGACGATCTAGCAATGCCCATACGTTCGTCTGTGGAAAACATGATATTGTCTATTTTTGAACTCCACCCCCTTTAAAGGGCGTTGACGTCCGGTATTATATAAAGCAACTCTGTCCCATCAAGTTAAACATTTCAAATTTACTTATTAAATATTTGGAGGGTATTTAAGATTCGACCCAGGCGAATATAACATTTTTCCTTAATTCCAGCGTTTTTCCAATTTGTGTACCCTCCAAAGGGGAGGGTATAAAAATCAATGTCTAAAGCAGCGAAATATTCATCTAAGGCCCCATAACGTATATATATATTCTTGATCAGTAATGAAATCTAAGACGATCTAACCATGTAGTCCGTGCGTCCCCCGGTGGAAATCACTATTCAGTCCAAACGAAAAGAGGCACAAACTTGAAATTCGGTATAGATAAATTTTGAAGAGTAGCACAGATCAAGTTGGCAAATGGGCTGAATCGGGCCAGAGGGAAAAATGTTCCCCTAAGAAATTATTTATTTTTATGTCAAAGAAGGTCGGCAGCGTTGACCTTGGAGCCAGAAAATCAGAAACATAAATTTTTAATGGGCGTTAAATTTCTTAAAAAATTAAATTTTTTAGGTTTTATGACGAAGCTGAGATGTTCCCTGATCTTCTCTTCCATGAATAACGATATATAATAATTAAAGTATTCACGTTGCAAATACTTCTATCTATTTAAAAAAAAACAGCCTCTAGATTGTAAATATTTTTGAAAGTTGTTGAGAGGAGGGCTTAAAAAACACACCCAACATGACTATCACAGAACTTACATACACACAGACACTTACATATGCTGCAAATATGTGAATTACTTATGCAAAATTAATTTATGTTTCATTTTTTTTATAAAACGTACATATTCTAAATGCCAATAACAACATTTCTAACTAATCATGTGGTTTATTTGGCCAAAAGCATGCACAAAAAAATAACAACAACATTTTATATTTCTCTTTAATTAAAGTTTAAAAACAAAACAAAAATATGTGGTCAAACAAAAATGCACACTTAATCAGTGGGATTTTTCAATTAAACTCAGTTAATTTTACGATAAATAATTTATATTTAAGATTCCACATGAATGCATTTTTAAATTTTGTTATTTAGACAGAGTTTTAATTAAGTATTTTTAATATAATTAGATAAATAAATTAAACTTGCAAATTGATTATGTTTGTTTAAAAGATGAAAGGCATTAGAAAATTGTGTTGTTATCAAAATGGACATGATGAAGCAAAATTAAACACACTCGTGCATGCGTACACATACACTTGCTAGGGTAGTCAATTGCAGCAGGAATAAAAGTTCCATTAATTTAAAAAAATAGCTGCCTTTAATATTTTTTATTATTATATTCGAATATTTTTAAGCTTAAGGTCTCTTTATTTTTACATATTTAAAATATATTAATTTTCAATATTTCGTCACTCCTTTGTGAGACTTCTTCGGACCTTAAGCTTAAAAATATTACAATACAATAATAATTAAAAAGAGGTCAAAAAGAGGAAGAATTTTAATATTTTTTTCGAAAACTTGAATTTATTATTTGTTTTCATATGTAAAGGGCATGTGTTACGCAAAAGGTTAAGACTGTTGAAGTTGGCTAGGCAAGAGCTTTGAAAAGATTGTGCTATTAAATTAAATTGAGCTTAAGAGAATCATTAAATCGGTTATTATTAATTCAGTGAAAGCCAATAGCACTACAGCACATGAAAAATGCTGATCAACTATGATAAAGTTTTACGTCGGCTCCTGTCCAAAAGGAACTCATCCAACAATGTTCTCAACATAGTGTGAAATTGGGTGTTCACCACCACCCAAGTGCAACTCATGGTCCTCATTTTAGCGACCCTTGAGTCACCCAAGTGAAAATTCCTAGAACATGATAGGGTAATGTTCCATGCCCTAACACCTTGCTAAAGTGTTCGATCCTATCTAGAAGATCTTAGCTCTATAAGACACGAAAGTACCCCAAAAGAACCCCATTTGTTGATTCACAACAACACATAGATTTTGCTACTATCAGCCGGTCTGAAGACCATAACTGGCAGCGACTGACACTATCATGTACTAAAAGCAGAGTAACAGCACCCACCTTCGTCGGCCCCTGTAGCAAAAATTAGCCGGCGAAATAAAAGGTTGAAATAGCTACAAAAAAAAACAACAGTCTATCATCTCATCTTTCCTAATCTGTCCCCTCAATACTATCCCCTCGTTTTCAGCTCCAGCGCAATGCATTGCATATATAGGAGTCATCCCCTGAGTGCTGGTCCTACTCCTAAGAAAACAAAAATCGCAAACATCAGTCATCACTCCTTATCTGACAAATATTCCACCAATTGTTATCAACCACAAACCACCACGTGAACTCCCGAAAGAGACCTGCCCAATATCCAGCCGCAGTAAACTGCTGGGCTAGTATTGGATCCCGTGGTACCAGTTTAGACTACTGTTGAAGCCTCGTAAGCCAAACCAGTGCAAGTTCTATAAACTTCCTATTGACTTCTGTTTTACCCAAACTCAGGTGTCCTTACACCTGGGGCCAAATTACCGCATTCGATATCGATCGAGATTTCAATACAATTTAAATGGAAATTTCAATCTCAGACTTCGTAGGCGAACCTAATTCTTTTAGATTCTTATATACACATCCCGCTCCACTGTTATATGTATAGAGATTGGGCAGTGGCATATAAGTTTTAAGATGCTACCTGGAAAAGGAATGTCTGAAAAGCAGAGTAACCCCTCGAAATTACAGTTTTTAACTTTCTATTGACTTTTGATTTTTAAAGTAGGTGGGAGACAGGTGGACCCCTACTACTTTAGATCTCCTTAATAATGCTGATCCGTAGAATTCGACACAATATTCATGACTGAGCGAGGAGTAGAACTCAGGAGTCTCGGCTTCATAGTCTCGTGTTGATTACTTCAGCCAACTACACTGTCATGCTAGAGTTAATGTCGACGTCGTCGACGGCGTCAAATGTCAAAAAAAAGTTGAATCGTATGAAATTGTATGAGAGCAGTTAATCTCAACGACGTAAAAAATTTGACGCCGAAAAAGTTCAATCTGTTTCAACTTTTTCGGCGTCGTTGCGGTGTTGCTCAGACAAGAGCATATTTTTTAATTAAAATGAATTCGAATCTCATATTAGATGAGCAGCTAATAAATGCTGTTCGTGAAAATGAAGTGCTTTACAACAAATTCTCTAAGAGCTATAAGAATATAGCTCTTAAAGGGGAGGTTTGGAAAAAAATAGGGACAGCTATACATATTTCAATTATTTATGTTTAATTTGTTTATTTTTTTTTAAGAACATGAATGCACCACTAGGTGGAAAAGCCTCAGAGATAAGTATATGCGAGAGAAAAAGTCAAAAGAGAGAGAGGTGTTAACACGTCGTCGACGGCGTTTACATTAACAGCAAAATGAAATTTTACGCCGAACATTACATTTTCGGCGTTGAGACGCCGTCAACGACGTCGACATTAACTCTAGCATCACAAATTCCAAATATAAATATGATTGCTTATATCCTTTCAAGGATTGCAGCGTGGAAAGAAAGACAGAAACTTATAATTTGATGTCAATAATTTTTCCTTTCAAATAAAACTTTAAACTATTCATTTGAGAGCCGAATTATTATCAAAATTTAAAGAAAAAATATTACTATCACTTTTTTTTTTTTTGAGTTGACATCAATCAACTGTGTTTATTGGCTGCGTATATAAGTAAATGTGCATGTAGTGGTAAATATTTTCACTGTTACATCACAAATAATTTAACACACTTATTAACTGTTGTTGTTATTTCAGAGCTGCTTATCGCTGTTGCTGTTGTTTCATTTTATTATATAATTTTTACCATGTCAATTATTGCCGCCAGTGAACTTAAACTGTGGGAGTGTGTGTGTGTGTGTGCAGGCAGATGTAAGCAGAAGTAAATCCGTAAGTAAATGTTAAATAAATATTTTACTTTGAAAATTTCTTAAATAGATAAGCAATTTTTTATATTATTCGGTTTTTATTTAAATTCATATGCAGGAGTTAGGAAGGCTAAGCAGAAAAGATTGACTCTTAGTCATATTCGCACACTACAGTTGCTTTTGGTTTAAAACAAGCTTTATATTACAAGAATGTTATTATTTAAGAAATAAAGTATATGTTAAGTTTAAGCAGTTTCACTCACATGTGATTTGTTGAGAGCCTAAATTGAATGCTATTTATTTAGATTTAGTAAGAGCCTAATATCACTGCTGAGTGTATTTATATTATTCCAGAGCTCTGAAATATTTCCTTCAAACAACAGTTTTTATTTAAAATACATCACACAAACCTGCAACTGAATAATTTGGAAATATTCTTTTGTGTGAATGTTCAGTGCTGAATTTTGCTGGCATGACTGTCTCGATGACTAATCAATAGGGGAAATTAGAAGAAGTTAAGAAGGAAACAAAATCAAAATTGGAATTCAATTTGGTAATGAACGATTTTACATGTTACAGGAAACCAAGGGAAGGATGAAGGAAGTAAAAGGTGTAAAGAGCTACAAAAAAGTCTCTATCTTGTCATCTTTCTTCAACTGTCCTCCCAAGACTATCACCTTCTTTTTAGTTCAGGCGTAATGCACTGCATATGTGGAGGTCGTCTCCTGACAGCAGTCATCCGAATTAAAAAACTAATGTTATAAATCAAAATTTTTTATGTGTTAACATCTATACGCGCGCCTCTAGGGCAGCAAACTATCAGTTTCAATACATACGCAAGTGTAAGGTGTAAGATGTAAGAGTTTGTTTGTTCGTTGCTTGGCAGTCGGTATTGAAAGTGATTATTGGGCGATTTTCATATAATTTTCCCACGCGATTTTCTCCGGAAATTCATAGCCGATTTTATTAATTTTTGGATTAAAACGCTAGTGCGGGTTTCGACGAAGAGTTTAGGCCAAAAATTAAGGCGATCCGACATCGGCGAGCGGAGATTTAAGTGTTTTAATTCGGAGTATTAATTTGGAGTAATATTAAATAAGTGTTTCATGTTGATCTTCGGTTTTGTCTTATGCATAGCAAAGAGAATAGTGACGTGGTTATACGTACATATATAAAAATGAGATAACAAGACAGCAACGTATGTAGCTTATGTACAAACATAACAATGTATGTATGTGCATTTGTCTGTTGCTTTGCATTCTCTTTGTTTTTTGTGGGTTTAATATAAAATAAATAAACAAAAAGGTGTTAACACATCGCCCGTGAGTTCGAACACTCATTGATTTTTTTTATAAATTAGTCCTTCAGAATATTTTTTATAATTATCAAACTAACAGAACGGATCCACTGTGCCATCTCATCAGTATTCGTTGTTCAGTTTTTTCTGGGGATGTAACCAATGCCGATATTTAGCTTGACCAATATATCGATAAAAATCAGTGATATTTGCCCCCGATAAATTTCCGATGCTAATTTTTACCATATTTTGAAATCTTATTGATATAAATTTTATATATTATTGATCTCTTGTCTGTAATAAAAAAAATTACTCTACTTGCGATTTTTTTAATTTTAACTTGAGCTCACAATCAATAAGTGTGTCAGTCTGATTTTTGAGCATCGATGCCGGTGTCGTATGCGCAAGTAAGTGTGTCGTTGCATTCCTAGTTTTTGCACTTTTGGCAGTGGTACTAGTCAGTAGGAATATCAGCTATTTAAGCAATATTTTTTTAACGAAAAAATATTTCAGTTAACTAACTCTTGGTTAGTATAAAATTCCCGAATCCTGATTACTTTTATTATTAGAAAAAAAAAATCCATTTTGTCCTTACTTTTACCTTTTTCTCTTTATTTCGTCAGCTGAGATCTATAGCCTTTTGCGATTTTAAGTCCTTGCAACTGGGGCTCCTTTTAATTTCTAATCTATTCTTTCCTTCTCCACTTACACTATCTTCCTCTTTCTATACAGGCAACGCAAAAATGGATCATATTGGAGCCAAGTGGGCTGAACTCTTTCTTCTTCTACCCGCAACCTGCCTTAGCTGAGGTTACTTAAGTCCTTGAAATTGATTTTTTTTTTTTAATTTGGTTAACAAATAACAATGAACAAGTAAGTCCCAATTAAAAAACTCAAATTAATACAAAATCCTTACAATAAAAGAAATAATTTTTAGATTTCCGTATTCGAACTTGAGCCTGAAAAATAACTCTTACCTTTTTATTAGTCCGTCAACAGATGCATGTTTTCCAAATTTCTCACAAGATCACATGCTCTCTTTTGTACTTAAAGGTACAAAATTTAAAACAAGTGACACCCTTTTTTGTCACCGAGTGTACATTGAATAACAAAATGCATTTCTTATGTTGAAAATTACAATGACGTGAATTGCTTAACAATTTTATTTTTTTTAACATAAATTAAAGAAAATACCAAACAAACATGGCAAACTCCACACGTCTATGGAACGTGCACAGAAGTCTACACAACATGACTCACAAAGTCATTGAAAAACTTGGATGTCGCTATATAATAAAAAAAAAGATTAAATTAACCGGTACCGGTTTAATGCTTTTATTTTAACATAAATTGTTTTTGTTTTATAAATAATTCTGCTTGGTAACTACTGCAAAGTTTTCAAATGTGTTTTAATATTTTCTTCTTTTCCGATCTTAGCAGTTCTGCTTGTTCAATTGTTCAGTAACACACAATGTGTGTATTCAAATTGATCTATTTATAAATTATATTTACATTCACTAAAAATAAGGTGGGGTGTGCGTAGAAATTGTAACATGATTTCAATTTGCATATTTTTTTTCGTATTTAGTTTGTTTACAACTGACACCATTTTACATTCATTGATATGTAATTATACAAACACTTGACTTTTAAAAGTGGGGATCTCCCGAGTCTTATTAGTATCGTGGTTATTTGCAATTAAAATAAATTTTATTTAAAGTTTTGTAGTTGTGGTGCCAATTGTGTATTGCCCACTTGTGTAGGTCTGCTGTCCAATAACAAAACTTGCCAAAAATATAAATTGAAAAAAAAGGAACGGAAATACATTCAAACTAATTACCCAATTTCAAATGAAAAAATAATATACATTCGCATTACATTTATGGTCAAATGGTGGACGTTAATAAGTTTACACTATCCTAATTGGCAGCGTTATAAGCTGGCAGCCAAACAATATTTTTTTTTAAATAAATTGTGGCAAACAAAAGTGAATTGGAAGTGATAAAAAAAACTGAGTTAATTAAAAAACCGATTTGTAAATGTGTTTTGCTTTTTAGTGACCACAGAAATAAGTTTAATAAAATATATATGAAGAGGTAAAGTCAGGCTTTAAATATATGTACTTATATTATTTTTCAAGTGGACAATAGATCGATCAAAAAACACTTATTTGAAATATGGAACAGGAATAGAAATTAAGGAATTTGCATATAAACTTATTTATAAAGTGATCAGTAGTTGAAACTAAATGAGAATTATCAACATCGCTAGCTATGACTTGTCTGCTGAGATTGCCAAACTACAAAATCATAATCACGAATCATTTAGTACCAGAGTGTGAAAATTTACATCAAAACAAATAAACATGGTCGCGATAATAATTTTTATAATTTTTATCAAAGAATTGCTTTTAATGATAAAACTCAATTCTGATTAGATACATAAATAAATAACATTGTCGTTTTTAAAATCTTTGATTGATGATTCTTGGACCTTTAAATTTTTAATTATGGGTAACACACCCAGAAGCATTAGGTCACATTTTAATAACAGAAATGGAATTTATTGATATAAGAATTTCTTTATTGGACTCAAGTTCAAATCTGCAACCTGCAAATTATTTTTTTATGCATTTTTACTAAAATCAAGTTATTTTTATTTTATGACGAGTGGACTAATTAGAATATTTTTATAAACATCAAACTAGCAGAACGGATCAGTACTGATCCGTAGCGACCTCGAACGCTACGCCATCTTATCAGCGCTCTTTGTTCAACTTTCCACAAAGAATGCTGATGAGATGGCGTAGCAGCATCGAAATCAATACCGGTCAGTTCTGATTATAAAAATGATCTAAATATTCCACTCTTAATAAAATAACTTGAATTTAATAAATATTCGTAAAAATAATTTGCAGATTTGAACTTGAGTCTGAATAAAAATTCTTCTCTTAATAATCAAATTAATAAGTTCGAAAAATAAAAATTTACATTCTAGTATATATTTAATTTTTTATCAAGACGAGATTTTAATGAAATAAAGTAATGATCCCTGCGGAGCAACTATTGTGACGCAAAGAGGGTCTGATAAATATGTTAACTAGAGCTGTGTCGTTCGTGAACGAACGGGTCAATTTGAACGAATCAGTACACTGAACGAAGTGAGCCGGTTACTTTACTGAGCCGTTTTGGCTCAGCAGTACTGATAACAAGTTCAATTCACTTGGGCTCGCTCATTTCACTTTTTTTATTTATTGGCCACGGATTTCTTTAAATATGTATGTCCCGAACTGCACACTATCGAAATAAGAAATTTTAAAAACTTTTTAAACTTTCTCACATTCTATTTTTATGTATATGCAATTAAATACTTTTATTTTATTAAAATTATCACTTATTAATTTTTTCTCTTTTGCATTTGGTGTTGTTTGTTTTGATTATTTTCCTTTTTATTGACCGAATCATATGTTTCTTTGTTTTCATTTCGTATTTCATAAAAAGAGCGAACGAACGAAATGAACGAACGAGTTCTTTCTTAAAGAATGAACGAAAATGACCGGTCACTTGAACGAACGATTTGGCACATCTCTAATGTTAACATCAATTTAATATATCTGATATATAAGCTGAAGCTTTTAGATATTTCTAAGCACACGTATGACCCGTATCAAAGGCTTTTGAATAACCAGGGAGAACTAAAAAATATAGTTTTCTTACACTTGAATCGAGCTCGTCGTAGCGCTCGTTTTAACTATATAGGACTCGTTTTAATTAAAATAGGTTCTTATCAAAACCGAGCGGATGAACAAATTCGAAATAGAAATACTGCTTCTTACGGCAGTATTTCTATATCTATCAACCCGAAAATCATTGTATTTTTTAACATTCATTTAATAAAATGATTGAAAAATCATCCTCCACAATAGTCCTTTTCATAATGGATTTTCTTTGTCCACCATCGATGTATGAACGCAATACCACTCATGTTCTGTTTAATAAAATAATTTTTTCTTCTAGTCAACCTTTGAAAATAAACTCAACATTATTTGATATGAATTTCTTAGAGCAAATATTTAAAATGAAATTAATCTAATTTTTCTAGAAGTTGCGTTTAAAGCTAATGCAAAACGAATTTAATGCAAAGTAACACAATAAAACAAAATGGCCAATTGGGTGGAGTTTGAACATGATTTAGCATGAACTCACAAAAATTCGCTATGCAAATATTTATTTATGCGGCTATTTAAAACAAATCGTCTAAAAACTTAATTTCTATTTATAAGCCCTGGGCGAAATGAAGCAGTCAATTATTGCTGCTGCCAACTGCCATAAACAGAAAACCGATTATACTATTAACATGGTCAGGTCAGTAATTTGTAGCTACTGAAAGTTTTCCAGCTATGAATGCGTTAAATATGACACAATATATATATGATATCAGTGTGTGAATGCAGAGGCTATATTTGCGGCTGAAATAAATTTTTTAAATCGATTGTATTTAGTTGTCTAATTTATTTATTTATCATTTTAGCCGTGAGCTATAAATTCATGTTTAAATTGTCTGTCTGTCGGAATATATGAATGTTTGCATATTTTATTATAAGAGTACATGATTGCATATTCACACATACGTATGTAAATACACACACATATCTATGTATGCAATATTAGGTGTACAGCTTAAATAAGTTTCCATCGATAACTTCAATTGTTGTTTCTGCTTGACGTTACTTAGTAAAGCTGATTTTGTGGAATGTGGATTTACAGCAGTAGAATGCAATAAATTTGTTGTTTGTACCCCATCATATTTTATTAGTATTCAAGTGCGATTGCTCTCGTTGAAATCCAAACAAACATGAAACTCTGATATTTTTGTACAAATGTTTTGTAACAATGATTTTAAAAAAAATTATTACTGCAGGGACTTGAAGTCGTATATAAGAATGATTTTTTTTAATACTTCATTTTGGAAACCTATCGAAGCCAAGAATAATTTGAATTTTTAATCTGCCCCCAGAACATACGATGAAAATCTATTTTATTTTTTGAAACTATATTTACAAATTACATGTTGGATTTTGATTTCTAATGCTTTTGTGATATATTGCACTAAAAGTGCAAATCAACATAAAAAGTGCAAGTCATCATAACAAATGCAAGTCATTATTAAAAGTGCAAGACATCAAAAAAAGTGAAAGTCATTATAAAAAGTTCAAGTCATGGAAAAAGTGCAGGTCATCATAAAAAGTGCAGGTCATCATAAAAAGTGCAAGTCATCATAAAAAGTGCAAGTCATCATAAAGACTGCAAATCATTATAAAAAGTGCAAGTCATCAAGAAAAAGGGCAAATCATCAAAAAAAGTTCAAGTCATCATAAAAAGTGCAAGTCATTATAAAAAGTGCAAGTCATCATAAAAAGTGCAAGTCATCATAAAAAGTGCAAGTCATCATAAAAAGTGCAAGTCGTTAGAAAAAGTGCAAGTCATCAAATAAGAGGGCAAGTCATCATAAAAAGTGCAAGTCAGTATAAAAAGTTCAAGTCATTATAAAAAGTGCAAGTCATTATAAAAAGTGCAAGTCAGTATAAAAAGTTCAAGTCATTATAAAAAGTGCAAGTCAGTATAAAAAGTTCAAGTCATTATAAAAAGTGCAAGTCACTACAAAAAGTGCAAGTCAGTATAAAAAGTGCAAGTCATTATAAAAAGTGCAAATCATTATAAAAAGTGCAAGTCAGTATAAAAAGTGCAAGTCATTATAAAAAGTGCAAATCATTATAAAAAGTGCAAGTCACTATAAAAAGTGCGTCATTATAAAAAGTGCAAATCATTATAAAAAGTGCAAGTCACTATAAAAAGTGCAAGTCAGTATAAAAAGTTCAAGTCATTATAAAAAGTGCAAGTCACTATAAAAAGTGCGAGTCATGGAAAAAGTGCAGGTCATCATAAAAAGTGCAGGTCATCATAAAAAGTGCAAGTCATCATAAAAAGTGCAAGTCATCATAAAGACTGCAAATCATTATAAAAAGTGCAAGTCATCAAGAAAAAGGGCAAATCATCAAAAACAAGTTCAAGTCATCATAAAAAGTGCAAGTCATTATAAAAAGTGCATGTCATCATAAAAAGTGCAAGTCATCATAAAAAGTGCAAGTCATCATAAAAAGTGCAAGTCGTTAGAAAAAGTGCAAGTCATCAAATAAGAGGGCAAGTCATCATAAAAAGTGCAAGTCAGTATAAAAAGTTCAAGTCATTATAAAAAGTGCAAGTCACTATAAAAAGTGCAAGTCAGTATAAAAAGTGCATGTCATTATAAAAAGTGCAAATCATTATAAAAAGTGCAAGTCACTATAAAAAGTGCAAGGCATTATAAAAAGTTCAAGTCATGGAAAAAGTGCAGGTCATCATAAAAAGTGCAGGTCATCATAAAAAGTGCAAGTCATCATAAAAAGTGCAAGTCATCATAAAGACTGCAAATCATTATAAAAAGTGCAAGTCATCAAGAAAAAGGGCAAATCATCAAAAAAAGTTCAAGTCATCACAAAAAGTGCAAGTCATCATAAAAAGTGCAAGTCATTATAAAAAGTGCAAGTCAGTATAAAAAGTGCAAGTCATTATAAAAAGTGCAAATCATTATAAAAAGTGCAAGTAACTATAAAAAGTGCAAGAAATTATAAAATGTGCAAGTCATTCTGCAACGATTTGCTAACGTCGCGTCAGGACAATCAAAAATCAAAAAGGTTTCTTCAGCAATTGGACAATTTTAAGTGGATGTCAGAAGTTGTCAATTACTGTCCACAAGGAGTAGGTAAGTGTTCTATTATTAATATTGCCTTGAATTGACGATGATCATAAGTTACAGTATATGGGGGATTAATCAGTATTTGAAAAGCGATTAGGAAAAAAATGTGTAAGGAAATTTTTTGCAAATGACAGTCAAATTCCAGTTTCTGTAATGGCTCAAGCTAAAGTGAACATCTAATAAAGTTTTCCATACGTAAACAACACAGAAAAAACAGACTTTAATTGCCCTTAATGAGAGAATTTTTTTTGTGTTGCAGCATTAATTTCGCAAGCCATCATTGTCCATTTGAGTGTAAAGTCCCAGAGGGCCATATTTAAAATAAATGTTTCATATCAATTATAAACAAATTGAGTGTAATATTAAAATGCTTTTAAAATAAATGCTAGCCGTTTGGGGCGATGGTTATGCTTTTTTAAATCAAACTTTTCTCATTTCGCCCCACACCTGACTTGCCAGCCAGCAGGCCTTAAGAAAACACAGACAGACGGTGTTTAAAAATTTTTAGGAAATTTCGTTATCTTTAAATGGCCAATTGTTTATTGCAGCAACAAGGAAAAAAATTGTAAATGAAAAGTTAAAAAATTTTGCTTAGATATTTGTGGCAATAACTACTAAAATTTAATTTACACACAAGTGCTAATCTGTAGTACAGACCAACACTTGCAATAAAATTTTATGGCAGACAACAATATGTTGCAAGATATTTGCTTCATGTTGCACTAATTGCAAAAGATGTTTTAGTTGGACAACTCGACTCGTATAATTTTTTGTAATATTTTTTAAACAGTTTCTTACGGATATAATAAAAAGTTGAAAATTGAATTTGGGAACAGCACAATTTGAACAAGATTTCAAAACTATTTTATTGAGTTATACAAGTCGTGGGACACATACCGCCTTAATTATTTATAAAGCGTGTTTTTTTTAGAGTGTCACAACACCAGAGCAACGCGCAAATTGTTGAAATTTTTAATCAAAATAATTGCTCTATTCCTCAAACTCATCGTGCTCTGCTTCCATTTTATGGCGTACATAATCGTCCCTCAGAGCGGCTAATTCGAAGAACAATGCATGGTTTGCGTATCATATTTACTGTTACTGATAATCCTGTGCATCCCGTGAGATACCGAACAGTGCGCTGTGAAGAAGTTGTAGCTGCTGTACAGGAAAGCATTGCAGATGATCCTAATCAAGCAATTCGTCGCCGTTCTCAGGAACTGGGATTGTGTCCCTCCACTTTATGGACGATTTTTTTAGTTGTTGAAAATTGGTGCTCTAGATGGCGTCCTCTACGTGCCAGCCGTGGCCACCACATGCCAGAAATCATATTTAAATATTAATTTCATAAACTTTTCTTTCCACCAAAGCCCGTTTCATTGATATTCACCCTTATTCTGTAATTATTTGTCAACGTCACTTCAAGACAATATCAAAAAAAAAACACTTCTGTACTCTTTTACTTCAGTGATTGACAATTTCTAACAGCTTCTTGCTGTTCAAGACCCTAGAGAGTAGTCGCAGGGTGTCAGAAGAAGTTAAATATTCTCCACATAAGTAGGGGTCATTCCCTGAGTGCCGGTCCTAATAAAAAAAAAAAAACATGGAGTATGCAAGTGTCCTGTTTTTGATATTGTCTTGACGTGACGTTGACAAATAGTTACGGAATAAGGGGTATTAAAAATAGATTTCCTTGTTTTATTATGATTTAAACTTGTGTCGCCCTGTAAAAAACCACCCTATTTGACGGATATTACTAAAATAAAGGTAGAAAAGTTTATAGCTAAATCTGGTTGCTAGTACTGGGAAACCGGCCACGTGTTTGGTTTCCTTTCGTGTGAAGTTCCAACTACAAAAGTGCGCACATTTCAAATAATATTCAAAAAAAACAAGATCTTTGTACACAATATATTTTTCACTTATTGTTTTTCCTAATTCTAATTTTATTTATTTTATTTTATTTTTTGTTTTTCAAAAATAGTAAAATAAGTTTGCTTCGATGCTCAAAAAAGCATATAATTGTGGTCATAAAACAATTTTGTTTCATATGTGACATAAAATTACAAGTGAAATGCAGGCGAAATATTTTCTAAGGTTTTTTGTGTTATTTCATTTTTTTAATTTTTTTATTCTCAAATGTGCAAATAAATGTCTTAAAAATTTCCAAGAATTTGTCTTGATTTCTACCTTAAAATGCAAGAGATAGAAGTCAAGAAAAAATGCAAGAGATAGAAGTCAAACTCATGTTGATTTTAACAAGTGAACATTATTGTTATGGCAATTTATTTAAAATAAAATATAATAATTTACTTTATTTTTTAATATATATTTCTATGTTTATTATTGCAAAAAGTTGAAAAAAAAAATATGAAAAACTAACTTTACTAGAAAACAAAGAAGAAACTACTAACAACTATTACAAGATTTTCTATCTTTACTTGGTTAGTTAGTTTTCAGTTCTATTTCGAGTGCGAGCAGCATTTATGGATGATGCAACTTCCAAATCCAAACAACTAAGAAACATCCATAAAAATAATGAAAGACAAAAAAAAATAAAAAAGTAACGATAAAGCAGAACAGACAAACAGTCCCAACTTGTAAGCTGCTTGTAAAGTTGGTTAGTTAGTTGACTTGGGTGGATAGATGGCTGAATGGCTGGCTGGTTGGCTGGCGAGTGTGACAACAAGATTAAGTTGCTTGTACAACAGCAAAATAACATATTTTGAATCCGAATAAACAAACAATACACTCGTTCCTTTTGTCGTTTGTCAAAACATGTGATAACATAATAAAACTAACTTTTCTTTCTAATGCAATTTCATATCACATTATATTTTTGTTGTTTATCATAAAAGCAAAATAAAAAACGCCAAAAATTCGTCCACTACACGACCATATCGGAAAATGAATGCATGATACTACTTTGGTTGTGTACGGCACAGTGGGACTGAATAAAGATGTTTCTTAAAACACAACAAGTAAAAATTGTCTGCTAAAGTTCATCAGTTATTTTTATTTTATTTATTTTTTTTAAATATATTATTGTCTATAAATCAGTGGTGGGCACCGTCAATGCATTGGTAAATTGTGTATGTGTTGAGCTTGCGAGCTACCCACCAAACAAAAAGCCAAGCGTTTGAAAGATAATGGTGCATTATATATTTATACATAAGTACCAATATTTTCTAAGTTGGAAAAAAACGTTGATTACGTAAAATTATTAATTAAAAATATAACTTTTTCCAAGTAAACATTCAAATGAAAAAAATTAAAAAAAAAGATAGGACAATAATTTGTTATGTTTTCCATTCAAGAAAAAAAAACAATATAAAAGAATGGTTGCTTGCTGCAGCATAACACTGAATATTCGCCTTAAAAAAAATACGAGGTTGGATGTATCAAACTTAATAAGCTTGATATTTGTCGGCATGGAAGATCATTTTCATATGGGAAACATATTCAAAATATTTTTGATAAGATTTTACACAGACTAATTAATAAGACTAAGTGTATTACTAAATTAGGAGAATTATTATAGTCCGTTTTTGGAGAAAAATTATATAAAAGGCATTGCATGTTATCGAAAACATTGTTTATGACAAAATATTTTTCGCATATCATCATGACTGAAATTGTTTGCTGGACAAATATTCTGGAAAAAAAATATAAAAAATTCGTAAGCATGCGCCTGATATTCATTCGTCGCTGTCTCATCGACGACTAAATTAAAGAGGGTAAGAATAAGTGTGAATGATCTCAGCACACTTGTGCTATGAAACGCCCGTATCTGCTATAAATACATATACGAGATGTGTTCAAACATCTGGTGAATTTTAAAATATCGAGTGACAACTTATAGCGTTTTTTTTAATGTTGGTTCACTTGCTCTTAATGTGTGAGCACAGTCTGACCTATTTATCGTGTTTAGTTTGTTTGTGAGAGTGACAAAAGTTATGAGAGTTTGGTGATCTTGTGCTGTCGAAAAAAATTCATTTACAACAAAATCTCGTTTTAGTTGGAGATCTATTCGTGCTTTAAATATAATTTGTTTTTTAAGGTTAAATTAGTCGTGACTTATCCATAACAGATAATGCAGGTTCGAACCTAATTTATGGATAACACTGTATTCGATTATACTTCACATAACCATAACCATAGAAACCAAAAGGATTTTGGTTGTAGGTTATGGCGCTATGGATAATTCACGACTGATTGGACCTTTACTTGGACAGGACGGACGAGAGAGGTTTGCTGTTACTCTGCTCTTAAAACACGAAAGTGACAATGGCTGCCCCTGATGTTCAGTGATCAAGTCTAGGCCTTTGTCAAGGAAACGGGTCAATAACTAAATCCATCATCAGTCTTTACTTTCTATTGCAATTCTGTGTTGTTCTTTTCTGTATATATCTTATAATTACTGCAAATATTTTATAATTAAGGCCGAGACAAATAGAATCCGTTATACGTCGCCTTTTTCAACTGACATGAACGTACTGACGGAAAATGCTAGCACAATGAGTACGTTGTTAACGGATATTAAATCAATTGTATGCTTCCCATTTTATTTATTTATGTTAAATTTAAAAATTTTATAAAATTTTTTTTTGTACATTATTTAATTTTTCTTGAACACACAGTACAAAAAATTTATTAAAACAATTTGAAAAACTCATCGAGTACTGAATGTGACAACTCACATAAGAGGGCATGTATTTCAACTCTGTCAGCTGTCAGTTGAAAAAGGCGACGTATAACGCATGACGGATTCTATGTGTCTCGGCCTTTATTTTTCCGGTGCAAGAAATCAGCTGTTTGTAGAAGTAAGAATATTGTAATTGTGAAAAACTATTTTTATATAACAAAAAAAAAAAAAATACTAAATAAATAATTAAAGTAATAGTTAAAAATGTGAATTTTTGATTAAAATAAATTTTTTGAGCTTTTTTTCAACAATATCTACAATTTCATTCCGCAATACACTAACACATACACACTTTAGGTTGTCACTTCATGTTGAATTCTATTTGCAACAATTTAAATGGAAATTTCGATCGATATCGAGTGCCGTAATTTGCCCCCAGGTACAATACGCCAATGATTTACGTCAGTACCTGCCATACGGCTTAAACTGACGGTGCTCTTAATACCGGGTGAAAAAATAAGTGTTACCAGCACCCGCCTTAGAACCCAAGATCCACACGAAGGCGACCTCGGGTCGCCCAGGTGGCAATTTCTAGACATGATTTGGTAAGTCCCATGATCTAACACCTTGCTAAAGTGCCGATCCTATCTAGATGATCTTAATTCTATGAACTACAAAAAGTCGCCCAATAGAATTTTATTTGTTGATTCACAACAATACATAGGTTTTGCTACTATCAGCCGGACCGAAGTCCAACCCAAGGGTTGAAACATCAATCCTTATCTGACAAACATTCCACCAAGTTGGTTACCACAGCCACCACGTGTACTCCCGAGGGAGACCTCACCAATATCCAGCCGCAATAAACTGCGGGGCTTGTACTGGATCCCGTGGTACCAGTTGTAACTACTGGTAAAGTCTCGAAAGTCAAACCAGTGGAGGTTCTATAAACTTTCTATCGACTTTAGTTTATTTTCTACCCAAACTCAGGTGTCGCTTCACCTGCCAATTCTTACTCAGGCTCGTAGGCGAACCTACTTCTTTTAGATTCTTATATGCACATCCGTTCCACTGTTTTAGAGATTGGGCAGTAACAAATAAGTTTTACGGGGCTACCTGCAAAAGTTATGCCTGAAAAACAGAATAACCCCTCGAAAGCCAACCATAATAGGTTTTAACTTTCTATTGACTTTTGAACTCTTAATTAGTTCGAGGCGTTCTTAGACCTCCTTTCTTATTTTCCCCGGATCTGTGCTGGAGCGAGGCCCGACATCATAGCCAAGCTCCCCAACGGAACCCCCGGGGGAACCCCCCGGTACAGAAGAAAACGCTAAAAAGGTCACATACACGTTTTCCATTGAACAGAAACAGCTGATTCACGCAGAAACTAATTCTGTCTTAAGGCGCTGAGGCCCTAATGCTGATCACACAAATTCGGCACCATACGCATAAATGTTGTAGATCCTAAATGGCTTCTGCGAATACTACATCGTTCAGATCATCAGTTCCGTTTTAGGCCCACTGTATGTCAAACTGAAATGTGTTTTTAGTAACAGACTCATGTAAAATGCAGCAGCAGTGGTGGCATTAAAGTAGATGCTGTACCTGATAATGACGATGTTGAATTATTACCAACATGATGGCAAATTCTAAATATTGGGAACTAAAAGGTAATTCTCTTGCTACAGTACCTTTTATCAGACAGAAGCACTTTTGTACGTACACGCTAAGAGTTAGGGATGCCACGTTTATCTGTTTTGCAATATGAGTCCTTCTTGGGAATTTTGAAAACAAAAGGTGAATCATAATTTCTCAGGAGGACATAATACGAATTTTATATAAATTATTTTTAAGTTAAATTGTACTATAAACACTAGACTTTCTTTCAGAAAATCGGAAAAATCCAGTTTGGGACCCCACCCACTTTAGCGGGAGTTGAAGTAATATGTTACATGGAAAAATTGTGTATCTAAATATTTAACATCTCGTTTAATTTAAGAGTAAATTCCTTAAAAATTAAATTTTAAAGCTTTCATGACGAAGCTGAAATGTTCTCTGACGTTCCTCTGCACTACTCTCTTCTCCTCCCTTAACGACCCTATAAAAAAATTTTTGATAACCCCACAAATTTTAGTGTTTTATGGCAAAGGTGGGATGTCTTCCCCACGGCAACTTCCAGAGTGACCCATGGAAAATTGAGTTTTTATTTACTAAATATTTGAAGGGTATTTAAAATTCCACCCGATCGAATATAACGTTTTAACTTGTTTTTTTTTTTTGGTAAAACCTATTTGATACTTCAGTAAGTTGTAAAGTTGTGTTAAAAAGCGAAAGAAATAACAACAACTACTGCAGGGTTGGGCAATTGAATTTTTTTTTTACATAAAAGTAAATAACTGAAATAATTTTTATATTAAATTGAATTAAGATTCATAGGCTAATTGTTCGAAATTTGTTTTTAAATCTCAGAAAGACATGATACATATTCCAAGGCACAAAGGAAAGTCAACATCAGTTTTGTTCAACTTACACAGCAGAGCAGAACAGCTGTTTTGAGTTACCAATAATAAAAAATTGGAAAACGTTCACATGTACTTAAGTATAAAATTCAAACCAAAAAAGACTTAGGTCTGATGGAAAAAAAAAATTCAGAAAAATGGGACATGAAGAAAAATAATCAAACGGTAACACGGGTATTAAAACAATAACATGTTAACATCAGGTTGATACAGTTCTCGTATTCTTTTTCACAATAAAATTTGTGTAAATAGGAACTGTTATCACATTCAACTAAGCCACCTTATAAGTGGTGACAAACACAATACACATGAGCACTGATGATGAAGGTGTTGCGGCTTTCGAAAACAGCTGTTCTGCTCTGCTGTGTAAGTTGAATAACAAAAAAACTGATGTTGACTTTCCTTTGTGCCTTGGAATATTTATCATGTCTTTCTGAGATTTAAAAACAAATTTCGAACAATTAGCCTATGAATCTTAATTCAATTTAATATAGCAATATAAATGTTCGTGAAAATACTTACTACAAGAAATAATTTTTTTTATAACATATTTCATGTTTTTTGCAAAAAATTCCTAGTATTAAAAATCAGAAAAGTCAAAAGGACACGTCCAGAACTGGCAAATTTAGACATAAACAAAGGACGTACGTGGTTGAAGGATATATAAGACGAATATAAAACTTTTAATTGGTTTTAAATTTTTTTAAGTTTCATACTAAAACAGATTTTTTTTGTTAATCGCAGTTTTTTTAAATCATAAAAGCGATCATGTAATTCTTCGATTAATTGCCTTCCTTCCAAAATGAAGATTTTTCTAATTTCATTGTGTTGCATATATAAAAATTATAATCTCAGACTCATATAATAATTTCTTTATACATATATGATAGAACTGTAATATGTGATGCTGTACTGTTGAGGAGATTTTGAATAATCCCAGAATGGTAAGATTTTGGTTTACGCAGTTGGTACCCTTGTGCAGGATTGAATATGTAACTTTATATAATATTTCTAGCAGCACTACGCATACTTACGGATCCTCGAACATAAATAAATACCCGAAATATATGTGAATATAAATAAGTAAACAGGTATGAGTAGGTACATGCAACATACAGACATTATGCCACATATTGTTAGTTGATGATTATGCCACACAACTACTCTTTTGCAGATGCCCAGTGAACATGTTTGTTTTGTTTTGGCGATACATTTAAAGTCAGCTTTAAGATATTTACTAGAGATGTGCAAATGTCGTGATTTTTTGTGTGTCACGCATGAATCACATGAATTGTGATTATAAATTATTAAAACCATCCGTGCGTGTGTGATTGTGATTCAAAAATTTAGAACCGTATTATATACGTATAATATTCAGAAAAAAATCTATACCATATCCGTGACTGAGTGCAAAGTCGAACCCGGTGTCTTAAGCTTCCATAATAAATTTAGAGAGGTTCTTTTTTAATATTGGTGGTTGCTTAGCGGGGGTACCCGTCTCCCCCTCTCTAATTCATCAAGATTCGATATAAAAATGCGCTTGATTCTCATACCAAGGCACGTAAAGTATAAACAGTCACTATTAGATATGTTGCAAATGGCGTGTTTATTTCGTGTCACGCGTGATTCACACAACAGAAAGAAGATACGTTGTGTCCTCTTTGAATTTTTAATACTGAGGAAAACATGTGTGTACATACATACATACATATCTATATGCTATAGAGATACATTCACACACGAGAACACGCAATTTTGGATAATTGTTACCATCGTGCGTGAAAGTACGTGATTAAATATAATACGTTCTTGAGCGTGCGTGATCATGATCGCCTTACATCTTAACGTGCATTGAGAGTGCGTGAAAAATATTTAAGTTTCGTTATTGTGCGAATTGTGAGCTTAATTTTACTCACGTTCACATCTCTACTGACTATTACGGTGATGGAGATATGAAAACATTGAGAATTATTTTGTATAGGGGATGCCCGTCCCGCCTGCTTCAAAGTGTAAAGATTCTGCTAAGAGATGTACTTAATTCTCAGAGCAACTCAAGTCAAATTAAGAGATTAATAGTTTTATAGTTGTGGAGATATGGGAAAATTAGGTTAGGTTGAAGAGAGGTGCATAAGCTATCGCAATCCGTTTTCCCAAATAGGAAAATTAACTAATCCTATCTAATTTGTTAAGCAAACCCGTTTTTCCTATTTTATAGCTTGAAAATTAAAAATTTAACTTCATTGTAATAATAACCCATAAACAATTTTGAAGATGTCATTCTTATATTATTAGCACTTTATAGGGGGCATCACCTTCTCATAACACCTAAAATTTTATGGAGAATGCGATTCATTGTAGGTCAACATTGATCGCTGGGTATTTGTAACGCATGTTTGATATGTACTTTAGAGCAGAAGTATGTGTTGGCATCTGTGTGGTTTAATATTGCTGTTGTCGCTACTCTTGTTATTATGCTCGTTGAAATTGTTCATGCGAAAAAAAAAATTCCAAAAAATTAATATGTTTTAGCAAATTCGTTGACGTTGTGTCGCATTAAGTGCACTCAACTGCACAAGTTGTGTTGTACGATGAGCGTTAGAAAGAACACTGAACACCACATGTAGGAACGTGTGTTCTTAACCGAGTGAGTTGTATGTGTTTTGCTATTTTTGGACAAAAATAGAATTATATACAAGAACAAGTACAATAATATTTTTTTGTAGCTCTTTGCAGATATTTGCGATTTTTTTCCTCTCGTGTGCTCATACTATACCAAAGTAAAGTGTAGAGTATCCAATTTCCTTGTCTGTTTTATATTATTGATGGTTAAAATTAATCGATTGTGGGATTTTAATTTTGTTCGCAATTATTGGGATGATTCGTTCACTTGTTTTCGAATCATATTTTATTTTAATTTGTTTCCTGCAGCAGTTTTATTTCTGTTCTTACTCTAAATGAATAAATACGAGATCTGTTAAAAAGGCACGTTCGTGCATATGATCACGGTTTAAGATATTTACTATGTTTAGTTGGCTTGTTGGAATTAATAAAAAGAAATATCAAAGAATTTGCATAAAATTTTGTTTAAAAATAAATTAAAAAATTTTTTAAATTTAATTTAAAATTAAAAAAGAAATTTTAACATTAAAAATATATATAAAAATTAAAAGAAAATTAAAAATAAAAAAAGAGTGGTCAGAAAGATTTAAAATGTTGACAGCGGCATATGGTGATTGTACCAATCGAATAAATGTGAGAAGTTATCGAATAAATGCAAATAGTTGCAGGTAGCAACTTAAAGGAGAATTGGAAAATAATCATTATTATTATATCGACGTGAAAATACAAATTTAGGGTTTCCAAATTATTTAGATAAAACAAAGTAAATAAAAGTTATTAAAAATATGTGATGTAATAGTAACACGCGTAAAACCTTGATATAAAAACAGATATAGCTTTCGAAATATGTTCATTATGAATCTCAAGGTTGTGAGTTCGGGCTCTGAGTCAACAAAGTTATGAAATCATAAATTGCTTTAGAGCGTGTTTGTGTAACTATATGTCAATGCTTTTTAGTTAAAATTGACAGACAAAAATTGTATGTGTAAATGATTATAAAAAGTGCAAGTCATCATAAAAAGTGCAACTCATTATAAAAAGTGCAGGTCATCAAAAAAGTGCAAGTTATCATAAAAAGTGCAAGTTATTATAAAAAGTGCAACTCATTATAAAAAGTGCAGGTCATCAAAAAAAGGACAAGTTATCATAAAATGTGCAAGTCATCATAAAAAGTGCACCATAAATACTGCAAGTCATTATAAAAAGTGCAAGATATTATAAAAAGTGCAAGTCATCATAAAAAGTGCAAGTCATCATAAGAAGTGCAAGTCATTATAAAAGTGCATTATAAAAATTGCAAGTCATCATAAAAAGTGCAAGACATCATAAAAAGTGCAAGACATCATAAAACGTGCAAGTCATCGTAAAAAGTGCAAGTCACTATAAAAGTGCAAGTCATTATAATAAGTGCAAGTTATCATAAAAAGTGCAAGTCATTATAAAAGTGCAAGTTATCATAAAAAGTGTAAGTCATTATAAAAGTGCATTATAAAAATTGCAAGTCATTATAAAAAGTGCAAGACATCATAAAAAGTGTAAGTCATTATAAAAGTGCAATATAAAAATTGCAAGTCATCATAAAAAGTGCAAGTCATTATAAAAAGTGCAAGACATCATAAAAAGTGCAAGTCATCGTAAAAAGTGCAGGTCATTATAAAAGGTGCAAGTCATCATAATTTTTGTAAAAATTTCAAGACAGAAATGATGTTTAACCAAAACTTTAGCGAAGATATTAAAACAGTCGTGTTTCCCTATTCAAAAGTCTTGCACCCAACACTTCATGTCATGTGAAATGAGTGTTCTTGTGAATTTTTCAGTTTGCTGATATTTCGTACTTTCGGTTCATGTTATTTCTGGTTGTTGTTGATAGTTTAATGTTTTTTTCAAATTTTTCGTCATTCTTGTTAGTTTTCAGGCGATTTACATCTGAATTGACAAAGTTTAAATGGCAATAAATTATGGTGTGCTTGAATTGATTGCAATTGAAACATGCGTTTTTCCATCACTTTTGCATTCTGCAACCAGACACCAGCAATAAGCCGCAGCTAAACGGGCTAAAAAAAGGCAGCATTGTGACCAAACTCAAAAATACTTTCGACATTATACGGCATGTTAGCGTTTTTATTTTCTTTTTTGCGAGCAAATACATATTTATTTATTTCAATTTAGTTTTAGCTATTTTTCAATATTCGCATTTATGTTTGTATGTGTTTAAGCATTCATATATGGATGCATGCAGTACATGTGCACTCGCATGAATGCAATATTAAAGACGTTGGCAAACTTTTTAGAGTTTATTTATTTTTTTGTTATTTTTTACAACTTTTAGTTTATTGGGAGCTTCTTTTTGGCTTATTAAGTCAAGTAATAAATTGTTAAAATATTGAATTGAAATTTCGCAAAAATTGTTCAATTATAATTGCGTTTTTTCACGAATGCCATTAAAAAACCACTTTCTGTTTCATGTTGTTTTAAAAATTTGAAAGCTTAATGAAGATGTTTATCTTTTGGAATGCCGTCAGATAATTTATGATTGGCATTCTAACACACTGAGTCTTTAAAACGGAAACGTCTACAAAGAAGGTGCGTTAATAATTGAAAATATTTTCGAAATCAAACTGTGCAATAGCAAAATAAGTGACATTAATTATAAATATTTACAGCGCTGATGAACAAAGAAAAATTTCAAATATAAAACAGTTAGGAAGGATAGTCTTGTCGTCAGCTAAAAATATCGGGTGTTTTTTTTTTTTAGCCGCATGACTACCCGCCAACACGTGCAATAAGTGACGTGGCAAACTGTCAAAATCGACTAGCGTCACAAGATATTTTTATTTCCCCACTAAGAAAATTGAAATTTTTCAAAAAAAGTGGAAAGTTACTGGTTTTACCACTTTTTAAACAAATTGAGTTTTCACCAGATCTCCACGTTTTGAGTTCCTATGAAGTTTTCCTGTCTACTGAAAAGCCGTCACTATGTCTGTATGTATGTGTGTGTGTGCATGTATGTATGTGTAAGTGCCCTGCAGGAGGATAAGCGTTAATTGTCTTTAAGATGCTGGTACGATTACTAGTATAGCAAGCACTAGTTCAAAAGGTAATTGAACATATACCGAAAAGTGCTAGTACTTCAAGTAGTTCATTTGTAGATTGATTTGACTTGTAGAATTTCATATTACTTTTTGATCATGTTTTAAAGCGAATTGCTAATTCGCATTTTCATTTATTTTATTTTTAATTGTTACAATTTTTAAACAAATTCAAATTTGAAACAAAGAATAGTATTAGAAGACTTTGCCACCTGCATATCAGTTTATTTATTCGATAATTTATGCAAAACTAAAAATTGATGAACCAAAAATTGCTTGTGAAGACAAAGACTTAAAAAATTTCATTGGGTTTGAAAAACAAGAAGATTTAGGGATTTTTTTATATATAAAACAGTTCTTAATGCAGAACTGATTGTATTAGTATCCGACTAGAAGAAATTATACTAGTATTCATCTAGTACTAATAGTACTAGTATCCCAGTAGTTTCCATCTAGTACCAATGGTACTAGTAATTTTCCAAACACACTCAATGTTAATTTGAGCATTAACATGGTATAGGAAAGTTCACAGTTGGGAACTAGTACTGGTGATTTTTGTACTAGTGCAATACTAATTTTCTACTAGTTCGATCTCCTGCAGGGTGGTGTGTGTGTGCGTGTCTGTATGTGCTTGAGTGTGTGTATGTGTGTCTATGTGTATGTGTGTGTGTGTAAGTATGTGGCCCGCTTATAACTTTTGAACGGCTGAACCGAATCCTACCAAAGAGTTCATTCAAAAACGGTTCTAACCGATACATTTTCGGATATATAAAAAAAACTGAAAAATAAAAATTATTTTTCAAAACTATTTTTTTTTAATAACTTGCAAACGGATTTTCCTATCAATTCCAAAATATCAGATTTTGACTATCAAAAACCACGTCGAGCGCTGCCAACCGGGTCAAAATCGGTTCGAGCGTTAGTGAGATATCGTAAACGATAAAACATCGGTTTCCTGTGAAATAAACAGACTAGTAGATTTTGAGAATATCAATCAAAATAAACTTAAACTTATTTGTTTTCGAAAGTCTGTATTTTTTTTCAAATAACTTTTAAACGGTTTTTCCGATCCAGTCAGCTCGACACAATCAAAAACCACATTGAGCGCAACTAACCAGGTTAAAATTGGTTCACTCTTTCTTGAGATATTGTGAACCAAAAATTCGAAAGAAGTGAATTTTTCAAAACATTTCAAAATTATATATGTGATCAGTTACTGTTCTCGATTCTTTTATAGGTATCGAAAAACTACTTGAATCACCGCTTGCCACATGGGAATCGGCTGATCCAGTTTTAAAATTAAAATTATAATATTTTTAGCGGTTAAAATTAGCCCTTTAAGGTCAAACGTTTTCCACACATTCTTTTAGTGGGACTCAGCACTTACGAGATGGGCCCTTTAAATGCAGTGCATTGCGCCGGAACTACAAAAGAGGGGATAGTAGTGAGAGGACAGATGAAGAAAGATGAGAAGCTAGACAATTTGTTGTAGCCATTTTAATCTTTACTTCTATATAAGACTATTTCCAATACATCAATTCAAGAACGAAGTCTCTATCTGTTCTGGGGGTTTTCGATTTCTCGCCCAGACGTCCATCGCTTATTCGACTGAAGGGTATAAAAATCGTTGTAGTTGCACTTTGAAAGTTCCAAATGCACTCTTGACAAATAAATTGTTCGATTTCTATCATCAGTATTGCTTTCTCTGTAAAAAGTAAAACTTCGGCAGCCTTAAAAACCCCACCACAATTCAATATCAATAATAAAAAATACATTCAGCTTTAAAAATGTTTATTCTGCTGCGATTACATAATAGTATTTTTAAAAAGTTCATTGTCATCGAGCTGAGAAATGAAAACAAACAAAATTTGACATTTAGCAGAATTTTGCTTTAAGCTTTTTTTTTTTTGTTATTTAAGCGGCTTAGTTACGTTGACAAGATTTATATAAATTTATAAATTCATTCACTCATGTTTGCCGTGTTGTTTGTTCAATTTGAATTTAATTTATTCCATTTGCCACACCTCGTCAAACTGAGCCTGTACTTTTAAACTAGATTCTATTAATAACACACAACTTTTCCATCACAGATTGTTAAAAAGTAAATGTCAAAAGATTTGCGAAATAGGATTTAAATTTGTAAAAATAAAAAATATAAAACTAAAAAGTTTACTTTTTGAAGATCATGAAATGTTAAGTTTTTAATCAAATATTTTACGAAAAGTTTTATACAAAAATAAACAGAATTTTTTAATTTAAAAAGAAAAATAAAATTGGCCAATTATTGAAAATGTTTATAATTACACTAAATTTTTTAAAATTTTATTCACAAAATACTGAATGTGTTCGAGATGTTCGTCAGTATCGGTCATTACACCCAATCTAGCGCTGCTGCTTCATCTATTGAGCAGTTGTGTGGCCGTCTCCTTCAAAGGCCTACTTAGATATCATATACTAGTGGCAGTACTTTTTTCCAATCCTCCAAGGAGTTCTGATATCCAGTTTATAGAATGTCCTTGCAGCTTTTTGGCAATATTTCCAAATGATTCTCGGTAACAGTTTTTTTTTTTACTTTCTCAACATTTTCATGGCTTGTAGATGTTTTGTGGAGTCCAATCTCCTTGAAAAGTAACAGAACATTTGCTACCGTCAATATTTTTAATTACTTTTGAGCATTTAATTCCATTTTTACACTAAATTTTCTGATCCATTTTTCCTACAGAACAAAATCCGCCAACAAAAAAAAAACATTTCGAAGTTTTTGACTCTAACAATGAAACTAAAAACGATAAACAGCTGAAACTGCCATCACGAGACGCGTGCACCAACATAAAAAATGCTCATCGAATGTACCCCGAATACACCGCCAAATTTGAAAATTCTACTTATTTTTATTTTCTTATTATTCCTCGTATGTGAATGTGCCTTTAAGTACCCAGTGGGAAAATTTAGACACCCTTTTTACTTCAGGCCTTCTTATTTTCCTACTTAGATATATTTTTTATTAAATTTTATTCTAATGCAAATGCTAAAGAAGGCCTTATATGAAAACTTAAAAAAACTTAAAAACTTACGTATTAGTATTTTATATCCTTGCACGTGGCCAAAGGGACTGAGATAAGTTCAAAATGTTTAAGCTGCTGAATCACAGTTCCTTTAAGACATTTATGTGCCCCGTTTTAAAACTATACAGGGTCACTCCCAGAAAGGCCATGCGGGAGACACGTCATCTAAATCGTAAACATTTTAAAACTAAATGTTCGCGGTAATTAAGTGCAGAAAAAATTTGTTTTTGATAAGGTCATGTAGGGGGCAAAGGAGGATGGAGGGGTAGGGTAGGGGAAGATCAGAGAACATATTACCTTCGTCGTGAAAGCTTATAAATAAAATTTTGAAGGAATGTAGGCTTAAGGAATACAATTTGTTAAATATTTACGCAATTTTTTTCATATAATATGTAAATTCTACGCCCACTAAAGGGGGCGGGGTCCAAAATTAGATTATATCGTGTTTTTCAAAGAAAACATGAAATAGTCTAGATCATTTTAGATTTAGGTTAGGTTAGCTTAACAGGTTGCTGGTAAGGGGAAAGAAAGAGTCCAACCCACTTGGGTCCAATTATTTGATCCCTTTGTGTTATCTGCATAGGAAGAAAGGTGAAAGGTGTGCAGTTAAGATAGATGAAAAAGAGACGAAGGAAAAGATAGTCGAAGTTTAGGTAGATAGAATAGCCAGAAGATAGAATAAGGGAGAGAGAGAATTTCTTGGTCGTGCACCCACGCCACAAGGGAGTCAGCTGCCGAACCAGCCACTGCTCCTAATAAAGAGACTCAGGTTCTTCAGATCTATACCTGACATCTCTGAAATGTCTCTAAAACGTGTACTGCTCAGAGATCGTAAGCGCTGCTCCTCCAGAGCAGGACAGAGACAGAGGAAGTGTGCAATGCTCTCTTCCTCCTCCTCGTCATTGCGGCTGGAGCAGTAGTCGTTGTAAGGGAGACCCATGCGCTTAGCATGAACCCCAAAAGTGCAGTGACCAGTAAGTGTGGCCACCATATTGCGCAAATGACCTCTTGCCAAATTCAGAAGATCCTTTGTCCTCCTAGAGTCCAGGCGGGGCCATAAAACTCTTGATATCTCGCAGGTGGATTCCCTGAACCGCCTGTCCTGAGCCAATTCAAATAGTGCAGCATCAAAGCGTCTCCAGCAGGATGAGAGTGGAATCCCTATCAGTTGGTCAGTATCGGCCTCCTGAAGTGCGGTTCCTCTCCTAACCAGTTCATCCGCCTTGATGTTGCCTATGGTAGTCCCATGCCCTCGCACCCAGTTCAAGGTTATGCGTGAATGTCCCGCCAGGCCATCAAGGGCCCTGCGACATTCCTGGACAAGTTGGGATGTGCTATACACCCCCGTAAGGGACTTTATTGCAGCCCGACTGTCAGTGATGAATTGGATATCGCGGTCCGAAATCCGATAAAACCTTAGCCACAGCACTGCCCTTCTGATGGCAGATATTTCCGCCTGTAATATGCTACATTCGTCCGGGAGTCTGAAGGGCATCTCGATTCCTAAGTCTGGAATAAAGACATCCCCACCGACCCTCCCTCCCCAGTAGATTTCATCACTGATCAAGAATATATACTATATACTCTATGGGGTCCAATTCTCTTTGGAGAGTATTAAAACTGTATTTTGTCGGGGTCCCTCCTGCAAGGGCTGTGGGGGACACATTTCATCTTTGCCATAAAAAACTAAAAATAAATTTTTGGGATAATTAAGTGTAAAAATATATATTTTTTTACTAGGGCAAGGCAAGAGGACGGGGATTGTGCAGAGGAGAATCATATTACGTCTCAGCTTGTTCATAATGTTATTTTTAAGGAATTTAGAGTTGGACGCTTTGGTCCTTCACTGACATCAAAACATTTAATTTGCTTTACAAGATTACAAAACAACTTGTTGTTTTCTAGAGGTTGGTTTAGGTTGAAGAGAGGGTCGTAAACAGGGCCTATCCCAATCCGTTCAGGATTACACTTGGTTGGTTTAGTTCTGTTTCCCCATGGTCCTATTCAGTCCATTTACGAACTTAACCTGTGCTATCCTTCAAAATGTATTTATACCAACTTCCAAGAGTCTGGCTCGTTTGGACTGAATGGTGATTTTCACAGACGGAGGGACGGACGGATTTACATTGCTACATCGTCTTAGATATCATCGCTGATCACGAATATATGTATGTATGTACATATGTGTGTACATATGTTGATATTTCGGTGAGTTACACACGGAGTGACAATACATTTTTGAAGGGTATAACAACTATTATTCCTACTCCTACATATACATACATACTGTATTTCTGTGTAAATGTGTACATGTGTGAGATGTAAATAAATATTAATATTTTAGGGTATAAAAACTTTATTTATGTATTCATTTTTGCAGTTATTTTTTATATATATTTTTTTATTGTTTTTTAAGGTTTATTAATTACAAAAGCGGACCTTCATTCAAAGGATTTCTAAGAGCCATTGGGTATAAAGTGAGAATGGAAAGCCTCCGCAATGATAAAGTAACAAATACATGAGTATGGAAAGGGGGAAGAAAGCCTTGCACATCCAAAAGAAGGAGTACAGAGGCATTCCTACTCCTACATATACATACATACATACAGTATTTCTGTTTAAAAGTGTGTGTATATGTGTGCATGTGTGAGATGTGTAAAATTTAATAAAAAACACATATTTCTTAATGGGAGAATGTTCCAATTTCTAACAAACGTTTGTGGTCTTGTCAACAGTCCAAAAAAAAAGAGTTTTGAAAATTATTATTTTAGATTCAACTGCAATAAATTTTCAGCACAATATTCGGAAAAAAGCTGATGATTAATAGCAAAACAAAACGACCCTTGTCACTTTTTCCCAATCATTCATGTAACGAAAAACAACCGAAAACTGACAAAACAAATACATGCTAACATATATGTATGTGTGAATATATATCTGTGTATGTGTACACGGTTTTCAGCAATAACTAAAACGGCCATAATTCTTTTCACGCGTTCCCAATTTAAATTCAAACAATTTTTCTTTCAGTTCTGCATGTTCGCTGTCTTAATCATTTTGAAAACTTTGTTAAATACAAAACAGTTTTTCACTTAAAAGCACAATGGGAAAACAGTCAGCGAAACTCTCATGGAAATCTTTTGTTATGGATTTTTGTCACTTTGTAGTTTTCAAACTCTGTTTTTGTCTTTTCGTTGCTATTCGGATAAGTGGAAATTGTATGAATGATGTGAGAATATTTTTATTTATTTTTTTGTTTAAGTTTGGCACGTTGCATAATTTTCACGTTTCATACATTTTCAACAGTTTTAATTGGTGATAAATTGTTGAAGAGTGGCAGCATTTTATTTAACTAATTTGTTGCAGAAGTTTTGCTGATTAGATTTGTTATTGTTTTACATTAATTGAAAATAAAAAGAATTTTTTTAATTATCAATTGTTATGTCAGTATAAAAGGGGGGCGACCGCATATTCACCAATTATTAGTTATATTTCGTTTTAAATTTTAATTCGTTTAAATTTAACAGAATTAACAATGAAAGTTGTATTAGAGTTATTGTGCGCACTCCCTGGCGTATAATTAATTTTAAATTCATCTTGTACATCGCGGAGTATAATATTTTCGCATTATCGGGTGTTGTTTTTAGCGGCATGAGAACTATCAACATCGATAAATAGTGTTTGACAGAATGTTAAAATGTGTTGAAATTTGTGCTCAGTAAGACTTCCCAAAACTCATGAGTCGTTTAATGCCATAATAAGGATTTTAAATTGTGGAAATTTACTTTGAAAAAAATTAATCTGTTCGCGATGTTCATAGAGCAACTCGTCCAAGTCCGTCTTGATTCAAACCCGCCAACAAAGGAAACATATATAGCTGACTGAATTCTTGTTCCCAAAAATTAATCAGCCAAACATTCAACAACATTTGGTCCCAATAAGAAGGCACAACTTGCCATACAGCGTTCTTAACAATCTATTTATTATACCACCCAAAATAAAGAATTCACTTTGTCATTACACCTGGAATGTGTTATATCCCTCTAAGACCCCATAAAGATATATATATTCTTCATCAGTGATGAAATCTAAGACGATCTAGATATTTCTGTTCGCCCGTGCGTGGAAGTCAGGATTTAGTCCAAACGAAAAGAGTCAGACCCTTGAAGTTTGGTACAGATAAATTTTGAAGTATAGCATACGTCAAGTTCGTAAATGGACTGAATCAGCCCAGAGGAAAAAAGTTCCGCTAAGAATTAATTAATTAATTAATATAAATAATTAATTAATTAATATAATTAATTAATTAATTAATATAATTAATTTATTAATTAATATATTTAATTAATTAATTAATATAATTAATTAATTAATTAATATAATTAATTAATTAATAAATATAATTAATTAATATAATTAATTACTCAATTAATTAATATCTTTATTAGTACTATAAATACTATTTAATTACTAAACCAACCTCTAAAAAACCACATATATTTAAGTTTTTTTTTTTTTGAATTTTATTAGGCAAATGATATATTTTTATGTCCAAGAAAGCCTAAAGCTTAGGTGTTGTCTGATCTGTCCTACCGTCCCAAAACTTTGCCCCCTAAATGGCCCCATAAAAATTTTTTCAACTGTCAAAAGGGGAACTTTCCAAGTCTGATAGTTGACAACGGCCAAAGTAACAATTGAAGCTACACCTATCAAAATAGTTGTCATTTATTCAGTTCAGCGGATTGGAAAATTACCGTGGGCTTAAATTGCCTTTAACAGCACGTACAAATGATAAAAATGGATCTACTGTTCGGGAAAGTTATCGCGCGATTTTTAATCGTGTAACCATCTTTAGCGTTGTGACTGTTTCTGGATGAATGGCTACATGAACAAACAAAATTTTTTAATTTTGGGACAATACTAACCCACATGGAATCCAAGAGTGGCCAATACATCGCGAAAAAGTCACTATTTGGTGTGGATTTTCGCCTGACAGCGTCATGAGTCCATACTTCCGAGGGAACGACGCTGGCCTGGTCGTTACTGTCTAAGTCAAGTCATACAGGTCGATGATTACCAACTTCTTCTGGTCTGAACTGGATGATCTAGATACCAACAATATGTGGTTTCAACAGGACGGCACAACGTGCCACATTGGTTATTCTCCACGAGTGACTTGAAGGGCATGGGCAACTCACGTAGAGATGATATCAAATCGAAATCGCGCGGTTTAATCCTGGTAGACTTTTTGCAGTGGAATTTTCTTAAGTAAGTATGCGAATAGAGCAGCGGTCTTCGAAACCCCCATAAAAAAATTCATAGAAAATTTGGCATTTTCACAGAAGCTTTTTTGGAATAATAAACTGCGATGATATCTCACACACACGCTTTGTTTTATTTAAATTTAAAAACAGGAAGTGCATAATGAAATACCCTTTAAATCTAACGCCGAAGTCGTTAAATTGGCTACTCTGCACACATTCTCTGCCATTTCTCGACCATTTGAATATATTAAATAACTTTAAACAATAATGGAAGTTATTTTCTGCTATTCAATAACTCCAATTTAAATAATTCGCATGCAGCATAAACGAAATATTTTTGCAAAAACAGGCAGACAATCACTGGAAATGTTTATTTGCATCGCTTTAAGATTATACGAAAATAAATCATTAAGTATTACCAAAGACAAAAGGCTGCATTTAGCATTAAACTAGAGAAAGGCGTTGTCTTTATTGTGGACTGTGATAATGCAGCAACACACACACACACAGAGACTGTGACAATGTTTGGAAAATGTTAAATATGACATTTAAAATAAATCCAAGAAAGGCAAAACAAAAGAATCAAAACGGGCGACAAATAGGGTTTCAAATGAGCAACTGCAACATAAAAGCATAGAAATAGTTACAATATTTACAATAGCAACAACAACATACTTGCAACATAACCCTTAAGCGTAATTGTAACAATACAAGCAACTTTATTGTACTAGATTGTATTCACATCACATCGGCTGCAATAAAACTAAAAGAAATAAGAACAAAGAAAAAAACAAAAGAAAAGAAATCGTATCTAGTATGAGAACTAAGTTGGTGTCCAGCAGCAACGTTTCAAAGTTGCTGTATGTTGGGTCCCCATGTTTTAGCGACGGATGTAATTTGCCTTGAAAACTTGTTTTTGACACCGCATTGAAACTCATTGTAGTACAACATTTAAATATGTATTTAAGGTGTATTTGGGAGTGTATGTATGTATGTGGTTGTATGAGAACTTTATTATACAAAAAGGCATTATTTTTTTAACTCTCTATGAATAACATTTTTCAATTTAACGTTTTAGTTTCTCGAGTAACCGTTCGTTCATTCAAGTGTCAGGAAAAAGCAGTTATTTTAAATAATTATTTGTGCATATAGAATGTAATGCTTTAAACACATTCGAGACAGCAGGCTACACGAACACACGACTACAAAAGCCGTTGGCTACAATCGTCGCCTCGTAGTCAGCTACTTAATTATTTTTGAGAAGGCAGCTACATTGTCAACATCTCATTTTAGTGGTGCCACTTTCATATATAAAAAAAAACGCTTATTCTAAATCTATTTATAGACCGAAACGAAATTAATAATAAAAACACTTCACATGTACTTAAGTATAAAATTCAAACCAAAAAAGTTTGACTTAGGTATGATGGAACAAAAAATTCAGAAAAATGGGACATGAAGGAAAATAATGAAACGGTAACACGGGTATTATAACAATAACATGTTAACATCAGGTTGATACAGTTCTCGTATCCTTTTTCACAATAAAATTTGTGTAAATAGGAACTGTTATCACATTCAACTAAGCCACCTAATAAGTGGTGACAAACACAATACACATGAGCACTGATGATGAAAGGGTTGCGTCTTTCGAAAACAGCTGTTCTGCTCTGCTGTGTAAGTTGAATAACAAAAACTGATGTTGACTTGCCTTTGTGCCTTGGAATATTTATCATGTCTTTCTGAGATTTAAATTAAAATTTCGAACAATTAGCCTATAGAATCTTAATTCAATTTAATATAAAAAAACTTTATTTATTTATAGCTCTTTATAATTTTTGCATTTGTAATACATATATATATATATATATATACATTTTTTTTTGGCACTATGAAAATGAGCTTATGAGTTAATTAATTTGTGACCTAACTAACGTCTTTTATCGATAACGGCCATCAAATATGTACAAATTTAGAGTATTCAAAATAATGGAATTTTTACCTGAAAAGTCAGATACAAAATTTCAAAATTTAATAATACTTCCAATATGTGAATAAATTTTGAAAAATATGTCTAACAATAGAAAGACATTTTGGAGTACCTTGAAATGATACCCATATCGTTGATATGAGATCTATATTCTAGGAGTTATTACCAAAAAAACATAATAATAATAAATAAATAAAATTAAAAAATAAAAGCCGAGAGAGAACGCAAAAAAAAATAAAAATAAATAAATAAAAATTACAAATTAATTTTTATTCTTGAAAGGGCTATTACATTTTTTATTTTGAAAAATTTTCATATTCTTGACTAAATTAAAAAATTTTTTCAACGTTTATTTATTTAAGACTTTTCATTGTATTGGCAGCACTAATCTGTTTATTGTCGCCTATGAAAATAGAAATTAGTTTAATTTGATTACAACCACAAAAGTAGCACGGACAACAACCTGTCGTGTAGTCGTGAAAATATTCACCCCCATATAAACACATGTATTCTATTTTTGACAGGTTGTAGTCGGTAGGCTGCTGTCTTGAATGCGTTTAATGCTTAAGACTTCGTCTGAAGTATGAAAAATCTTTTTCGTTTCAGGATTGATATAGAAAATAAAAAATATTTCATTTTAAAGGGAAACTAAGTTTTGTAATTGTTATAAGGCCAGCTGATTTCAAAGGTTGACTCCAAAATACACACAAAGAGACAGAAAGTGAGAGAGAGAGAGAGGGAGAGGGATAGACGCACCAGTAGAAGACCTAGAACTTGTCAAAATAAAGAATTATAAAATATGAGAGTTTAAATTGGAAAAAACTTGAAATAATAAAATTACAAAAGAATTAATGAAGGCCTCCTCTTGTTAAACTACTCATTTGTATAGGGTGGACAAATTTGAGGTTAGGAAGTAAATTGGCTGTCAAAAGATGAAATGTCAAGAGCGGAGCTGTCATCCTTTCATATTTATTTAGTAAAAACTTGGGAAATTTTAACCATGGAATGCCGGCCGACTCCTGTTTGCGTCGAAGGTTTGTGAATTGGCTGTTTAAAAAACTAAACGAAAACAACGCATTTTTCATAAAATCATCTTCAGTGATGAAGCCCATTTTCAAATAGGCGGTTATTTAAACAAACAAAAATTTGGCGCATATAGGCTTCACAAAATCCACAAATAAACCTCAAAAAAATCATTACAACAAAGAAAGTGAACGTATGGTATGGTTTGTGGTCAGGCGGCATCATCGGCCCGTATCTTTTCGAAAATGGTTAAGGAATTCTCTGCACTATAAAACCACGATAACAGATTTTTTTGTGGCCACAATTGTCTAATATGGACATCAGAAAGGTTTTGGTTTCAGCAAGAAGCCGCCACAAGCCACACAGCCAGCCAAACAATTCATGAAAAAATTTCCGGTCGCATAATTTCTCGATTTGGCGATGTCAATTGGCCGCCTTGTTCTTGCGATTAAACACCGCTGGATTATTTTCTCTGCGACCATTGGAAAGACCGGATTTACCTGAACAAACCGCAAACAACTGACGTTCTGAAAGATGAAATTCGGCGCTGCATTGCGAAGTTTTGTTGCAAAATGTGGTTCAAAATTTTGTGAAAAGATCAGACGTCTACCAAAGTGTGTTACTATCCGCTTGATATACTTCTCGTATGTAATTTCCTAATAAAATTTTTTATAAATAAGAATTGTTATAATATTTAACTGAGTCACCTAATAAATGGCAACAAACACCATACACATGAGTACTGATGATGAAAGTGTGGCGGCTTTCGAAAACAGCTGTTCTGCTCTGCTGTGTAGGTTGAATAATTAAAAAGTGATGTTGACTTTCCTTTGTGCTTTGGAATATTTATCATATCCTGCTGAATTAAAAACAAAAATTTTGAACAATTAGCCTATAAATTTTAATTTAATTAAATTTTTTTTAATCCTGCAGTCAGGGGATGACCCTAACATATGCAGTGCATTGCGAAGGAACTAGAAAGAAGGAGATATTATTGGGGGGACAGATGAAGAAGATAAGAGAATTTTTTGTAGCTATTTGAATCTTTTACTACGCCGGCCAATTTTTGTGCCGCTAGGCCGACGGAGGAGGGCGGCTTTCCTCTGCTCTGTAGTACATGATAGTGTCAGTCGCTGCCAATTATGTACAGTGGCCAGTGCTTTGCCTTCATCACTGAAACAGGCTGACAACAACTACCACAACCACGCACTAACGCTGATCAGAAGAGTTCGTGGAGTCGAACTCAGGACCCTCCGCATCCTAGTTTCGAACCCTGAATTTAATATAGAATATGAAACAAAAAAATACTTCCATACGTCATTCTAGCCTTTTTAATATCATGTTTTTTTTAATTTTCAAACTGAATGACATTTTCAAAAAATATTAGTCAATAACAAATATTTTGAAAAATTTATTATAACTTCCGCGTCTTAGAAATGAAGCAATTCTTTTGCAAATATTGATACAAAAATGTCAAAATTCACTTATCTTTAGGACAGACTAATAAATAGACAATTTTTGTAATATTTCCCAGCATTCACATATTGCTGCCACTCCTTCAAGGCTGGTGGTAGGGTATTACACTATACAAATCTAAATTATTTCGTTTTTTTTTCTGTAAGAGGACTACACAAGTCAAGAGTTAAAAATAACAAAAACAACTATAACAAAAATCTGCTCACGATTAAAGCAAAAACTAAACTAAAACATACAATAAACGAGTATAAAACATTTAACAAAAAGCTGCTGATAAAACAGCAATAAAACAATACACTATTGTACAAATATAATACAGCACTTTGATTTCCAGCACACCGAAGTGGTCATAAAATTGGGATTAAAAAACAAAAATGTGTGCTGCTTAAAAAACGCCAACAATTCGAAGGAACAAAAAAATAAAAGTGAGAATAAAAACAATAAATCGTTATAAATGAAAAACTTTACAAAAGATTATTTTGTGCATTTAACATTTAAATAAAGTACAATAAGTAACACGGATTTCAAGGCAGATTTACAATTTATTTGAAATTGCAATTGCGCCACATGATATCAAAATAGAATGGCCGGCCATAAATCTTAATGCAAACTGGTCGTTTATGATCAGGTGTTTTATTTACACTTGACGCTTTCAATAACGTGAAAACATATAAAATAATGTGCAAAAGATGTTCAAGTAAAAACAAATGAGACACAGTAGTAGTGCTAATACATGTAAATATATACATATATAAATATATATATTTTTTTCGATTGTTGGTGCAAATAAGTTGGACTGTTGAAAAACACATTTTTTATCTTGTTGGTCCTGTTGACGATATTACACTTAAACTGGCCATAAATTAATCAATCCATTTTTTATTAACTTTCAGTTTTATAACATTATTTTTGGCGAAATAAAATGTGGGTTTTGCGTTTCTTCTTTTGCAGTCAACATCTATTAACATGATCATCTAGATTTCGGCTTCATTTCTTTCTTTTATTAATTATTCATTTCCACCACAACTTTCGCTTATCATGTCAAATTTTGTATGATCCGTTATAGAAACTGATACATTTAAAATTTGCCGCTGATCGTGAAAATCCTGCTAATAATTATTTGTGAAAATTTTAAACTTTACGCCAATGCACCAAAACATTTTGAAATTATTTTTATAAGTTGGCACTAAGAGAAAAAGAAATTAGAAATATTCCAGAATCAGTTACAGCTTTGCATATGAGTGTGTAACAAAAGTTTCACTACATCATCAATTTCTTTCTGATACTCAGAACGATTACGAATCACATGAACCCAAATCTATTTCTAAAAAGAAATTTTTTAAAATAACTTTTTATCAGTTACAATTGAAAGCAAAATACACTATTTACAGTAAAAATTAAAAAATAAATTTAAAAAAAAGTCAATCACCTCATGAATGCAATTTTTCAAGACATATCTTTTCGATACATAAATTAAATTAAAAAGCGGGAACTTATAAATTAACCGCTGAGAAAATAAAACATTTTCAAAAAAGTGGGAAGTTACTGATTTTACCCCGTTTTGAAAAAATCGAGTTTTGACCAGATCTCCAGGAAGCTTTCCTAACTATTCCTGAGAAGTCATCACTATGTCTGTATGTGTGGATGTGTATGTGTGCGTGTGTGTGTGTGTGTGTGTGTGTGTGCGTGTAAGTATGTGACCACGGTTGCCACTGAGTAAAAAAATTTTTTACCAAAATTTTCCGAAAATGTTACCAAAAAGTTACCAAAATTTTTTTATAAAAACAAAAATTTTTATTTTTATTATAATAAAAACAAAAAGTTTTATTAATAAAAAACAACATAAAACGTTTTAAACTGTTATCACACTCAACTAAGCCACTTAATAAGTGGTGACAAACACAATACACATGAGCACTGATGATAAAAGGGTTGCGTCTTTCGAAAACAGCTGTTCTGCTCTGCTGTGTAAGTTGAATAACAAAAACTGATGTTGACTTGCCTTTGTGCCTTGGAATATTTATCATGTCTTTCTGAGATTTAAATTAAAAATTTCGAACAATTAGCCTATAGAATCTTAATTCAATTTAATATAGCAATATTAAAATGTTCGTTAAAATTCTTACTACATATAAAACGTTTTAATTCATTTTAGAACATAAATAAATATTTCAATTCATTATACCTACGAATTCCGTATTTAATTTAAATAAATTATTTAATATTGCAGTCATTTAAAATAATCTTTTGCTGACCAAACATAATGACATTTGCATATTACGCCGTTGAACAATTTAGCGCACATTCACACAGTTGTTTTTAATAATTTTTTTCTCAGTGTTGAGTAATGCGGAAAAATGATAAAAGAAAAGCAATAATTTGATAGTTTGTTAAGCCTTAAAAACAAAGTTACCAAGTTACCAACCCTAAAAAAATTACCAATTTTGGTAGAATGTTACCAACTGTGGCAACTGTGTATGTGACCCGCTTATAACTTTTGAACGGCCGAACCAAATCCGAGCAAACTAGTAGAATCTCAAATGGTTCCTTCAAACTTTTGACATTAAAAATTCACGTCGACCGCTAATAAGGATTCTTGCAAATTCCGATTTCCTGTTAATTGGAAACGGTTCGGACCAGCAGATTTCGAGATATATAAAAAATATATATATAAAAATGATAAATTCTTCTGGTTTCTTGAAATCTTTATAATTATTATTGTATTCTGATATTTTTAAGCTTAAGGTCTCTTTATTTTAGTTTACTTTTTAATTTCAATATTTCGTCAACAAAATACAAATAATTTTATATTAAATTGAATTTAGATTCTATAGGCTAATTGTTCGAAAAATTTTTAATTTAAATCTCAGAAAGACATGATAAATATTCCAAGACACAAAGGCAAGTCAACATCAGTTTTTGTTATTCAACTTACACAGCAGAGCAGAACAGCTGTTTTCGAAAGACGCAACCCTTTCATCATCAGTGCTCATGTGTATTGTGTTTATCACCACTTATTAGGTGGCTTAGTTGAATGTGATAACAGTTCCTATTTACACAAATTTTATTGTGAAAAAGAATACGAGAACTGTATTTTGTTTCATAAACAAAATATTTTTTCATATCAAATAAAATAATTAATTTCCTGAAGAAGTCACACAAAGGAGTGACGAAATATTGAAATTAAAAATTAAACTAAAATAAAAAGACCTTAAGCTTAAAAATATCAGAATACAATTATAAAAATGATATATAAAAAAAACTTTTTTTTATTTCAAAATTGTTTCTTTAGAATAAATATTAAACTGCTTTTCTGATCAATTCCTTTGACAACCATAAACTACATTAAGCGCTACCAAAATCCGAGTCAAAATCGGTTTACGCGTTCGTGAGATATCATGAACGAAAATTAGAAAATAAGTGAATTTTTCAAAACATTACGAAATTATCTATCTGATCAATTAGTGTTCCCTATTCTTTTGTAGGTATCACTTAATCGCCGCTTGCTGCGCTGCAATCGGCTGATCCATTCAAAAGTTTTAGCAGTTTTAAAATTAAAATATTAAAATTTTTGGAGGTTAAAATTAGTGGGAAGTTTCAGGGTTGACCTTTAAGGTCCACTGTGTTCCATATTTTTTTAATTACCAATGGGTTCTACTGTGGCAGGCAGGTACCCTTTTCCCCCAACGTGTATTAAAAAACTTGTATTTTTTTATAAAAAATACAACTCGGGTGGATAAAGAAGTAAGCGATTTCAAATTCCTTAACATGGTTGCCACATTTGACGATTTATAGCTATTTTGACAATTTTGGATGCCCAAAATAGCATTTTGACGACTAGATGATTTTCCCTTAAATTTCATAACTTCCCAAATGGTTATGGTGCTATTTTTCTACTGATACATAATACTTTGAGATTTTTTGATTTGTAAAATATTTATAGACTAAATTGAAAATATCTAATTAATAAAAAAAAAGAATTAAGAATTGTCAAATTAAATTTTGATATAATTTGTAATTGCATTGCATTTCCATTATATATTTAATAGTAAATATATTTCCCAGCTTCTTGCTATACCAAAAAACCACCAATCTGATAAATACCCTTTGAAGTTTCAAAAACACATAAATTATTTTGTTGCTCATGTCTTAATTTAAATCATACCTCTTTAACAGGCGCCCTGCAGCGCAGCCGGTATTATATCAATTATTTTATTATTAAATTCAGTTTAACTTTGTATTATAGCCATAATCCTCTTTGGGATAACTTACCTGGAAAGAGAAAATAATAGAAAGAGAAACACACGATATTACAAAAGTTTAATTAGATTTTTAATTAAAAAAATAACAGCAAGTAAAATTACAGTATTAGTGTTAATTTGTAGAAATAAACAACATATTTTGAAGGATCTGCTTCAACAAAGATAATTCAATTAGCAAAGAAAAAAAATTAATCAAAAGGAATAAAATAATATAGAAAAGCATGTAGAGTCTATGCTGTGGTTCATAACAATTGCAAGATTGTACGCTGACACTGAAACTGTGATTCTTTTGCAAATAAACAAAAAAATTATGAATAAAAATTTTTAACAAGAAAGCAGAATAAAGTTGATTGTGTTTTCTAATAGTCTTGAACACTATTATGATAAGTTGTTACAAGTAGTTGCGCTCTTCTTCTCTTTCTTCTCTTTCTTCTTATTTTTCTTTTTTAATTAAACCACATTTTAACAGTTTCTTTTTCATGCGATATTACGCACAGGGTAGTCGAAATAATATATTAATGGCGGTCCCTTTTCAAGAAAACATTTTGGCTTTTAAATAATTAATAATTCTCTGACATTCTACCCAGCCCTACACATGATTTCATGGAGCATATCTTGCTTTTATACAGTCAAACACATATATACATACATATATGTTTATTTAACTACTCACACATAAGAACAACCGACGGATAAGGTTAGTACAACGAGTACTTCGTTGACGGATTTTAAAACAGTTGTTCGTTCTCCACTTTATTTATTAAACTTTAGTTTATTTTATTTTATTAAATGCTAGCTTTTAACCGCGAATTTATTCGCAAGGAATATGTGAAACTGCAGTTAATGTGTATGTTGAGTCAATGATGTGTTGTATTTTTACGGTATCAAAGTTTAAAACATTCTCAGTTATCAGTTTAATAATTTCATATGTCTATTCGAATTTGCGACCACCGTTGACCACTACAAAAACAAAAACCATCCTCGGATCTTAAAATATCTCTATGCCAAATTTCATCTAAGTCGGTTCAGCGGTTTGAGCGTCAAAAGGTAACAGGCAGACAGACAGAGTTACTTTCATATTTATTATATTAGTAGGGAAAAAAGTACAAGTCATTATAAAAAGTGCAAGTCATCAAAAAAAGTGCAAGTCATAATAAAAAGTGCAAGTCATCATAGAAAGTGCAAGTCATTATAAAAAGTGCAACTCATCATAAAAAGTGAAAGTCCTTATGAAAAGTGCAAGTCATTATAAAAAGTGTAAGTCATTATAAAAAGTGCAAGTAATCATAGAAAGTGCAAGTCATTATAAAAAGTGCAACTCATCATAAAAAGTGCAAGTCATTATGAAAAGCGCAAGTCATTATAAAAAGTGCAAGTCATTATAAAAAGTGCAAGTCGTTATGAAAAGTGCAAGTCATTATAAAAAGTGCAAGTCAATATAAAAAAGTGCATATCATTATGAAAAGTGCAAGTCATTATAAAAAGTGAGAGTCATCAAAAAAGTGCAAGTCTTTATAAAAAGTGCAAGTCTTTATAAAAAGTGCAAGTCATCATAAAAAGTGCAAATCAACAAAAAAGTGCATTATAAAAAGTGCAAGTCATCAAAAAAAAGTGCAAGTCATCGTTATAAAAAGTGCAAGTCCTCATAAAAAATTAAAGTCATAATAAAAAGTGCAAGTCATCATAGAAAGTGCAAGTCATTATAAAAAGTGCAACTCATCTTAAAAAGTGCAAATCATCAAAAAAGGGCAAGTCTTTATAAAAAGTGCAAGCAATTATAAAAAGTGCAAGTCATCATAGAAAGTGCAGGTCATTATAAAAAGTGCAAGTCATTATAAAAAGTGCAAGTCATCAAAAAAGTGCAAGTCTTTATAAAAAGAGCAAGTCTTTATAAAAAGTGCAAGTCATCATAAAAAGTGCAAATCATCATAAAAAGTGCAAGTCATTATGAAAAGTGCAAGTCAATATAAAAAGTGCAAGTCAATATAAAAAGTGCAAGTGATTATAAAAAGTGCAAGTCACCGATTCAGCGGTATATGCGTGACGAGTTAACAGACAGACAGATAGACTGATGTCAACGTATACTAGAAGTTAAAATTTGGGCAACGTTCGTTTTTTTCGTTGACAAAGAAATACTGAGCGTGACAACTCACATTCTGGATTCTGTCTCACGGACTTGAGAAAAATGGAACAAAAGTTCAGAAAATAGTACACTTCGTACAACACGACAAAAAAATATTCAGACAACCGATTCTGGTAGAGGAAACCTACAAAAATACATACGTGTGTTGGGGTATTTCAAGATAACATTGGAATTTTATTTTAGGGTTGATTTTAATCAAGAGAGCGTTGTGCGAATAAAAGCCACGCATTCTAGGAAAAATATCCTTGATTTCATTAGAGCCGACAACTAACACAACAATGCATTACCGCAGATCGGAAAAACTCGATACTATATTCATCACTGAATCGAGATCTTCGCTTTCGCAGTGTACGCGTTAACTACTACAGCCAACAGCATCCACTGCAATCAATGCAGACTGATTGCTGACAATTAAACAGAAATTTGTTTAGATTTCCAGTCAATTAAAGTTCAGTAGGTATTTGTTTATGAAAATTGTGCATGGCCAGATTTTAATAGTGGAATTATGCTCTCTAAAACACTATTGCTAATAATTTGCTTGCCACGGTACATTATTTTTCTGCCACTGATGAATTTTTCTACCTTTTCTTTTTTTTAGCTTGAAAATACTGTTGATGATGATGATGCAGTTGGAGAAAAAAGAAAACAGTCAACAAGGAAGGCAGCAACTGCAGCAACAGTGAATTCATTATCTTCTAATAAACAATACTCCAACAATAATTAAAAAAAAAAGAAAATATGAGTACTTAAGTTGTTCAGTTGATTCTTCAAAGCAAAATTTATTTGCTTTGAAATTAACTAGCCATTCCCTGGGCTCATCTTGCTGTCTTTAGTACCGAAGTATATGTTAATAAAATTTTTTTTATTATTTTATTTTATAAAATTTGAATTCAATTGTTGCAGAAAAAGTAGGCAGTTATGACTAAATTTATCATTTAAACATTGAAAACTTTAAGCAGGGGAACTAATATCCCCATTATATTTCCATGCCACTTGAAAAAAACACTCTCCTTCCTGCTTATTTCATTACAAGTTTTAATTTTATTTTTTGTGTTTAAGCCTTTTGCATAAAACACTAAAGTTTTCTACTTTATTTAACACATGAATGATCTGAAATTTTGTACAATTTTCTCGTTTATTTTAATTTTTGTTTTAAATATATATTTTTTATTATTTTCTCTGAAAATCCGTCGAATGTGAATGAAAACATAAACAGAAGCTACGAATTCAAGATGTAATATTGAAGCACTTATAGCAAGACTACAATGATGATGATGATGATGCTGATGCTGATGGTTGGTTATTAATATTGAAAATGTCTATATCTATCTACAATGTAAGTTATTTTAATTGGTAAATGTTTGTGTGTTTGTGGCTGTTATTGAGAGTATTTGTGTACCATCAGCATAAAAATAACAATAATTATTTTTAATACGGATTTTATGAAAGCAAGCAACAGTACAAAAAGTATGGAAAAAAACTAACAGGAATATTCGCTTATTTTCTGCCTTTAATTTCCCACAATCGTTCATATTTGTTTTATAGAATATTTTCAATTGCTGAAATAGTATTGGGTGATTTGTTGCAGGGTATGATTTTTAGTATTGGAAAGTTTGTCGGAAATAGAGGATGCAAATTATTTTTATTTGCTGCCATATAACAGAAACAAAAATTGTTGTTGCCAAAGACTTTATATAAGAGATGAACGGAAAGCTCAAAAACTCAAGTGTGTTGTAAAAAAACTAAAGCTAGATATGTATTTGACATGTGACATGTAATCTTTTTAGCACGTAATATTTTATGTGAGCGTCAAAATCTGCCTTGGTAATTTACGTACATTTAACGCAACCTATTTTGTGTAATGCACATCTCATGAAAAAGCAAACAAACGCAAAGATACCTACGTAATACGTATGTACTTACGTCATACGTATATACTTACGTAATACGTATTTACTTACGTCATACGTATATACTTACGTAATACGTATTTAGTTACGACATACGTATGTACTTACGTCATACGTATATACTTACGTCATACGTATATACTTGCGTAATGCGTATGTACTTACGTAATATCTATGAGCGTACGGAATTCGTATGTACTTGCGTAGTATATAAAAACTCACTTTATACGTATGTACGCAGGTTATTACGTGAAACGTAACACCAAAAATTATTATTTTTATTAACATTCGAATGCATGTAGAGAGTGCTATTCCATCTGTATTTATGGGCGGTATGTTCCTGGCATGAAAGAGTCACGTGAACAAGTACACATTGAAGTCTCATTCAAGTGCCTCGATTTCTAAAGACAGTATAAGAAATAGTTGTACCATTTGATCTTCTTTCTAATTATACCTCTTACACACGGTACTCGGCAACCAAATACACCCCGGTTATCGATTATTTTGTTGATATGACAGCGATAAGTGTTTCTGTTCTTGAAGCACATTCTTCCTGCGTTCATTATTAGGGGGGACCTCACACATTATAAAAAAAAAGTTGTCTTGGGTCAAACAGTTCACATGTGGAATAAAGTACCTGCAGATATCTTCCCCTTTACTTATAATTTGAGCAGGTTCAAATCGAATATCCACAGTGACTACTCCATCTATCATCCTTCCTAAAGCAGTGCATATGTAGGGTCATCCCCTGAGTACTTAAAAAAAATATATTTATTGAATTGCAGATATTTGGGCATCTATGTTATCTATGCAGGAAAGCAAGTTCATTCTATATGAATTTTAATCTAAATTAAAAACCCTTTCTGAAGGTTTATTAATTTTTTTTTTAAATCATACATTTGAAAAACACCCTTTATTAAATCAAACGAGTAAACTTTTTAAACATTTGCAATCGAAATAAACAGGAAATTAAGGAAAATTTGTATTTACCGCGTTCTATATGAAATATTTTTTAATATTTTTTTCATTTATATTGTTTAATATAATTTTTTCATCCAAAAGCTTACCATCTCTGCTGGTTTTTATTGAAACTTCAGCAAAATGTTATTTGTGAAGTCATCTGAATTGGAATTGACTTTGTTTGGCAGAAATGAATGATGATTGAATTGCATCATAATTCTTAATTTTTTTAATTCCTATAATTCTTTTTTTTTTTTTTTGTTTAAAGCACGACACAAATTCAATTAACAATTATGTAAACTAATTTGAAGTCAAGGTCTCTTTAAGTTACCATAACAAACAACTTAGTTAAGATTTAAAGCTTCGAAAAGCTTAAACGCAAACAAAAATGTATCTTAACAATTGCTGAACATAAATAGATACAAATAGTGACATAACACTTGTGTTATTGAAATTCTTTCGGTACCATTGAGATTTTTGTGCAGCAAATTTAGTTGGAAAATTTATTTCGCATTGAGATTGATATGACAATTTTACATTTGGCATTCTCAATGACAAGATTATACTCTTCGAGGCTTCTAGTAAAATAATCATTTAAGTTGTTTGCGTTTGAGTCACTGCATAGAAATGAATGAAGTATGACATTTAGGCTTTAATTAAAAAAAACTGAAGTGGAAACCAAAACGCAGCGCTTCATAACAAGTGGAACGGAAACCTTTAGCATATTTTTCAAGTTTTTTTTTTAAAGTGTATTTAATGTTACATTTTTTTAAAGTGTATGTAATGTTAATCGAAACTTAAGGGAGCTGTATATGCACGACATTTCGCTATAGCAGAACTATAACATCTCGAAATAGACAACTTTAACGTGTAAAATACATCATCTTAATAATTGTTTAAGCTACTTCACATCCCTTCGATTAACGTAGAACATAAAGGGTATTCTAACAGCGACTGAACTCTAACCGTATAGGCAACATTTTCTAGGCTTGTATGCAACTAATAAACAACTAAAAGATGCTCAAAGCATGTGGATTTGTGAGTCCTTGTGCACATAATATTGAAATTATGCAACTTCTCTACCTGTTACTAAAATTATAGGGAAGGAAATCATTAGAAATTCCTTAAATACATTTTTTTTCAAGTAAAAACAAATTGCAAATATAAGATAATTAAACTTATTTTTTACAAACAAAAACTTTATATTAAGTTTAGCTCGCACTTGCTTTTTGTTTTACTAAAAATGTTGATTAAGCAACAAAATGTTTCTAATATTAAGCAGGAATTTGAATTTAATAAGAATGTTAAGCAGTTTTGCAAGGTAAAAAGTTTAGATAAATTCTTTTTTGAATCTTATTTTTGTGTAAAATGAGTTATTTATAGAACTGCCCGGTAGTTCTTTTAAATGCATTTCATTTTGTTCGCTTACTAATATAATATATATGAAAATAACTCTGTTTGTCTGTTATCTTTTCACGCTCAAACCTCTGAACCGGTTTAGGTGAAATTTGGATTTTAACAATAAGTTGCACTTTTTATAATGACTTGCACTTTTTATAATGACTTGCACTTTTTATGATGACTTGCACTTTTTATGATGACTTGCACTTTTCATAATAACTTCCACGTTTCATAATGACTTGCATTTTTTATAAAAACTTGCACTTTTTATGATGACTTGCACTTTTTATAATGACTTCCACTTTTTATGATGACTTGCACTTTTTATGATGACTTGCACTTTTTGTAATTACTTGCACTTTTTATAATGACTTGCACTTTTTATAATGACTCGCACTTTTTATGATTACTTGCACTTTTTATGATGACTTGCACTTTTCATAATAACTTGCACGTTTCATAATGACTTGCACTTTTTATGATGACTTGCACTTTTTATGATGACTTGCACTTTTTGTAATTACTTGCACTTTTTATAATGACTTGCATTTTTTATAATGACTTGCACTTTTTATGATGACTTGCACTTTTTATGATGACTTGCACTTTTTATAATGACTTGCATTTTTTATAATGACTTGCACTTTTTATGATGACTTGCACTTTTTATGATGACTTGCACATTTTATAATGACTTGCATTTTTTTATGACTTGCACTTTTTATGATGACTTGCACTTTTTATTGATTATTATGATGGGGTGTCTTATCAGGCTAGTAGTGTACCAAGTTATCATTGTGGAGGATGTGAGTTCCCAATCTCAGTCGTTAAGCAGTCGAAGTCTTTGTTGCTATTCTCTTTTAAACGAATATACAAAATAATATATTCGAGCTCGGAAGAAATTCAAATATATGGTGTTCAATCATGCATTTTTAACTAATATTCACTTATTTACACAATTATCCTCCTGTTCATATATACAAAATTTAGTCAATTCATTTAACGTAACAATTAAAAACAAAACGTTTTCATATCTATGAGGACCTCAAGTTCAAATCTGGGATCTTTCTTTTTTGTTTTTTTTTTTTTTAATTTTGTAATTAATAATAAATTTAATGTCAATAATTTAACTTCAAGATGGCTCGACATACTTTGTTTATGATTTTTTTCTAACCTTTTCCACATTTCAGGTGTTAAGTCTCCACTAGCTTTGTTCAGTCAGTTGCATTTTACTCACTAAACACACTTTTAAGCAGTGCTGCATTTATAATTCTACTCAATATTATAACAATTTCATATTTATCGAACAATAATTAATTGAAATTTTATTCGGATAATAGAGCTCAATAATGCTGCTTACTGCGGTAAGCTTAATTAAGCTGTATGTCCGAACACGTTAAACTATAAATGGTTATAAGAAATTTTTTTAAATATTCCATTCTTAAAAAGACGAATTAATAACTAATTTTTCAATAAAAAAAATATATATTTATTGCCGGCTTGAGCCTGACTAATACTTCTTAGCTTAATAAGGAAATTGTTTACCAAATTTGGACAAGTCTTTTTTTAAAATGTATCTTAGCAACTACGCTTCCCCCGAACTATGAGGCATAAGTCTTCTGGGGGAATTTAACCAAGAGTCTAATGTATTCCATTTTAATTTTGTTATTTTGTTTGCTTGATAATTTAAAACCAAGACACATTTATGGGTAGGTAGAAGAAATAAATATATACAAATTAATATTTATTATTTTTGAATTTTTTGGGATTTTTTTTTTAATATTGAAAATGGTAAATTCTTTAAGTATTTGATCATAAAGCTGGCGCTGGTTTTGCTAAACTTGCTTTTACATAACATATTTGCAAGTATTGGTTACTGTTTTTAAGAAGATTATTTATTTATGCACAAAATTTATTAAACGCGCTAACGCAGACTTGTTGCCAAATTTATTTATACTGATACGAGCAATAACAACGAAAGACTAATAAAAATAATGCAATAAAAGAAATAAAAATTCTTTCATTGGTGTCAAATTTAATGTATTGATTGTAAAAAAATATTTCAACCCACTGAACTGATTATCTTATTATATAAGTTGAAAGCAGTTTAATTGATATTTTATTTCGTTTTTGATGGCTAATAACAGTTATAACACTTTAATTTCATATTAATTAAATTTCGTTGAAACGGTGCCATCAACTTATACAAAAAAAAATTAAAAACGTTATATTCGACCGGCTCGAATCTCAAATACCCTCCAAATATTTAGTAAGTAAATTTAAAATGTTTAACTGGGTGGGACAGCGTTCCTTTATATAATATCGCACGTCAACGACCACTAAAAGGGGCGGGGTTCAAAAATAGATAATATCATGTTTTCCACTGACGAACGTATGGGCATTGCTAGACCGTCTTAGACTTCATCACTGATCAAGAATATATATTTTATGGGGTCCAATTCTCTTTGGAGGGCATAAAACTGTATTTTGACGGGGTCGCTCTGGCAAGGGCTATGGGAGAGATATTTCACCTTCGTCATGAAACTAAAAATAAATGTTTAGGATAATTAAATACAAATTTAAAAAAAAAAAGCTTTTATAGGGTCATTTAGGTGGCAAAAGGGGAGGAGGGGTAGGGCAGGGTATTACCAGGTTACGTCTCAGCTTCGTCATTAAAGCTTAAAATGTTATTTTCAAGGAATGTAGGCCTAAATAAAACAATTTGTTAAATTGTTTCACTATTTTTGCATATAATAACGCCTACTAAAGGGGGCGCGGTTCAAAAATTATTTTTTTTTTATTTTATGGCTCCAACTTTACCCTTTTCTGACATAAAAATATATCATTTGCTTAACAAAATTATAAAAAAACTTAAAAATTAAGTTGCTTTTTAGAGGTTGGTTTAGTTCTTCTTAGGGGACCTTTTTGCCCTCTTGCCCGATTTAGCCCATCTCCGAAGTTAGCCTGTGCTATTCTTCAAGATATATTTATACCGAATTTCAAGAGTCTAGCTCTTTTCGTTTGGACTGAATCGTGATTTCCACAGAAGGACGGACCGACGGACATGCTCAGATCGTCATAGATTTCATCACTGATCAAGAATATATATACTTTGTGAGGTCTCAGATGGATATTTCGCTGCGTTACAAACGGAATGACAAAGTGAATACATCCTCCATATTCTTTTTTGGAGGTTATAAAAAGGCAAGTGTTGAAAAATTAGGATAAAGGTATCCCTAACATTTGCAATACGGCGTATACGTTATATGCGTTTGTATTCTATATTAAGTATACGCAGGGGGGGTGCCAAATACTACTAAACAGGGCTGTGGAGTCGGAGTCGGAGTTGCACTGTTTTTGCCGGAGTCGAAGAGTCGGAGTTGCACTGTTTTTGCCGGAGTCGGAGTCGGAGTCGCTAAAAAAAGTCGCGACTCCGACTCCGACAAAGAATTTTTTAAATATTTTTCATAATAAAAATTCTGCGAATTTTCGCGAAAAAAAGTTGTTTGTTTTTTACAAATTAATGCTGAATTGTTTGGTAAAATAGTGCTCATTAAAGGAAAAATTTCAAACAATCGTTAGTGCACCGATTTTGATCCATAATTGCATTTTTAATACATATTAAAATTTATTCACAAAAACTCCTTTTTTCCACAAAAAATAAAATTTTTGCAAAAAATTGAAAATATTATAGTTTGATTATATTTTATGAGAAAGTTTTTAAATTTGCTTAAAACGGCAAAAAAAAATCAATGAAAAATATGTTTTTGTGAAAATTCTTTTTTAAAAATGCAATTATGATTCAAAATCGGTGCACTAAAATTTGTTTGTAAATTTTCTTTTAATGACCACTATTTTACCAAACAATACAGATATATTTTGTAAAAAACAAACAACTTTTGATTCAGCTTTATTTTGTTATATTTATTTTTATGTTTTTTCGCGAAATCCCAAACTTCAATCGCGTTTAGAGGTCCATAAGTACCCTCAAAAAAAGTTGTTAAACATTTCTTGATTCAATTATCGGGATACCCTAAGGTCCATATACATTTAGCATTGGAGTTGAAGTCGGAGTCGGAGTCGTACTTTAAAAATTTCGGCGGCTGGAGTCGGAGTCGCAACTATTTTTTCACGACTCCACAGCCCTGCTACTAAAGGTACACTGCCAATCAGGTGATTAGAACCTGTTGAATTGTTGTTTCGATACATTTTTAAATAGTTTTCTATATAACTATCATTCAATATGGTATTTTCTTAAGATTAGAAAACGAAAACAATACTAAAGTTTAATACAACAAAAGTTATTTTCCCAAAAAAAAATATTAGAATGTGTACATGTATTAGGAGATGTCATACAAATTTGGCCTTTTTAAAAAACGCCATAAGTTTTATATACGTTTTTTTGTAAAGGCTGTTTTTTATAGAGTGACAAAAGTTTAAATCATAATAAAACAAGGAAATATATATTTTTAATATCAAAGAAACGGACTTTATTCGAAAGAAAATTTTATGAAATTAATGTTTATATATGAAATATTGAAACATGTGCAATCGTATTTATTTGTTCACTGTGGCAGAATCAGTAGTTAGAACGTTGTTATTTCATTTTAATTATTTTTGTTGTTTTTTTTTTTTTTTTTTTTTTTTTTTTTGTTGTACGGTGTCATTTATCTTAAACTAGCACATTGCAAATACTAACAAAAAAGTATATGTAAAAAAAATATTCGAAAGCATATATTTAAGACAAGCTCATTTTCATCTACTTAGACGTATGAAATTTTACTGAAATCACTTCCATAAACACTTGTTATTGTGTTAACAATACGAGTATGCACCAAATTGGTGATTTACTTTTAAACCAGGTACGACTACAAATATTGGATACAATTTTTCCACTCATTAACTCTTCCATCATTGTATTTACGTATAAGAAATATATTAATTGCACCACACCCTACCCTGCCGCCTCACGCCATTGCACGGCACTAACTGCAGTCGCCCCATCTTTTATTCGCACTGCATCATAGTGATATAAAAACCATATTATTAATCACTTCAAATACGTTACACTCGTTTATTAAATTGAAATCAGCTATTTAATTTTTTAGCCATTTTAACACAGTAACGTAGTAACTGACTTTCTTATATTTGGCTAATAAGACATGCATTCATCGCAGCAGAAAACAAGCAGTAACAACAACAACAAACACAACTACGACTGCAAATAACAGTAAATTCAATTGCGAAAATAAACAGCAAAATGGATTTTTTTTTTTATACAAAATTCACTTTTCCTTCTGTTTTCTTCTCGTCTATTTAATGTAAATATTTATGGAGTTAATTTTTTTTATTTTTCTTAAATAGATATTTTGAACATAAAGAAAAATACGTGTTATAAATTGTTTGTGTATGTTAAATAGGTTGCTTAAGTTAGTGACACTGTGCAGCAGCCAAAAAAAATTTTTAATATATAAAAAAAATTATAAATAAATAAATAAATTATTAACAAGGATAAGAAACTGAATTTAAAGAGATCTGAAGAACTAAGTACGCAGCTCGATAGACATCAATATTTTACATTATATATATATATATTTTTTTTAGGAGTAGGACCAGCACTCAGGGGATGACCCCTATATATGCAATGCATTGCGCCGGAACTGAAAACGAGGGGATAGTATTGAGGGGACAGATTAGGAAAGATAAGAAGATAGACAGTTTTTTTGTAGCTATTTCAACCTTTTTACTTCGCCGGCTAATGTTTGCTACAAGGCCGACGAAGGTGGGTGCTGTTACTCTGCTTTTAGTACATGATAGTGTCAGTCGTTGCCAATTATGTTCAGTGACCAGTGACTATGCCTTCATCATTGAAACAGGCTGGCAACAACTAACACAACCACACACTAATGCTGATCAGAAGAAATTCAACACAATATTTCATTATTGTAAATTATTGTAAATTTTGAAGACTTTTAGTTGCGATTTGTAGCTCTGAGACCCTGCTAAAGTCAGGAAAGTGAAGCAAATTATATGACATTTAAATGTTTTTTTCGGTTTCTAGATGTTTATATGATATTTTTTGCGGCTAAACAAATAAAGGTTTAACAATGATTTTTTTTTGCTGAAAGGTTTGATCAAAAGCTATTAAAAAAAATTAAAAATATGTTGAATATTCGTTCAAAAGCTAAGAAAAAATTATACACTTTTTTTGCAAAAAAATAAAAATAAAAAGAAAAGGTTTTTAAAAGTGATGTTAGCATCTGTACGAATTATGTTTAATACCACAATAAAATTTGGCATCTCTAATTTTAGAAACAAAAAAAGTGTGCGCAAGTTTGCGCCATTATTTTTGAGGATTTTTTAAAATTTTCCCATTTCTTCTATTTTTCCTCATCAGGCACTTTTTCTTATACATTTATACCGTCATAAACTTTTATGTATTTTGAATTATTGATTTCAACTGTTATTCACATCACTTTTAACACGTTTATACCACGATTTATACCGTGTCTTTTATTCCTTAGGAATATGGCTTTTAGAAAAATTTTAAAAATTTAATGTAGTAAGAATTTTAACGAACATTTTATATTGCTATATTAAATTGAATTAAGATTCTATAGGCTAATTGTTCGAAATTTTAATTTAAATCTCAGAAAGACATGATCAATATTCCAAGGCACAAAGGCAAGTCAACATCAGTTTTTGTTATTCAACTTACACAGCAGAGCAGAACAGCTGTTTTCGAAAGACGCAACCCTTTCATCATCAGTGCTCATGTGTATTGTGTTGGTCACCATTTATTAGGTGGCTTAGTTGAATGTGATAACAGTTCCTATTTACACAAATTTTATTGTGAAAAAGAATCACATTCAACTAAGCCACCTAATAAGTGGTGACAAACACAATACACATGAGCACTGATGATGAAAGGGTTGCGTCTTTCGAAAACAGCTGTTCTGCTCTGCTGAATCTTAATTTAAAAATTTAAATTTGTTGGTTCTTTTATTTTTTTTTTATTGCATTTTGAAAACAAAAAATTTTACGAATTTTGCAGGAAAATTTTTTTTTCGCCATTAAATTTTTAATAACTCCGAAATAGTAATAGATAGATAATAAATGTGTTTGGCCAGTTTAAGCAGAATTTTCCGGTGCATCTTCTGATTCTCCTCCTATTAAAATCGGAGAATCCGTTTTCAAGTTATGACAAAATATATTAGGCAACCCAACGATTTAGGGGGTGAAATATGCCACGAATTTAAAAGAAAATCCTTACTAGAGAAAAACAGACAACAGATTTGAATTAAGGGCATCAAAATCCATATAGTAGACAAAAAATTTTTTTTTGTTGCGCAGTGTAATTTTTTCAAAATCTGCCACTAGACTTTTTATATCATACTACACCTAAAACTATAAAAAAAAATAAAACTTTTAATTCAAAAGCCACGTTTAATAATTTTGGCCAGCTTTTCAGGCCAAATACTCCTCTGTGCGTCGGCCCATTCATTATTTGAATTATTTGTCGAATACACGTTCACACAAAAAGACACTAAATTAAACGAATTCTTAGTGCAGTGCCCGAAGATATTAATTGCTGTATATAAAATGTTTGCCTTATTTAATTTGTAGCTATAAAAAAAATGTTCCGAAAAATTAATTTTCTGTTGCATGCATGGTGGCGTTGCACGGTTAATTAAATTTTCATTTGCCAGTATATACAACAGCTATTTATTATCATTAATCAATATATTTAATAAACAATTTAAAGAAATTGCTGACCAAAATATTGAAAAAGAAAAACGTCGTCGATTCAGTTGAAAATAACAAGGCAGTCAAAAGCAAATTAATTAATGAATTTCAATTATCATTTATCCTCATTTGGCTGGAAAAATCATGCAAAGCAGGATTTCTTTTGCTTTAGCAAACAGCATATGAATGTGTCGATTCATAACGTTGCTACAACTTTCCTTTGTCGGTCATACAAAGTTTAATGCCATCATCATCCAGCAGCAAATGAGCAAATTTAATGGCGTGTACGAACGAACAAACAACTGTAATCATCACATGTTATCGGCTGTATTGTCATTTCCACTCTGGTCATATGGCTTATAGTCATTATGGATTTGTGCTTTTGTGTATTTCATTTCTTTTTTATTTTCATGAAACTTAAATATTGCATCTGAATGCGTGAGTGTAAATTTCATTTTACTCGTCTTTTACTCTTATTTTATTTTATTTTTTTCCAAAGAAAATTAAATTTTCATGATTCGTTTCGATACCGTTCAACTGCATGCAAGTCGCAAAAATAAAAGAAACTGGTCCAAATGTCATTGTTGTTCAATCGGTTTAAACACTTGTCTTTGGCCACTTGGCAACATTTACTATAAGTCATTGTGTGTTAAATGGCATTAACATTGAATTGAATTTACATGGAATGGAAAAGTATGTCTCTTTTTGAGATGCCATCCATTACAAATGGCCAGTTAATTTATGAGCATTTTTTTTCTTAAATAATCTTTGCCATTTCCAGCAGACGAATAGCGGTAATCTCATCGTATATAATTTACAAATTAAATTCAAAGTAGCAAATTAATCACGGAATGAAGAATAATCCTTATGGAAAATAAAAATTTCAAAATCAATATGCGGACTACTTATTCAATATCTAATCACCCTTATTGTGTATAATTTTTCCCTAATGATTTTCCCCTTTTTATGTGTTTTTAATCAGGAAAAAAATTCCATGCAAAAGGATTTTTTATTGTAATTCATTTGGAAATAATAACACGAAAAAATGTTCAAAGCGAAAAATTCCACTTATTGCCAATGGATTTTTCTCTTGTAATTGTTTTGTTTTTTTTTTAACATTTTCACTTCAGTTTTGCTAGAGAATTATACACTCTTGAATTATTTATATACAAGATGCGTTAATGAAACGCATTGTGCTGTTGTTTTAAATAGCATTGTAACAGAATTTTGACTATTAGTTTGACTATTTGTGAAATACCAAATGATTTTTAAGGAGACATCAGAGAATTGCTAATCAGTCACGTTGAGAAAATAAGAAATCGCATGTTTATGAACTCTGTAATGTTGTATAAATCTAATACAAAAATGAATTTAAAACATTTAATTACAGGCCATCGGGTAATTCCGAGGTGTTAGATGTTTTACATCGGCGAACAATTTATTGTCTTCCTTCCTATTCTCTTGCATGTGTAATAAAATTATTGCTGTAATTTTAAACTTTGTTTTCCATAGAGTTATTGGCTTTTAACTTTAACGAATTGTTCAACAGTTTTTTTCTATTCACAGTGCACTGATAGCTTTCTTTATTTCAAGCAGAAATTCCATAAGATTCACAATAGCATTTTTCCCTTCGAAAGGAATAAAAATTGTTCCCTTCGCGAACAACAACAATTCCAATGGTTACTTGTGATACGAGTATATATACTTAAATCCTACTGGCTAAATCAAAAAAAAAAAAAAAAAAAAAAAAACAATCAGCGACAATACGATAGACGTGGTATTTAAAACAAGAACAGCGAATCCTCAGCAACATGAATCTTCAATCTTGAAACCAACTGAACAAAATTAAATACTTCCTCTGCTAGAAGGAATTGTTCAAAATTACCACGGAATGGTCAAGCAAAAGAGAAAAATCGAAGAGCTGAAAACAGCCACAACTAAATTGTTAAATCAGTCACAATGTGGCTGCTGTTGGCTGAAGTAGTAGAACACGAGACTATGAAGCGGAGGGTCGTGAGTTCGAGCCCGCGCTGAGTCATGTTGAATTCTTCTGAACAGCATTAGGGCATGGTTGTGTTAGTTGTTGCCAGCCTGTTTCAATGATGAAGGCATAGTCACTGGTCACTGAACATAATTGGCAGCGACTGACACTATCATGTACTAAAAAGCAGAGTAACAGCACCCACCTTCGTCAACCCTGTAGCAAAAATTAGCCGGCGAAGTAACAAGTTGAAATAGCTACAAAAAAAACTGTCTATCTTCTCATCTTTCCCAATCTGTCCCCTCAATACTATCCCCTCGTTTTCAGTTCCGGCGCAATGCATTGCATATATAGGGGTCATCCCATGAGTGCTGGTCCAAGATTAAAAAAAAAATAATAATAAATCTTAAATCTTGAAAACAATTGAATCAAATTAAATATTTCCCCTGGTGGAAGAAATTGTTTGTAATTACCACGAAAAGGTTAAGGAAGAGAGAAAAATCGAGAAGTTCAGAACTGAAAGCGGCCGTAAATAAACAGTTTAATCAGTCGCAATTCAGCTCTGAGTTAAGTCAACATCAAGTCTCTTTAGTAATTATTTTTTAAGAGCTGCCAGACCACCGATCGCTTACTCTCTTTCGAGAGTATTGCGTCTCACTCGCACTAGTTCATTTCAACACCTCAAATAACTATATATGTAGATTTAAAGTTGTTCTGAGCAATTTTCAGTGGCACGTTGCTACTTCCTATGTGAATGCATAGGTGGTGTACAGTCAGTCACAATAAAGGATAAAATACCGGTTAACAACATCCCTGACATATGGTGTCAGTCACCTGTCAGCATCTATGCACCGATACTTTGCAAAGTATTTTTTATACAAATACAAATAGTTTATCACATTTTCTTAAATGGCCGCTTGACGGTTCAAAGTTATATGAGGCTTGGCCGAGCTACTACTCGTGTTATCTATATTTACGAAAATATATATCGCTTGGCGTGATTTATGTGCCGCTTCAATAATTTGCCAATTGATTTTTAAAATTTGCTATGAACACAATATTAAAATCTCACTACAGAGACCTGATAACAGAATTTTACAATCTTGCTTTGCATCTCACACATATCGTGCACAACATTTGAATATCTTCATTTATACAAACATAAATCACTTTAAATTGCATATGTTGCAGTTGTTAATGTTGTTGAAATATTTAATAGCATTTATAGCCCACTTTTAAATCTGTTACTCCATAAGAGGGTTAAACGGCTTAACACCATTAAAATTTAATAATTTATTCAAAACAGACTCAGTTTATGTCATATTTTGCGAAACAAACAAATCAACAACGAAAAGAAATCATCATATAAAAAGAAACTTAAGTACAATTGCAACAAATTATGCATGTTTTAGTTTTAATGTGTCTCGCATCACCAGCAGCAACTGTGGGAAAAGCAGTCAGCAACAGATATGCCATTATTAACACCAACATCAGCAGCAGCAGCAGCAACAGCAGTTTCCTCGTGCATCTTTTGCTGGCATCTTTTCTTATTATTTTCATATAATTTTTTATTATTATTTGTTTTTGTTTATTTCTTTTTCCTTTTAAAGAGATGTGTTTTCTTTCAATTTATTTTATTTTCTCTAGCAACGCTGATACTTCACGTCCTCGTAAATGTATATTATTCATAGAAGTATATATTTTTTTTTTATTATTCATAACAGCATTTTAATGCTGCCACAGAAGCTGCAGTATATATTTACCATTTCAACTGCATACGGACTACGTACGGGTGTCTATCTACTCGTATAATGTTGTTCATATTCATGTATATTTATTGTACTCCCAGCTACTCATAGTTATCCATCTGCACTAACTAAGTTAGTAGTTGTTAGGAAAAAAAAAGATGCCAAGACAACAGAAAAATAAAACCCAGAAACCGCAGACTGGGTTTAAATATTACGTAATTTTATTTGTAGAAAAAAGGTGCTTTATTTGGGACTGTTTCATATGGTTTTGTTTATCTCTAAATAACACACAGTGGGACCCATTGGCACAAGAATGTGAATACATAAATTAATTAAAAGAAAATAGAAATCCTAGCAAAGGATCTAAGCGGTTATTTAGAGATTTCTATTAATACGCTATTACGAGTACAACAAGTTATCAGTCTAACACAGTGGACGTTCCTATGCGACAAGGTCTTCAAAAAAATAAAATAAAAAATAAAAATAAAACAATCAGCGACAATACAATGGATTCCAACGTATAATTGGTATTTGAAACGACAACAGGGAATCCTCAGCAAAATGAGTCTTAAATCTTGATAACAATTTAATAAAATTTAATACTTCCCCTGGTGGAAGGAAGTTTCCAGTTCCTGAAAACGGTTTGTATTTTGTGAGTGTTTTTTTGAGGCCGATAAAATTTAGGAAAATTTGAAAGACTGAAGACAACTTGGTGATATAGATGGCGCACATCCGGCATATCCACCGTACATGCTGTAAAACCAATTTACAAGTGCTTACTTGCACTTTTCATAACGACTTGCACTTTTTATGACGACTTCCACTTTCTTTAATGACTTGCACTTTTTATAATGACCTGCACTTTTTATAATGACTTGCACTTTTTATAATTACCTGCACTTTTTTTAATGACTTGGACTTTTTATGATGACTTGCACTTTTTATAATAACTTGCACTTTTTATAATGACTTGCACTTGTTATAATGACTTGCACTTTTTACGATGAGTTGCACTTTTTATAATGACTTGCACTTTTTATAATAACGTGCACTTTCTATGATGACTTGCACTTTTTATAATAACTTGCACTTGTTATAATGACTTGCACTTTTTATAATGACCTGCACTTTTTTTAATGACTTGCACATTTTATGATGACTTGAATTTTTTATAATAAGTGCACTTTTTATGATGACTTGCACTTTTTATAATAACTTGCACTTTTTATAATGACCTGCACTTTTTATGATGACCTGCACTTTTTATAATAACTTGCACTTTGTATGATGACTTCCACATTTTACAATGATTTGCACTTGTTATAATGACTTGCACTTTTTATAATGACCTGCACTTTTTTTAATGACTTGCACTTCTTATGATGACTTGCATTTTTTATAATAAGTGCACTTTTTATAATGACCTGCACTTTTTATGATGACCTGCACTTTTTATAATAACTTGCACTTTTTTTTGATGACCTGCACTTTTTATAATGACTTCCACTTTTTATGATGACTTGCATTTTTTATAATAAGTGCACTTTTTATAATGACCTGCACTTTTTATGATGACCTGCACTTTTTATAATAACTTGCACTTTTTTTGATGACCTGCACTTTTTATAATAACTTGCAATTTTTATAATGACTTGCACTTTTTGACTTATCGATATATTTGTTTTTGGCAATGACTTTATGAGGGGTCAGCGATGGTGTAAAGTTTCTAGTGATGTATGAAATTATGAAACTTATAACTAAAAACGTTTTAAACTTAAACACATATTTGACATAACATCCACATTAGCCGCATTTTCACGAATTCTTCGCAGAGAAAGTCGCGGGTAAAAGCTATTCTAAAATATTTTAATGTGCCTATATTTTTAGTCTTAGAACTGTGAAGGGTTTTGGCATTTCGTAAGTCGTCTTTTACTCCAGCGGAGTAATTAAGAATTTTATTTCCTATATAATTTGAAGTTTGAGTCTATCGCTATGATTTTAGTTTACTTCTGAAAACAGTCGGTATTTTTTATTAATCAACCCCACTATGCGGTGTTTTGAACTTGATGGTGCTGGTGATGATGATTGCAGATTCACTCTTTGCTGGTATTCGCTGAATAAATAAATACAAGAAATACTTTCAATTTCCTTAATATCTATTTGTTTATGTGTTAATTTTGTTAATAATCAAATGCTTAACAAAAGGCACTGAATCACATTAGCATAATTTAAAAATCAAATTCCGTACATTATGTACGAGTATGAAACGAGAGAGCTAAGACTAGATTTAATTATTGTATCGGCTGTTTCTTTTATTTTATTGAAATTTTATTCTTTTACGCAGGCGATTTAAAATTATTATCTGTGACAACTGGTTTGACAGCTCTCATTTGTTTGGGGTTTACTTTCGAATATAGATTCATGGGGAATACACAAACTCATATTCGAACAAGGTGTGCAAATTAATTATTTTTTTAAAGCACCGATTAAAACAAATAGATGCAAGAAAGCAGAAAAAAATTAAACTGTTTGTTAGTAAAAAAAATTTCCATGAATTATATTTTAGAATTGAATTTACAAATACGAGTTTGTTTGTGAATTAAAGCAAAACTGTCTCCCTAATTGAACAGAGGAAGAAACTGATTTATTTCATTATTCTTAAGTGAAAACTTAAAATGAAAACAAAACTATTAAAAACACATATAAGAATAACATTGTTTTTTTTTCAATTGAAGCAAACTTTCTGTTTTAAGCAGTAAAATGATTTCTTAAAAATATTTAAAAATTCACAAACAAAATTATTATTTGCAGGGGATAAAAAATGCTCTAATTTTCTACAAAAATATTTTTTTATCGGTATATTATGTGAATTATTTCCATTCATTAAATTGATTTTTTTTTTAGCTCGGACTAGCACTCAGGAGATGACTCCTACTTAAGCAGTACATTGTGCCGGAACTAGAAAGGAGGGGATGGTATTGAGATAACAAATGAAGAAAGATGAGAGCAGATGTCTTTTAATAAGCCAACTATTGACGCTTTGAAGGCCAATATTGTTCGTGCTATTGTTGGCATACAGCTAGAAATATTCGAAAAATTGGCTCCAAGTTACAGCACAGAAATGCTCTTTTTCATATGAACAAAAACATGTTTCGCATAAATAAAAATTAACAATAAATAAATATTAATATATAATTTTATGTGTAATTTCTTTAAATGTAAAATTCTATCAGGCATAAAAAAATTGCATCTAAGTGTATGAGCAAATAATTAAGGGTTTTCTTTAATATTATTTTTATTACCTCATTTCATATCATTTACACCTCAATACAAGAAGATGGAAAAGACTTACCTGAAATAAAAGAAGAAGAAAAAATTATTATATATTTTGTATGTACAAAAGAAACAAAAGAAAAGATTATAGAAAGATTAGAAAAACCTTTTTAACTAATTTCCATCACAATCAAGCCACTCAAAAAGCAATTTTCTTCAGCACAAAAGAGCACCTCAGAACTTGAAGACTTTGCTAAAGTATCTGGTTAATATTCACAGCAAGAACAAAAGCAAAAACAAAAAACAAAATAAACATGCTTAAGCAATTAATGGAGAATTTCCTCTTCAGTGGTTATCAATCCATTGAATCTTGTCTAAAACTAATGCAATTAAAGCAAAACATCAATTGTTGTATTTAACCTCAAACCAAAAGCACTGCCTTCCTGCCGGCTGTCCACATACCGGATTTTTGTTTTCCCAACTTCAAACATATTTTTGCGGAAAACAATCTCAACACTCTGACTTTTCAATGCAACTTGAAAAAGAAAATTGAAAAAACGTGATTAGGAAAAACAATTACAGAAGAAACATATTGAGTGAATCTTCAGTTTGGCTTTAAGCACCAACATCAACAGCAATGCAACAAATAATAATAGAAGCAGCAAAAATAAAACTTATAGAAAATCTTCAACTTGAACTTGAACATTAATGAAAACGATGTACAAGACCATGGCATACCAACGAGGCAACCAAGCAACCGAACAAACAAACCAAACCACTGAGAGCCAACACATTTTGGTGTATGATGTGATGCATCTTTAAAGCATTTTTTAAATACCCTTCCACATGAAACCTTTAACTGGTGGCAAGAAGGAGTGGAGACATGTTTTCAGTCGGTCTGTGGCATGTCTACCGGATTGTTTTGTAATTGCGTTGTAGAAATGTACATGTTGCCACAGCGCCATTTAGTTGGGTGGCAACGAACATTTGATACCTTTTTTCTCAGGCAATTGTCTTTGAAAAATAAAACTAATACAGATTTATTAAAATATGGATTAATTTATTGCTGCTACAATATAACACGAACTGTAGCAAAAAACTTTTTAACAAGACAACCGTTCCCGGTAAAATTATGGAACAGAGGAACGCTACTGTGAATGGCGAGCGATGACGTGTGGTGATTACAATTTTTTTTGTTTACAAAATGGAAAAGCTGGACTTAGCTGACATGTGTATTCAACAATACGGTGCCACATAGTAAATAAAATTTATACTACAACACAGTCAGAAGCTCGAAAGCACAAATTGCAAAAAAAAATTTATACAAATGTTTAAAGTAAAAATTGGAATTTATATTATACTAGCTTTTGCCCGCGATGTTGTCACCGAAGATTATGTGAAACTGCAGCTAATGTGTATGTTATATCAATACAACAGGTATTTCTACTGCATCAAAGTTTAAAACGTTCTTAGTTATCAGTTAAATAATATGTTTATAAAAATTTTCGACCACCCTTGACCACTCCAAAAACAGAAAACACTCTATGTTATTACTCTTCAAATATCTTTAAATATTTCAATGCCAAATTTAGTGTAAATCGGTTCAGCGGTTTGAGCGTGAAATGGTAACTGACAGACAGAGTTTCTTTCATATTTATTATATTAATAAGGAAAACACTCTGTCAGTATAAAAAGTGCAAGTCATCATAAGAAGTTCAAGTCATTATAAAAAGTGCAAGTCGACATAAAAAGTGCAAGTCATTATAAAAAGTGCAAGTCGACATAAAAAGTGCAAGTCATTATAAAAAGTGCAAGTAATCATAAAAATTGCAAGTCATCATAAAAAGTGCAAGTCATCATAAAAAGTGAAAGCCACTATAAAAAGTGCAAGTCATCATAAAAAGTGCAAGTCATTATAAAAAGTGCAAGTCATCATAAAAAGTGCAAGTCATTATAAAAAGTGAAAGTTATCATTAAGAGCAAGTTATCATAAAAAGTGCAAGTCATTATAAAAGTGCAAGCCATCATAAAAAGTGCAAGTCATTATAAATAGTGTAAGTCATTACAAAAAGTGCAAGTCATCATAAAAAGTACAAGTCATCATAAATAGCGCAAGTCATCATAAAAAGTGCCAGTCACTATAAAAAGTCCAAGTCATTACAAAAAGTGCAGGTCATTATAAAAAGTGCAAGTCATCATGAAAAGTGCAAGTCATTATAAAAAGTGCAAGTCATCATAAAATGCGCAAGTCACCATAAAAAGAGCAAGTCATCATAAAAAGTGCAAGTCATTATAAAAAGTGCAAGTTATTATAAAAAGTGCAAGTCATTATAAAAAGTCCAAGTCATTATAAAAAGTGCAGGTCATTATAAAAAGTGCACGTCATTATAAAAAGTGCAAGTCATTGTAGAAAGTGCAAGTCATTATAAAAAATGCAAGTCATCATAAAAAGTGCAAGTCATCATAAAAAGTGCAAGTTATTATAAAAAGTGCGAGTCGTTACAGAAAATAGAAGTCGTCATAAGAAGTGCAAGTCTTTATGAAAAGTGCAAGTCATTATAAAAAGTGCAAGTCATTCTAAAAAGTGCAAGTCATCATAAAAAGTGCAAGTCATTATAAAAAGTGCAAGCCATCACAAAAAGTTTTATAAAAAACGGAAGCTTATGCGCTCATACGCGTGTATGAAGTATTAAAATTGTGTTTTTCTTATTTTATTACACTTTTCACCCGCGACTTTGTCCACGAAGGATATGTGAAACTTCAGCTAATGCGTATATTATGTCAACTATGTGTTGTATTTTTACTGTATCACATTTTAAAACATTTTAAGTTATCAGTTTCATAATTGCATATATCCCTAGAAACTTTAGACCACCCTTGACTCCTCATGAAGTCATTGCCAAAATCAAATACATCATTAAGTCAACTGTATGGAAGTTTAAAATGTTCTTAGTTATCGGGGTTTAATAATTTTATATGTCCATACAAATTTTCGAGCACCCTTGACCACTTAATAGGATAATTTGCAAAACAATATCTCTATGCCAAATTTAATCTAAATTGATTCAGCGGTTGAAGCGTGAAAAAGTAACAGGCAGACAGAGTTACTTTCATATTTATTATATTAGCAAAGAAGTAACGATTATAAACATTTGCACTTCTGATTGCAGAGACCAGCAAATACAGGCTGCTGTTAAACTTCTTAAAAGTATTCTCAGTCTTTTTATATTTAAAGCAGACCCTTTCATTTAGACTATAATATTAATTGTCTATAGTGACCGTATTATGAAACTCTTAAAGCATACTTTTTTATACCGGCCACTGCTAAAAGAGTAGCAAATTATTCTGAATTACGGTGGCTAGTTACAGTTTTGAAACCTGCCTGCCCTCATGTCGCAAAAGCCCTAAACAACTAAATTTGTGTCTTCTACTTTGCTTGAAACGCTAAAAACACTTAACCCATCATCAAGTATCCAACAACAATAGGGGAATTGTAATACTAAACGAAAAAACTTTATAATAACAACGACGCTATTATATTAAACATTATGAAACAATAGTCTAACAAAAGTTAATTTTTATTTTTTCCAGTTATAAAACCACAAACAATGTGATTTCGAGTACAAGTTTTCATCTTCAAATTAAAGATGAGTTTCTTTTTTTTCTCCTCTTCCTAAAGGCCAACAATAATGGAGAAATCGTGAATTGGGCGACTGCATAAACATACACATCTGTGTATCTATGTATGTATGTATGTGAGTACACACAAACAAAAAAAACTTGGCAATAGACATTGAAACAAAAAGTCAAAAGCCATTTGTATTATCGAACAAATAGCAAAGAAACAATTGCGAATGCAGCAGCCACAGCAGAAATTAATAATCGAGGAATTTTTATTACATTTTATTGTGATCACAAATTGATTTCTTAGTTATTATCGTTTATTGCATGGCATGTTGCAACATCATAAAAAAAACTTCCGTTAATTTAAAAAAAAAAAAGGAGAAACGGTATTAAAATTTTCATATATTTTCGTTCGAATGGAATTTGCGAAAAACAACAAAGAGAATAGTTTTGTTGTAATAAAGTTATTAAAATTCGCTTAAGGGAAATATAGTAATTTTCATTAAAACTAAAAAACTTGATTATTATATTTAGGAAACTATTAAGACTTTTTTGTGTACTTTATCAAAGTTCATTTCCGAAATGTATTATTTACATTAAATGTGTTGATTGTCTTAATGCAATATAACAAAACAGTGATATAATTTTACATACAGGGTGAGCCAAAAGTGATTTACACATTGTAAAATTATATATATATATATATATATATATATATATATATATACGAATACATTTGTTTTTTACTTTTGTTTAGAATAAATAATTAGTTATTTTATTTTAGTTACTTTATTTTTTTAATTTTTTTTCTTCTTATTTGTATTTTTAGCTTTTCTATTACATTTTTTTTTTTTAATTTTATTTTTATATTGTTATACCCTTCAAAAAAGAATTGGAATTGTCATTCCGTGTGTAAAGCAGCGAAATATCCCCCTAAGACCCCATAAAGTATATATATTCTTGATCAGTGATGAAATCTAAGACGAACTGAGCATGTCCGTCCGTCCGTCCGTCCGCCCGTCTGTGGAAATCACGATTCAGTCCAAACGAAATGAGCCAGACTCTTGAAATTTGGTACAAACATATATTGAAGGCTAGCAAAGGTTGAGTTCGGAGATGGGCTAAATCGGGCAAAAGCGAAAAAAGTTCCCCTAAGAAGAACTAAGCCAACCTATAAAAAAAAACTTAATTTTTAAAGTTTTTTTTTTGTAAATTTGTTAAGCAACTGATATATTTTCATATTAAAGAAGGTCCAACGCGTTAAACTTGGAGACATAAAATAAAATAGAATAATTTTTGGACCCCGCCCCTTTTAGTGGGCGTTATTATATGCAAAAGTAGTGTCAAAATTTAACAAACTGTTTTACTTAGGCCTACATTCCTTGAAATTAATATTTTTAAGCTTTAATGACGAAGCTAAGACGTAACCTGGTAATACTCTGCCCTATCCCCTCCTCCCCCTTTGCCCCCTAAATGACCCTATCAAAAAAAAATTTTTTTTTAATTTTGTATTTAATTATCCTACACATTTATTTTTAGATTTTTATGACAAAGGTGAAATATCCCCCCCACAGCCCTTGGCAGAGCGACCCCGCCAAAATACAGTTTTAATACCCTCCAAAGAGAATTGAATATATTCTTGATCTGTGATGAAGTCTAAGACGAGCAATGCCCATACGTTCGTCTGTGGAAAACATGATATTGTCTATTTTTGAACCCCGCCCTTTTTAGTGGGCGTTGACGTACGATATTATATAAGGGAACTCTGTCCCACCAAGTTAAACATTTTAAATTTACTCACTAAATATTTGGAGGGTATTTAAGATTCGACCCGGTCGAATATAACGTTTTTACTTGTTTTCATATATGTATATTTATTTTTATTATTATTATTATTATTATTATTATTATTATTTTATTACTTTTTTATTATTATTTCTTTTTTTTAATTTTCTTATATTTTTTTATTTATTTTATATTTTTTTATTTTTTTATATTTTTTTATATTTTTTGGATATTTTTAATATTTTTTTATATTTTTTTATATTTTTTTATTTTTTTGTATTTTTTTATATTTTTTTAAATTTTTTGTATATCTTTTATACTTTTTTATTTTTTTATATTTTTTTATTGTATATTTTTTTATATATTTTTTATATTTTTTTATATTTTTTTTATATTTTTTTTATATTTTTTATTATATTTTTTTAAATTTTTTGTATATCTTTTATACTTTTTTATTTTTTTATATTTTTTTATATTTTTTTATATTTTTATATATTTTTTATATTTTTTTATATTTTTTTATATTTTTTTTATATTTTTTTATATTTTTTTTAATTTTTTATATATCTTTTATACTTTTTTATTTTTTTTTTTATATTTCTTTGTTTTTATATTTTTTTATTTTTACTTCTTTTCTTTGTGTGTACTTTTTTTTATTTTATTATTTTATTTAATTTTCATTTTCAAATTGAATTAAGGTTTATAGGCTAATTGTTCGAAATTTTAATTTAAATCTCAGAAAGACATAATAAATATTCCAAGGCACATAGGAAAGTCAACATCAGATTTTAGTTATTCAACTTACACAGCAGAGCAGAACAGCTGTTTTCGAAAGCCGCAACACTTTCATCATCAGTGCTCATGTGTATTGTGTTTGTCACCACTTAGTAGGTGGCTTAGTTGAATGTGATAACAGTTCCTATTTACACAAATTTTATTATGAAAAAAGATCCGAGAACTGTATGATGTTAATATTTTGATTTTATTTATTTATTTTTTTTTTAATTGTCATTATATTAACATAACAAAATTCGAATATATATAAAAAGTTGACACGCATAAAAAAAGATGAACAAAAATGTTTTAAAACTTCTACCACTAGAATTGTCTTCAATGGAATACCATCATATTTTGTGGTACACTTTTAAGTATATTGTCGCCCACTAATATCCATGAAACATACGCAGTTTAAAAGGTATTTTTGTGTAGATATGCACAATATAAATAATTTTTTTGAATTCTTCACATTGAAATTGTCAAAAAGTTGTTTAAATTTATGAATTCGCTTTTGCTTTGTATTGGAAAAAACACACTTACAAACACGCACTAAATAAACGTTTAAATGTTTCTGTATATGTCTTTTTTATGTGTGGTAGAAAGAGCACAAGTGCTTTTTGTGTTTTATTTCAAAATGAAAAAGCGCATTCTTCCTGACACACCCTTTATAAACTTTACTAACAAAAGAGTTAATGTAATCATTCCATGTAAAGTTGCTATTAAAAATTATAGGAAGATTTTTAGCTATTCCAGCAACTTGAATTTTCTCTCAATTTAGGAAAATATTTGTGGGTTTTAAATTTCTTTGGCATTATTACTTACACTTACGAGGATTTGAATTATTATAAAAGATCGTTGTGGAAAATAAGTAAATCTTGATTGTTTAGAAAATTTAGTACATTTCTTTGTTATTCACTGATTTAATTTACAGTCTTTATGTATAAAAATAGAAAACCTTAATAGTCTTGTTTTGAAAAAAAAAAATATATATATTTCCAGTTTTAATTATAATATGAAGGCCAAGCGACGCAAATGACATCCTGTCTGGATGCTGGTATGCAGAGAATGGAGTTACACTTGAAAACTTGTATTGTTCAGCAGTGAAAAACAAGATTAGTTATGTAAGTAATTTGCTTGTCCTTCGGAATTGTTTTTGTGCTATTATTTTCTTTTTATTTTTAAGTTTTTTATTTTTTAGTATATTTTTTTTTAATACGACAGCAGAAACCTGCATCCTTTTAGTTCTTATGGAAATTATTAAACATTTGCTTGCTTTATGTTTTAAAATTTCGTACCCAGCAGTTCGTACCTGAAAAGTTAAACTTGATTTGACTTGTTATCAAAACATTAATTAATCATGACACATGAGACAGATATGACTTGAAGCTGAAATTTATAAAGTGGCTTCAAAAGAAACCAATTTAATCATGTTATCTGAATATGTCATCAATTAAGCATTTTTAATTTGTATTTTTCCAGCCTGCAGTTTTATGAATTTTTAATTTTATTTAAGAGAATCAAATAAATGCATATTTTAAGTGTCTTGTACTTACAAGAGGAAACTGAATTGATTTTTTCTTTAAACCCGATAGGAAAAGCAGAAGAAAATGAAAATTACAATTCGCATAGTATTGAATTCACAGCAGATTCAGTTCAACTTAAGATATTGGAGATATTCCGTATTCACAAATAAGTGAATATTTTTTTTAAAATCGCTATAATTGTGTATCATCTATAATCCCAACTAACACAATTAAAAATTTTTATTAATTAATAATTTTTTGGTGCACTATTTTATAATTAATTTTTAAACACATACACACTCAGTTTTATCAATTAAAACTTTTCAATTGGGTATTTATGTTTTACACACAACTTAAATTAAAAATCATTCAATTTGTATATCTTCAGATCTTTTGACAGCAAAGGAGTTTTCCTCATTCATGCCATCGCCAACATACTCGAACTCGTTAAGAGTTGGATTTTACGATAATTATTCTTTTTCAAAAATTGTTAAATACATATTAAAAGCTGAGTTCATTGTCACTTTGTCAAAAGAAAACTCAATGGAAAAGTATAGATACACACATACATACATTCACGTTTAACGCATAAATTTCTTTTGTAGTGGGTGTGTTTATTTCATTTTTAAATGCAATTTAAAATTTATTGAAATTAATCCTTTTGTCTTTAGGCGATTAATAATGAATATAAAATCCTAAAGGCCTGATTGTATGGCAACGAATGCTGAAAACATGCAGTAAAGAAAGACGCCTCTTGCCGTATTTTATGAATACAATTTCAGTTGTGTGTGTGTGTGTACTTTCAGTGTTTAGACATGCAGATTTTTATACAACATGTTTTATGATCGTTTTTGTAATTTTGTTGCATTAACAAGATATTGTATAGCAGCACAGTGGGGGATTTTCGAGAAAAAAAATATATATAAAATAATTATTATTATATTATTATATATTTGAAGAGGTGAGTTTAAGATTAGTGATCACTACGGAGATGCATAGGGGCTTTAATTAAGCGCTTCTTATCTTTAAAATTGAATAAAAAGTATGTGTGAGACATCATCGAAATGTTTTATTGGTTTGAAAGATCTATTACATGCAGCGTTACCATATTTTTTTTTAAAAAACTTGCCATTCCAGAAAAAAACTTTTTTTTTTTAATAAAAAAACTTTTTCTTTAAATATGCCAAAAAAATAATCGAAAATACAAAATTAGATTTCATTTTTATTAAAAATATATTATTAAAAAAATAACGTATTTTTCTAGCGAATACAAAACATAAAAAACATTGCATACATAATATGTACCTATACATGCATAATAAAAAATAAAATTATATTCACTGATGAAGGCATTTCGGCTTTCGAAAACAGTTGTTCTGCTCTGCTGTGTAAGTTGAATAACTAAAAACTGATGTTGACTTTGCTTTGTGCCTTGGAATATTTATCATGTCTTTCTGGATTTAAAACAAAATTCACAACGAAGCAAGTTGCAAACTTTCAATTTAAAATAATTACAGCGTCATTGTTTTTGATGGGAGTAAAAACAAATCAACATTGTTGTATAAAAAGGGAGTGAAAAATATAAGGTCGTTTCATTGTATAATGTGCATTATATCGTCAATCCATATATTCATAAAATTAATTCCAAACTTTAAGTTATTAAAAAAAACTTGAAAAAACTGCATATAATTTCAAAACTTTTTTGCATCTCAAAAAACTTGCAAAAAAGGAAAAACTTGGCAAATGGCAACGCTGATTAGATGTGAAATATAACATTTTGCTCAAATTTCCACCACGGAATGTAGTGAAATTTAAAAATTCACCTTTTTTTCAACAGACCTCTTATATATTTATATCTTTGTTATTAACTTCTTGACCTTTATTTTGGCAATTTATTTTATTATTAATAAACTCGAGGTCGTTTTTTATATAAAATTATTTCAATTTTATTTTATTTTATTACTCAAGGACTTTAAAGGCTTCGTTGCTCCGCACGCTTTAAGGATATAAAATCAAAACTCTAAGCTAAAACTCAACTCTTTTAATACAGTATGAAATTTTGTTATAATCAGACTACCGATTCCGTTTTTATTTTCAAAACCCTCCCACTGTGCAGTGTATGCTTGTTGCAATCTGTGCTGCAAATGATGCCTAGAGTTTCCGTTTTGTATCTAAATTGTTGCTGTCTTTTAGTTTTGTTTTCATTTTTCTTTTTGTAATTTCTCTGTATAAAAATGAGTTGCAGTTTATGTTGATTTTGTCGGTCTTTAAGTTAGAAATGTGTAATTATGTCTGCCTGTTAAATAATTTGAGCATAACTGAGCACAGTGACTGCCGAAGAAATACGTGTGGCACACAAGCCGCAGCTAAATCCCTATACAGTCGCACACCAAACTGAAAAAAATTATATTCTAAAATTTATGGGTGATGTTGGCTGAAGTAGTAGAACATGAGACTATGAAGCGGAGGGTCCTAAATTCCAGCCAGCGCTGAGTCATGAAATATTTGCCCCTATTATGAATGACGACATCGTCGCCGAGTTAAGACGACAACAAAAAATTATCTCTTGTCCACTCTTTATCGACAGCAACTGACTACTATTGACATGTTCTATCGCTATTATATGCCCTAGAGAATGCTAAGAAATTGTCAAGAGTAATTAATTGTTATCGACAACTTGCAGACAAGTGATAAATTTTTAATGTCGAGTTGATGTGACGTCGACGTCGCCATTCATAATAAGGGCGATTGTGTTGAATTCTTCTGATCAGCACTAGTGAATGGTTGTGTTAGTTGTCGCCAGCCTGTTTTGAATGATGAAGGCATAGTCACTGGTCACTGGACATAATTGGCAACGACTGACACTATCATGTACTAAAAGCAGAGTAACTGCATCCACCTTCGTCGGCCCTGTAGCAAAAATTAGCCTGCGAAATAAAAGGTTGAAATAGCTACAAAAAAACTGTCTATCTTCTCATCTTTCCCAATCTGTCTCCTCAATACTATCCCCTCGTTTTCAGTTCCGGCGCAACGCATTGCATATAAAGGGGTCATCCCCTGAGTACTGGTCCAAGATGAAAAAAAAAATTGTATTCTAATATAAGTATTTTAAAAATATCACACAATTTCAAAATGATTACATAGTTTAGAAAACAAACTATTTTAGAAGATTATTTTGCCCTTCCGTATTTTAAAAAATTAAGTTTTACATATTTGAAAGATACTTTTTAAAAATATATAATTTTCAACATAGTGCTTTTTTAAATAAAATTTTCGAATTTAAAAAGGCACGTTTTACAAAAGAGTTATGTCTGTGAAGATGCCGAGCTATGTATGTTTTGACGTAAGCAGTTACGAAACAACGTATTAAGCTATGAATTTAAATACGTTATGACGTAACGAAATGGCAATCAGTGAAGTTTTTTTTTTTTTGTATGAAAATCCATATTTATATACAAAATGATTATGGGAGTGTCTTCTATCCCATACATCATTTTATATATACTGGCAATTCATGCCTTATTTGGCCACTTGGACCAAAATCCCTCCAAGATTACACACACTCTCATGACCTGTAAATATTTATACAAACTCAATTCAGCTATCTGATGGCCTGTGAATTGACCTTTACTGGGCTGTAAATATTTTCACAAACTCAATTCAGCTTTTCCAATTCTTGTGTGCGATAGACATCCATAATAATTTTTTATTTACAAAACATGCCAACTCCTTATTTGGCCAATTGGGTTAAAATGCCTCCACACACTCTCATGACGTGTAAATTGATCTTTCATGGCCTGTAAATATTTTCACAAAATGCTCAAAAAAGTTATTAAATATGGATTTTCTTAAAAAAAAAACTTCACTGTTTGCCATTTCGTTACGTCATAACATATTTAACTTCACAGCTAAATATGTTGTTTCGTAACTGCTTACGTCAAAACATGTTTAACTCGGCATATTTATCTTCACTCACATAAAAAATATATTAAAATATTTTTTAATAATAGTCAGTACTGATCCGTTCTGCTAGTTTGATGTTTATAAAAAATATCCTAAATATTCCACTCTTAATAAATGACTTGAATTTAATAAAAAAATATTAAGAAAATGAATAGAATTCGACCGTGTCAAATCTTAAATACCCTCCAAATATTTAGTAAATAAAAACACTATTTTGTAGGGAAGGGACGTGGGGAAGACATCTTACCTTTGCCATAAAACACTAAAAAGTAAATTTGTAGGGTTATTAAGTGTAAAAAAAAATATATTTTTTTTTTGAAAGGGTCATTTAGGCGGTTAACGGGGGGAGGGTAGCACAGAGAACATCTCAGCTTCGTCATAAGAGCTTTAATATTAAATTTTTTAAAAAATGTAGGCTTAAATTATACAATTTATTAAACATTTGCACTATTTTTTCATTTCAACGCCCACTAAAAGGGGCGGGGTCCAAAAATGAATTTTTCCGATTTTCTGGCTTTGGACCTTCTTTGATACAAAAATATATCATTTCCTTAACAAAATTAAAAAAAACTTCAAATTATGTTGTTATTTAGGGGTTCGTTTAGTTTTTCCTAGAGGGGTTTTTTCCCTCTGGCCGGATTCAGCCCATTTACGAACTGTGCTATCTTGCAAGATGTATTTATACCAAATTTCAAAGGTTTCGCCCTTTTCGTTTGGAGTGAATCGTGATTTCCGCTGACGGACGGACGGACATGGCGAGATCGTCTTAGATTTCATAACTGATCAAGAATATATATACTTTATGGGGTCTTACGCGGATATTTCGCTGCTTTACACATGGAATGACAAATTGAATGTCCCTCCAATTCTTTTTTGGAGTGTATAAAAAAATTATGTAACTTTTTTCATTATTTTTTACAATTTAAATTTTCATCGCGTTAAAAAAACATCGCGTATACAGAGCAGAAAGTGCAACACCTGCGTCATCAAAAAAGGTGAATATTTTAGAAAAGAACAACAAACTTCATCAAATTTTTTTGCACTTTTTGTGCGGAAAATATTTCGCTGCGTTACACACGGCATGACAAAATGAATATACCCTAAAGTTCTTTTTTGGAGGGTATAATTATTTTAAAAAAATAATTTTCAAATTTAAACTTGAGTCTGAATTAAAAATTCTTATCCTAATAATAAAATTAATAAGTTCGAACAACAAAAATTTACATTCATGTTTAATAATCGTAATCATTATTATTTTTTAATTCTCGCTTTAAGGACGATTCCAGCACAACTTGCTTTTTCAGAATAATACCTTTTCAAAAACGCACTTCAAGGAAAAGATAATTTCTAAAAATCTTATTTTCTTGTATAAGAAATTGTTGATACGTAGGATGTTTATTTGATAAGCGCTTTTTGAAGAAAAAATAATACTCGTATACGTGAGTGCAAATTGCATCTGAAATTAAAATTGCCTTAATGTTTTTAAGCATTTTATATAATTAACGAGAAAAGTCATTAACAATCATGTGCATGCGTGTAACAGTTATTTTTAATTTTTAGCACTTTGTTTTCAGTTTCGTACGATTTTGGTTTTAGTGTTTAAAATTTAAATTAATTATTTCTGTTATTTAATTTTTACATATGCACATACCAACGTTTTTTTTATTTTCATTTTTTGCTAGACATGCTCAAGCATGTACAATAAAGTTTAAATTAAATTTGCATACAAAAGATTTTTTTTTTACATATTAATTGTATTCAATCTGGTGGTAGTGGTTGTTTGCTGGTTACAAAAAGTCATATTAACAAAAAATATATTTCGAACTTCCGTTAATTTGAAATGCAACGTTTGGAATATTAAAAAATTTCAAATTGCATAACGGTGTTGAATTGGCGGTAATTTGTGGTCACACGCACAACCACACGATGTGTTATTTTATTATAATTTATCAATAATTCGGCTTAATTCAGATGATTTTGTAAATTTGCGTTAATGCGTGAGAGTTTCATTTAAAGTCATGTTGATGATATCACATTTTCCAAAAAGGTTTTTTCAGTTGTTTTTTTTTTTTTGTAGCTAGTGTTTTATTCAATAATCTTTGGTGACAAGTTATAAATGGAGAATTGCACCAAATGAAATAAAAAGTTATAATATTAAAAACATCTTTTCATCAAAAGAAAATATTGAAATCTTTTAAAATAAAACGTGAGAAATTGTATATAGAAGTTGTAAAATTATTCAATATTTTTTTTAAATCCCCACTATGAAACATTTTCAATAAAAACTATCTGCCTGGCTCACGATGTCACTCGATATGGTTTTCTCATATAAATATATTTAAAACAAAAACAAAATTTTAAAATTAAACGTGGGACAGGCAGTATATAAAATTTAGTTACAGTATAAAACAATATAAAATACAAATTTCCATTACATTCAAATCGATTTTAAAATACAACCCAAAACAATTTTACATGGTACTCGTACCAAATGATCTAGAGACAAACTGTAGTCAAACTGTTTACATGATTTTCGTTTCCAATTCTCTTTGCCTTTTACATTTTTAGATATTCTCAATACACATTCTAAACTTATTTGCATATTAAACTGCAATTAAGTAATTGAACAATTAAAGTGAATAACAGGAAATGAATTTTATAAAACTATTTCTTGCACTAGATGTGGTTGGGACACAATGCATGTTATGGGAGTAGGCTTGTGTCCAACTCGTTCATTCACTTGTTTTACACAGCATGCGAAGATCAAACCAAAATGCATTGAGTTTGATCGTAGATTTTTTTTAGCACAAACAAATGAAGAAGTCCGCCCCGTTTGTAGTCCTGGCTGCCATGGTTACACAGTATTTATGGCTTGAAATTTTTAAGAATCTTGGCCTATAGTAACAGAAGTCTATTCGATATTCCCCGTTATTCTGTAACTATTTGTTAACGTAACGTCTCAAGAATATTGTTGTTCTTGTGGACAACAATTACTACTGAGTGCTTTTCAAGGCCTTCAATATAGCAAGAGATTGTTAGAAATTGTCAATTTCTGAAGAAATATCATTCCCTTTGTCATGCCGTGTGTAACGCAGCGAAATATCCCTCTAACACCCCATAAAGTATATATATATTCTTGATCAGTGATGAAATCTAAGACGATTCAGCCATAACCATCTGTCCATCTGTGGAAATCACGATTCAGTCCAAACGTAAAGAGCCAGACTCTTGGAACTGGGTATGAATACATTTTGAAGGATAGCACAGGCCCATATGCACAAATGGGCTGAAGCGGGCCAGAGGGAAAAAAGTTTTCCTAAGAAGTACTAAACCAACCTCTAAAGACCAGATAATTTTTTAAGTTTTTTTTCTTTGATATTTTTGTTAAGCAAATGACATACTTTTGGACCCCGCCTCCGTTAGTGGGCGCTGAGGAAACATATTACATGGAAAAAAATAGTGTAAATATTTAACAAAGTCTATTCTGATTGTTCTCTGCTCTACCAATCTTTGGCCCCTAAATGGCCCTATCAAAAAAAAATATTTCTTTACACTTAAGAACTCTAAAAATTTACTTTTTGGTGTTTTATGTCAAAGGTGAGATGTTTTTTTTTATCGAACATTCAAATTGCTACATTAAATTCAATTAAGATTTATAGACTAAAGGCCGAGGCAAATAGAATTAGTCATACGTTATGCATCGCCTTTTTTAACTGACATGAAGGTACTGACGGAAAAGGCTGGCACAATGAGTATTTTGTTGAGGGATATTAAATCAATTGTATGTTCCCCATTTTATTTATTTATATTGAATTTATGTATTTTATAAAATGTACAAAAAATGTATTAAAACTATTTGAAAAACTCATCGATTTCTGTCAAAGTATTCAACGTACGTCGAAAGTTAAAAGTTGCCCAACTTTCGTAGTTTGCTTTGACGCAGAAGTACTGGATGTGACAACTCACATAAGAAAGCATGTATTTCAACTCTGTCAGCTGTCAGTTGAAAAAGACGACGTATAACGTATGACGGATTCTATGTGTCTCGGCCTTATGTGTTCAAAAAAAATTTTTTTTAATCAGAAAGACATGAGAAATAAATATTTTAAGGCGCAAATGAAAGTCAACATCAGTTTTTTTCACAAAATTTTTTAATATTATTCGTGCTGATTCTTTTCCCAGATTTACAAAAAAAAAAAGTTCAAAATTTATTATTGAGGGGGTTTTAGCTAGTTCCTATGCGCATTTCACTGGGGCTAATGCAGATCATCAGGGAACCTTTACCCAACATTTCTTAGAATAACTAAAGATATTATTTCAAACTTCGACTCAATTGAATCAGAAGTTTAAGTAAATATCAAATCTATAACAAGAACTCAATAATCACTTTTCCCTTTTTGTTTTCTTACTATGTCATACTACAACTGGCTGTTTTTTATTATTAAACTTACACCGCAGAGCAAAACAGCTATTTTCGAAAGCCGCTACACTTTCCCCAGCCGTGCTCGTTGTGCATTTTGCATGTCACTACTTATTACTCGGCTTAGTTGAATATGATAACAATTCTTATTTATAAAAACTTTATTAGGAACTTACTCTCGTACTCGTTTACTAAACCGACCACAATATGATCATAACTATGATGTGATCGTATGTCTATTTATAGTCCTATCTTTAGTGTATATTTATATGTACCATAAAAACAACTCGCTCATTGCAAAATATTTCATAAACAAACTTCGACCTTTTTCCATTTCATGTAAACAATTTCAACTATTTTTCACTGGCCAATAATTAACAATTGCAAAACGATAAACATGAAATGAAAGAAAAACTAAACAAACGCATACAGAGTAAGACAGAGTAAGAAAAAGAACTTGTTTGAATTAATATATTCACTTGCAAAGTAAGCGATCGTTCGAAGAATTTATTTTACACAGAGTGCAAAAACTCATATTTTTAATAAAAACTAGTTGACCTTACTTTTAAAAAAAAGAAAAAAAATTATTGAAGAACATGTATACAGACAGATAAACGTATAAAATTAATCAAATGGAAACATTAACACCAATAAACATAAAATATCAATATGAATATTTATAACAGTTTAAACGAGTTTTAAAAGTATTTACATACATGCGAATATTTAAGTGTAATAAAATGCATTAGACACAAAAACTGCTAAAGTATATTTATTTAGAGCACATTAACGCAATAACAAAAAATCAGAAACATTTGGAAAGCACTGAATGGATTGGCCAATCGTTTTATATGGTCATGCCCTGCCATTGAAGAGCAGTTTTAAAATTATTTACTTGGTTCACTATTGAAAAAGGTATACAGGCCTGTTCTGTAAATCACGTCGGTTTGAAATCGCTTCATTTTAGAAAATTCAGGCATGTTCCAGAAAAGTAAAAGTAAATGAAGTTAAATTTTTTAAATTTTTATTTTTGATTTTCTGCAAAACTAGTAGTTTGCTGTTACATTTTTCAGTTAGAAATGAAAAATTATTTAAAAAGCATACGGAAATTATAGCAAAAAAAACTAACAATTTTGGATAAAATCAAAAATAAAAACTTAAAAAATTAACTTCATTTACTTTTACTTTTCTGGAACATGCCTGATTATCTCCACTAATAGAAATATTTTTCCAGACATTTTTCAATATTGCTGTTATAGCATATATATAGCTTCAAATATCATATCCAGTAGAAAACTGCCGTATCCAATTTTAAGAACATTTTCAGGACCATGATTTATTTTTGAATTCACGCGATTTCAACCCGACGTGATTTACAGAACAGGCCCGATAGTTACTAAAAAATTATTATCGATAACACATTTCTAAGGGACTGATTTAGCGGACACAATTTACAATTGGGATATTCACACTGTGTGCTATTTGGTCGTATTGTTATAAAGTCATAATATTTTAGAGCAGTTTAAAAAAGTTTTTGTTGTGCTGCATAAAAAAAAAGTCATAAAATAATAGCACTCTTTAACTCTTTGTTTTTATTTTGTCATAAAATAGCTCTAGAGATCTGAGTCGAACGGTTGAAAATCTTTAGGTGAGACGGCGATAGAATATGTTTGCCGCCGTTAGTTATATATGATTCACGACTAAAAAACGGCAAAAAGATTATTCATACTTTTTCCGTAACCCGCCGCAAAAAAAAATGTATTCAGCTCATATCAAGGCAGCAGCTGATCGATGTTTGAAACAGCATACTAAGTTAAGACGGGTTGTTCACACTAGTCATATATTTTGTGATATTATATTACAACTTATGACTTTATGACTACAGTGTGAATCCCCCAAATAATTACATATTTGAAGTGTATACTTTTGAAATTAGTGATTTGTATTTCCTTCATCAAAAATTGTGAAAGTTTACGTTTATCATTGTGTGTGTAATTTCCACAAACTTAATATGTCTGTGTTTAAAATCAACTTTTCCGAAGGCCCCACAAAAGCTACAGACTTTGATTTTGGATTAATGTCTATCGAATATCAGCAAAATCTAAAATGTGTTTACAGAGCTGGAAAATTTATAGTTGTTTTTGCAATATAAAAGTAACTAGCAAAATTTAGTTATTTATTTTATACTTTAGGAAGAATTAAATTGGAATTAAAAACCAAATAATATTAAAAAGTCGCTTTCAAGGTTGGGCAATTGATTTTATCTTTTGTATGTAAAACTAACCATATAAAAATTGTTTTCTTTTTCCTTGTAAATTAAGCACATTTGATGTTTTTGAGAGAAATTCATTGATATAAGACATTAACTACAGGGCTGGACAATTGAATTTTTTTTTGGTAGAATCTTTTTTCTTTGTTGTCTTTGATATTCTTGAAAGAAATTCATTACTATTAGACATTAAAGAGACAGATCCAGAGCCGGAAAATTTAAAACTTTTTGGATTAACTTAATAAAACTTATTTTGCTTCTTTGGAAAGCAAATATATTTTAAATTTTAGAAAGAAATAAATTTGTATTGAACATCAGAAAGATTAAAAATATAATTCCAGGGTTGGAATAAATGTATGTACGTCTGTATATACGCCAGACATGCACGTCGGCTAAGGGTACGGCTAAGCCGAATAAAGCACTTTTACTTATTACACAGTAGCATATTTTCCAACTAAAAAATCTTGAACCAATTAAGACCCCCAAAATCTGAAAGCTTGTGGTGGTAGAAGAAAAGCCTTAGCTGGGTTTTGAATTATTAGCTAAGGTTTTTTCTAAATTCATTTTTGAAGTTTCCTACTGGGGGTGGATTTTAGTACAATTTTCAAAAAACATGTAATGATTCTTAAGTCTATATCTCGTGAACTATTCGAAATATTGCTTTTCTCTCTTCAGCAAATTTTTACCTCTTAATTAGATCTAAAAATTTTGCCTTGAGATAAAATCAAAAAAACAAGAAAATCTTACTCAACACAGCAAAGCTGTAGAAAAAACCTAAAATTTCTTCATAGATTTTTATTGTTGATGACGGAATATAAGAGCATAAGGACACTTCAAATATTTTAATATATATATTGAACGTTTTAAATAATCATTTGGCAGAGTTCTGATGAGCAAGGCGAGCGCTTCCAGCAAGTAACCATAACGATGGAAAAGTGGTTCAAAGGGAAAAAGAGATGCGATGCTTGGGGAAGTATGATGGTTTAGCCATATAGTATTTTCATACGAAAATAAAGTTAGCGAAACGTTTCCGACCGTTTTCAGATTTCAGATGATGAGTCCAGCTCCGAAAGCGGCGAGTAAACTTCAATATATATTTAAAAAGATTTGAAGCGTCCTTATTTTTCATTCCTTATGTTCAAACTCATAAATTTTTCTAAATATCTATTTTAAAATATGTCCTTATACTCGTATATTCCGTCATCAACAATAAAAATCTATGAAGAAATTTTAGGTTTTTTTTGCAGCTTTGCTGTTTTGAGTAAGACGTTCTTGTTTTTTTGATTTTATCTCAAGTCAAAATTTTTAGATCTAATTAGGAGGTAAAAATTTGCTGAAGTGAAAGAAGCAATATTTCGAATAGTTCACGAGATATAGACTTAAGAATCAGTACATGTTTTTTGAAAATTGTCCTAAAATCCACCTCCAGTAGGAAACTTTAAAAATGAATTTAGAAAAAACCGTAGCCAATAATTCAAAACCCAGCTAGGATTTTTCTTCTACCATCATAAGCTTTCAGATTTTGGGGGTATCAATTGGTTCAAGATTTTAGTGCTGCACAGTGTTATTTATTATTTTTTGTTCTTGTTTTATTATTATTTTTAATTATTATTATTATTTATTATTATTATTATTATTATTATTATTATTATTATTATAGAGTTACTAAATCTCTCAATCTCTATGAGATTGGAAAATATGTACCTATCCCGGGCTATGCCAAGGGATTAGGCTCTGATGATTAACTGTTTTTTTTTTATTTTTATATTATTATTATTATTATTATTATTATTATTATGATTATTATTATCATATTTCATTCATCATTTTATTATTATTTATGAATAATTATTACTTTTTATCATTATTTTTTAAAATTTTTTCATTTTTATTATTATTTTTTTATTCATTTTTTTATTATTATTTTTTATTATTATTTTTGAGATATTTAAATGTTTATTTTTCATCTGCTTTTTAATCCATATTTAGAAAATTTTTACTCATGGAATTTTGGGAGTACTCTGTACTGGTGACTTTTTATTAATATGTCACGACATAACATTAACACCCACACTTGCCAGGCGATAATATATTAGTAAAAGAACTGCAATTTTATATAAAAACCTATATTAGTAAAGAAACTACTCCATCACATCCCACATATTAGTGTTTTCCTAACAGTGAAAGCATGCCATCAAATTCATGTACAACTTCTCCAGCATGACTTCAAAACCAAAAACATAAAAAACAAAAAACATGTGACAATAACAAGTCAATGCAAAAATCATTTGAAATTGCAAAACTTCTGCAGCACACTTTCAGGATATTTAGAATTCTTAGGGCGATGCTTTTTTTTCATAGTTATTTTGTCACTCAAGACAAGAGTTTTTGTTTAATAAAACAAACATCCTTTTTTGCAGCAGCTGTAAGTGACATCCACATTTTTGAATTGTCGGTTTTCGTATGTTTTCCTTTTTTTTTACTCCAAATTTTCGACACAATGAAAAAAACATACAACACAATAATCAAGATACACAATAACAATCTAGGAAATGTATATTTTTACATCTTGTATTCAAATGCATAATCTAAAATCTCTGCAAAAGTGGTTGCTTCAAGACAGTCATAAAAGAATGTTTTAATGCAGCACAAAAAACGGAATTAAGCTTATAATAGTGTGAATCATCATTATTGTGATGCTAAAAAAATAGCTCTTAATTTAACACATAAAGAATTTTAAAATGAACTGGATTTTATTAAATTTTTGGCTAATAGCAAAAAACTATTTGTTTTTGTATTCTTCAAAAATAGTTTAACAAACTAATAAAATGCAGTAAAATTATTCAATTTATATTAATTTCCCATGAATGGGCTCTAAAAATAATGTGATGTATTTGCAGATTGCAAACAAGTCATTCCCAAATCAAATATGTATATGTGTGTGTGTGTGTGTATATGTGTGTATTTCAGTTTGACATTTTTATAAACAGAAAATCTTCTAAAGCATGCCCCAAATACGATTGTCATCATTTGAATTAATATGAACATTTTTTTGGCAAATTTCTAGTTATAATTCAAGCAGCAGAATGTTCATTTTTATTTGCACATTTTTGCTTGGCATTTTTCAAGAGCTCATCTTGACATTTTATTATACAGTCAGTCTGAAGTATTACAATTCAAAATTGAGCAATATTTGATTTTTAATGAAACAAGGCAAGCAAAAGGAAGAACACAGATAATCAAAAGTACATAAAACAACAATTTGTTTCTTTTCAAATTAAATTAATTTCCAACTTGTAAATTGATTTTTATTTCTGTATAAATTTAATATAATTTTAATTTTGTAGGAAATTTTGTACAATTTCAGTTGTTTCCATCAAATCGTGACAGAGATGTTGATTTATTGTTAATTAATCGAGTGATGAAAATTGAAAACTTGATTTTATTTTTGATGCTTTTTTTATTATTTATTTTATGCAATAAAACATTACCCTATGGTGAATATTTTTATTCCACTCGAAGGGGAATATGGTATCGTGAGAAATTATTCCCGCTATCAGTGCGCAGTGAATGTAAAAAAGAGAAGAAGCCGAAAAAAACATGACAAATCAAAGAAATTTGTGTTGAAAATGTTACATTTATTTAAAAAAGTTAAAAAAAATATGGCTAAATACCTATTTAGTAGTAAAAACATATATATTCTTAATTAAATTGAATTAATCTTCATAGGCTAATTGTTCGAAAGTTTTTGTTTTAAATTCAGAAAGACATGATAAATATTCCGAGGCACAAAGGAAAGTTAACATCAGTTTTTAGTTATTCAACTTACACAGCAGAGCAGAACAGCTGTTTTCGAAAGCCGCAATGCTTTCATCATCAGTCAGCTCATGTGTATTGTGTTTATCACCACTTATTAGGTGGCTTAGTTGAATATGATAACATTTCTTATTTAAAAAAATTTTATTATTAAATTGAATATGAAAACTGTATCAACCTGATGTTAACACATTATTGTTTTAATATCCGTGTTACCGTTTGATTATTTTTTTCATGCCCCATTTTTCTGAATGGTGTCATGAATCGCCCATGAAAAATTATTCCCGCTATCAGTTCTCAGTGAATGTAGAAAAGAAAAGAAGCTAAAAACAATATGAAAAATCAAAGAAATTTGTATTGAAAACGTTACATTTATTTAAAAAAGTTTTAAAAAAAGTCGGCGAAGTAAAAGGTGAAATAGCTACAAAAACAACTGTCTATCTTCTCATCTTTCCTAATCTCTCCCCTCAATACTATCCCCTCGTTTTCAGTACCGGCACAATGCATTGCATATATAGGGGTCATCCCCTGAGTGCTGGTCCAAGATAAAAAAAAATAAAAAAATAATTTGGATATATTTGGAAACCGAACAAAACAAATTAAAAAAAAATATTCTTAATGTTTCGAATTGGAGCAGCAAGTTTTACAAAGACGTAAAGGCAATTGATTTGTTGCAAAATATTTTAGTTTGTGTCTTATTAAAGGATTTTGCCCCTAAAATAAAATTTGTTGACTCTAATATTCGAATTATAATAGAAAATACTTAAATTTTTCGATTATATTCCCCACCAAAAACTAAGTGTATAAATTAAAGGGGAAAGGTGAAAAGACTGGCGGCAAAAAAATCATTCACGATAAGGAGAATTTAATTTAAGCACGAAATCATTCACAGATAATTTTTTTATGAAATATCAGTTTGTATCTTATTAATGGATCTTGCCCCGAAAATAAAATTTTGTAAACTCTAATATTCGAATTATAATAGAAAATACTTACATTTTTCTACTCTATTCCCCACCAAAAACTAATGGTGATTTCTTTTCAGAAAAAAATGTAATATTTTATCACTGTTTTCCTAAAAAACTACGATTGGACGCATTTTTAAAATAAAAATAATTTTTCGTAAAAAAATGGTACATTCATTTGTAATAAATTCACTATTTCCAAATGCCATAATATTGCCATTTTTTTGAAAAGTGCACAAATGTAGCATTCTTTTTTAGAAAGGAAATCAACATAAGTGAATAAATTAAAGGGGAAAAATGAAAAGACTGGCGGCAAAAAAATCATTCACGATAAGCAGAATTTAATTTAAGCACAAAATAATTCACAGATAATTTTTTTCATGAAATATCAGTTTGTATCTTATTAATGGATCTTGTCCCGAAAATAAAATTTTGTAAACTCTAATATTCGAATTATAATAGAAAATACTTACATTTTTCTACTCTATTCCCCACCAAAAACTAATGGTGATTTCTTTACAGAAAAAAATTTAATATTTTATCACTGTTTTCCTAAAAAACTACGATTGGACGCATTTTTAAAATAAAAGTAATTTTTCTTAAAAAATGGTACATTCATTTGTAATAAATTCACTATTTCAAAATGCCATAATATTGCCATTTTCTATTGAAAAGTGCAAAAATGTAGCATTCTTTTTTAGAAAAGAAATCAACATAAGTGAATAAATTGAAGGGGAAAAGTGAAAATACTCGCGGCAAAAAAAAATCATTCACGATAAGGGGAATTTAATTTTAGCATGAAATCATTCACAGGGAATTTTTCCATGATTGCAATGTTAGGGAAAAGGGAAAAGTTTTGGAGGGAAAAATTATTCACGATAAGGGTGATTTATTTATTGTATTTATTGTGCTTCCATTAATTTCTACGCTAATGCGAACTCACTGGTACATCTTCAGCCAACATATTTAAATTTTTCACAAATAAAATCCTCAGAAAAGCTCGAATAAGTTTAAAGAACAATTTCGATTAATTACTGCAAAATCAATTTATTAATGATTAATCAATCGATTAATATTTTTCCATCACTAGTTATGAGTATGATTCAATTTCGGTTTCAATTTTCAAAGCAGCCAAAAATGTATTTGTTCCGTGTATACGTAACACATGTTTAAAAAAGGGAAAATGCAGTTGCCATAACAGCAGTTGGAAAGCAACAAAAACAAAAAACAAAGGAAAATGCAATGAAAATCTCATATAACAATGATATTTAATAACATTATTAAAAGAAAATACGAGCAAGTAATTATTACCGCTGCTAAAGGGTGGTCTCCATATCAATTTATACAACTCCACGTTGCGTTGATTGAATGAAACAAGTTGTATTAAGATTATTTTAATTAATATTTCATCAAATTAATCTGAGGGGCTGCCTTTCCAATGCAATTCGTTTGACTGATATAAACAAAGCCTCTATATATAAAATATTTGAATTCAAAAAAAACATTTTATGAATAAGGTCTTAAGTTTTTTGCCGTTTTTTCGTTTATTTATCTTTGAGGAAGATTCTACACGTCTTGCGAAAAAATTTTTGTTAATTTAACTAATTGATATTGATATTCAATGACATTTATAAACAACAAAAATGTATAGTTAAGCGGAAAAGTATTTACGTAAATGCCAACCTGATGCCATCCAAAATTTAATCATAGTTGAAAAAAAAATAATAATTTTATATTTTTATCTTTATAAATTTTAAATAAAAATTCCATTCCTCACACTTTGTTTTAAAGCAATTTTAAACGTTTCACATTTGAAGATGAAGAAGACTTTTTTTCTTCTTTTAAAACAATCCGGCTGCCCCCTGCATTAACATACTGAATGACCTTCACAAGGTGGAATTTCTGCTTTGCGGTTATATTTTTTTGAATTATAGCAAGATGTCAGCTATTAAAGTCTTGTTTTTTTCTACTCTTTTATAATTTAATTTAAACTGTTATAAAAATTAAAACTGGTCTTTAAGAAAAGCATGAAGATGCCATGAATCTCAACGAAAACAATAACACGAACACCAGATAACAGTTTGCCCGAGATGATCAATAGTTGTAAGTAATTCAAGTTGAATTATATAAAATCGAGTGGATGATAATATGCAGCCATTGGAAAATGATACTCAAGGTTTTATTTTTTTTATTAGCTTTGCAGCCTTTTTAATTTATGCAAAATGATTTTGTTTTTTCATTTTTTTATTAACAATTAAATTTCTTTATATTTTAATTTAATTTCTTCATCGACTTTTAATTCCAAAGTCATATTCTTCAGTAGAGTGTCAAACGTGTGACTTAAAAATGTGTGATTTGCAGTATTAATAATTTTTTTTGTGGTAATGGAACGCTTTGCAGCACTGTAACTTGAAAAATAGCGTTTCTCTACACTGAAAAATAGTTTTATGCCGCGAATTTTGATATTATCTCAACGATCGAATAAAATTTAAACAAAAATTTCAAGTTTGCAGTATTAATAAGTTTTTTTTTTGTGGTAATGGAACGCTTTAGAGCACCGTAACTTGAAAAATAGCGTTTTTCTACACTGAAAAAAATTTTATGCTACGAATTTTTACATTATCTTAATGATCGAAAAAAATTTAAACAAAAATTTCAAGTTTGCAGTATTAATACTTTTTTTTTGTGGTAATGGAACGCTTTGTAGCACTGTAACATGAAAAATAGCGTTTCTCTACACTGAAAAAAAAATTATGCCGCGAATTTTTATATTATCTCAATGATCGAATAAAATTTAAACAAAAATTTCAAGTTTGCAGTATTAATAAGTTTTTTTTTGTGGTAATGGAACGCTTAAGAGCACCGTAACTTTAAAAATAGCGTTTTTCTACACTAAAAAAAAAATTTATGCTACGAATTTTGATATTATCTTAATAACGATCAAATAAAATTTAAACAATCCCAAGTTTCGTTGAATTAATTTTTATGTTTGACAAATTAATTTGTTGAAATTCTTTCACGATGGAATTTATTTGAATTGGGAACTATTTTCCATCTTGGCATTACAACTCTAATTTTATTCGAACAATAGACAACAAAAGTAAAAACTGAAGATGACCGACATCCCTCTAATTTTAAATAAAAATGTATGGGGTGTAACATAAAATCATTCCCAATTTCAGTTAATATTTTAAATAATTTCCCTTAGTTAGTCAAATCGGTTATGAATGGGTTATTTCATTACATCAACTATGAAATTTCGTGTTTTGTATATTTACTGGTTTTGCAAAATTTTTAGCACAGCATAGCCAGCGCCTTTGGTGCGGATGTATCAATGCTATTAATATCAAATTTGGGAAGCTGGCGACCCATAGTGAGGGAATTTGAATAAAAATAGAGGTCGAAATAACTCTGCAGCCTCTAAACGGTTAGTCCCATGGAAATAAGATTTCTTAAAAGTGCGTAAAGGCCCTAGACCCCAAAGTGGACCACCAGGAATTTAAAAAAAAGCTATTGCCAAACTGATAGTTTTGATCTGTTAAAAAAAGATTTGTTGCAATATATTTTCCTTTCCAAGTGCTAAACAAAAAACTTGCACATATAAAGTTTAGGAACTGTTTTTTCAAATCGCAGGTTTGCAATCAAAACTACTTTTCCAAGCAGCTTAAGGCCTAAAATACTTTTAGGAATTTTAAAACAAAAAAATATAAGCGCCTAACGAAATATAAAAAAACTATAGGGAAAATACTATAAAATTTTAACTGTGGGATTTTAAACAATTTCTTTAGGAATTGTGGGGAAAATTTTAATAACTAAAAATGTTTATATAATTTTTATGCTTAAGACTTTTTATGACTTTTTACACTCTTTCAATGTCTTTTCAGAATTATTTGCTACTAAAATTTCAATAGAAGAAAAATTTAATTTTTACAAACATTGAGTCATATGACACTTTTTTATGATTTAATCATAACTGATATATTAAAGTCGTTTGTAAATAATATGAAAAGGGAACATCATGAAATTACTATAAAAAATTATATTGTGCAAATACAACAACGACATTATATTTTGTATGCTATTGTTTTCTATGAAAAATATCTCATTTTTTGTTTTGTTTTGCTTAATACTTAAATTCTACATGTAAACGCAGTCTCTATATTTAAGTATTTTATAATTAATTTATAAAAAGGATATTATAATACTTTAAATAACCATTTATGGCCCCAATGTTTCCCCAATTTCTTATCATGATGCGGCCATATTTCTTACAAATAATATTAAAACGCCTAAGATGGCTAAAACATCAAAATTATGTTTAACATTATTATTATATATTTTTATATTTGAATTAAGGTCATATTTTCTGTTTAGATATGCATTATGAGCTTGAAAAATTATCATAATTATTATTTCCTTTGTCATTGAGTTCTTCTACAACAAACCACAAACAACAGCAAAACTTCCAATTTCAATTGTTAATTTTAATATCTTAATTAAAATATTTAGTTTTAAGGTGGAGACATCAGTAAAATAATTAGCAGATCACTAGTTTTTGTGGAAAATTTAGTCTGATGTCAATTGAAAGTAGGCAAAATTTTATCGATTTTCAAAGCTTGTGTAAGGAACTGTTGCACAGTAGCGTGTAATAATAATATCCCTTATTCTGTAACTATTTGTCGACGTCAACACCAAGACAATATCGGGTAAAAAAAACCATCCTCTATACACAGCAAGAAATGCAGCACCTGCACCATTAAAAAAGGTAAACATTTTAGAAAAGAACAACAAACATCATAAAAATTTTCTGCACTTTATGCATTTTTTGGGGGAAAAAATATAACACCTTAAGAAAAATTTAAGAGTATTTGCATAAAAATTTATTGCAATTGTTTCTGCTACAGCAAAATGTTGTTTACAAAATACTTTGTGCATTAAATTATCTTCTCTAAACAAATGCACAAAAGAACAAAAAGCTTTTTAAAATACATGACTCTTGTACGAGTACGTTAAGGAGTTTAATGCCGTTAGTTTTATTGCTCCATCTCAAAGAACATCTGATGTTGATTGCAACAAATGCGATTGTTATAAAGAAATTATTTACAATAAAAAGTATTTCTTAATGCCGCTCTTTTTATTTATTTGGCAACAAAATCTGTGTCAAACTGGAGTCTAGTTAAGCGCCATTTTATCATTGAGATCCCGTTGAATGAAACTGACAAAGCAGCAACCTTTTTCACTTTTATTTTTATGATGTTGCCGTTTTTTTTGTATTATTTTATATACAATTTGCTACATTCTTGCCACCTTAATAATTATTTTATACTTTACGCTAAACAGGAAAAAATAAGTAAATTTTTTTGTTGCAACTACAACAACAACAACAACATTCCTCGGAACTTCATTTTTCTACAAAATTTCTAGTTCATACAACTATATTTTGTGCAATTTTTTTTATGAACTTTTTAATTAAAACGCATTTTATTGTTGGTTGGCAAACTTTTGTTTTGCAAACTAAAAAAAATATATATGAATATATTTTTAAATGCAAAGGCATCGGCAACAGAAACTGAAACTAAAACTGAATTTCAACAAAAGATTACATATACAAATAATAGAAAATAAATAAAATAAAAAATTAACATTTTTTTTTTTTATTTCTTTCTGCTTTACTTTCAACTTACCGGAAGCATTTTGTTGTTGTTTTTTTTTTAAACTGCAGTAGAGAGATAGTTTACGGGTAAAATGTCGACGAAGTTGACGACGACGACCACCACAGTCGTAGTGTTGTGTTGACGGCTACAAAAACCGCGTAAGTTTGGTTGTTGTTGCTGTGCTGCTGTTTGATGGCAATTTAATTTGAAACTTTTTATAGAAGAAAAATATGTGTTTCGTTGTTTTTTTTTTTAATTATTTCAATTTTGGTCTAGTTGCAGTGATATTGATTGTTGTTGTTTTTAATATCAATCAACTTTTTTATTCATTAATAATTTCGCTTGATTAAAACTGTAAAATGTTACAAAATATTTGATTATTTTCGTAGAGAAGAAAACGTAGTGTCCGTACGTGCGTATATTGTTGCGATATAAAACAATATATTTGATTGACATCAGAGAGTTTGTTTGATGTGGTTTGTTTTGCAAAAAAAATAAAATTGAAAAAGAGAGTGATTGCATTTGTTAGTTGAGTTTTTGTTAATGAAAAAAAAGTCTTGCAACTATTTTGTTATTGTGAAACCAGCCAGAATTTTAGTACATTATAGTTTGACGGGCATTGGTTGTATAGAACATATAAATTGTTTTATATGCAAATTAATATTGCATATAAATTTGTTTTAAAATTATTAAAAAGAGATGTGACATATTCAATAGAACATAAAGATATGATTGAGTAAGTATTTTACGGATCATGGAGATCAATGCTAAAGTCTCTATCTAAAATGCTTTCCTGCTTAGTCATTGATCACACACATCTCTCACAAAAATAGGCTTAAAACAATACAGTCGAATACGCTTTAGCGCAACACGCTTCACTGAAAAAAATCGGATTACTGAAAGCGATACAAATCGCCGCACTGATTTTAAACGCAGTTAGTCTTATTCACTTCGCTTTAGCGAAACATCGCTTTACTGAAAATATCGTATAACTGAAAACCAAAAGCAAGCCCACAACTACGTTTTGTATGAAACTTACTTCGCTTTAGTGAAAAAATAAACAATGACAAATTTATTTATTACGAATCCATTGCATAACTTAAGGCTGAAAAAATTGTGCATTTTTTGTACGTTAAAAAATTCAATGGCAAAATTTATTTGTCCTTTTCGCTCTTACGAACTTTATTGAATTTTTCTATTACATTGTCAATGCAAGTGGCTAGACATTTTCCAGGAATTCGTTTTACTGATTTTAAGCAGTACGCTTAACTGTAACAAATTCCAGTAATCCAAACTAAAAATTGGGTTTTGAAAAAAATTGGGTTTTGGTTATTTCCAGTAAAGCGGAGGCGACTGTATAACTAACACATTCTTTATTAATAATATTTTATATCAGATAGACAGACATTTGCCTCAAAACAATCCTTCCCAGCCATACCACAAGCAGACCATTTAATTTAATGTCATTCGCATAAAGTTATCAGATCTTTTCAGCCTTTCATAAATACTTATTATCACGATAGTTGTCTAAATATAATTTAATAATTAAAATGCTCTTTATTAAATAGTAAAAGTTAAACTATGAAAATATGTGTATCAGAGAGAGAAATCTTCTAACACAAAATAAAGGAAATTCAAATTGTGTAAATTGTACGCAATTACCTAATAAAATTATTATAAATAAGAACTGTTATCATATTCAATTAAGCCACCTAATAAGTGGTGACAAACAATATATACATGAGTAGTGATGATGAAAGTGTTGCGGCTTTCGAAAACAGCTGTTCTGTTCTGCTATGTAAGTTGAATAACTAAAAACTGATGGTGACTTTAATTTATGCCTTTAATGAATTTAATAGAAATTTAAATAAATCTGCATGCGAACTTCATAAAGGCCTTCTTCCACTTTATGGCGGCATAATCGGACTAGTGAGCAAACAATTCGTACAGTTATTGATCGTGTAGGTACTAATTTTACTCTAGTCAATTCAAAACGATCAACAAGAATATGTGACAGAAAGGAGCTGCTGTTAGGAAGAATGGCGATGGCTATCGTGGTGCCATGCTGACTGAATTTTCGTTTTAAAAAGTTAATCAACCGCATTGCTGCCAATGGCGCAATTTGCAGAATTTAACAATCGATTAATTGCAAAATCAATTTGTTGACAAATTAAATTTTCAGAAGTGGTCCTTTTCATTGGCTCCCTCGTTTGTGTGATTTAACGGCTCTGGTATACTTTTTGTGAGGATGTGTTAAGTAATTTATTTATTTCGACAGCTCAGCATTGAAACATTAGAAGTCATAATTGATGCCATGCGGCCAGAATTACTGGAAACTGTAGTAAAAAATTGGGTACTGATCGAATGGATTGTGTAATTTGTAGCAGGGACGGAGTTCGAAACCCAATATAAAATATAAGTGCCATCAAATTATCTACCGCATTATAATAAAACAAATAATTAAGAATATTTTTTTATACCCTCCAAAAAAGAATTTGGGGGGTATATTCACTTTGTCATTCCGTTTGTAACGCATCGAAATATCCATATCAGACCCCATAAAATATATATATTCTTGATCAGTGATGAAATCTAAGACGAACTGAGCATGACCGTCCGTCCGTCCGTCTGTGGAAATCACGATTCAGTCCAAACGAAAAGAGATAGACACTTGAAATTTGGCATAAATATATTTTGAAGCTTAGAGCAGGTTAAGGTCGGAGATGGGCTAAATCGGGCAAGAGGGAAAAAAGTTCCACTAAGAAGAACTAAACCAACCCAGAAAAAACAACATAATTTTTAAAGTTTTTTGGTTATTTTGTTAAGCAAATTATATATTTTTATGTCAAATACTGTCCAACGCCTTAAACTTAGAGCCATAAAATAAAATATAAATATTTATTGACCCCGCCCACTTTAGTGGGCGTTATTATAGGCAAAAATAGCATAAAAATTTAACAAATTGTTTTACTTAAGCCTACATTCCTTAAAAATAAAATGTTTAAGCATTAATGACGAAGCTGAGACGAAACCTGGTACTACTCTGCCCTACCCCCTCCTTCCCCTTCGCCCCCTAAATGACCCTACCAAAAAAATTTTTTTTTTTTAATTTTGTATATAATCATCCCAAGCATTTATCTTTAGAGCTTTATGACTGCCTGTTGCTGCCCTACCCCCTCCTCTCCCTTTGCCCGCTAAATGGCCCTATTAAAAATAAATAAATAAATTTTTTTTTTAATTTTGTGTATAATCATCCCAAGCATTAATTTTTAGAGTTTTATGTCTACCTGTTTCTGCCCTACCCCCTCTCCCCCTTAGCCCTCTAAATGACCCTATCAAAAAAATGAATTTTAATTTTGAATATAATTATCCCAAGTATTTATTTTTAGAGTTTTATGACAAAGGTGAAATATTTCCCCCACAGCCCTCGCCAGAGCGACCCCGCCAAAATACAGTTTTTATACCCTCCAAAGAAAATTGGACCCCATAAAGTAAATATGTATATTCTTGATTAGTGATGAAGTTTAAGACGGTCTAGCAATGCCCATACGTTCGTCTGTGGAAAACATGATATTGTCTATTTTTAAACCCGCCCCCTTCAGTAGGCGTTGACGTACGATCTTATATAAAAGAACTCTGGGCCACCAGGTTAAACATTTTAAATTCACTTACTAAATATTTGGAGGGTATTTAAGATTCGACCCGGTCGAATATAACGTTTTTACTTGTTTTTTGTTTACCAGCACTCTGGGGATGGACCCCTACATATGCAATGCATTGCGCCAGAACTAGGAAAATTGGTTGTGGGAAGGAGGATAGAGGCAGTAGTGCTTGTGGACGTACGATTTGAACCAAGTTAAAGTTGGCAGGAAAGATCTCTGCTGGAAGTTTGTTCCACATACGAACCGTTCGGCCGAAGAACGAATTCTCTCAGTAATGCGTGGTGCGGTTCACTGGCAACTCAATCACAGTAGGATGCGCGCCATGTGAGGAGCGGGTAGCTCGCAGAAATAAATGGTTTTCGGGCACAAGCTCCCTTGTCTCACCAGAACACATTCCGTTGCAGTGAAACACAACTCACGTTGCGTCGATGCTTCAGTGAGTCAATAGAGTTGGCTACCCTACTGTCACCAATGTGCTCCTTCGCTCTCTCCTGCACGCGGTCAAGCAACTTCAAAATAGACTTTGAAGCACCGGCCCATACATGAGAGTTGTATTCAATCCAAGGTCGGATGTAGGTGGTATATGTATATATTGAGGAGCTCAGATGGGGTGAAGTATGTCTTACACCGTCTTTAAATTAGCTTCTGATTATGAGTATAGACCAGAGTATAGGATAAAATCCATTCTCTGTTATACACAAAATAGTGGTTTTTCTAAACAAACCGGAAGCATCGAAATCACAGTACAAATTTCACCAAAATAACTGTTATACACAAAAAAGTACTAGCAGAAATATTTGCCTATGCGAATTGTTTTCGACAATAGCTGTTATTTATAATAAGAAACTGTTATATGCAGAAATAATATATTATTTACATGGAATAAGAAACTGTTATACACAAAAATTTAATGACATAATTTTAAAAGAAAATTTACTTTTTTGTTATAATTTTGATACTAATTGACGGTACTATTCCATGAGAATTGCCGATTCCTCTAGGAACAGCGATTTTCAAATAAATACTGTAAAATAGTTTTTAAAATAAACTAACATTAAAAGGCTGGTGGTGCTTTTCTAAAATGCATTAAATTGAACTCAAAATTATTACGAACACCTTTTTGCTGCTAAAGTTTATGGCTTGAATTATAAAAAAGACGGAAGAAAATTGAATGTTTGCCTTAGAGATTTTTGGAAATCAAAACATCAAAAACTTGTTTAGTTGCTGATTTTTAAAAAGATAATTTAGTGCATTTCATAAGAGCTTTTCATCTGGGAATGATGATTGTATTATGGCAATTGATCCTCTGTTTTTTATTTTATTTATTTATTTTTTTTTTTTGCATAGAGCTGGTAAAATAAACAAATTGGTTTTATTTTTTATTCAATTTTATAGCAATTTTTTATGTCTTTCATAATTTTACTTTCAATTCGATTGTATAACAAAAGCAAATATTATTGTAACTGGTTTTTCGCCTAAAATATATAAGTAAATCACTCTTTTTTTTCAATTTAATATTTTTTAAAAAAATTCAGAAAATTAGTTTTTATTTAAAATATATCTGTTAGTATCCGTAATTTTTTGGTAGACAAAAATAGTTTTAAGATATTTTTAGCAAATTATTTTTAGTTTTTCGCCATTGTTTTTATTGCCACACAAAAATAACCAACAAAACAAAAGATTTTTATTCAAAAATGCGTTTACGCAATATTTTCCAAACATTTTTGCATTTTTTTTCTCTCTCTTTCTGTGCGGGTCTGCCGACTGGTTTTATAAAGAAACTGAATATCCAAATGCATGTGCCACATACAAACGTACATCTATAACTTTATTTTTCTTCAGAAACGCTTTAGCGTAACCACTTTTGCTTTTCTTTGCAGACAGCATTTTTTAATGAAAATAACAGTGATTAGATGTTTGAGTTTAAATAAAAAAAAAAATGAAACATCATCACATGCTACAGATATTATTTTAAAGCTCATGCGCAACCAGTCGTTTATAACAGTTTAATAGTGCAAAACAAATTAAATGTTTCTTTTGGACTTTTTTTCTTTTATTTTAACACGCAGAGTTATATAAAAAAAAACAAATTTTTGTCTTCTTAAATCCACTTGAATTTTTTATCTTTTTTCTACCCACTGTTTTTCTATAATTTATTTTTAATTACCAATTAATCTTTTTATAACTTTTTTTAATCTGCTAAAATTTTTACGCGTTTTAATTCAACCGTTTTTCGGTTTCTTTATGCTGTTCTTGGCCTTTTTAACCGTTTAACCAACAATACCATTCAAGAGCCGCCGTTGCACTGATTTCATATGTTACCAACTAAAAGACTTGAAGCCACTTGGCTAAAATCAGAGTTGAATTGAAATGAGTGTCGCAGCAGTCTGTGTGGTGTTGGCTGGTAGTAATGATTGGTGATGGAAACGTGGTATTTGGCTTTGCGCAGCCGTAATAACCCTCCACAGGTGGTTTTTATCGACAAGTGTGTTTGTTGTGTTAAAATTGATGTGTGCGTACGTGTGTGTGTGTTACCAGTTCCACAAGTTTTTCTGCTGTTAACAGCAAAGACACACGCTCATACACAAAAATGTAGCAAAAGAAAGCAATAAAAACAATAAAAGCACTGAGAGTAAAACAAAGCGATTGCAACTCTTCTGTTATAGATGCACCAAAGATGCCAGATCCAAGAATTTCAGTTAAATTCTGGGATTTATATTGCCCCACGGCTAATAATTGATATATTTTGTGTTATTATGAATGACGACATCGGAGTGTTATCAATACGACAGCAAAAACTTGCCATTTCTCGACTCTTTGTCGACAATAATTGACTATCAATATTATACGCCTTAAAGAATACTAAGATATTTATCAACACGACAGCAAAAACTTGTCATTTCTCGACTGTTTGTCGACAACAATTGACTATCAATATTATACGCCTTAAAGAATACTTAAGATATTGTCAATAGTAAGTAATTGCTGTCGACTACTTGTAGGCAAGTGATAATTCTTTGCTGTCGAGTTGATGTGACGTCGATGTTGCCATTCGTAATAAGATAGATTATCTAGTCAGCCTCGCTTCTTCTTATAGAGTATGAAATAAACATTTTGAAAAGATATAATCTTGAATGCTTCTTTATAGGAACGAAGTTGCTTATGGGACGAAGCGGAAGGGTACCCTAACCGGGAAAAAAAAACGTCAGTAACGTAAGATTTTTTGTTTCGAAATCAATGCTTAAGACGTATGAGTAATACGATTCCATGCCAACAAATATTAATCATGCGCAGCCGTGCCGTGACAGAAATCCATTTCGTTTGGGAACAAAATTGATTCTGTATTTTCGTTGGTCGGCGAAAAAAAGAAATCATAATAACAAATGTATACCCGAATAATTATTTTCTTTATATCTCGAATAGAATTTAAAATTAATATTTTTACAATAAGGAACCTCGTTCCTATCCGGTATCCCCCGAACACCACACATCTTTTTTTTACATTAAGAGCGCATATGCCAGCACGTCTTATTACACAATTAGTAATCCAGGACAATCTAGCGATAACACTAGAAATTCTGACACCAGTGATCATCTTGAATATATACGGCACCTGGTCTGACCACTTAAAAGCAAAACTAGTCTAATAAAGGGTATTTTTTACAGAGTGGCGCAAGTTTAAATCATAATAAAGTGGGTGTTGTTGGCTGAAGTAGTAGAACACGAGACTATGAAGCGGAGGGTTCCGAGTTCGAGCCCGCGCAGAGTCGTGAAATATTGTGTCGAATTCGTCTGATCAGCATTAGTGCGTGGTTGTGTTAGTTTTTGCCATCCTGTTTCAATGATGAAGGCATAATCACTGGTCACTGAACATAATTGGCGGCGACTGACACTATCATGTACTAAAAAGCAGAGTAACAGCACCCACCTCCGTCGGCACTGTAGCAAAAATTAGCCGGCGAAGTAAAAAAGGTTGAAATAGCTACAAAAAAACTACTGTCTATCTTCTCATCTTTCCTAATCTGTCCCCTCAATACTATGCCCTCGTTTTCAGTTCCGGCGCAATGCATTGCATATGTAGGGGTGATCCCCTGAGTGCTGGTCCTACTCCTAAAAAAAAGCAAGTAAATATATTTTTAATATCAATGAAGCGGGAGTTAATGGAAAGAAAATTTTATGAAATTAATGTTTAAATATGATTTCTGGCATGTGGCCGCCACTGCTGGCGCGCAGAAGGAACACCAATTTTCAACAACTAAAAAAGTCGCCCATAAAGTGGGCCCGACGAATTGATTGATTAAGATCATCTTCAATGCTTTCCTGTACAGCGGCTACATCTTCTTCACAGCGCACTGTTCGGTGTTTCACTTCAGCTTTACTTGTGCTACCGTCCAGCTTTTAGTCAAGTCAGGAGACAAACATTTAATCAGAAGATTATACAGGATATGGAATTTCTTAGTAGTTCTAATTGGAGAGACTTAAGAAGATACATTGAAGAAACTACGTTCTTAACGTAATCAAATTCTAAGGCTTCCACGGTTTTAATGGAGGCTCCCTATAATAGAATGGGAACTCCTTATAATAGAGCGCACAACAGGCATATGAGGCCTAAGTGTAATCCTGAACGGATTGGTATAGCTCTTGCTTACGCCCCCCTCTTCAACCTAACCTAACCTAACCTAACAGTAAATGTGGTCCAAAAATGATCTATTGTTCTTTGAATTAGCCGCTCTAAAGGATGATTATGTACGAAATAAAATGTAATAAGTGCACGATGAGTTGGACGAATAGAACAATTATTTTCATTAAAAATTTCAACAATTTGCAAGCGATGCTCTGCGCATGATTTCAAAATGAGGTTAGTCTTTACATTTGCTATAATTACGCTGAAGCACGTCAACATGTTGCCATGTAGTTCACATCGCGCTGGCTGAAAGCTTTACGTGGCAACACTTAACTAAGAATAAAATAGTCAGTCACTGTATGCTACACAACACACGAAATGGTAAAGAAATACAATATCTTCTGCAATCATTAAAAAATGCAGTCTATTTTTGCAAATTTTTTATATGTTGTTTGCGAGTTTTCCAATGTACGCACAAATTTATTTAAATGTTACATTTTCTATTTTTAGTAACTTTATTCCAGTATGGCAACATTTTTAGTTCTAAAAAGATTAGAATTTGCTGTTCTAATTTTTATTTCAATTTCAGCTTAATTTTATCACACAGTTACTTTTTCAGGCTTAACTCTTCATTACTATTTATATTTTAACAATTCCTTTTTTTTTGTCCTTTTTTCATCAAATAAATCTGGCAACTTCTATGATGATTGAGTTGCTGTTGCCGTAACAGTAGCTGTTTTTATGTGGTACGAAGCCGGTTGTCTGTTTGTATTAGCCCGTGTTTGGTGGTTAGTTTATGTGGTATCTGAAGTGTTGGCCAATTTTAACACACACACACACACACACACAAAGAGGTAACATCAAATCTTTCGTTGTTTATTTTTATAGATATTTATTGCAATTATTGTTGTTTTATTGTGAGTTGGCCACACTAATAAATAAACAAGTAAAGATTGCCTAATAATAATAGTTGATTGTTGCTGCTGCTGCTGTTGCTGCTGTTGTTGACTCTCAATTTAGGAATTTTCAAAACAATTTATTGCCATGACTACATATTCGTACTAACAGTTTTACTTTAATATAAACGTTAACATAAAACTGTTACTAACATGGCTGCAAGCATTATTAGCAAGTTGCAGCATATTTCATGTAGTTAACATTGTGGAATAAATTTTGTGTGTTCTAATTTTCTAAAAGCATAATTCAATGTCATTCATACGCCATGGTGTGCAATAAGAAGGGCATGTTGCATTTGCAATTACAGATGTAGTGTATGCATGCACAAACATGTTTACATCTGTCTACATATGTATGTACGTATCTGCATATGTAATGCTTTTAAATGCTTATAAATAATCATGAGTTTTGTGCTCGTTTAAGTAGCTCTCAATAATTTCAGACAATCTGCATAAATTTTGGATTTGGGTTTTTTCGTTTAATCAATAAAAATAGTAAATCGTTAGAAATAGACATTCGATTAGTTTGGAATTTTTCATTAAAAAATACTATTTTAATAGGGTGTTTTTTTTATAGAGTGACACACTTTTAAATCTTAATAAAAGAAGGTAATATATTTTTAATATCAATGAAATGAGAGTTATTGAAAAGGAAATTTTATGAAATTAATATTTATAGATGATGTCTGCCATGTGACCGGCACGGCTAGCGCGTAGCGTTCTTCCATAAAGTGGAAGGACACAAAACCAGTTGCAGAGCATTTTCAATGCTGTCCTCTATAGCGGCTACAGCTTCTTCACAGCGCACTGTTCGGCGTCTCACGGGATGCACATGATCAGTAACAGTAAATGTGGTCCGAAAATGATCTATTGTTCCTCAAATTAGCCGCTCTAAAGGACGATTATGTACGCCACAAAATAGAAGAAGTGCACGATGAGTTTGACGAATAAAAGAATTACTTTGATTAAAAGTTTTAGCAAATTTGCACGCGTTGCTCTGGTGTTGTGACACTCAAAAAACACGCTTTATAATCTTTTTATTTATTTTCTTTTTTTTGTGCCAAGATCGGCATATGAATATATTGAATTGTGTAAGTATGTACAAGATGTAAACATTTTTATAGTTAGTCTAATATTGTGGGGTATTAAATTGTCAATAAACAATATATTTTATATTAAAACAACAGGTAGAGTAGTCGAGACAGAGCATGAAATTGCAAATTAAAACTATTATTCGTGTACACCGTGCCTCTCTTTGCATGTAGATTTAATCAATAGCTGTCAATCAAGATTGAAATATGTTTATAAAATCATTAATTATAATCAAATTACAAAATTAAACTATTAAATAAAATTACACTTCAAATATCTGCACAAAAATTAGGGAATTAAATTTTCTAAAACTGTTACATATCAATCAAATAAAACATAAATTATAGCCAATTTGAGATGAGAATGGCGGAATCAGAAAACGATGGGTAAAACATCAACAAAATAAAAATGATTAAACATTTCGACGGCATACTTCTTGCCTGTCATCTACTACGAGTATAATAACATGAAAAATGCAAAAATACATAAAGGCAACTCTAAAAAAATAAACGTAGGAAAGCTAATTTTTTTTTTTAATCTTGGACCAGCACTCAGGGGATGACCCCTATACATATATGCAATGCATTGCGCCGGAACTGAAAACGAGGGCATAGTATTGAGGGGACAGATAAGGAAAGATGAGAAGATAGACAGTTGTTTTTGTAGCTATTTCAACCTTTTACTTCGCCGGCTAATTTTTGCTACAGGGCCGACGAAGGTGGATGCTGTTACTCTGCTTTTAGTACATGATTGTGTCAGTCGCTGCCAATTATGTTCAGTGACCAGTGACTATGCCTTCATCATTGAAAACAGGCTGGCAACAACTAACACAACCCCGCACTAATGCTGATCAGATGAATTCAACACAATATTTCATGACTCAGCGGGGGCTAAATCTCAGGACCCTCCGCTTCATAGTTTCATGTTCTACTACTTCAGAAAACATCAATGTGCGTGTGAACCCCTTAGTTTAAGCTAAAAATAAAAAAAAAATTCTTGATACCAACACCAAACTTGCCCAGTCTTGCAAATACAAAGCAAAGGAAATACATATACACTCAAACCTCGTTTTATGCCGTTGATCCGTTCCAGGGAAAATCGCATAAATCAAATTCGCATAAAACGATACACTAGCTCCATACTAAAATTAATGATTCGTCCCTGAATTATGAAAAAACGCATAAATTCAAAGTAAAGCATTAAAACTCAAACAAAATCGCATAAAGAAAGTCAACAAAAAAATAATTCTTATATTAAAAAAACAAATAAACATCAATTCACTACGTACTTAACAAAGAAAAAAATATTTACATTGAAAAAATAAATTATATCTCATAATCAGAATCACTAATATGGCGTGTGCCGAGTTTCTGAATTGGCCCGTTCCCTATTGGGATCCACATTAAGAATTTCGCTCTGTAAGTCTTTAGCTGTTTTAAGAATTTTATAAATTTTTTTTAGATAAGGGTCTCTACAAGTTCTTCACAATCACTTTCGCAATTATTATCTTCCATATTATCAGCAGTTAGACTAACAATGTCGTCATCAAATAACGGAACATCTACGAGAAGCTCTTCTATATCATTATGGTTCAAAGAATCAAATCCATCGCTTTCAATTTGTCGAGCCAGCATTAAAATTTCTTTATAAGTTCTCACTTTAATCACTTTTACGATAAATTAATCTAATTTTTTTATACGAGTAATATTCACTAAGGCATGAAAACAGACACCACAATAAACTATTTTATTTAACTTGGTCATTAAAAGGGATTTCCCCTAAGTTGAAAACTAGAATCATATTCAGACTAAGTTACAGCGCGCTGCAATAAAAGTAACAAGTACATCATGTGCAATTCTACAAGCGAAAATATAAGCGTGCAAAAAAAACAGTTCAAAATCGCACAAATTTGAATTCGCATAAAAAATACGTGTTTAGCATTCTCAGTTAATTTTGAGGCTGTGTGAAAGAGATAAAATCTAATTTTTCGCATTCTGTCTCTTTTACTCCCCATTTAAATCACATATAAAAGCGAGCATCAAGGCAAGACCAGATATATGGCAGGCCATCATTAAATTTTTATGCCTAACATGATGCTGTTGGCTGAAGTAGTTAACATCAGACTACGAAGCGGAGGGTCAAGAGTTCGACACCGCTCTCGAACATGAATATTGTGTAGAGTTCTTGTGATCAGCACTAGTGCATGGTTGTGTTAGTTGTTATCGGCCTGTTGCAGTGATGAAAGCATACCACTGGCCACTGACAGTATCATGTACTGAAAAGCAGAGGAACATCCCCCTACTTCGTCGAACTTATAGCAAACAAAATTAGCCGACGAAGCAAAAATTAGGCATTTGAAATACCCTAGAGGGAAAAGAATCTGCCACAGGACCCGTCACGTGACTGCTTCTTAGATACTAACAAACGGTTCGACTTCCAGAACATTATATTAGAGATAACAATAACTTTATGGCACACTGGCTCTATACGAGTGTGGTAAGACCAATTGTGACGTACGCCTCGTTAGTATGGTGGACGTCCTTGGAGAGGAAGGTGAATTTCAAACATCTTCAGAGGATATAAAGACATTGCTGTATCGGCATCTGTGGCGCGATAAGAACCACATCAACTAAGGCGATGGAAAATATTCTATCAATACTGCCTATTGATATGCAGGTTAAATACGAAGCAGCTCTGGCTGCTACGAAATTGATGGTGATGGGTGAGTGGCTGACAAGGGAACACACAACCAAACACCAGAGTATAGTACACGTCTTACCCGGGAACAACGTTCGCACGATTACGTGCGATAGGATCCCTATTAGATTTGTACAATCACACTGCACCACATTCACGTTTGCCATGTTTATACTTCGCCGCTCAGAAATCAACTAAAAATTAGAACAAATTCTATTCCGCTCAGAAATGCCGCTCATTGCGTAGCCGCTTCAGGAGTAATCCATATGTTTTAATTTTTTGCTGCTCACCGCTTAGCCGTTCACCGCTTTGCCGCTCATTCGCGTAACTCGGCCTTAGAAGGATATTTCGTTACACACGGAATGACAAAGTGAATATACCCTCTAATTCTTTTTTGGAGGATATAAAAATTGCATTAAGTAATTGAATTAAATTTGTTTAAGGGTCGCTGCTAAAGGAAACCGTGACAAATTTTATTTAGGCCAAGTAAAAATATATTCCCGTCATATATAGGCCATCCGGTTAACAGAAGGCAGGATTTTTTTCTTATTTCTGCAGTTCAATACATTAAATAGCATAAATCCATTTATTTATTTCTAATCAAATACTGTTTGAATCGTTAAAATCCTTTACGCAAAATTAATAGATTGACATCGAATACGAATTACCAAGTGTGTTCTTTGCATAATATCTTCCTTATGTTGGCAACTTTTTTATGTTTGTGGTTTCTATTTCTCAATTTGTTCTTGGATTTGTTTTAAATAAGCAGAAGCAATTGGAAAGTTTCCAAATACATATTTGATAATCAGTTTAAAGGCAGAATTAGTTTGTACGTGCTGTTCTGTTCTGAATCAGCTGTTTTGTTTCTGTTCAATTGAAAATCTGTATGTGTGGTTTGTTGTTCCTTTTTCGTTCTGCTCTGTTCAAGGCGAATTCATACCAGGTGGCCTTAGTTCAGAAATTGGTGATCAGCTGTTACCACGGCAAAATTATTGAACTGTCAAATTGAACTGTTTTTGTCAGCGGCCATTGTTTTTTCCAAAGCATATTATTTGACAGTTCAATAAATTTTACACAGAGTTGCATAAATGAGTCCACCTATTCGCCTTGGTTCTGTTCTGTTGCGGATAAATCTGTAGAAAATAGAATTCAACGTTAAGTGACAGCCAACTGTGCGTTTTTTGTGGTATCAAATATTACACATTTTTTGTTGAAAGCTTTTTTTTTTAATTCAAGATATTTTAAGTTTGTACACACAAAATATTGATTTTTGAGCTATTAATTTCTTTATTTCATAATTTTTCACAAAATTATTTATTTTCACAAGTTTTTATTACCTTTTGCTCTTAAATGCAGGTGATTCCATTAACAGAACAAGTAATTACAAAATATTTTCTACAGAACTTCACAGCACAGAACAGCAACAGAAAGTAAAAACTAACGAAGCCTTAACTCTGATAATCTAACATACATAAAGACTTTTGTAATTGTTTAATTTCTTTATTTACCGTTTCTCATACTCCACAAGATCTTTTAGTTTGGCCAAACTCTATTTATTTGATCAAATGTACTAAAAGTTTTTTATATAAAAAAAAGAAACAATAATGAACTTGAACCTGACTAAAATTATGCTCGAATTAATATGTTTACAATAAAACGAAAAGAAAATTATGCAAGGTCGTTTGGTTAAAAGTAAAAGTGAAACATAACTGCGGAATAGAAAATTGTATGTAAAGAAAGTTTATGAAGTCAAAGATTAATCAAGAGATAAAAACAATAAATCACAGCAATGAAATAACAATAAATTCAAAAAAACTATTACAACAATCTATAGGAATTTACAAGAGTTGTAAAAACAATAAATAATGAAACCAGTTTTTATGTAATAAAGAAATACAAATAAATGTTGGCCGCAGTTGTTAGTCAAATGTCGTGTAGAAGAGTGAGTGCCCTTTGCCATTATGCGTTTCATTATTCACTCGCTCTCGAATGTATGCGCTCACTACACCACCACACCCATTTGTCACAATCACATTTTACTACACTATGCAACAAAGTTAATTTGTTTTTTGTGACTAATAATTACAATTTTTTGAAGACACTTTTTCGCTACTTACAAAAATAGAAAATGCAGAGTGACGGAACAATAAAATATTTAAATACATTTTTTTAATCAACGTATTTCATTAATTAGCTATTTTTTATTAAATAGAAGTTTTTTTTTAATTTTAAAAAACAAACACAACCCGCGAAGCGATTTGCTTGTATGTGGAAAACACCCAGAGTCTCCGGCGGGAATCGAACCCACGACCATTGGACTGACAGGCTAGCATTGCTAGCCATCAGCCACAAGGGCACCCCTAATTCAGTTTAATTTTAAAAAACAAGTTACTTACCTAGTCAAAAGCATATCAAGTAAAGGCTGAAAGCTTGAAGCCTGGATCACTTCAATTGTTTCCCCTTATTCTGTAACTTTTTATCGACGTCAAAAGGAAGGCAATATCGAAGTGGATGCTGTTGGCTGAAGTAGTAGAACACGAGACTATGAAGCGGAGGATCCTGAGTTCGAGCCCGCGCTGAGTCATGAAATATTGTGTTGAATTCTTCTGATCAGCACTAGTTCGTGGTTGTGTTAGTTGTTTCCAGCCTGTTTCAATGATGAAGGCATAGTCACTGGTCACTGAACATAATTGGCAGCGACTGACACATGATGTATTAAAAGCAGAGTAACAGCACCCACCTTCGTCGGCCCTGTAGCAAAAATTAGCCGGCGAAGTAAAAGGTTGAAATAGCTACAAAAAAAACTATCTTATCATCTTTCCTAATCTGTCCCCTCCATACTATCCCCTCGATTTCAGTTCCGGCGCAATGCATTGCACTATAGGGGTCATCCCCTGAGTGCTGGTCCAAGATAAAAAAAATAAAATAAAATTGTGACACCCAGTCAAAAGAATATTAACTGAACCCTGAGAGCTTAAAGCCCGGATCACACAATTTGTCGGCGTCAACAAGCAGACAATGTCAAAAATAGCACAATTGTTTACACCCCTATTTCACCAATTACCCGTTTTTAACAGCCTCTAGCTACTTTTATAGCCTTTAAGAAATAGTCTAAGACCATCAGCAAAATGCAATTGTTCACCACAACAAGATCTCAGTATCACATTTTTGATACTCACCCCTATCGTAAATAACAAGTGGAATTTTTGTTCACGTGAAATTTTTATTCCACGCGAAGGAAAAAATGTTATCATGAATCTCCCGTGAGAAATTATTCCCGCTATCTGTTTTCAGTGAATGCAAAAAAAAAGAAGAAATTTGTGTTGAAAAATTTACGTTTATGTTATAATTTGAAAAAAAATATTTAAAAAAAGTATAGCTAAATATTTAGTAGTAAAATAATTTGAATACTTTTTGAAAACCGAACAAAACAAATTAAAAATATTCTCAATGTTTAGAATTGGAACAACAAGTTTTACAAAGACGCAGCAGGCAATTGATTCGTTGCAAAAATATCACTTTTAACGGATCTTGCCCCTAAAATAAAATTTGTAAACTCTAATATTCGAATTATAATAGAAAATACTTACATTTTTTACTCTGTCCCCCTTAAATATCTAAGTGAATAAATTCAAGGGAAAAGTGAAAAAACTCGCGGGGAAAAAATCATTCTCGATAAGGGGAATTTAATTTTAGCATGAAATCATTCACGGGGAATTTTTTCATGATGGCAATTTTAGGGAAAAGGGAAAAATTTCGAGAGAAAAATTATTCATGATAGAGGTGATTGTCTTGACATTGACGTCGACAAATAGTAACAGAATAATGGGGATTGTTTTATTGGACTCTTTCCATGTAGTCAAATTCCTTGGTTTCGTTTTTTAAACTTCTTACTTGCTACAATCCCATACAAAATCAACCCTATCGTGAACAACAAGGGGAATTTTTGTTCACAAGAAATTTTTATTCCTCTCGAAGGGAAAAATGGTATCGTCAATCTCCCGTGAGAAATTATTGCCGCTATCAGTTCTCAGTGAATGCAAAAAAAGAGAAGAAGCCGAAAACAACATGAAAAATCAAAGCATTTGTGTTGAAAAATTTAAGTTTATGCAATAATTTAAAAAAAATTAAAAGGAGTATGACTAAATATTTAGTAATGAAATAATTTGAATACATTTTGTAAACCAGACAAAACAAATTAAAAATATTCTTAATCTTTAGAATTGGAGCAACAAGTTTTACAAAGACGCAGACAATTGATTTGTTGCAAAAAATATACGTTTTTGTCTTATTAAAGGGTCTTGCCACAAAAATAAAATTTGCAAACTCTAATATTCGAATTATAATAGAAAATACTTACATTTTCTACTCTATTCCCCACCAAAAACTAAGTGAATAAATTCAAGGGAAAAGTGAAAAAACTCGGGGGGAAAAATCATTCACGATAAGGGGAATTTAATTTTAGCATGAAATCATTCACGGGGAATTTTTTCATGACTGCAATTTTAGGGAAAAGGGAAAAATTTCGAGGGAAAAATTATTCATGATAGGGGTGAATAATAAAGCAATTGGGATTTTAGTAAAATTTCATATTTGGAATTTCCCTAAAAGATGAATTTGTGGCAAATGGGAATATGTGGGCGATTAAAAATCCTTCGAGTTTGCGGATCTTGACAGTTGGATTTTTTAACAAAGAAATTTTTTTACTATTGGGTGTGATATAACAGCACTTCATTCCTTGTTGCATAGTGTTTCTCATTTACTCCCGTCTTAATTAAGATTTAGTATTTTTTTCATTGGAATTTTATTAAATTTTTTCCATCATTTCTCATAAATTCCATTAACATATTCATCCAGTTCTGTAGTCCCTGTGAAATAAATATTTATAGCCGCAAATAAATATTTATAACCGCAAGGCCATAACAATTCCGAATATTTTAATATCACTTGGAATACAGAACAGGCCTGATTAAGCAAAACGAAAATGAAAGGAATTTCATTAAAATATTTGTTACTATTTTTGTAATATTAGCAAAAAAAAATAAAAAAAAGAAATATGTATACTTTTGAGCTAATTTGTAAGCAGTTAATTGAGAGATACGCCAAATTGTAATGCTAATTTGGTTAATACATTTATGAAAATCAGGTATTTGCTTTACTTTCATTTTCAATTTGAATTAAATTATTAGTTTTTTTTCCTTTAATTTTTTTTTTGCATTTCCATTTGATTTTTAAAGCAACTTGAATTTTTTGCCATGTGAGTGAATATTGAATTGTGGAATCCGTGCTCGTGTTATATGTAGATGTGACTCACATCTGCTTAAGATTTGTCATTAAAATTAGACGTTCACCGTTGCAGTAGCAAAATTTCTGCAAAATAAACTGTCAGCGTCAATTCTGCTCAATAAGTTTGAAGAATTCATTCAATTAAAATTAATATTTTCGGCTCAAATACACTTTAGCTACGCACTTCCGATTGAGATGAAATTTCGCATATCGATAGAAAATTTAAAAATAAGACGAAAATTTGAAATAGTGAACGTCTCGGAAATGCATAGTTTTCGAGTTATGGGCCTCCGAAATTTTCATATAAAAACGCAAAGTTTTCCTACATTTTCTATCGATATGCGAAATTTCATCTCAATCGGAAGTGCGTAGCTAAAGTGTATTTGTTCCATATTTTCTAATATTGAATTTATTATCTTGGCGTATTTGGCAGCTTAGTTGTTAGTGTGCTATCGAGGTTCCATTTCCGATTATGTTCACTTTACAACATGTGCAGTTGCAATATTTACCACATTTAAAGGTCCGATAGCATAAACGAAAGGGTTAAGTGCCATACTGCACTCACTATTTGGAATGAACAGATTGACACTTGAATAATGCTATCAAATTATCGAGATTGAATTTGAAAATCAGGCTCATTTATGCCTTAAACTGTTAGGCTGGGTTTTTGAGATCTCAGTTAAACTAGGTTTAGCTAATCTGAAAGAAATGTTTGTCGCCATTACCAAGTTTGTCTACATACTTTTGACGGAACAGATTAGTTTTGCTTAAAATTATGGCCTTTTATGGAATAATATAAAAAAAATCACATTTCGTCGGAAAATTTAGTTTCAGACTACGTTAAACTAAGTTTAAACTTAATCCATATCTCAAAAACACGGCCTTAGTTATTAAACAAAACTATCGCATGTGATGTGAAAGAACATCTCAACTTCGTCATGAAAGCTTAAACATTTAATTTTAAGGAATACAATTTGTTAAATATTTACAGAATTTTTCCTTGTAATATGTTATTTCAACGCCCACTAAAGAAGACGGGGTCCAAAAAATTTAGGGTTCAACGCGTTGGACCTTCTTTGACATAAAAATATATCATTTGCTTAACAAAATTACACAAAACAAGTAAAAACTTTATATTCGACCGGGTCGAATCTTAAATACCCTCCAAATATTTAGTGAGTAAATTTAAAATGTTTAACTTGGTGGGACAGAGTTCCTTTATATAATATCGTATAGATATAGACTATATCATGTTTTCCACAGACGAAGGTATGGGCATTGCTAGATCGTCTTAGACTTCATCACTGATCAAGAATATATATACTTTATGGGGTCTCAGATGAATATTTCGTTGCGTTACAAACGGAATGACAAAGTGAAAATACCCTCCATATTCTTTTTTGTAGGGTATAAAAACTTTAAGAATTATGTTGTTTTTTAGAAGTTGGTTTAGTTCTTCCTAGAGCAACTTTTTCTCTCTGGCCCGATTCAGCCCATTTACGAACTTGACCTCTGATATCCTTCAAAATGTATTTATACCACATTTCAAGGGTCTGGCTCTTTTCGTTTGGACTTAATAGTGATTTCCACAGATGGACTGATGGACGGACAGGCATGGCTAAATCGTTTTAGATTTCCTCACTGATCAAGAATATATATATACTTTATGGGGTCTTAGAGAGATATTTGGATTTTATACCCTTCACCAAATATGAAATTCGAATATGCGATGTCGTCTGTCTGTACCTGAAATCGGTTTTCCGAAGCCCCCAGAAAATAAAGAGATTTTGATTTTGGATCGATGCCAATCAGCTAAATTCAAAATACGATTCCAGAGCTGGAAAATTTAAGTTGATTTTTTATAATATGTGGAATTAATTAAAACAATTTTATACTGCAAAATTAATGCTTCGTTGGTATTAAAAATCAAACAAAATCAAAAAGATGATTCCAGCCTTGGACAATTGAAACTTTTTTTGACACATGAATGTAACCAACTAAACCAATTTTTCCTTTTTATTCATAAATTAAAAATATGTGATGTTTCTGAAAGAAATTGAATTAGAAAAGCTAAGAACACGGCCAGAGCTGGAAAATTTTAAATTTTTTTGGAATAAAATTTTTTTTTGTAATCAAACATATTTTATATTTTAGAAGCAAATAAATTCCATGGATGGAATGATTGTATGTATTTATATATTCCAGACGTGCATACGTTGGTGGAGGGTTTATAAGATTCGTCACAACCGACGAATTCGTAAAAATTCATAATAAACTGTTCGAATGACTTGTTATTCCAGATTAGAAAATTTGTTCATAAAACCACAGCAGTAATTAAATAAAATTATTAGAATAATTTTTTCAAATGACAAGAATTTATTATTATTAAAAATTTATAATTCTCATATTCTATTCAAACTAATTGTTTGGAAAGGTGCACAAACATAAATTTTTTTTACAGCCCGATTAAACTAAATGTTTTTAATATAATTTATTAAAAATCGCCAAAATCAATCAAAATACGAGCATAATTTTTTTTAAATAACTATTTAAGCAAATGTACCACCCAAAAAACAACAACAACATTTCAACAATTATTTAAAGTATTTTTCTTTCTATGCCAACTGCACACTTGAAGTGAAAAGAATAGAAAACAATATTTCCAAAGCTTTTGTCTTCTACTTTCGAGTTCATAAATCGAAATTGCTGTGAGAGATCGTCAGCCTGTCCTACCACAATCAAAAACTAAATTTTTTCCTACAATTGCAATGCACAAATAAATGCTTTTCCATTCATATTCCATCTAGCAAGTAAAATTTTTTTGTTCAGCCAGTAAAAAGTTTTGGAAAGAAATGTTAATGGCATTAAGTAACATTTCATCGTAAAAGTTGTTAAAATATATTGCAAATGATTTGTGTTATGTGTTGCGTAATAAGTACTTGACAAAGTAGTACGTGGTGGAGACAATAAGTTAGCAGAGTTTTACCAGAAGCCACAAATATAATATTGTAGAAGTTGTAGGAAAAGCAGACACTTTGCGTTTTCTTCTTAGTTATGGAAAAGTAAATAAATTAAAAATTCAAATAATATTCTGCTCAGAAGGAAGTCAGTGGAAATTGTATGGCTCTGGTTGTTGGTAAAATATATTTAAATGGGTTTTCTGGTCTCATGTCGTAATATTTATTGACAATGTCATAATGTCAAACTATGTAATGTAACAATGTCCATTGTCATAAGGTGTTATGTCAGAATATGTGGAATGCCATAATGTCTTGTGTCAAAACATAAAAAAAAATATATGAATGGAAAAAAGTGTTATATGCGGTTGTGACGAATCTTATGTACCCTTCACCAACGTATGCACGTCTGGAATATATACATACAATCATTCCATCCATGGGATTTATTTGTTTCTAAATGATATATTTCAATGTCCAAGAAGTTAATATTCAATTCGAAAAGAGCGTCAGATGATTTCTAGGGGAAAAAAATCTTAAGTATTGCTTTTCTATTCTTTTATACCCTGACGCAGCGAAATATTCCTCTAAGACCCCATAAAGTATATACATTCTTGATCAGTGCTGAAATCTACGATGATCTAGCCATGTCTGTCCGCCCGTCTGTAGAAATCACGATTCAATTCAAACGAATAGAGACAGACCCTTGAAATTTGGTAGAGATAAATTTTAAAGGATATCACAGGTCAAGTTCGTAAATGGGCTGAATCGGTCCTGAGGGAAAAAAGTTCAACTGAGAACAACTAAACCAAAACCAACGTAATTTTTAAAGTATTTTTTTTTTTGTAATATTGTTAAGCAAATGATATATTTTTATTATTATTCGTGCTGATTCTTTTCCCAAATTTACAAAAAAAAAAAGTTCAAAATTTATTATTGAGGGGTTTTAGCTAGTTCATATGCGCATTTCGCTGGGGCTAATGCCTCAATAATCAATTTTGAACTTTTTTTTTTTGTAAATTTGGGAAAAGAATCAGCACGAATAATAATAAAAAATTTTGTGAAAAACAACAAATACCCAAATATATAAAATTAGATATATTTTTATGTCCAGGAAGTTAAAAAGCCAGAAAATCAGCAAAATCCAGTTTTGAGCCCCGCCCCCTTTAGTGGGCGTTGAAGTAACATATTGCATGGAAAAATATTGTAAACATTTAAAAAATTTTTTATCTTAAGATAAAGCTTTTATGACAAAGCTGAGATGTTCTCCGATCTTCCTTTGCCCTACCCTCCCTCCACCTTTGCCCTTTAAATGACCCTATAAAAAAATTTTTGTCACCCTTAATAGTCCCACAAATTGACTTTTTAGTATTTTATGGCAAAGGGGAGATGTCTCCCCCACGGCCCCGCCCGAAGTGACAAAATAGTTTTTATTTACTAAATATTTGAAGGGTATTTAGGATTCGACCCGGTCGAATATAAGCTTCTAAAGCCGGTGTTTATAAAACCACAACTGGGACTGGCACTAGTACTAAGGATACCACAATAGGACTAGTACGTAAAGGTTGGGTCTAGAGCATGTCACCAAGTACCTTAATTATGGCAATTAGCCCTTTCTGTAATGACAACGCCATTTAAAAGTTATCGCCACCTTTCATGAACCTGGACTACGGAGCGTGCTTTTTTTAGAGTGTCTCACATCATGACAACGCGTGCAAATCGTTGAAATGTTTAATCAAAATAATTGTTCTATTCGTCAAACTCATCGTGCACTTCTTCCATTTTATGGCGTACATAATCGGCCTTGAGAGCGGCTAATACGCATGTGCTACAAATTCTAGTGGTTACCTGCCTCGCGGCCCAACCCCACTGTGGTCTTAGCACCGGGTGGATACTATGCGTCTACCAACGCCCCCACACGCAACAGACTGTCAGGCATGAGTACCACTTTGAAACCATGCATTTGGATATGGCCTCCCCCTTGGTTAGGAGCGGAGCCCATTAAAACTCTTGTCGATCTTTGGGTGACGGCACCCGGCTGCAGTGCAAATCCACACTGAGCTCACGCTCTCCCTGCGATTTGGGTTTCAGCACACAGCCATCACGATGCTCCTCGAAGGGCCGCAACCATTGCCAGGCACAAACCAAGGTTTCTGGTTCTCCTGACATTCGTGGTACCAGAAACAAGTCTCCGTTCAGACCTCGTAGCCGAGACTACTGCCAGTTGAACCCCAAATGGTTCGGAGCTGGTAGCCCACAGCACAAAACATACAACAACACAAACACTGAACAATCGCCCTCACGGCCGACCCAATGGGCACACGTGCCACCAGCAAGGACAAACACAAACGAAAAACAGGACACAGCCACCCTCACAAGTGACATCACACAAAAAGGCCGACAACAACAACACAATTCGAATAACAATAGATCGTTTTCAGACCACATTTACTGTTATTGATCATGTGCATCCCGTGGGACGTCGAACAGTGCGCACTGAAGAAGCTGTAGCCGCTGTACAGTAAAGCATTGAAGATTATCAAATTGTTAATTTATACAGCGGGCTTAAGTTCGAATCTGCATGACTGCAAATGATTTTTTATTAAATTTTTTATTATCATTTGCAGTCATGTAGATTCGAACTTAAGGCCGTTGAATAAAAAAAAAATAAAAATTCATACAAAATTGCAGATTATCCTAATCAATCGATTAGTTGCCGTTCTCAGCAACTGGGGTTGTGTTCTTCCACTTTATGGACGATTTTTTTAGTTGTTGAAAATTGGTGTTCCAGATTGCGCCTTCTACGCGCCAGCCGTGGCGGTCACATGGCAGAAATCATATTTAAAAATTAATTTTATAAAAGTTTCTTTCCAAAAAAAACCCGCTTCATTGATATTAAAAATATATTTCCCTGTTTTATTATGATTTAAACTTGTGCCACTCTATAAAAAAGCACCTTCCGATTTTCCGTTGTCATAGTTCTTGGCAGTCTTTCCGCTAAACGCACGAATAATATTGGAAAAATTGTAGTAAAGAAGATGGGGGGGAAAAACTGCAAGATATTCCATCTTTTGTTTTAATTTTTTAGTTATTTATTTTATTTCTGTGCTTAAGTCTTTAAAAATATTAATCCTACTCACAACCATAAAAGCTACACACAATACAATTATATTGAATAACAAACCAATAATAAATAATGCACCAAAAAGGTAAGAGAAGAAATTCCATGAGCATTAAAAGAAATTAAAAGTGTTACGTAAACACTTTTACGAGTTTGGTAATTTATGTGGTCATCAAAATATTGTCGATTTTGTCGATTTAAACGGTTTATTCAACGTATTTTGCTCACACTCATGGGCGATATAAAAATACTTTGAACACTCATAAAAGAGATATATAATTAAATTTAATAGGTAAATGCGGTGCAACAAACATGACCACTTACATGCGCGTTTGGAGGTTTGCCTATTTGTAAAGCTGCGTTACATTGAGGTTAAAGATATGAGCAACTCGATCGATGCGCAAACGTTTTATACAAAAAAAAAGGTGGCTGGAAACTTCAATTTATGGACGGAAAACTAAATGTACGAGTAATTAAGAAATTAGTTATTATTATCATTTTATTTTTTTTTTTAATTTCTTTCTGCTTTTTTTTTTGAGACGAAGTAAAAGTGGTTAAAACCGTGACGAATTCGATGACAATTATTTTTTTAAATGCTGGCTGCAACAATATTTAAGTTTAAGTTTCTTGCATTTGTAGGATATACTTTGGGTCTTAGTTTGTAAAAAGCGACAGCAGATATTCATCAAATGTTAATTTGTTTTTGTTTTTTTAATGTGAATTTTCTTTTTTTTCAAACGTTATCAACGTTAAAAATTTTACAAAATTTAGGCCTCATTTTAAATTTTGGGACGCAGTTTAAAAAAAAATTATATTTATTCCATTCCAAATTCTTTTTCATTTATATGTTCTTCGCAGGATGGCGCTGATGATAACGGGTGCCCTTAGTACGACGCCAACAAGGGCGCTTTTTGTTATGCTGTGCTGTGCTGGCTTCCTGTGGACTTGACTAATAGGAAGTTGGCTCTACGCACCGCAGTCAGACTGAACACAATAGGCACATGGACCCATAGATCATGGCGCCATGATAGCATTTTGGGGACGATAAGTAATTTACCGGACCTTATAGACTACTGCACTCCGCTACCCTACTGCAGTAGGAAATTTAGGTTTTCTCTGGTAGAGGGGTACTCCCCATCGCTTGCATCCGTACAGATTTTTACGGACGGCTCCAAGCGGGGAGGGAGGGTCGGTGGGGGTGTCTTTATTCCAGACTTTGGAATCGAGATGTCCTTCAGACTCCCGGACGAATGTAGCATATTACAGGCGGAAATATCTGCCATCAGAAGGGCAGCGCTGTGGCTAAGGTTTTATCGATATCGGAGTGTGCCCTGAAAGAACCTTCCATTTTCTCTTATAAACTAAGAATTGATGAACCAAAAATTGCTTGTGAAGACAAAGACTTAACAAATTTCATTGGGTTTAAAAAACCAATAAATTTAGGAATTTTTTTTATACGAGTATATAAACCAGTTCTTAATGCAGAACTGATTGCACTAGTATCCGACTGGAAGAAATTATACTAGTACTCTTCTAGTACTAATAGTACTAGTATCCCCCTAGTTTCCATCTAGTACCAATGGTATTACAGTTCACAGTTGGAAACTAGTACTGGTGATTTTTGTACTAGTGCAATACTAATTTGATACTAGTTCGATCTCCTGGAGGGTACTTACACACACACACACAAACACACAGAAACACACACACTTTCCAAATTTCAAAAGATCAAATATGGAACAAAAGCAAAAATTATTTAGAGTTGACGTGTCATGGATCCAGGCATATAAAACTAAGTACAGACATGCACCCCAATCATCCTTCTTATTCTGTAACTCCTTCTCAACGCCACGTCAAGACAATCTCAAAACTAGGAATCTACCTACTCCGTGTGGAGAACATTTTACAACTGAGGACTACTCTTTCAGGTCTTGAATATAGCAAGAGACTGTTAGAAATAGTCAATTGCTGAAGAAGAGGAATGCAGACGTGTCCTATTTTTTTTTTTTATTGTCTTGGCGTGACGTTGACAAATAGTTACAGAATAAGGGGGCATGTTTTAAATAACATATTTCACCCTACGAAATTGTGAGGGCGAAGCAGCTCGTTTTAAGATCATTCTTTTGAATGCGCTTGCGAAGCTCACAATAAGTACACAAGAGTCAAGGGCCAAATTACAGCATTCGATATCGATCGAAATTTTGTATTTAAATTGTATGGAAATTTCGTTCGATATCGAATGCGGTAATTTGGCCCCAGAATCGTAATAAAGAAAGCGAAGCAAGTGCTTCGTATAATTACACTATAATCGTTTTACACATGAAGTAAAATTTCCCATACAACTGCATTTTAGAAGGCTCAGCGAGAAGGGGAAATTTCTGCACAATGACAAAGTTAAGTATTTCCTAAATATCTATTTAAAAATATATGTATTGAAATGCCAGGTGGAATTTACGATTTGTAAGGTAAATAAAATGTCAACTGAAAATGCATTTCAAATAATTAATTTTCTTGAAAAATAGCACTACAATCAGTACCGGCAAAAACACAAAATTCAATTGGCTGAATTTGATTGAGGATAGTCAAATAGGTTTTCTTGAATTGTGGCTAAAACGGTTATTATTAAAAATAAAAGAAGTGTTTCAAAATTGCAGTCTATATCCAATTAAAATTTTTTACAAAGTAAATACAGCCCGCGAATTGATTAACTTGTCTCCAAAAAATATCCGTGGAATCCGGCGGCAGTCGAGCCCACGACCATTGGGACTGACACGCTAGATTTGCTGCCACAGCGGCTTCCATCCAAACTGATCTCACTTGCATTTTGTTAATTTATTACACTTACAGCTGGTATAAACCGCATTAATTCTGGTACAGTCCGACCAAGAACGAATAGAGGTTTAAATATGTGGAGCAGATATGACATGATAAATAGTGCTGGATTCGCAGCAATCGCCGAAAAGTCAGTGGCACGGGTAATCGTTGTGGAGCAGCTAAAGATTCCATAAACTGGTTTCAAATGTTGGTGTATATTTTTTTTTCAAATATTTACTTTAATATGCCGCGTTTTATTTACTTTGGTTTAAGGTATTTAACTTTCAACACCAACCCACAACTCCACAGCGATATACTCGTACGTATGCGTACATTAAAAGTAAATTTGATTTACATCTTAAAATCAACTATAAACACAACATTTACAGCAGCAAACAAACAAATAAAGGAACAAACAAACAAACAGCAAAACATTAAACTACAACAGTCGGGGGGAGATCCAGTCATTAAGTGGAGCTGTAGTATCATCGGCAGCAGCAGAATTTTCATCATCACGGCTCTAGTTGGAAAAAAAATCACACAAAGTTGATAAAAGCAAAAGGAGAAAGAGTAGGAAAGAGAAAAGGTGAATTATTAACTTTGTGTTTTTGCTGTTTATTGTACGAATGAATGTTCGAAGGAAGTATGAAAATGCTCTGAAAGAAAACGGATGAATTATTGAAGGTATAGGAGAGAAAAAATGCCTATAATGTAACTTCCAGCATGTGGGTGCTGTTGGCTGAAGTAGTAGAAGACGAGACTATGAAGCGTAGGGTCCTGAGTTCAACCCCGCGCTGAGTCATGAAATATTCACCCCTATTGTGTTTGGCGTTTTACGCCTGCAAATTCGACAGAATGTAATAGCTTAAAGACAAAAGGCTAAAATTTTCTTTAATCTATTACAAAATGCCGTATCTGAAGGCGAAAAATGCCCAACCACGATAAGGGTGATTGTGTTGAATTCTTCTGCTCAGCATTAGTGAGTTGCATGGTTGTGTTAGTTGTTGCCAACCTGTTTCAGTGATGAAGGCATAATCACTAGTCACTGAACATAATTGGCAGCGACTGACACTACCATGTACTGAAAAAGCAGTGGAACACCACCCTCCTTCGTCGGGCCTGCAGCAAAAAATTAGCCGGCGAAGTAAAAGGGGAAAATGGCCACACAAAAAAATTATCAATCTTCTCATCTTTCTTCATCTGTCCCCTCAATACTACCCCCTCCTTTCCATATGTAGGGGTCATCCCCTGAATGGTGGTCCAAGACAAAAAAAAAAATGTCCAGTAATCAATTGCTGGGACTTTTTAAATACTTCCCATTTTGCACAGCGCGATCATTTGACGACTCCTTTTGTAATCGTCCTGAAGTTTGTTGGATCGTGAATGAATCGTCTTTTACGCATTTTGGAGAACATTGAAAGGTTGTTAGCAGTGAATGGCTATCTTTTGCTCTTTAGGATAAAAAGGGCTGCCCACGAAGGCAGCGAGAAAACATTCGGAGGGGCCTGTTGGCTGAAGTAGATAACACGAGACAATGAAGCGGAAGGTGTAGAGTTCGGCTCCGCGCTTAGTCATGAATATTGTGTCGAATTCTTTTGATCAGTGATGAAGGCATAGCACTGGTCACTGAACATAATTGGCAGTGACTGATGCTCCTTCGTCGGCCCTGTAGCAAAAAATTAGCCCGCGAGTTAAAAGGTTCAAATAGGTACAAAAAATTCCCTTTCATCTTATCTATCTTCATCTGTCCACTCAATACTATCCCCTCCTTTCTAGTTCCGGCGCAATGCACTTCATATAGAAGTCATTCTCTGAGTGCTGGTCCGAGTTAAAAGAAAACTAAAAAAAAATAATAAAATGGTCATTGTGATGTCCTGAGGACTACACCCTGCACAATCCTTACAAATAAAGCACTGGTTCCTGAGAACCATCCAGAGCTTCTCACAAAGCCCGCCAGGGTACCCAGTGGTAGATGTCTGAGCCTACGCTCCTGCAGGGCCGGGAAATCACAGAGACTATGCTGTACTGACTCCTTTTCACCGTCGAATCAGCTCCTGCTGCGATCATCGTGCGGAAAACCCAAACGCTGTGACATGTGCCCGATCGCACAGTGCCCCGTCATGACTCCTATTAGGAGTGCCAGCGACTTCTTCCCAAAAGTTAGAAGCTATCTAGTCCTAACGCTGCTAAGTGAGGGCCACAGAGTTTTGGATACCCTACAGCTGGTAATAGTTGACCACCTGATTGTCGCCTTCCTCTCTGTCTGCTCCTTAATAATGTTTAACAGCTCAACTGGGGGAACGTTATTGCTCTTTTATATGAGTTATTTGATATGCACGATTAATTTAATCAAATGGTATTAAAACAACTTTTTAGGCGAGTTTCTCGCTCGAATATCTTAATCTATCGGCCATGTGATGGAAATCGCTTATCGCATGAAATAAAGCGTTTTCGATTTGAAGTCACAAAATTGGTGTGCTGGAGCTCGCAATCGCTCAAAATCGTTCAAAAGAAACTGGCGTTTTTCAAGTTGCATGTGATTCGAAAATCGTGCGGTTCACAGCACATACATGTACACATATATTCATAATTCACATATATAAAAAGCTTTTCAGACTGCGCTCGTATATATATTCCTAAAGTTTACCATTTATTCAGAAACACATATGATTGTTTGCATGAATTGTACAAAGCAAAATAAATGCAGGGCACGCTTCAAAGTCATCAACATCAAACATTACAACAACAACAGCTTGCCACCACATACTCCAGTCAACTCAGCTCCGTGTGTTTTTGGATGTATTTCACACACTATCATCATCATCATCATCATCATCAACAACTTTTGTGAATTAAGCTTTGTTACAACAGCAACAACACCAACAACAATAAACACTATTCTTCTACTAACGTAATTTCTTTTTTTTTATTCATCCTCTTTCTCGCACGTTTTGTTGTGTGAGTTTGTTAAATTTTAAGTGCATTTTTTGCTTTGAGTAAATAAACGTGTGCGTGTGAATTTATCACACACACACACGCCCTGACATTTGTTTGTTTCCGTTTGTTTGCTTTAACGGATATAGAACATCTGAATTCATTCTCGCTGCACACAAATTTATAAAATAAAGAAAAGAGCGAAACCTAAAAACTAAAAACTGTTCAAGAGTTATTCACAAGGCACTTTTAGTGTTAAAACCATGTGTGTTTGTGTGCGTTGAAAATTTTAAAGATCCTAAAGCAACGTGTAAAACGCGTGAACTTTATAATACAGTCACTATCCTTTGGTGCCAAATTGTCATAAGTGTTAAAATTCAAATTTTGTTGGGAGAAAGTTGTTTAATTCGACGTTTCGAGTTTGTCGATGCGGCTGTAACAGGGCTATTTTTATTGTCGATACAAGTTATTTTTCAAGTTTTTCTTAAATAGAAATTCAACGTAGTTCAGGGTAATAAGATATGAAAAGAAAATTGTACGCATTTTTATGCTATTTGCCTGACAATGCGCAAGAATAATTTCAACCTGTAGCGAAAATTCGCAGCCGAAGTAAATATTAAACAAGTAAAAACGTTATATTCGATCGAGTCGAATCTTATGTTGTTTTCTTTTCTAAAAAATAATGCTGCATTTTTTGCACTTTTCAATGGAAAATGGTAACATTCTGGCATTTGAAAATAGTGAATTTATTGGAAATTGCTCTACCATCTCTTATGAAGATTAGACTTGGGTCCAACTAGCTCATTCGCTTAGTTTTGACAAGAACCTCTGATCAAACCTATGTAATTTAAATGGGTTTGATCAGAGGTTCTTGTCAAAACTGAGCGAATGAGCTAGTTGGACCCAAGTCTAATGAAGATGAGTTTTATTTTAAAATTGCTCCTAATTGTGGTTTTTTAGAATAAAATGTTACTAAATGTTGCATATTTTCCAGAAAAGAAATCGCCATAAGCCGCCTACCAAGTTGTGATCAGCAAAAATACACATGAGTGTAGCGGCTTTCCAAAACAGCTGTTATGCTCTGCTGTAAAAGTTAGATATATAAATTAATGCTGACTTTCGCTGCACCGTGTAGTATTTATCGTGTCTTTCTCGCATGTGCAATTTATGTAAATTTTCCAATGTGCAACTTCCAAAAATTCAGTTGACCAGTTTCCACATATTTTTTAAATAATTTCTAATACAATTTGTAATATAACATTTATGATTTTCTTGTCACTTGATCACGCTTTAATTTCACTCAAACGTGACATCTACTTTCTATTTGAAAGTGTGCAATCTGCACACATTCAAATAAATTAAAATGCATCAAAGAAAATATATTTTAAACATCAAGAAATCTTATTTATTTTATCAACGAAAAGTTTTGGAGTCCATTGCATCCATACAAATGACAGATTCAAATATGTTTTAGCTGTTTTGCATGTTGTTAATAATTCGTGTGCAAAATTTTAATTTTTTTTATGAAAAGTTTAAACATCTAGTAATTAAATCGAGAAGAGTTTTTCTTGTGTGCATATTATACTCGTTTTAGTAAAATTTACTGATGCCACATAAAGTTATTAAAAAATGTTACAAATAATTTGTTAAAAAAAAAAATAAATAAATTCAAAATTCACCAGAAGTCAAGTGAATATGAAGATGATTATTTTGAACATGAATGCAAAGTTTAGTTGCAGAAGTTATTAATTTTATTATTGAGATAAAGATTCCTTCGTTGGACTCAAGTTCAAGTCAAGAATCTAAAAATTATTGTTTTTATGAATTTTTATTAAATTACAGTTATTTTTATTAAAAAGAGTGGAATGTTAGAATATTTTAAATCATCAAACTACAAAGGAAAGGATCAGTACTGATTTCGAAGTCGCTACACCATCTCAGCAGCGTTCTTTGTTCAACTTTGCATATTGCAGATTTGAACTTGAACCCAATAAAGTAATTCTTATCTCGATGATTATTTTGTTTAGTAGGAACAGCACTCAGGGGATAATCCATGCGAATGCAGGGAACTACGGCAGAACTAGAGACTAGGGCGATAGATGAGAATATAGACATGTTATTATTGTTGCATTTTTATACCCACCAAAAAAGAATTGGAGGGTAAATTCCGTGTGTAACGAAGCAAAATATCACTCTCAGACCCCCCCATAAAGAATATATATATTCTTGAGCAGTGAAGAAATCGAAGACGACCTGGCCATGTCCGTCTGTCCGTGCGTCCATCTGTAGAAATCACAATTCAATCCAAACGAAATTTGGTATAGATAAATTTTGAAGGATAGCACAGGTCAAGTTCGTAAATGGGCTGAATCGGGCCAGAGGGAAAAAAGTTCCCCTAAGAAGAACTAAATCAATCTCTAAAAAACAGCATAATTTGTATACCCTCGAAAAAAAGAATTTGGAGGGTATATTCACTTTGTCATTCCGTTTGTAACGCACCGAAATATCCATCTCAGACCCCATAAATTATATATATATTCTTGATCAGTGATGAAATCTAAGACGATCTGATCATGTCCGTCTGTCCGGCCGTCTGTGGAAATCACGATTCAGTCCGAACGAAAAGAGCTAGACTCTTAAAATTTGGTACAAATATATTTTGAAGCTTAGAGCAGGTTAAGTTCGGAGATGGGCTAAATCGGGCAAGGGGGACAAAAGTTCCCCTAAGAAGAACTAAACCAACCCAGAAAAAACAACATAATTTTTAAAGTTTTTTGGTTATTTTGTTAAGCAAATGATATATTTTTATGTCAAATACGGTCCAACGCCTTAAACTGGAGCCAAAAAATAAAAAAAAATTATTTGAGGACCCCGCCCAATTTAGTGGTCGTTATTATATGCAAAAATAGTATAAAAATTTCACAAATTGTTTTACTTAAGCCCACATTCCTTAAAAATCTAATTTTTAAGCTTTAATGACGAAGCTGAGACGATACCTGGTACTCCTCTGCCCTACCCCCTCCTCCCTCTTCACCACCTAAATGACCCTACCAAAAAAAAATTTTTTGTTAATTTTGTATGTAATCATCCCAAGCATTTATTTTTAAAGTTTTATGACTGCCTGTTTCTGCCCTACCCCCTCCTCACCCTTTGCCCCCTAAATGACCCTATCAAAAAAAAAATTTTTTTTTTCATTTTGTATATATGTAATTATCCCAAGCATTTATTTTTAGAATTTTATGACAAAGGCGAAATGTTTCCCCCACAGCCCTTGCCAGAGCGACCCCACCAAAATACAGTTTTTATACCCTCCAAAGAGAATTGGACCCCATAAAGTAAATATGTATATTCTTGATTAGTGATGAAGTCTAGGACAGTCTAGACAATTCCCTTGGACTTTCTACAGAAGCATTTTAAATTTTAGCTTATCGATTACAGTTAGTAAAATAAACTTGATCCATTTTATTTTTGTACTAGATTTAGATTTTCCTTTTTTTGGATGAACTGAGTACTACAAAAATGATCAGTTCAGATTATTATTCAATTCAGTGCACACAGTTTTCAAATTTATTCTGTTGAGGTAAACGGTCGCATTCTGCCCTTCAACGATCCAAAATCTTTGTTTGCAAAAGAAGGCGGCTCATTCTGGTGCCTAAGGCGGTAAAGCGTTTACAAGCAGCCTGGCATGGCATCAGCAACAAATCATTAATAGAATGTGGACTACAAGTTTTAAAATTCTACGCAACAACATGTTGTAAAAGGTGTTTTTTATGAAGTTTTTTTTTTTATACGAATCACTCTGTTGTCTGACAGCTGTTTTGACAGTTTAAAGTGACGTCTCTACTCAGTATTGTTTGGCAAATCATCATGAACAGTTTAACTCCAGAACAACGCTTCCAAATCGTGGAAATTTATTTTCAAAAACAGTGTTCAATTAAAAATGTTTATCCGCTTTTTTACCGCAAAATTCTCTTCAGTGATGAGGCGCATTTTTGGTTGAATGGATATGCCAACAAGCAAAATTGCCGTATTTGGAGCACAGATAATCCACACGCCGTTCAAGAATTACCAATGCATCCCGATAAATGTACTGTTTGGTGCGGTCTATGGGCTGGTGGAATCATCGATCCTTATTTCTTTAAAAATGAGGAAGGACGACGCGTTACCGTGAATGGAAATCGATACAGAATCATGATCAATGAATTGTTGGTGCCAAAACTTCAAGATATGGATGTAAACGAAATGTGGTTTTAACAGGATGGTGCCACTTGTCATACTGCGGGCGAAACAATGGACTTATTGAAAGAACATTTCAATGACAACATTATTTCGAGAAATAGACCGGTGAATTGGCCTCCGCGTTCGTGTGATTTGACGCCACTCGATTATTTTTTGTGGGGATACCTGAAATCATTGGTTTACGTGGATAAACCCGAAATTATATTTAAATGTTAAATGACAAGAAATTATCTACCAAATAAAAAATTTTTTTTGGCCATTTCATAATTTGGCATGTGTTTTATTTAAATTTCAAATCAGCAAGCTCTTATAAAAACACCCTTTAGAAGTAAAAATAGAAACAACATTATGGAGAAAGTCAAAGAAACATTCTAATGTTATTATTCATTAAACGTACGCACGCGAGTATGCACGTGTGTGTAAATACGTTTTACATTTGAGTCACTTCCACGTGCATTTGTCGGAAAAGTCGCATGTTGTTGGTATTTTTTCTTTTAAGTTTTCGGTATGCATTTTACATTAATTTTCTATATTTTTCAATATTGTTTAATGTCGTTGAATGAAATGTATATTTTGTAAATGGATGGCAAAAAAGCTGCAGTAATAGTATCCAGTATTCAAACTGGTTGGTATCGATCGATTGTGCTACGGCAAGCAGGAGCTGGGAATTGTTTATTTATTTGTACGGGAATAGACAGGGGAGTGATAGACAAATGACACAGAGTTCAAGTTGCATGTTAACGACAAATACGTGCTGCCAGTGTTAGAGTTGCTGTCGAAATGGTTTTCCAATAATGAGAGTATCTCCAAATACATACAAGCTGTTCGTTCATTCACTTGCACAACAATATTTTTGTATTTCGGTATTTGAAAGCACGTACATTTTGTAACATGTACTCACTCACTCGTATTTGCAGCATGTCTTTACACAAATTTGTGCATATGATTTAAAACTGCTGGCGTTCAGGCAGGCATTCCATTCATTCAAACAGATGTTCCAGAAAGACGTTACGAAAAACTTGTTTTGGCATGGAGGTCTACGGAAACTTCAATTTAAATAAATTCGAACGAATATGTGTCACTTCAATTGTTTACAAAACAAATGATCCCCAATAAAGAAATGTGTTTTGCTAAAGTAATTCGCGGTCGATGAACCCAAACATGATTGTGTGTCTATTTAGCGTTTTTGGGATGTAAGCGGCAAAAATGTTGCATCAGTCAGTTATTGATAAAGATCTCGAAAATCAAACAGAGAGTAAATGTTACGCTATTTCATACATGAATTTTTAAATTTTCATTAATCGAATCAAGATTCACAGGCAGTAAGAAATAAATTGGTTTTTTTTTTTATACCCTTCAAAAAAGAATTCGGAGGTATATTCACTTTGTCATTCCGTGTGGAACGCAGCGAAATATCGTTCTAAGACCCCATAAAGTATATATACATATTCTTGATCAGTGATGACATCTAAGACGATCTAGGCATGTCCGTCCGTTCGTCTGTGGAAATCAGAATTCAGTTCAAACGAAGAGAGTCAGATTCTTGAAGTTCGGTATAAATACATTTTGAATGGTAGCACAAATCAAGTTCGTAAATGGGCCGAATTGGGCCTAAGGGGAAAAAGTTCCCCTAAAAAGAACTAAGCCAACCTCTAAAAAACAACATAACTTTTTTAATTTTTTTTGTAACTTTGTTAAGGAAATGAAAGCAAAACGTTGAACTCGGAGCTAAAAAATCAGATAAATCTATTTTCGGACCCCACCCCTTTTAGTAGGCGTTGAAATAACATATTACATGCAAAAATAGTGTAATTATTTAACAAATTATATTCCTTAAGCCTACATTTCTTAAAAATTTAATTTTTAAGCTTTTACGACGTAAGTAATGTTCTCCCTCTGACCCAGTCCACCACCCCTAAATGGCCCTATTAAAAAATTTTTTTACAGTTTCTAGTGTTTTATGGCCAAGGTGAGATGTCTTCCCCGCGGCCCTTCCTGGACCGACCCTGTGTCTTAAAGGAACTCTGACCCAGTAGAATAAATATTTTTAATTTATTTATTAATTATTTGGAGGGACTTAATATTCGATTGCATGTATGTGACGGAGAAAGTTAAAAAGGTCGTGATCGCGAATCGATCATGATTTTTATAGTAGAGAAAACGCTCTTTCTAATGCAACCAACTTGTCATAACTTCAAGTTAGATTCAAAATACACTTTTGATATAAAAAAAGTAAAAAAGAATCCGATGTGACAAACTTTGCTGTAATTGAAACGCATCACTGAGGGGTTTTCGGGGTCGCTGATTACGAATCCGAAGGATTATTATGCAATTCGATACGAATCGAAAATTGTTCGAAAATATATGTTTTTAACATGGAGTTGCGAAAGCTTTTTCTTTCGAATCGAATTACATCATAAGAATAATTATAAGATTACAGATTTGTTTTAAAATCGTTGCTCGAAGGTTTTTTTTACATTTTTCTTTTTTTCACTTCTAAATCACAACAGAACTAATAAATAGAACTGAAAACCCCTATACTATCAGTAACCTCGAAGCACTAAATTAACTTTAAGCTAATTATTATTGATAAAAATTCTCAAATTTTGAATTTTGAAAGCAGTCCTGAAAATCCCAGGAAACGAGCTTCAAGCCATACAATCATTCAGGCACATCAAAATCAAATGGTTAATTTCAAATTCGGTTTTCTCGAAAACTTATTTTCTGAGCACAAGTCCCTTTTAACTTTTTACTATTTTCAAATGTGTTCGTATGTTCATATTTCATGGTGGGAACACAACTGGGACGAACGACGTTTTCGTTGCTAAAAATTCGCTCTATAAATTCGTCGTATGAATCACAATAACGACGAATAAATTACCATAATGAACAAAAAAATTGTAAATTTTGTTAAAATTCTTTGTAATCCTCTGACGCCAGATTGTTTAGACATTCAATAATTACCCCGGTGGTGTCCATTTTTTTCCAAAACAAATTCCTTTTTGTAATTATTTTCTGAAAATTTTTTTCTGTATATAAATTATTCTTTTCATTTAACAGCTGATGAGGTGACCATATGAAAAAGTAGGAAATAGGAAGAAATACTATGTTATAAAAAGGGTTCAAAATTAATAAAAAAAATCGTCCGACTGATAAATTTTTGTGAATCGGTGAATGCAATTTTAGTATATACCCAAAAATTTCCTTCCAGATGCAACAATACAGTAGTGAATTATGCTTTTCCACAAAAAACCAGTTTGAGTATATGAAACCTGGGCACCTCATATTGATTTGTTCGTCGCTCGCTGACGTAGTAATTAGAAACAAGAATGATAAAATAAAGATTACGCCTTGCGCATGATTTACCGTTTGATGACGTATTTGTTCCCTCGAAGAGATTGCCAAATGTTTATTATATGCAAAACTAATACTTTCTCGTACAAAATTAATATTTTATGCTATATTTGGCAACTCTTCACACAATTTACTCAGAGAGATTTTCAACAAGCAAATGAAATCGGATTTATGAAAGTGCAAGTTTTGTGTTATATTTTATAATAAATTGTGTTATAATTTAAAATAAATTTATTAAAATAATTATTAAATAACTTAAAGTGTAAAAAACTTATTAAAACTTGATTTTTAAAGCTCATAAACTGTAAACAAAAAACTTAAATTAAAGAGAAAAGAGAACAAAAAGAACAAGCATGAAATGTGCAGTGGGCAATTGCAAACAAAGTAACAGCAAAAAAACAAATGAGAAATAATTGTGTTAAAATGTAATATTGTTATCAAAATTGTTTTTGTTTTCAAAAAGCTGTGTCATTTTATAGTTTTCCAAGAGATGTAGCTCAAAGGAAGTTATGGCTGATATATTGCAAGCAAAAAAATTTGTTTTGAATGGGGAAAAAAGAAAAATAATTAGCACTTGGTTTCAATATTTATATAAAATAACTATAAATTAACAATTTCAAATAAAAAAAAGTGGAAAATAAAATAATTTTTTAAAATTGTTTATTATCAAACAAATTTAATTTGAAAAATCGCAATTTGTCCCACTGTCCTGTTTTTACAATAACATAATAGTTCTCCACCTGAATTTTATTAGCCAATCAGAACACATGTTGAGTGACGTCAGAGTTCCATCATGCGCAGAAAAGTGTTTTTATTTCAACTTGTTGGCGTAATCTTTATTTTATCATTCTTGGTATGAATCACAATAACGACGAATAAATTAACATAATGAACAAAATAATTGTAAATTTTGTTAAAATTCTTTGTAATCCTCTGATGCCAGATTCTTTAGACATTCAATAATTACCCCGGTGGTGTCCATTTTTTCCAAAACAAATACCTTTTTGTAATTATTTTCTGAGCATTTTTTTCTGTATATAAATTATTCTTTTCATTTAACAGCTGATGAGGTGACCATATGAAAAAGTAGGAAATAGGAAGAAATACTATGTTATGAAAAGGGTTCAAAATTAATAAAAAAAATCGTCCGACTGATAAATTTTTGTGAATCGGTGAATGCAATTTTAGTATATACTCAACAATTTCCTTCCAGATGCAACAATACAGTAGTGGTTTTCCACAAAAAACCAGTTTGAGTATATGAAAACTGGGCACCTCATATTGATTTGTTCGTCGCTCGCTGACGCAGTAATTAGAAACAAGTCTATTTCAACTTTAGCTGAGTATGACGAATTTTGACCAACAACACGATTGTGTGCATTTTCATATACGCCAATGTGTTTTATTTTTGGTGACGAATATTCGCGACCAAAAATTCGCCTTTCGTCGCAGTTGTGTTCCTAGCATCAGTTTGTAAAATGAATGTGAAAACAAAATCAGCTCACATCTACTTTATTTGTAATGCCTTTACTTTTAAAGAACAGTTTTAAAAGTACTAAATTCTTTTAACCCAAACAGGTTTCACTTATCGAAATTTTTTTTAACGAACATCTTGCATCAGCAAAACAAAGTTCCATTTTCGCTCGAAAAATTTGACTGCAGATGAAAAATTGACATTTTAAATATGTCATAAGCAGCTAATAAATCTCCTTATTGTCAGACATTTGTCTCAAAAGAAAGTGCTTAGTATCAGATAAACCGAAGTTTGAAGTTTAAAACATCAAAACGATTATTTTAATAGGCTGTTAGATAAGTCATTAAGGATTCGTTTACAAGTAAAAGCCATCCCATACATAAATATTGTAAATTTTTAAACATTTAACAGATTCACTGCATGAATTGCCAACGTTAAAACGTATTTACCATTCCTCTTTAATTTTAACCGGTTACCCCAACTGCTGCAATAGACGTACAATACCAAAATCGACAGCACCAACATCTCTAGCAACCCGCAATTAATATTTAAAATTCAATAGCATTTAATAGACAATCGTAGAAAACTTAAACGGATTAGTATTAAAATTTTTTTTTTTTTTTGAGCAAGTGAAAGTGATCATACCAGTCGTTTGTCATTCATTCATTCATTCATGACTTCATGCCATCCTCCTCTTTTCGTATTTTTTTTATTTTTTTTTTTATTATTTTAATTTGTAACAAAAATTATTGCAAACTGCATCGCAATTACGAATGACATACAAACTTACTAAATGATTATTATTTTATAATTCATAAAGTTCCAGGCTAAATTTTAAAGTCTTTTTTTCTTTTGCAATTTTGAGCCAGTACGAGTATTTGTTTGATTGAAATATACGCACGCATAGAAAAAAAAAGCACACACACACATTTCTTGTTAGCCCAGTAAACACTTAAAAAGGTAACAAAAATGCATGCAACTTTAATATGCAATAATTTTTTAAAACATCAGACTACAAAAACCAGAGAAACGGAAAAAAATACCTAGTCCTATTTATATCCAAATGGGATCAATCACTCTATAACTGTTTAATGCAAAAATATATTTTAGTCGCAAAACGGCTCTGATCCACTCAACATCAAGCCTCAAGTTGGCAATTATTATTTAAGTGCAGCCAGACCACTGATCGTATACTCTCTTTCGAAGCTTAATTGCAACCCCTCAAACAACTGTAGAGATTTACAGTTCTTCTGAGGAATTTTCGGGGCTTAACTACGTTGCACAGTGGGGTGAAAGTCCTCACAAGTGGCGATTAATTCAAAAGATTAACTTTAACTTTCACAACCGTATTTGGTACCATATGAAAGTAGATAAAATTCTACATCACTAACTGCAAAAATAAGAGTTCTTGATAGTTTACTTTATTTGCAGTGTGTGTTCAAAGTTCAATCATTTTTGTTATTTTTGCGCGCATTGATTAAAAGATACAATTTTGATATTTCAAGTGATTATAGTTTTTGTTAAGACTTCTATAAGTAAAAGTTTTATAATGGAACCGTCAACTTCAGGTATATGAGCATTTAAAAAATTATTGTTTGTTTAGATAAATTTTTTAAAAATATTTAAAAACAAGTACAAACGTTATATTCGACCGGGTCGAATCTTAAATAGCCCCCAAATATTTAGTAAGCGAATTTAAAATGTTTAACTTGGTGGGACAGAGTTCCTTTATATAATATCGTACGTCAACGGCCACTAAAGGGGGCGGGGTTGAAAAATAGACAATATCATGTTTTCCACAGACGAACGTATGGGCATTGCTAGATCGTCTTAGACTTCATCACTGATCAAGAATATATACTATATACTTTATGGGGTCCAATTCTCTTTGGAGGGTATAAAAACTGTATTTTGGCGGGGTTGCTCTGGCAAGGGCTGTGCGGAAAACATTTCACCTTTGTCATAAAACTCTAAAAATAAATGCTTGGGATAATTGTACACACAATAAAAATTTTTCTTTTTAATAGGGTCATTTAGCGGCCAAAGGGGGAGGAGGGGGTAGGGCAGCAACAGGCAGTCATAAAACTCTAAAGATAAATGCTTGGGATGATTATATACAAAATTTAAAAAAAAAAATTTTTTGTAGGGTCATTTAGGGGGCAAAGAGGGAGAAGGGGTAGGGCAAAGTAGTACCAGGTTTTGTCTCAGCTTCGTTATTAAAGCTTAAAAATTAGATTTTTAAGGAATGTAGGCTTAAGTAAAACAATATGTTAAAATTTGACACTATTTTTGCATATAATAACGCCCACTAACGTGGGCGGGGTCAAAAAATATTTTTATTTTATTTAATGGCTCCAAGTTTAAGGCATTGGACCGTATTTGACATAAAAATATATCATTTGCTTAACAAAATAACCAAAAAACTTTAAAAATTATGTTGTGTTTTCTGGGTTGGCTTAGTTCTTCTTAGGGGAACTTTTTTCCCTCTTGCCTGATTTAGCCCATCTCCGAACTTAACCTGCTCTAAGCTTCAAAACATATTTATAACAAATTTTAAGAGTCTAGCTCTTTTCGTTTGGACTGAATCGTGATTTCCAAAGACGGAGGGACGGACGGACGGATGGAAATGCTCAGATCGTCTTAAGATTTCATCACTAATCAAGAATATATATACTTTATGGGGTCTGAGATGGATATTTCGATGCGTTACAAACGGAATGACAAAGTGAATATACCTTCCAAATTCTTTTTTGGAGGATATAAAAATAATATGTTTGATATATACATTGAGTTTCAACAACTTTGCGGATGAGTGCAGGAAAAACTGCTTTTATGTTCTTAAAATATAAGATTTTAGCTAATAAATCCCAGAATACCTATTTGCGCATTTGTGCGATTTTTGAGTTATGAAGGTTTTTGTGAAAGAATTCCGGTTGCTAAAAATCAATGTGAAAAAAAAACCAAACAAAAAAAAAAACAAATTGTTTTTATTACCTTTTTTTATTATTTTTTCTAAAGGCACATAAAGTATGCTCTAATTTACAATTTAATTTACTAATTTATCATTTTTCATTCCAAAGTTACAGCAGAAATAGTCAAATAAGACCATTTTCTCCAAAATAAAAAAAGCCCATAAAAGATTAACAAATTTTTTTTCAAAAATTTGTTTTAAATGCTGGTTTTTTATGTATTTATTAATACTCATCAATAAAAAATAACATTTTAAAATTACGAGTTCTATGAATTAATCGCCACTTTCTCTACCATTCGCCCCACTGTGCGTTGCTACTTCTTATGTGAAGGCAAAAGTTGTGTACAGTCTGTGCACCGATACTTTGCAAAGTATTTTTTATACCTTCCAAAAAAGAATTTGGAGGGTATATTCACTTTGTCATTCCGTGTGTAACGCAGCGAAATATCCCTATAAGAACCCACAAAGTATATATAGTATATACATTCTTGATCAGTGATGAAATCTAAGACGATCTAGCCATGTCCGTCCGTCCGTCTGTGGAAATCAGGATTCAGTCCAAACGAAAAGAGCCAGACCTGAAATTTTGTATAGCAAAATTTTGAAAGATAGCACAAATCAAGTTCGTAAATGGGCTGAATCGGTCCTAAGGGGAAAAAGTTCCCCTAAGAAGAACTAAACCAACCTCTAAAAAACAATATAATTTTTAAAGTTGTTTTTTTTGTAATTTTGTTAAGCAAATGAGATATTTTTATGTCAAAGAAGGTCCAAAGCGTTGAACTTGCAGCCAGAATATCAGAAAAATCAATTTTTTTGAGCCACGCCCCCCTTTAGTGGGCATTGAAGTAGCATGTTACATGGAAAAATAGTGTAAATATTGAACAAATTGTATTCTTCAAAATTAAAATTTTTTGTTAAGCTTTTACGACGAGGTAAAGATATTCTTTGATCTTCCCCTGCCCTGCCTCACCTCCACTCACCTTTGGCCCCTAAATGATCCTACAAAAAAAAAATTGTTTTTCTACAGTTAATTATCCTAAAAATTTACTTTTCAAATTTTTGCCACAAAAGTGAGATGTCTCTCCCACGGCTCTTCCCAGAGTGCGCCTCTCAGGCCCTTCTCTGAAATTTAAAACTGGGCACAGAAATTTCTCTGACCTAGTAGGTTGGAAATTTTTAATTTTCAGTTTTGTGCGCAAAAATATCACAAACTGCTTTTATGCTGATGGAAAGGTTTTTATTTACTAAATATTTGCAGCGTATTTAAGATTCGACCCGGTCGCATATAACGTTCGTACTTATTATATTTTAGACCCACTTTTGTGATAGACAAACTCGTAACTCGAAGTTATTAGAATGATTTTAAATGATTTTCAATAAACACTGTTTATCAGAAATTAAAATTGATTGATTTTGTAATTGAACCAATTAAATAATGTGCAAGACTAATAACTAAATTTTCTAAAAAATTTTACAAATATTAAGGCACACGAACTGAATAAAAAGTGAATTTAGGTTTAAGGACTATCATCTCTTCGAGACAATCCACTTCGAACCGCCTCATGAAAACATCTTGTATTTCTCAAAAAAAAAAAACGATATAGAAAATTTCATGTTCGCGAAACTGCCTAAGTCTTGAAGAAAATTAGAGGCCAATGCTACTGGCTCCCGTGAGATAGGACAGGGCACCGGTATGGAAGATGGAGCATTATTTTGTCCTTCTCTTTATCATTGCAGCTTCTGGAGTAATCGTTATACACCAAGTCTCATCTGGATGCGTTTTGGCATTTTCTAAACTTTTCAAACCAACAGTTTCAATAAAAGCTTGTAAACTTTTTGGTTCCAACTTGAGAAATGAAATACTTTTTTTTTAACTGAGAGATGGCGCTGTTAGCAAAATAAAAAAAATATTAAGAAAAATCTGTTAATTTTGGCGATCTCTATGTAGCAGTCGACTTCTTTTTTTGGTATAATCAAATTTAAGATAAAAACAATTTTAAGTTTTGTTTTCGTTTTAAATGGAATTTTTCGCAAGAACAAGAACTCTTTCCGACATCGTGAAATTGGTAGTAAATTTATAAAATTATCATTTCGATTATTCGATATGAAGCTTCCATCATATAAATTCCTGTTTGCTGGGTAAATGGACTAATAATTATCGTTTGGCTTTTTTATGTTGTAATGGCAACAACATCAAGTTGTTGTCACAGCAGTGATAGTTGTTGTCATTGTTAATGTTTTATTATTATTATTTTTTTTTTAATATTTCATCTTGTAGACCCAACGACTTGCATTTTATTACACAGTTTTCTATTGTAATTATGATGTTATTGGGTAACAACAACTTATGGCAACAACAAATATTTAATATGTATGCACTTATTAAATATAATATCACGATTTAACAGGAAGTATTATTTCATCGTTTCAGCTCAACATACGAAGTTCCAATAACCTAAAGATGTGTCTGTATGCCACTGAAGAAGGGATCAGATGACGTACAAATGTATCATTTGTAAGGAAATGTTTAAGAAAAAAAAATAAATCAATTAAATATTTGCTGCCAATTCCACCATGTCGAAAGAAACCTTTCTTTTGTATAATTATATTTGAAACAAAATCAGTTACTAAAATTTCCTTTTCATTTTAAATGCAATTGTATGAAAGAAATAATTCGTTCGACATCGTGGAACACGGAGCTCAAATTACATTTGTTAAAGGAAATTAAAATTAATTAATGCGAAAGATAAATTTTAAACTTATTTTTTTTTTCGAACCAAACAATTGGTTTTTAAGTCAAAAGTATGTATTTTAATTGTAGACTTCTTTTTTCGTGCAATTCAAAGTATATCAATATCAAGTAGTCGCAAGAGTACAAAAACAAAACCCACCGTACATTTTGTTTGTGTAAAATTAATATCTTATGTCAGAAATTTTCTTTTATTTTATTTTGTTTTGTTCACAATTATTTTCAAAAATTTAAATACTTTTCGCATAGAACTTTTTTAAAACAATTTCTTTTTGTTAATTTTCTTAAACAATACACTTTTTCACAAAAATCTTTTCCACAACAATTCTTTTTTGCTACTTTTGTTGAATTAATAATGTTTTTCACAATTTTACAAAATTATTTTTTCAACGAATAAACAAATATGGCTCGCTACAAAAGTAAACAAATTTTGACATACGTTCATGTAAAAACTGAAAAAAATTTTAGTCAGCTGGGCTCTTGCATATACTTGATATAGATATACTTTGGTGCAATTCAATTTTAAATAAAAACAATTTTTAAAGTTTTGTGTTCGTTTTAAATGGAATTGTTCGAAAGAAAGGACTCTTTTTATTTTTCTACTTGTATACAATTAGTTTTCTGTTGGTAAACAATAAGTCCCATATTCATAAAAAAATATAACGTATTTGAAATCTCTGTTTTAAGAAAATTTTGTATGAAAAAATTTTATTAAAATACATTTCAAACTCATTTTAAATTTTATGATTACCGGGGTAAAAGTTTTCAATATATAAAAATTTAATTTTTTTTTTAATATTTTTTATTGTTTACAAACTGTAAGATTTGTTGTATAAAGGCAGAAAAATAAAAATAGATTCATATCGAATAAAATTTGTTTGTGTTTTTAAAGATTGCAAACCCTATTGTGCGTTTTTTTTTTATCTCATATGTTTTTTGAAAGCTTGTGAAAGAGGTTTTTCGGAATAGATTAAAGACCACTGATGATTTGATGTAAGAGCAAATGAAGTGTATGCAACGAGCACAACATATTTTTAAGAATGTGTGTAATTTGTAGAAATGTGTTTTTTTAATTTTCTTGATTGTAAGCAATTGGATTCGTTGAAAAATATTTAGTTTTTCTAAAACCAAAGTCAAGGATTTCAAATCTTGCTTGTAAGATTTCAAAAAAGTTGATTGAAAACTTGCTTACCTACAAGAGACAAAGAATAACAAATAGATTAATTACAAAAATAATTTATTAAATAATTTATTACAAATAATTCATATCATAACATAAGACATAATAAGTAAATAAACAAACCTTTTTTTCTCAGGCTGCATTGATAACCTGCGCCAATTCGTCCATTACAGCAGACCACTGGAAGCCCACTTTATCATTCTCGAGCTTTAATTTACAATAGCTTGGTATGTGTTGTAGCAAAGTTTGAAACGGTGTGTACTGTTTTATGCAATCAGCATCGCCCACAATAATTAGTTTGTGTTTGGAACGAGTAATTGCTACAGTAAGACGACGTTTGTCTTCTAATATTTCTGCATCTCGATTACGTTCTACTTTGTTGCAAGTTGCATTGCCAGTGCGGCAGCTGGAATAGATGATAATATCTTTATCTCTTCCTTGATATTGATCAACGGTATTAACTTCAACTGAAGCGAAATCTAAAGCCTCTTTATTTTTGTCCGCTGCTAATTGATGAAACTCGTGATGTTGGAAAGCCAACTTTTTCAGAAGCTCCACCTGAGCTCGGTAGGGTGCCACCACACCAATACGTTGAGGGTCATAGTCACAACTTAAAAGCGCTGTAATTATTTTAAACACTATAGCTGCCTCACAGTAATTGGTATATTTCGATAATCGTTTTGATGACTTTGTGGGTGATTCCTTTATAGTACCGCTAGGCAACTGTTCTTCATTAAATGTTTTTTCTATAAGGCAACAAGCATCGCTATGCTTTGCTTTAGCAAAATTATAAGATCTTTCCGAACAATCCAAAGTGTCTAATAAAAACACCGATATATCTACATGGGATTGTAACGCTCGCTGTAGCCATTTTTCCTTTACACGTAATATATCAATTTTCTTGTACATAACAGCAGATTCCACTTCATCGGACGCACATTTCAGCAAACCTTTATACGTTAGTGCATTAGCCAATTTGGTAATAGTTTTATTCATGCGATATTGTAGTGTTAAGACTGAAGTTGCTTCAATGCAGTCCAGACGTTGAAACAACGACTCATCAGCACCCTTCTGCCTTGCAAGTGGTGATCGTACTAACGGTGGCAACTGGTCTGGATCGCCTACCAATATAAAACGTTTTGAAAAGAACAGTGGCCTTAAGACAGTGGGCTGCATAACTTGAGTAGCTTCATCCACTATGCAGAAATCAAAACGGCGATGTAGGAATATGGAATGAGCTGAACCCAAACAAGTGACACCAACAATTCTGTAAGCATTATACAGTTGGGACAGTTGAGCTTCGGTTTTACAGCCGTCAATCAAATGTGTTTCTGTAAAGTCTTTTAATCCCTTGTTGACCCGAGCTGATGATCCCAAACGTAAAAAGGGCACAGAAAATGTATTTAAACGTAACAAAATATTATCTACCGCAGAATGAGTGTGACTTGTTATTAACACAGATTTGCCCATCATATATAGCAAACGTATTATGGCTACCAATGTTTGAGTTTTACCTGTTTTCAATAGATATTGTTTGTAAATTATTTATTTATTACATTTATTTAACCTACCAGTGCCGGGCAAACCCTTTATAAGCATGTAAGTTTGTGTGGTTAAAGCTCTTACGACCGCGTTTCTTTGTGAGGCATTTAATGTCCTTAATATTTCTAGACCTCCGGAGGCTATAATTCTGGGTATTACTTCAAAAAACCTAGGTGGTTCTTTTTTTATAATAAGTCTCCTAAGCACTCCAGAGCTTTCCGTGTCGTCAAGCAGCAATCCCAAATTTGTAAAATTAAAAACATTGCCTGATTGCGATTCGTGTTTATCAATAATAAACAATTGTTCTTTGTAATTTTGCAGCAAATTGCGCTCTAAACTGACAGTGATGGTTGTTGGTGTTAGATTTGAAACAAAACCAGCGGCCACTGCTAAACGATTTGTGGTTGATACAATGACATATTCACCCACGGAGAACTGAAAGAAAATGTTGGAAGTTTATGAAATAGTTCTTTTTAGTTCTGCTATTCTGTTCTTTATATTTTTCTATTTTTATTTTGAGCATATCTTTCAAATCGAATACAACTTACTCCAGTTAAGGTAAAATCCAAATCTTTACTTTCAGTATTTTCTCTCGAGCTCAGAGTAAATTGATGTTTATATCGCGATTCGTCTCTTTCTACAGGCAGGGGAGATATTACTAAATTGCAAATAGCTCGACCCATTTCTTGGCGATTTTCTGGCGTTTGGCACCAAAGAGCTCGCATATAATTAGATTTTCTAGCCTCTTGTTCCTCCATCATTAATAAATGACACCATTTTATAAAATATTCATAGTCATTGGCAGTTAAATGAGATATATTATCCCTGGAAACTTTATTTAAAGGATGGTTTGCCTTTAGATGTGTGCTTGCATCCGTTTTAGCGAAAGCACAGCACAAAGTGGCATAAGCACATTGTGAACAGGCAGTAGGATGTGATATGGGCTCTGGTAGTTCAAAAGGTTGTATGAACTTTTCTTCGGGCAAAGACAATTCAGCAGGCATTGATGCAAAAGCAGGAAAATTAGATATGTAATGACTCAAGTCGTTTCGTAAAGCAATCAAATCACGTTGTTCGTTGCGAGTACAAATAACTTCGCGTGTAACATTTTCTCTGAGATAAAGTAAGAGGCCAGATTTTGTTGGCTTTCCCAGAGCGGTTAACATCATTTGATACAGTATAAGTTGGCCTTTGTGTTCCATTGAAAAGCTTGCTCTGCCTGTTTTCAATTCCAATGGCACAACCTTTTCTTCTTGTTTTATAAAGTTATTTAATTGGCCTCTTTCTCGCCTTGGATGTATTTTTACAGAGACGTCTATTTTACCCTTGAGACCCATTTGAGGTATCCATACGTTTTCTTCTATATCTTGTATTTCTGTAATGCGACCCTGAAAGTTTTCTTGTTGCAAAGGATGTGAGGATGTCGTATTATGCTCTACATATTGCTGCATAAATTGGTGAATGTTGGGAACAAACTGCAAGACTTCTTCAGTTGTATCATCACGGGTTAACTTGCTTCCGTATAACATAAAAGCGGTTTCCTGAGTGTTAAGTAAGTCAGTTGCTACCTTTTTAATCTCTATGATGTCAGTGAGATTTCGCTCTAATACAATCTGTAAGAGCTCATGTACCAATGATCCAACAACCATCTAAAATTCGAATCGGAACTTAGCAATAGATATTAAAAATGTTTACCTTTCAAAACTTACGACTTTGTTGTTCGCATCTACTCCCCTAAATCGTTCTTGCAATACAGACTTTCTTGCACAAAATAAAGATCCCACTACACTGGTTCCCGATATTAAAGTATCTGGATTTATAACACAGAACCCCTGATCTTTATCGATCTTATATGCCTGCAAATTTGAGTCCCATTCAGCCTTAAGAGATACTATGTCATCTACAGATATTCGTGTATGACACCAAGGTCCTTGTAAGTAACATTTGGCAGTAGCTCCCTGGACATCTTCACTAGCATACCGCTCGTTACAGCTATTAACTTTTAAGATCAAGGCAAATGTAATCTTCTCCCTTTCGACATGTGTAACCAGACATCTACGCCATTGCGTCAGGTCCAAGTTCTCTTTACTGAGCGACTTTTCATCTAACTCAAATCCAGACAAATCAAAATCATCTCCCTGATCGAAAAGAAAATCATAATTGTCGGCCTTTTCACTACATTTTTCAGGGATTATATCAGTAGTTTTGTTTTCAGACATTTGCGTTTTAATTTTTTTGGAAACACTTTCATTATATTCTTTCAGTGGTGAATTTGTCCTTTTTGCGGTCGTCATATGATTTATATTTTTTCTATTGTATATCACTTTATTAAAAAAAAATTTAATATCTTGCTTAAAGTTTCGCACAAAATAAATTTATTTGAAAACTTACTATTCACAATAAACTGAAATTCCCGCTGTTTTCGTGAGGTGCATACAAATAATTCACAATAAAAGCGATTCTGTAAATAATTCTAGTGACGGCATTAGTTTAATTCACAACCTACTGTTCAATGCAGAAAAGTGGCCCTTCTTCATTTGTACCGTAATATTGTACAAATATATTGCCCACAATGACAGAATGCATACATATATACATGAAAATTTTCAAATCAATCCATTTAATGTACAATAAACCTTCGGTTTGGGGTTATAAGTGAACATTGTTAGTAATTGTGCATGTATGCAGAGCTTCAGGGTATTTTGTTTCTTGAATATTAGACGTATGCAGAGAATTTACACAAACTACAATTGTTTTATTTGGTGTTATGTTGTATTTGTAGGCCTAGCACCAAGGCGAATTCGCCTTGCCTAGGACTGTCACCTTAAGCGGCATGGCCACACATCAAACTTGTGTATGTGTTGGTAAAATTCAGTTTGAGAGTGAAAATCTAAATTGTTTTGATATTCTTCAAACTCACATCAAACCATACGTGTGAGTTTTTTCACTAACCCTATCAAAGAAAAGAATGGTTTGAAGCAACAGTTTGATGTGTGGCCATACCGCTTTATATTGTTACACCTTAGACACCAGGGAAGAAAAAAAGATCGCAGCTGCCATATTATTAGGATTTAAGTTGATATATTCTGTATTGTTTGCAGGATTTTCTGAGAATATGTGGCACTTTGTATCGGAAGATACAAAATCTATGCACCGATTGAATTGTTTGTCGAATTTGAATACAATTTTTGTGTCCGACTTCTTTATTGAGCCACTGGTATATACTTTCATAAATTCTTATATAATACAATCCAATGAAACAAGAAGATCTATTAGATAAGAGGAATTAGTTCATTGTTGCATCGATTTTAATTGTGTCGAATACCTCATTGAGATTTACGTAAATTCAATTATTTCTAATATTCTTAAAATATGCGAAACGTTATAAAGCGGCTATGAGGCAAAAAGGAACAAATGTACCGAATTGGTGCAAATTTCACTAACACGGCTTTTTTGCAATTACCCCTGCCAAAGCTTAGGTAACGACATACATACATCTATATATGTGAATCTACACATACTTTCAAATATGCTTACATTTACGACCAACGTCATCACGCCATTCTAGTTCAATAGATCGTTACTTAATTTGTTTACGGTTTGTCTTTTCTTCTGAAGATACACACCCATATGTAGGTACATACATATATGTATGTATATATTTTATACACAAATTCATACCCACATACATGCAAGCATGTTTATTTGCATCATTCGATCACTTTCCTTAAGTGCAGTGGTAGGGGAAAAATAAACAAAAATGATCATTCCATTTTTCCATTTCTGTTCAATTGTTTGCATATTTTTTTTTTTTTTTGGAAAAGCAAAACTCAATAGGTATTTGCTTTCGACATAAAATGAAAATAACATCACAGGTTTTTATTTCCGACACATTTTTGAAATCAGTATTACAAATGATAAATATTAAAGATTTTTCAGTTATTCCAGATAGTTTAACAATCTGCCTTATTACCATTCTCGAAACGAGTGTTTGTAATAGATTAAAGAAAAATCTTGTATTTTTCATTAATTTATTACATTCTTTCGAGTCGAATCGAGAACCGTAATAAGGCCCAATGAGGTAAAATTTATGTGAAATTCCAGTTAGTTTTATATTTTCAGTATTATACTTAGTTTTTCTTTTCGAACAAGTAATGGAAAAAAAGCAATAACAAAATTTTCACAATTTCCTCAAGAAACTATCCAACGGTGTAGAGAAATATCGAAAATGTAAAACTCAATTACATACATATGTACATATGTATGTAATTGAGCGATGGAATGATATTGAATTGAAAATTTTACATAAAAAACTGTTAATACAATATTTTCCATCAAGAAAACCATATCTACTGTAGGTATTTCAGTGTCTAGCAAAAAATGAATATACAAACATTTTTAGTTCACTTTCGAAAAACACGTTTTCATTCATGCTTTCTTTATTTAGAATTTAGCAGTTTATTTTAGAATTCAATCTTCGCTAGATATGTTTTTTTTTTGCATCTCAAAATATGTATGTAATTATTTCTTGTAAAAAAATCAATGTAAGCCACTGTTTGTTTCTATTCTTGATCGTTACTGCTGACTACTGCGATATTTTATTATGACTTTTCAATAAAATTCATAAAATTGTTTAGATAAACGAGTGAGTATTGTATTTTTTGTTTGATTTTTTTTTTTCAAGTCGGGCCCGATGTTGAAAATCATTATTATATAGTAGACTAATTCTTTTTAATTTAAACAAACACAAACTCAATTACTAAAAATATACAGTAATTGATGTACTTTTTGCGCTACTGCATGGTGAAGCAAAAAGTGTAGTGGTCTAAGCAAAAGAAATTTGCAAACTACAAAATCTTATCATTTATCCAAGGGAATTTAAACGAATAACACTGCAGTTGTTATAGAGATTTAAAAATAACGTAAAAAAGAAATATCAATCAATTAAAAATTAAAAACACAACAATAAAACTTTGTTGAGCTATAATTATTTTTGTTTGTTATTTGAAACCCAATTAAAATAACTTAGTTGTGAAACAAAATGGCGGTTGTAAAAATGTTGCCGTTACATAAGGATTTTAAAGAATATGTAATAATATTTACAAACATATGTTGCATATAATTTTAGAAATATAATAGCGAAATTTCGCTTTAATCTTTTGTGTGGATATGTTTCAGACAATTTGCAAACCGGCATCATTATCCACAGATGAAGAAGCTGTACATGAACGTGAACAATGTGACTATGAATATAAAATAACTTATCAAATGGCGCGCAGCGGTCAAGCTTCTAGAAGAGTACGCGTTTATGCCGATGGTATCTATGATTTATTTCATCAGGGTCATGCCAGGCAGTTGATGCAGGTTAAATGCATAATTGTTTTTGTAAAATTCAGAGTCCTATGATATTCGTATTTATATTCTAGGCCAAAAATTTTTTTCCTAATATTTACTTAATCGTGGGTATTTGCAATGATGAGCTTACCCATGAAATGAAGGGTCGCACTGCTATGCACGATTTCGAGCGGTATGAAGGTGTGCGCCACTGTCGTTATGTTGATGAGGTAAATAAAACTGTAATGTATGATAGAACAATACATATCAAATGAATAACGGAAAATAAGAAAGTACATAATTGTACTTTTATTAAATTAATATTTATTACAGGTTGTAGCTAACGCACCTTGGGTCATAACCGATGAATTTATCACTGCCAATAAAATCGATTTTGTTGCCCATGATGACATTCCATATACTGTTGGTGGAGTTGATGATATTTACGCATGGCTAAAAGATAAAGGCATGTTTATTGCTACTGAACGTACCGAAGGTAATTAGTGCAGAGCGCATCGGTAAATTTTAAAAATTATTAAAAAGAATCCTATCTTGTGTATTTTGAGTTTGTGCAATACACGACAAAAATCAATAATAAAACGATATCCTCTTAATTAATTTTAATTTCCATAATAAGCAAAACGTAAATGTCCTTAAAATAAAATTAAAACTATTAAATCACTTCTTTATCAATTTCAGGTGTTTCTACATCCGATATTGTTGCTCGCATTGTAAAAGATTATGATGTATATGTGCGCCGTAATTTGGCTCGTGGTTATTCGGCAAAGGATTTGAATGTTTCATATCTTTCTGAAAAGAAATTTCGCTTGCAAAACAAAATGGACGAATTAAAAGATCGTGGTATTCGTGAATTGACCAAAGTCAAGTGTGATATCTTAACAAAGTGGGAAGAAAAGTCACGAGAATTTATCGACGCATTTTTGTTGCTTTTTGGACGCGAACGTTTTCATGATTTGTGGAATGAATCAAAAGGAAAACTTGTACAAGCATTTAGCCCATCTAACAGCCCAAGTGGCTCAATGAATGGTGATTATATCGATTTTCCCGATAATGGCGACGACGAGGATCTCGATGATGATGGAGTAGCATCAATGGGACCAGCTGATAATGGTCCAGAATTAAATTCCTGTTAAGCGTACTTATCATCGACGAGTGGTTGATAGTTACAAAATATTAAGCACAAATGATCAGTATTGAAGAAGATATGAATTTGTGGAAAGAAGTAATTAAATTTTAGATTTTTAATATTATTACTCTAAAATTGGATTATACATAATTCGTTAGTAATAATTATATTTATAATTATATATACGTATGTATTGTAGTGGGTACAACAATCGTTAATAAAAATAATTTTAAAATGCTTCATACTTTTCAGAACGGCTAATAGCAATTTATTAAAAATTAATATGTTATCCATTATTATAAAAAAAAATAATAATAATTTAGGGCATTAATTTTTGCCATGCCGAACAGATATCGAATTGTTAATATTTAAAGTCACGTTATAATTTCTCGTCAGTAATTTGGGCTGAATTTTTCAAGTTACAGTCGTTCCTGAAGATCGACTAATATGGAAATTTCCGAAATTGTCTTCCTTTTACATACGAATCTCTGATAATAGTGAGTGTTATGGTTTATTTCTGTAATCGGTTATTTTCTAAAACTTACTCGCTTCTTACGTTATATATTCCACAATGGAACAGTATGACAGCTTCACGCACGTTCCCGGTTTTTTAAAACTATGCAATTTGGCAGCGCTGTGGATTCTATTTGAATATGAGCTGCCACACTATGAAGATATAAAACAGACATAAAGTGCCACAGGTTATCTCTGAAACTGAAATAGCTTTATTTTGACAAATCAAATAATACCATAATATATCTTTATCGCTTATACATATAAAATTAATAAATATATATATTTATATGTTGTCTTAGTAATATTATCCAAATCATTATAAAGATGTGATATTGGATATATATAACATGTATATTTCAAAGCTATACAATCAAGGCAGATTTACCTTGTCTGCCTTGTATATAATGAATATAAAATATATCATCACTTATATATTAAAACAAAAAACTGTGGCAGCGCTGGCGCTGAATCTTTAGAATTTAAATCAAATTTGGGACTGGAAAAAATATAAACAAACCAAGCGTGAAATAAGAACACGAAACAAATATGTATAAACATCTAATTTAACATTCTTATTATACATATGGTTTTGGTATCCATGGTGACCCGAAGCAGCAAAATCAATCCAAAAAAGTGACCACAAACATACAAAATTCAAAGTCGAACTAGTAAGTTTATAAATTAGTGTCAGATAACAGACAAATGAATTCAACTTGCAATCATTTTCTATTTTGTTAATTTAATTACAACGAAAAATTATACAAAAACAAAATTTGCAAGTTTCATAAATTGTGTTTCCTAACTTATGTTGAAAGAATTATAGTTAAGCGCTTCCATTTATTTAAAAAATTTGATTCGACATGGATTCTCTATCACAAAATTTGCTGGAACAACAATTAGAACTGCAACAACATTTGTGCCTATATAACAGTGCAAATATGAACAATTTAAATGTTGGAAATTCTCCTCTTCCGCCACCACGCAATTATGTATCAGTTTTCCGCATTAATGGTGAACCCATATTACCGCCATTGGTAAGTATGTGTGTTTGTATATTAACATTAGTTTGCAAATTAAATACAAATGGTTAATGCATTTAATCAAGCGTGAAATAGATTTTGCTTTTCTAAACAAGAATATCTGATGATAAATATTTTAGTAAATCTTTAAGAATATATAAAATAGATTATTTACGAGTATTTGCGTTTTTCTATTATTCTTCTATAACAAAAAAATAAATTTAAAAACTAATATACTGGACAACAATCTTTTTAGATGACGACAGAAAAGCGTAGACAAATGCAAATAATAAAAGAAGAAGCTTTACAAATTGAAAAAGCTTTGAAAGAACGTAAACAAGGACTTCGTGAAGAATACTCTCATTGCAATATAAAAAATATAAAAAGTGCAAACTCGAGTTGCTCGACTAACCAAATACAACGATCCGAAGATTGCTACGAAAGTAAAATAAGTGAAGCGGAAGAATCAATGATTTTATTACAAAATCTATTACAAAGAGAGCAGCAAGGGACCAAAGAAATATCCGCGGAAGCATTGGACGACGCTTGTAATGACGTACCACATTATCAGGTTGGCAATCCAGAAAAGCTACAAAAATTACAAAAATCAGAATTATTAATTTATGACAATTATACAAATGAGGTCATACAAGTACCTGCCGAACAGGAAAGGAAAATGAGTGATCCGGGAAGGCAATTGAGGAAAATCGATTATCAATCGAATTTTAACTTAACACGCAGCCAAAAGCCTAGCCATCTATTGTTGGCTGGAGTTAATAGCAAAGGTATGACAGCTATTCCTTCAATATGTCTAAATCCTCCCACACCTTTAATGGTTAACAAAAGCTTGTGCGATGAACTTAGCGGTACCGAAAGCAACAGCTTTTCAATTAAATCAGGGCACATAGATCAGTCATGGAGTTTTGGCAAAGATCTTAGTTCAGACGAAAGCTTCGATAGCATGATAACTCAATCAGATAAGAAATCAAATACAAATTTCTGCAAACATAATAATAAGGTTGCTGGCAAAAATGCGAGTTCAATAAATTTCGAAAAAAAATCTCTTACCCCTGTAAAAAATGTCTGTGCTAAAATTCAACAGTTTGAGGCTATAAGCAGCGAGACCTGTACACCACTAACAAGCCCAGAGAAACTCTGCAAAAGCAGAAAAACAAGTTTAGGAACGCCAACCGGTAATATGAATCGCTCAGCTACTAGCCCTTCCATAAAAATTATCGCCAGCAATCGTTCATCTTCATCCAGATCACAAATACTAGCTCAAGATTCAGATAATTCGCCAGAAAGTGCGTTAGTGCGTTCATCTTCATTTACCTTAGAAGGTCCATCAAAAGCTCTTATTGAACATATGCAGCAACAACAAGTTATTTGTGATTACAAAGTTGGCGTTAAATCTCCTTTAAATGCAACTCGTAACGTGCCTAGAAAAGTTTCATCTTCGCCTATAAGAGCCCACAGGGATACGGTCGAATCGAAAGCTAAAAAAGTGCAAAAAGTGGAACTGAAGTCATCCAAACAAAAGATTCAACATAAAACTTCACAAAGTAAATTAGCGCAGGCTGTTGCAGCCTCCATTGTGCCCGCATCAACTGCCAACCCAACCCAACATGTAAATAGCTCACGTCAAACAAAAAGATCACCCTACGATATTCCAAAAAATGCCCATATGAATCTTCAAACATTAAATAGAACATCCTCCCCTCAAATGCATAAATCAAATTCCATTTCATGTAATTCAGTACAAAATAAAGCTTTGAAATCTAGGTTAACAAAATCTTCCACATCAACGTCATGCAATTCCCCCGGAACATCACAAAACGGCAAAGATTCGTTACAGCAGATGGACAAAGTTCAGAAAGCGAAATTTCTCCAACTATTGTCTGAACAGGCAGAAGAACATCGAAGATTGCAACAATCATTTGAAATGCAACAAAAATTGTTAATTCAACAACTTAATCGGGAAATGGCTGTCACACAACTGAAATCACCTACCAATTCTAACAACTCATTATCGATAACACCAACATTACAGCAAAAAGCATTGCACCCACAACAAATATGGTCGCCACGGCAAGTAGGACGCATAAACTCAAATGGTTTTCTGGATAATGGCTTACAAAAACCTTCATCCCCCTCATATAACTTAACAAGACATAAGACATCACCTAATAAGCAGCAATCATCACCCTCAATGAGTAATAATAGTTCATATATGTCTTTTGATAAACATCAATCGCAAAATTTTTTAAACTCTCACCTAAATTCATCGTATGCTTCGCATTGTTCTCAGCCATCACAGTCCAATCATATTAACAACTCCCACTCATCTATAATGGATCATGTAAATGCTAACACTTCTTTGGATATTTCCACGCTATCAACACAAACGTCTCCTGATAATCTCTATGCCACTCCGACAATGCAGAATAATAACGTCTGTAACCCGGTGTGTAATAAAACATCATCGTCTCGTCGCAGACTCTTTTCAACAGAAGGAGTAGGCAGTGAAAGTGTAGAGGGGAATACAGGAAGTTCACGATTTACGTCAGCCAAATCCTTTGTGGAACACGGAAATCAGTTACAGAAAATTAATCATACTAAGGACAGTGACAAACGTGTAAGTTTTCTATATATTTAATTTTCTTATAATATTACTAAAAGCTTTTTTAATATTCTCCTTTTCTAACATCTTTCTAACAAGCTTCATTACTAAATACAATTACCTTAATCTATTCAAAGGAATTGGAAAACAATTAACTTAGTACCTAAACAAATACTAAAACGTCAAGACTTAATTAGCAAAACAATTCCGGAGAAATTTAGAAACAATTGCAAAACTCAAGTGCACCTTAACTTTGAATATTTAACTTCACTCAATTATAAGCTTAGATATAATAATTACTTTTTTGTAGTAAAGTATGTACTAAAACGTGCCTTATTAAAATAACCACCAAATAGAACTTAGTTGGTTGAAGTTACTAAAAATGTAAATAAAAAAATTAGTTTGTTAATATATGTATGTATGTGTACTCCAAATATATTTTAGCTATTTTTTAATAAATTTTAAATTTATATACATATATCAAATAACTTAAGTAGTTTTTGAATATTTTATACACATTTATTAAATAAAATTTATTAATTTATTGAAAAGTATAAAACTTTTTAGCTTTTTGAAAAACTTTTCAGCATGGGTGGTTGGTGCCCCTTTAAAACTTTTTTTAATTTGGTGTAGTTAAACACACTTAATATTTTTAATATTAATTTTTAGGTTATTTTATATTTTATTAATTTGCAACGTTTTAGTTTTTATAAATTGTATTAGAAAATGTATGGATCTTTTTTTTAAATCGAAAGTAATTATCTTCTTATTAGGGTATTCAATTAATCGGGGTTTGTTTTAATCGATTAACCGCTGGATCAATTAATCGAATTTTTTGTTAACCGATTAATAAACATTTTTAATAAACTAAATAATTTTAATAAAAATTATAAATTATTCCTTATTTTGAGATTTTATTAATAAAAAAGGCAACGATAGGATAGAAATAATCATATTTGAACTCAGCCTACTAAAGAAAGAAAATAACGAATAAGAAGTATTCGATAATTTAATAGTTTAATGGTATCTATTATAATCTTCGCGCAATAGTGATAGCTTCAAATATTTAATATATTTTAATTAAAACAAGACAAATTGAAAATTTCATTTCATGTTTATGTCGTTTTCACGTAACACAATGTAGATCCCATTTGGATCCAAGTGTTTTAGATTTGATAATCAAAACTGGTAGCCAGTGCAACCTAACCTAACATTTCTAATTTTCTTGCGGTATTTAAGGCAATTTTTTTTATATACACAATGAACAAGCGGTGAACTTAAGCGGCGTATTTTAAATTTTGTTAAAACACTCTCTTCTGCTAAAAGGTCTTGGTCCAAATAAATATAACATTTGATGTCCTGTTTTTTATACAATTTAATCAAATATTGCTGAAATATTTAACTTCAGGAACAATCAGGAAATTCTCTATTATTACATGCTGCTGCTACGAAAATTAACGCTTATGTCCGAGGCTTCCTTGTACGTCGCCTGTTTCAAACCGAACAGATTCAACGTATTGTGCAGACAATACGTGATACCTTGATATTTGTTTTGAATTTGCATATAGAAACTATTGAAGATCCTAAGGAATTACAGTCGCCAGCTAATATTAAATTAAAAGCTAGGCTTCTTCAGCAGGTACACCATTAATTGCTTAATTACTAAATAGATTTAGTCTTAATTGAGTTTTCTATTCTGAAAGGAATCGTACATACATATTTGTTTAATATTGTTATTATTTTTAAATAATAACATTATTAGATGATGACTATGATTAATTGATATTTTTTGTAAACAATAAAAATTTTTGTATTTCTATAAAAAAGAAAACTCAATAAGATTGTGGTAATTTTGGATGAAAACTTAATTTGCTTTTATTTATTGAAAAGTTATCATCAGCCTGTCGTACTCTTCATTTGGTTTTCTTTCAAACTTCGATTAAGGAACGTATGGAAATCATTGGTCGAGACCGCAAACGAATTAAAACGAAACTATTGTCACTGAATAGCAAAAGGTGAGTAGCAATTTAAGAACTTATTTTCTTATTAGTAAGACTTTTATTGTCTGAAATTTTAAATACCCTTATAACGTCTATTTCTTACAATTACTCCATTTTTTTTAAAATAATTTCAGCAAATATTTTATTATTAATATAGAGTATTTGCTGAAATTTACGTTTTAATAACTATTTTGAATTAACTACTCTTAATGAATGGTATTTTTTGTATAAAATCCAAAAACATAATTTTTTGCAAAAAATATTTTTCATATGCAGTAAATTTCGTTATACGAAACCATGATCACTGAAAAGAAAACTTGTATTTTATTTTATGAAAAATTCGGTCTGTTTAAAAAAAAACAAATACTTTCTTGTTAAAAATTGCTGACTATGAGAAAATTGTAGTTAAAGTTGTATCAATTAAATTTTTTTCCAAGTGAAAAACGTGTCACTGTTAAAATGAAATAATTTCCATATAAAGCTTTCCAAAAATCTACAGCTATTTATTTTATATGTATGTAATTGTTTATAAATAAGATAAATTCATTGTTTTTTTCTTATAATTTCATGTTTGTCTCAAGATCCGCTAGAATTGCCGGCTAAAGGAAAGGCGATATATTCAAATCAACATAAAATTTATTTTAACAGAAAAATTAAAACTAAAACGAAACAAAATAATATCTAAATAACGAAATAAGTTAAAAGTTAAAGTTAAATCATAACAAATTTTATTGAAATTTACTAAAACAAAGTTAACCATTAATGGAACCAGTATCTAGAAAAAGAATATGTAACGAAAAGGTTTGAAACCTAATTATTTTCGATAGATTTTTATATTGTCATAACCCAGAGGCCAAATTACCGCATTCGATATCGTTCGAAATTTCCAAACAATTTAAATACAAATTTCGTTCGATATCGAATGCCGTAATTTGGCCCCAGTTCTTTTATAAATATAAATGAAAACAAATTATTATACCTCTTTTTATCTCCTGCTTAATGGCAAGTAGGTGCAGAAAATTGATTAATTTTCTTTAACTCATCCATGCTGTAGCGTAATTGAGGCGAGGTACAACCGGCTCTAATATTAACATGCTTTGGAGGTTCGCCATTTTCAAAAGCGCAACTTTCTAATGTAGCGTTTTCACATTGTGTGTTATTTGCAGCTCCTACAATTTCATTAATTTTCAAACAATTTTGCAAAATACTTTCTCTAGCAGAATTTTGCTTGTCGTTGTCATTTTGCTCTGCTTTTGCAAAACTTTCACCAATTGGAATGTTCGATTGCAAATGTTTTGGTATTTTACGTTCGCAATCAATTTGGTTGTCTCGTTTGTATTGATTGACCACTTTAGCAAACGGATATAAGGGTCTTCCCTTTTGTTGTGCATCCTCAATAAGATTGCGAGCGTGTTCGAAAAAGTATTTATGTTCTTTCTCCAAAGTAGTATCAACACAACTTTGTGCAGCTTGTTTTTGTAACAATTGATATCTTTTAGTTTCGTCGATTTGTTTGTCAAGTTGTGACCGAACATTTTGGAACTGCCTCAACTTATGTTCTTTTTGTTGTTCAGCAAATAAACAATTGACTTCTTCATTTTTGAAACGCTGGGCTAGCTCGAAACGTTTTTCTTCTGCCATTGCTAGTTGCATTTCTTTTTTCTTTTGCATTTCTTTCAAGTGATCCTCTATACGTGCCTGCTTGGCCGCTTTATCCTTACGCACCTTTTCCTGCTCTTCGGCGGTAAATTTCAATTGCATTGTAGTTATGTCTCGTCTAATGCGTCCTGATTCCAAAGCTTTTGAATTGTCCTCCATATTGGTTAAGAGTTTTACTTCATCTTCTATCTTTCGTTGTTGTTCATCCGTTAACTTTTTGCTTTGCTCATTTATCAAAGCATTTAGCTTGCTTCTTCCAGCATTGTAGACGCAACATAAACGATTCTCTAGTCCCTCCACCATGCGATCTCCTAAAAGACAAATTAAAAATGTAAAACAATAACTCTACTACTTGCAGTTACTCCACTTGTAACTTTTGTAACCTATTAGTTAATATTGATTTGGTAGTGGATTATTCATAAACTCTTCTTGTTTCTTGACCTCTTTTTAATTATTATTGTATTCTGATATTTTTAAGCTTAAGGTCTCTTTATTTTAGTTTGGTTTTTAATTTCAATATTTCGTCACTCCGTTGTGTGACTTCTTCAGGAAATTAATTATTTTATTTTATTTTATTTTATTTTTTTTTTTTTAATTAATTTCCTGAAGAAGTCACACAACGGAGTGACGAAATATTGAAATTAAAAACCAAACTAAAATAAAGAGACCTTAAGCTTAAAAATATCAGAATACAATAATAATTATTCATAAACATAATAATGAGTATTCATAAAACAATTAACGTTGCTGTCTCTAGGTCTGAAACTTTAAAATCAATACACATAAGGAAGAACTACCAGAATTGCTTAATTATTTGTTTGCTTAGTTATTCCTCCTGATATCTCAGTTAAGATCAGAAACCGAGGGAGAATTTTATTGAGTACATAATTGCGATTGACGAGTGCAGTTCACCCACCATGCAGTTTTTATTTTTTTCTTTTTCTATAGAATTGAAAAATGCTATCTATCGTTCACATAACGATATTCAATTAATTGTAAAGGAAGCTAATAAATAATATTCTGCAATAACTATTAATTCTTCTGAAAACTTTTAAATGTGTACACTTACTTAGCCGTCGTTGCTCAACCATTTTCATGGCTTCCAAGGCATTTTTGCGTAAGGATTCCTTTTTCTTTTCCATTAAAGCTCTTTCCTTTTCAATTTGGGCTTTTACCTCCATATCAGTTGCTTGTCTAGCAGCCTGTTGCTCCATAACCATTTGTTTCTTCAATTCGTAACGTTGATTTCGGTTTTCGTTAATAGTCTGAAGTAATTCCTTTTTATACGCATTGGTGTTCGTTTGACGTTCATTTAAACGCTGTTGTTCCTCTCCAATCCAGTTAAAAGCGTGCTCTTTGCAAAGTTTTTCAGTTTCATATTCCTGCTGTTTGGTAGCCTTTTCAAATTCTTCATTTATGGTGCGCTGTACATTACGGGCTCGAAGTACTTCACTTTGGAGAACGGCACTGTGCAGATCGCGTGGGCCCGGCTTAAGACGTTCTATAATTTGTTCCGCCTTGGCGATTTTCTCTTTGCGCTTCTGAACTTCATTTTCTTTAGCCTGTTCGTAGTTGGCGATACCTAAAATATAAATGGAAAAATGGTTCTTGCAAAAACATAATCATAAATATGAGAAGTACTATTACAACTTTCATATACAATTCGACACAAACAGAAAGCGGAATGAATTTGGAAGGAAGTTACTTAATTTTCCAGCGAAAGCTCTATCAAAATTAGCATGTTAGTAGTTGTACTGAAAATACCTTGTTTCGTTTTTTTATCCTTCTGTTCTATAATCTGCTGCATTTTCTGTTCTTGAGTTCTTTGCATATTGCCTTCAAACTGAGCCACCAATTCATCACTTCCTGCCTTTAACTGTTCCTTATGCATTTTTTCCTTTTCTGCTTCGGCTTTCAAGCGATCTGCAGATGTAGCATTATTAACAATCTTGTTAAAACGTTGCGAAGATAATATAATAGGCTTTCCGTCTCGACTTTGATTTCCGGGCTTAGTATCAGCTTCCGATATTTTGTTTTTAGCACCATTGAAATTCGAAATTTTAACAATCGTCGACATTTTAATAATTAATGTTTAATTGATATTGATATTTAAACTAGTTTAGGGCAAAAATACAATTTTTAAAATAAGTGTTGATTTTTCTGCAAAAAGAAATTGATATTAATTTTCAATTTAACAAATAACAGACCGGCTGCTAAGTTGAATATTTTTTAAAAGTAAATAGATATTCGTTACCATGGTTGATTTTGTTTGTGTTGGTGAATACTGTTAATTTGAAGTTTAACAGTGACGTTTAAAATAACAACTGATTTGCTTAAATTATTCGTATAGCTATTAACGTTTTCCCTAAAAGTAGAAAAATACATGGTATAATAATTTATATACCTTGGAAAAATATAAATTCGATTTTTTAAATTTCTGTGATTCAAACTCAGCTACAAAATAAACCAACCACTCTTGTATGCAAAAATATGAATATAAATACGTAGTCACCCGGTGTTAACAATTCGTAAATAATTCTACAGACTGCCATACTTTTAAATAACATATGCATACGCACAGCCACACACACCCATATAGTTTTTCTCGGTGTCGACCATCCAATAGTTTCTATCACAGATCAATGCAGATTAAAACTCTGGCAGCACTTTCACTTCGGGATTCGCACTGAACACCCCTTTAAAAACAGAACAGCACAAATTAACACCTGCCGTTAATTGGAGTTTTAACTGACAATTGAGCCGTAACATAAATTCTATTTAGATAAAAACAATCATTTAAAAAGGAACTAAATTATTTACGGAATAATTGCAATTCGTGGTGCACCTTAGAAATTAGAATTGTAAATAAAAGAATATAAAGAAGGTGCTGTGGATTGAGGTTTACATGAATGTATTAAATATTTTGAACAAATTGAACATCTGCACAAAATTAATACAGAATGGAATCAATTAAGTCATCAGATTTTAAAGCAAATGTAGCTGATTTAACAAAAATACCGCCAAATGAGTTTGAAAAATATTTTCAAGACTGGATGGAACGTGATGATGTAGCTCGATCACTGCAAGCAAAATTACGTTGTGACTTAATAAAGAATTTCAACAAAACATATTTAGGTGAGTTGGAAACATTAATATACAGCCAACTACATGCGTACGTATGTATGTGTATAGTTATGTACAATATATGATGTGGTGGATGGAGTTTATTAAAAAACATAAATACATGGCTAGAAAAAGTGGAGGAAATGCATTAAAATGATTCACAGGGCTGTCAGACTTTTGATGAAAAAATCGCCAGAACAGGGAATTATGATAAAAAGTTATGTTATCAAGGCGGGAAAGAAAGCGAACAAATTGTTTTCAATATTATATGTGCGATCGAACTATAATGAAATGTTTTAAATATTCCGAAACTCGTTTTTTCGACTTTTTTAATATTTACATATGTATGTATGTATTAGTATGTACATATGTGCACATGTGTATGTGTATAAAATTTATATATTGCCAAACCCAACTAATTTTACTCTAATGTGTTAAATTCTATTTTAGGTAAGCATATTTTATCCCACACTATGACGTCCTCTGGCGGATCTACAATGCGATTAACCCTGTCTCCACTCGTATTGGCCCTAAACACTTTAGTGGGTGAATTTCTTTATTCTCAAAATTGCCATTTTACGTTATCCGTATTTTGTACGGAAATACCATTTCGAAATACGCTGCCTGATTTTGAAAGTATGCGAAGATTTCGTTTTAACAGTGAAGAAATTTGTGAAATATGGCAAGCGGTTACTGGTTCTAAGGCCAACAAACAAGATTTAAACAAAAATGTAATACACAACTACGTAGCAAATCCTAATATGTCCCTACTGTTGCTTATAATAAAATCTCTTCTCCAAAAAGATCTTTTGGATCATACGAAACGAAATGCCGAAGTACAAACTGAAATTCGAGAAAAAATTAATAAATCAACTTCAGCTCAAGCTTCAGATCACAATAGGAAAGCGTCGAAAGTAATAGCAGCGGATGATAATCTGGAGCATATTAATAAATATTTGTTAACGTTGTCGGATAAAGTAATTGAAATGACAAAAGAGTTTGAACAATTTGCCAAACAAAAGCGTGAATCGAGACCACGTACTTTAAAGTCTTCACGCTCCCGGGAATATTATGCGCTTAACAAAAGTTTGGAACGTATAACGGAGAATATGAAAACAATGGCTCAGGCAAAACGTAAAAATAAACGTTTATCGACTATTGTAGAGTCCATAGATAATTTGACACAGCAATTCGGAAAGTGTGCTCAAAATTTCGATAATGTGACCAAGTTTTTAGGCACTAAAGATGACAAGTATGCGATGCAAAAACCAACCATTACTAAAGTGAAACTGAAAGAGAAACAAACGGAAACAGAACACTTGAATGGGAAATCTTATAACGACTGGATATACGAAATGCGAAATACAGAAAACGGGCAAAAGTTTTTAAACCGAGTAAGTATGGCCTTATTATATCGATGTGGCTGAAATGATTGTAGAGAAGTAGTCAAATTTTCAGAATCATATCTGGTGAAATCTGTAGATACAACAAAAAGCCTTTAATACCGAGAGGCTTAAAAAATGTCTAAGAGCTTTGAATTTTCCTAAACAAGAAGTAAAATATTTCTTAAAATATTTTATAAAAACATAAAAGATAAAAATTCTTTTATGTCATCAAGTTATTTGCCCTTTTCTAGCAGAATCCAAAACTCTAAAGTCGCATGAAAATGTCACAGCTTCTCTACTATCCTTTCAATTTTGAGATAACTTCTCTTACTTAATGCCTTTTTATTTTTATTTAACTCTAATGTATGTTGCTTAAGGTGGAAAGTTCTTTGCGTAAAGCTTTAACAAAATACTTGGACAAACTGCGAAATGAAACGGATATTAAAATGAAACACTTGAAAAGTCTAATGAGGCTGCACTATCAACAAAAGTTGGCAAAGGTGAGTTACGTTTAAATATTTTTTTGATATGTCAACAAAAACTTTATGTATCCAGCATTTAATGCAAGAGCCAAAAATAAATTTAGAAGAAACCAAAAGATGTAATGACAATATTGAAAAGAAATTTGAGCAATTCGAAAGGAAACAAATGGAATTGTTGCAAAAATTACAAGAATCCTCATTGGAGCTGAAGGAGGCACAGTTACAGCAAAAGGACAGTTCTACGCCAATCGAAAGAGAGGTAATACCTCTTATTCTGTAACCATTTGTCAACGTCATGTCAAGACAATATCAAAACTAAGACATCTGCATTCGCTTTTTGCTCGACTCTTAATTACTTTTAACAGCCTCTTCTAATTTTCTAGGCCTTAGAGAATAGCCAGAGTAATCACTTTTTGTCCACAACCAGAATCTAACTGCCCTGTTCTTGATATTGTCTTGAAGTGATGTTGACAAATAATTGTGATTTTTTAATGTAAATTGATTTTAAATAATTCCAAATTGTAGAAACTCTATGCACAAGAAGGTAATCACTATTTTGAAAGCGTTTTGACGCCAGCAGATAAAGAAAAGCGTCCAGGACACGGATTAGAAACCTCTCAGTTTCAAGACTCTCAAAATGCTGATGGAAATATAAATGCATCTGTGGTAGGTTGTAATGCAGTTGAGTACAAGTGCTATTGTCAGAATATATTTCTAGATCGACGATAACATACAACAGGACAAAATTCTTAACTCTTGTGCTGTAACTGAAGAGAAACCAACAGAATCCTCGTTTAGAGATCACTCAAACACACAAGAACAAATTCTGTGTATAGCACAAAATATGGCAGAACAACGACGTTCGGTGGATCATATCATTTACGACGCCAAGTGAGTATGTTGGAATTTATTTTTACACAATACGTTCTGCATAAGGTTTTGGTGTTTTAAAAAATATCTAACGGTTAAAAAAAAACACTTAGAATTCTCAAATATAATCGTAACTTCCTGTCGCATTCATAATTGGAGATATCGAAAAGAGCAATTTGTGATCTGATCAAAAAATAAAGTATTTATTTACTGCCTGGGCCACGATGTCACTCGATATCGTTTTCTCATATAAATATATTTAAAACAAAAAAAAAAATTTGAAATTTGTTTTTGTTTTAAATATATTTATATGAGAAAACGATATCGAGTGACATCGTGGGCCAGGCCAGGTTATTCATCAATAACTATCTTGTCCCCTTCAAAGTAAACCCCCTCAGATCTAATACACTTATGCCGGCGTTTTTTCCAATCCTCGAAACACTTCTGAAACGCGCTTTTTGGTATCGCCAACAGCTCCCGTTTCGACTTTTCTTTTATATCCTCAATCGTAACAAAACGCTTTCCTTTCATCGGCGGCTTCAGTTCTTGAGTTTTGGGAAGAGGAAAAAGTCAGCGGGGACCAAGTCCGGTGGTTGAGGCATGATAACGGTTATGTTTTTGGCCAAAAACTCACGCACTAGCATCGATGTGTGAGCTGGTGCGGAACAATCTTCGCTGCCGTACGTTTCATGTCTAAAACATCCGTAAAAATTGCTTGGCATGAGCCGAACGATATGCCAACATCATCAGCAACCTCTCTGATAGCGATTCGACGATTATCCAAAATCATTTTCTTCACTGCTTCAATGCTTTCATCGGTTGTTGACGTGCTCGGGCGACCAGGACGAGCATCGTCATTGATATCTTCTCGGGCTTCCTTAAGGCGGTTATACCACAATTGATCTGCTCATAGAAGACTCGCCAAACGCCACAGTCAACATTTCAAATGTCCTTGGGCATGTAATTTCATTTTTTACACACAACTTTTCTTGATCCATTTTTTTTCGAATAGTAAAAAACCGAAGAGCACACCAAAACACGACTAACCTTTTTATCTGTCAAAAACAAACTGACAATCCAAAATGACTGATATTACCAACATATATAACAGACATGTCTGTATCAACTTAACAGAAAAAAAATTCGATAATCGAACATAAGTAACTCACGAAACATGAAAATAATAGTTATTTTTTGATCAGACCTCGTATAGCATCATCTGTAAACAGATCCAAAATTAAGATAAAATTATGCTCTATTTCAATTTCGATTAAAATATATTTTTCGAATGATTATAATTATCTTATCTCAGTGCCGCGAGATAAGATACTTATTCAGTGCTCGTTATAACAGAATTGCAATGAACTGAAAATGTTTCATGTTGCAAGACTTTTTTCTTTCGTAGAATTACATTTAAAATAAAAAGAAAATTTTCGAATATGTTTTTAATGTAATTGTACGAAAGAAAGAATTATTTTTTAATTTGATTTTCAATTATTCATAATTTTCCAAAAATAGTACAAAAATAAGAGATTCATTGCGTGGTCAGCGATGTCATTTTGTCGAAGAAATACATTTAAAACAAAAACTAAATTAAAAAATTTGTAATTGTACGACAGAACAGTTTGTTTGAAACTGTATTTTTAAATACAACTTTACACTATACAACAATTCTTGTAAATTGAGAAAACAAAAATATATATTTTATTCCCCCCGGATTGTGTAAGCCGTTGGCATTTACAGCTCTGGCTTCTTTCGCAGTAGATTAAAGAAAACTGCTTGTGTGTTTTAGTTTAATCTTATGGAAACAACGCCTTCGTCTTAAACGTCAACGCCTTACGCAATCGTGCGGATTATAATTAAGTTTTACAGTTGTATTTTGTTAATAATTATTTTTGTATTAGTATTTCTCTGCATTTGGGAACAATAAGGTCCAGACTTTTTACCAGAAGCATTTTGAAAATATTAGGTTTTTGTTATGACTCAAATTTTAAAGTAGTTTGTAATTCATTTTATAGATTTGGAAAATTTGTAATTTTATTCGTACTGATTGTTTTCCCAAAATTTACAAAAAAGTTCAAAATTTATTATTGACAGGTTTTAGCTAGTTTCTATGGGTAATTCACTAGGGCTAATGCAGATCATCAGGAAACTTTTACCCAATATTTCTTATTGCTCTTTTTTATTAAATTACATATTTATTAAAAAATAAAACTAATATTTTTAAATGTTTACAAATTTTGTTGTAATTTCATAAGTTCTTAAAAAATAGTTTAATTTTATTTTGGCAAAAATTCGATTATATATTTACAAGATCTTATTTCTCAAATATACAGAAGTGTTGTTATGAATTCGTTAAATTTTATTTTATTGTAAATAAATAAATATGAAAAATAATCAATATTGAGAAAAATTTCGCGTTAGGGTTCGGTTTCAAAGTAATTGAATAAATTTGCAATGCAAAATAATTTCTTTTTAATATTGAAAATAATGGTGAAAATTTTTTATATCGAAATTCTGGTTTAAATATTTTGTTAATTTTTTTTGTAAATGCCTACGGCTTAGATTACGCATTCAGCAGCTGGAAAACGAAAGCAATCAACTGGAACAAAACTTTCAGTCCTACTTGGAGCGACGTAAACGTTCACAGGAACAAAACAATATTAATCAAAATTTGTCAAAAATATCTCCTCTCATCCGAGACTTGTACGACATAACAAATGTACGCTTAAGGCAAGAGCGCAGCAGACCAGCAATTCATGAAAAACTGCCACAAGATGAAGAAATCGATAAAGAATTGCAGCTTCTGAAGCAAACACTAAAACATCAAGTCCATGAATCTACGAGTGAAAAACAAAAAACTGCTAAAAGTGAGAGTTCAACGTCTTCATTGGAAATAAAAAATGCTATACTCGAAGCCAAATTGAAATTTTTCGAACAGGAAAATACTATACGAAAATGCAGGGAACAAGAACAAGAAATACGAACGGGTAGTCGATTACAGCAGCAATTGGAGAAGTATGCCGAAGTACAAGAACTTCCCGATGACAATCTGAATGTTGGCACTGAAACTGTTGATGACTACAGATTTGAATATAATTTATTAACGAGTTTATCGGAAATTAATATTAAAGATAAATCTTTAGATGAAGAACAAGATATAGATTTAGATCCTATGACGGGATACAAGTCACAGAAAAGTGAAGTTATAACTCCAACAAGTGTAAGAAGGGAACTGTTCCCGAAAGACATTAAAGAAAATATGGCAAACACTCCTAAACCAACTTCTTCTGATCCACACAATTATCTAAGATATCATGCAGAAGCGCATGCGACAAATAAAGAATACGATTTGAAGATCAGAAAGTCAACATCTAAGCCAGACACAACGTCACAGCTAATAAAACAATCAATGGCCAAAATGCAACAATTATTCGAACAACAATCAAAATCTCAAGAGACTTTAAGGGAAATGGTTAACGAATTGCAGCAGGGCAAAGTTTTGCAAAAAGAAGGATCCACAGCTAGATCAGCACACGTGCGTACCAGCGAAGCCTTGGACAAAAGTTTTGCTACTACAGCGACTTCTACAACAACAGCTACAACAAGTACAACAACTAAAACAAATGATCACATAAGTTTGAAACGCATCTCAAACACTTCAGTGCCTTCTATGTTAAATTTATCCATCGATAGCGATAGCCTGGATTCGATTCAGCAAGAAATTGATGTGACTGTAGAAACAACAACAAAACAAAACGACGAGCAAGCAGTGGCTGCTGGGGAGTCCAGGTCAAAAAGTGTGGACCATCTAAACGAATCCTTCGATTCAAGTGAACTACAATATCCATCTTCTCCAAATAAAACACACCAACAGCCAGAACAAAGCATGCAATTGGAATTGGGCCAACTTATCGATTCAGCCAAATCGTCTAATTTAAATTTATATAGTGCTGGCAACGACAATGAGTTTGGCGAAATTTCATCCGAACCTAATCGGACATTTGCACCCATAGATAGTAAATTCGATGAAAGCTTTTCATCACGTTCCACTTCCGATTTGGAGATATCAACGGGTCAGCAGCTTAAGGATGCTAAAAATCTTGGCGACGATAGCGAAAGTGATTTTTGGGCTTAAAGGATTTTGATTAAAAATTAAGAACACAAGAAAAAAAATGTATATTTTAAGGCAATTTAATAATCGAATAAATATATTTTTGAACAATATAAAAATTTGAGAATTAAATAAAAACAGAGCAGCAAATAATAGATGCTAAAATATAAAAAAAATCTTAAAAAGCTTTTGAAAACGCATACATTTTCTAGTTATTGTAGTAAATCCTTCAATTGCAAAATTATTAATTAATAATTGGAGTTAAAAACTTCAACTTTAACTTAAAAACAATAAAATTTTTTTGAATTAATTTTAGAGCTCAGCTCGAATAAGGCCTAACTTATAAAAAAATGTTCTGATTTACAACAGCTTAATTGGGCAACTGCTTATACACAAATTACTTTTACAGGTGTTTTATTAATTAATTTTTATATCCTCAAAAAAATAAAAATAAATTGGAGGGTATATTCACTTTATCATTTACCTCGTTATCCATAAAAATTATGAGAGACTTATAAGAGTGTAATAGAGCAAATTTCATATGAAATTTTGTTTTATTACGCTGTTATTAGACTCTCATAATTTTTATGAATAAGGCGTTAGTGTGTAACGCAGCGAAATATCCCTATACAGACCCCATAAAGTATATATATATTCTTGATCAGTAATGAAATCTAAGACGATCTAGCCATGTCCGTCTGTGGAAATCACGATTCTGTCCAAACGAAAAGATCCAGACCCTTGAAATTTTTCAAAAAAATATCTTGAAGGATAGCACAGGCCAAGTTGGTAAATGGGCTGAATCCCCAGAGGGAAAAAAGTTTCCCCAAGACGAACTAAACCCACCCCTAAAAAACAACGCAATTTTTAAAGTTTTTTTTTGTAATTTTGTAAAGCAAATGATATATTTTTATGTCAAAGAAAGTCCAAAGCACTGAACTTGCAGCCAGATAATCAGAAAAATAAATGTTTGCACCCCGCCCCCTTTAGTGGGCATTGAAGTCACATATTATATGGCAAAATAGTGTAAATATTTAACAAATTGTATAATTTAAGGCTACATTTCGTAAATATTTAATTTTAAAGCTTTTATGACGAAGCTGAGATGTGCTCTGATCTTTCTCAAATATTTGAAATTCTGTTTTTGTGTGCATATAAAATTCACTAACGCAAAGTGATTTACAGAATCAATGCCTAAATAAAAGTAACTTAGCTAAGCCACCTAATAAGTGGTGACAAACACAATACACATGAGCTGACTGATGATGAAAGCGTTGCGGCTTTCGAAAACAGCTGTTCTGCTCGCTCTGCTGTGTAAGTTGAATAACTAAAAAACTGATGTTGACTTTCCTTTGTGTGAATTGTGAACAATTGGCATATACATAAATCTTAATTCAATTTAATATAAAAGTTACTTAAGTTTGATTTGTTGTTTATAAAAATCATAAGTGCAGGCGAATATGTTTTTGCAAAAATGCCATGTTTGGCATTTGATGGCGAAAGTGGTAAAATTTTTACAAAAAATTACGTACACGATTTATCACGATTTTCTGACTCTTAATGCTAGAGCATGTATAATACACATGCATGCATAAAGGGTGTTTTTTTTATAGAGTGTCACAAGTTTAAATCATAATAAAACAAGGAAATATATTTTTTTAATATCAATGAAACGGGGTTTTTTCGAAAGAAAATTTTATGAAATTAATGTTTAAATATGATTTCTGCTATGTGTCCGCCACGGCTGGCGCGTAGAAGGCGCATTCTGGAACACAAATTTTCAACAACTAAAAAATCGTCCATAAAGTGGAAGGACACAACCTCAGCTGCTGAGAACGGCAACAAATTAATTGATTAAGATCATCTTCAATACTTTCCTGTACAGCGGCTACAGTTTCTTCACAGCGCACTGTTCGACGTGCACGGGATTATCAGTAACAGTAAATGTGGTACGAAAAACAATCTATTGTTCTTCGAAGGACGATTAGTCGCTTAGTCGCTCTGAAGGACGATTATGTACACCATAAAATGGAAGAAGTGCACAGTGAGTTTGACGAATAGAAGAATTATTTTGATTACAAATTTCAATAACACTGCGCTGCAAAAAATAATTTTTTGTCTCTCCTTTAAATAAAATTATGTGGACTATATTTTGTTACGCAGTGGGTACCTGTGGTAAATTGACAATAAAATCCAAATTTTTTAACCCATTTTTATGGGTTAGAAAAATGTGCAAAATGTTGAATATTTGCTTTATGTTTTTTTTATTCCATTTTTAAACTAAAAAATATTACGAATTTTGCACAAAAAGAAATTTTTTCTCTCCATTAATTTCTGAATAATTCCAAAACGATCAGAGATAGAGAAAAATTATATTCGACTAAAATAAATATAATTTTGTTACACATATTCTGATGTTTAACTTTTGAAAATCGGATGACTCGTTCTCGAGTTGGGGTGAAATAGGGGAAAAAATTTGCCAAGCCTATAAAAAAAATCCCGACCTGATGGAAAAAAACCGAAAACGGATTTGAGTTCAGCGCATCAAAATCCATATAGTCCACATAGTTTTATTTAAAGGAGGATTTTGCTGCTGAGCAGTGTAATTTGCACGCGTTGCTCTGCAATTGCGATACTCTAAAAAAAACTCTCTTTAGTTAAAAAACAATTGATTAAAGTAATTTTTGTTTTTGTTTTATTTCAATGTGGTTTCCTTCATGAATAGAAAATAAATACAGGCTTTTAAATATTTTTAATTGGATTCCACAAATTTAGTGTGAAGGTTTCTAAATCTTTTCAGTCAATTATTTTTCATTTGTAGAGGTTTCCGTTTATGTTGTTCTTACAGGTGAAGCATGATATTCATTTTGAATCTGTTGCACCCGTGATGGTACAATATTGTCAGTTTCATAAACTTGATGTTGCGTCAGCTTCTCAGCTATTTGAACTGCTGGATGTACATTTGCTTGATTAAGGAATAGAATGGATTGCAGATCTGACTTTACTACCTGTGCGTCAATGGTGGGGTCAACAGGTTGATTGGCTATAAGAATATTCGTATGTTCCTGAGCAACGTTTTCTTTTGCGTCATGGATTACTGGAGGTATAGGTAGATGAATTTGTTGGCCAATTACTTTTTTGTTGGAAGGAACAATTGCATTTTCTGGCACATCCTGTTCTTCCGTCTGCGAAATCTGTTGACTTACAACTTGGGGCACATGTTGATGAATTTGTTGACTAATTCCTAGAATATTGGCGGGTAGTGGAGGTGTTTCTTCCACAACTTTATTTTCTATCACATCAGCATCTTGTTTTATTAATTGAGGAATAGGTTCCTGAATTTGTTGAACAATGCCTTGTGCATTATCAGGTACTGGCAAATTTTCCTTAGCATTATTTGTTTGGACTTTATCAATATCTTGATTTATTAGTTGTGGAACCTGTTGGTGATTTTGCTCTACAATACCTTGACCATGTTGTGGAACTTGTGGTGTCTCTTGATTACTGTCCTTATCAGTGGCATCAATATGCTGATGAGTTAGTGTTTGAGGGAGATGCTGATGATTTTGCTCAACTATTCCTTGGATATGCCCTGATAATATTTGATGTTCTTCAATATCTTTATTTTGCTTTAGAGTAGATTTTTGTTCAGTTACTGGTTCCACCAGCTGATGAGTTCTTTCAGCAACACCCGGAACGGCAACAATAATATGATCAGTATAAGCTTGAGGAACTTGTTCTACAATCGCTTGGCCTTTAGCTGCAACTGGTGGTTGATCTTTTGCATCCTTTTCAATTGCAGCAGCATGCTGCTGTACAACTTGTGGTACAAGTGGATGAACTGAGTCTGCAATGCTCTGAACTTTATCCGATGATATCGTGGCGTCTTTATTTTGCACTTGATCATCGTGTTGATCTTGAACTTTTCCTTTTGCTACAGAGTTTTTTTCATCCACTTGTTTTTGAATTTGATTAATGGATTGATTTGCTGCTTGTGCAACAGGCTTATGAATTTGTTCTACAGCACTTTTGGAATGTTCTGGAACCACAGGTTTCTGGACTTCACGTTTCTTATTTACCTGAGAAGTTTCGGGTACATTTTCTTCAGCAAGTGTTTGAACAACTGGCTTATTGATAACTTCTTTAGTGGCAACATGAGGCTCGGCTCGCTCTTCAAGATTTAATTCATCTTCAGTATTTTGTTGCTGTTGTTGTTGTTGTAATTTTTTTTTAAAGGCAATAACTTGTGGTATATGCGTTTCTATGTGCTTTATTATGGCCTTTACTCTCCCTTTCAAGGTTTCAATCCTTTGAGAAATTAACGTAGGTAGACCTGCATTTTGACGGGATTCTGATTGCGTTTTTTGCTGTTGTTGAGCAACAGACTTTAAAATATTAGTAATGGGATTTTCAGTGGACTCTTTTATATTTTCAGTTTTTTCAGATTCAACATTAAATGTTCCTTCTGTCGGCTGATGTTGTTGCTGTACTACTGGTAACTGTTGCTTGGCATGTTTAATATGTTGCTCAACAAAGTCCTTGACATGTTGCGGTGGTTGACGATCTTCTTGTTGAGTTGCTGATGTAGTTTGTTCAGCAGCATAACAGCAACAAAGAAAAGCTGAAATAATTTGAAAATTTTGTTTTTACAAAACAATCAAAGTTCTTAACTTGTTTCAAGAAATCTTACCTAATACAATAACAAATCTCATGCTATAGCCTCGTCAAGTTTAAACAAAAGACTGCACTTTTCTGGCATTTTGTAAAAGTTTTTATACGCCTTCGAATTTGAAAGATTTTGTTTAACAATTTAACGATGCTTTTTATTTTGCACTTTAATTTTCTCCAGAAATACATTTCATGACATGTTATCAGAAATTTATGCTAATTAGCCCGAAATATTCATACTCAATATTAAATATTTGAACTTTAAGGCAGTTGAAACAAAACTTTTATAAAACTGGTTTCAATACAAGAGTGCGTAGAAAGAAAACAAAAAATTAAGTTCCCCTTAGGGTCTTTGTAAATGAAATCTTGTGGAATTAAAGCAATACAGGTGTTTGAAAATTGTTATAATTATGGAATATGTATACGTCGGGCGGCTGGCAAGAATGTTATTGAATATTTATAGATACAATAATTGTCAAATAAATATTGTATTTCTAATTTTATATCTACTTAAAATAAAGCAAGAACATTCAACAATTTTCATATAAATAAACCAGTTTGTCGTGGTCATTTGAACAGTAACCCAAATACTCAACTAAAAGTATATTAAAGTTTGTTAAAACATTTTCTTAAAAGACATGAAATATTTTGTAGCCTTAGCAATTCTGGGTAAGAAAAGAAAATATACAATTAAAGTTTACTAACTAACTGTTGTTGAAAATTTTAGCCTTGGCCAGCTTAACTTATGGCAAAATTGTTGGAATACCCACTGCAATGCCGCCTCAAAAATGCGCATTTAGCTGCCCCAACACCGATTTGACGCTATGCGCCACCAATGGCCAGTGTATGCAGGAATTTCAAGGAGAATGTCTAATTAGTTCCTACAATTGTGCTCATCCTCATAAGCCGTTTGTCATCATTGAAGATTGGAAGTGTAAACAAAGTGGTGCCCCAAAATGTACACAAAATGAAGTACAACTTTATTAAAGGAAGTCAAGCCGACAGTCATCTAACTAGCCAGACATTCATCCACTCATGCAGTTGCTATTTAAAACCCAAAAGAAAGTATTATGCAAATTTAATTATATTAGAAAATCTTTGAGTGCCGCATTTTATGGCACAAACTGTAGCACAAGGATTTGTTGCTGTTTGTATGATGCCACAATCATGGTGTGTACTAATTGGGGTCTGGATTTAATAAAAGCTGGCAGATTTATTTAATATGTATTACGGTTTTTGCTTAAAGCCGAATTGTTTGTAATAATTAAGTCTTTGTATCAACAAATACACTGGGAAAAATGTTGTTTTCAATAATATTAAGCATATTTTATTATATCATCAAATAAAGTTAATAGTGTTAGTGCTTTTTGTTTGTTATGTGGCCAAGTGTGGCCTGCACTGCACTCACATACCTACTTGACCAAATACCAAAAAGCACTAATATTTAATAAATTAACTGAGATAATATTTCTAATAGACTACAGTCGACTGCGCTTTACTGGAAATAAGCAAAACCCAATTTTTTCAGTTATCCGATTTTTTCTCTAAAACGTAGTTCGGATTAATGAAATTTGTTACAGTTAAGCGTACTGCTTAAATTCACGGTGTGGCTAACTAATACAATGACTAACAAACAATTAGAAATCTTTACTGAGCCTAAGTGCAAGAATGAGAAGTGCATAGTAGGCATTTTGTTGGAAGAATTCACAGTGTGGCACAAAAACAGAAATCGTAACTAATACAATCCCTAACAAACAATTAGAAATCTTTATTTAGCCTAAGTGCAATTAATAGAAGTGCATAGTAGGCATTTTGTTGGAAGAATTCACGGTGTGGCAATTTTGAAGATGTTTATTAGTTAAATGCTTTATATATTAATGCTACGACTCACTGCAAAGGTAATTACGTCTACGGTTTAAAAACTTGTTCAATTGAATTGTATATTTCGACTCCACTTTACTGGAAATAACCAAAACCCTATTTATTTCAGTTATCCGATTTTTTTTCAAAACGTCGTTCGCATTGCAGAAATTTGTTACAGTTAAGCGTACTGCTTGAAATCAGTAAAACAATAATTTTTATATCAAATGTCTAGCTACTTGTATTGACAATATAATAGAAGAATACAATAAAGTACGTAAGAGCGAAAAGGACAAATACATTTTGCCATTTAATATTGTAACGGACAAAACATGCACAATTTTTTCAGCCTTAAGTTATGCAATCGATTTGATGTCATTGTTTATTTTTTCACTAAAGCGAAGTAAGTTTCATACAAAACGTAGTTGTGGGCTTGCTTTTGGTTTTCAGTAATACGATACTTTCAGTAAAGCGATGTTTCGCTAAAGCGAAGTGAATAAGACTAGCTGCGTTTAAAATCAGTGCGATGATTTGTATCGCTTTCAGTAATCCGATTTTTTTCTGTAAAGCGTGTTGCGCTAAAGCGGATTCGACTGTATATGAAAATATGTCGAATAGACACTAATGAAAAAAGGAGTATGAAAGCTAATTTGACTTATCAAATCCAATTTGCCTTGATTTTAGGAAATTTTAAATTTCTATAAATACAAGTATTAGTTAAGTAAACCCATGCATTTGCGCATGTGTAAATGAATATGTGTGTACTGTGGTTGTTTAATCGAACCGTACAGTCACTGTTGGCTTAACATGAATGTGAAAGGAAATATGTTGCAGAGCTGCTAACAAAGCAGCCTCTGTTGACTTAAGATGGCTCATGTATGCGAAATTTGCGAGCTTATTGTGAGTGTGTGCGTACTGATAGAAGTGTGTGTTAAGTCCACAGCATCCGTTCCAAGCATAAATATGCGCTTCATACTTTCTGAGCCTTCAATGCGTTTCTCTATTGAAGATTTTATAATATTTTGATGCAAAGAAAAGAGGGAGAAAAAAAAACGTAATCCACCACACAAACCTTTTATCAACACGATTGCCACTCATAAAAAAGGTATATCTCCTTTATATATAAAAAACATGCATAAAACATACAAAATGCAACAAAACAAACTTAATACCGTTATTTAAAGAGAATAGTGTTTTAGTATCAAAAGTAAATAGAAGACTAGTTTAGTGTTGCCGCGGTCGAAAAATATGCATAATTATGTTTTCTTAGGAATACAAAAGTAATTATGTACTATATTAATATATTGTATAAAATACGATATTGCCCATTTGTCCTGGAATATTTATCATGTCTTTCTGAATTTAAAACTAATTTTCGAACTATCTTAAATGATTTTAATATAACAAAATATTGTTTACTCCTATCTTATCGTTCAGGACCATATGATTTATACACACATAATTAATTTTGATTCAGTTTCAAACAATAATTATATTAATAAAATAAATATAAGACTTAATATCTGATAAGTGATTATCTAAAGCAATGCATTGAATATATAGGGGTCATCGCCTGAGTGCTGGTCCAAGATAAAAAAAAATAGAAAAACATTATCTTTTCGTCTAAAATTGATTTTCCTAGTGGTGTTTTCTGAGCTTCTAAGCTTAAATAATATACATATAGCTTTTTGATATAAAGGTAATATTTTCTGGAAAAAAGATTAATGCTTATTATACATAGTAAAAATTTCCCACATACAAATAAATATGTATGGAGATAAAATTTTGTTGAAAACAATATAAACTCCTTACATTTATCCAAAATATAAAAATAAATATACAATTGTTTAAATATATACATATATATATATATATATATATATATATATATATATATATATACATATATATATGTATGTATATATACATATATATATATATATATATATATATATATATATATATATGTATATGTATATATATATATACTTATATATATATATATATATATATATATATATAACATTTTTGCATATAATATCTTACGTTAACGCCCACTAAAGGGGGCGGGTTGCAAAAATAGTTTTTTTCTGATTTTCTGGCTGCAAGTCCAATGCTTTCAAACATCTTTGAGATATGACATCATATATCATTTGCTTAATAAAATTCCAAAAAGCAATAAAAATGATGAATTTTTTAAAGAGTTGGTTTAGTTCTTCTTAAGGGAAGTTTTTTACGCCTGGTCCGGCTTAGTCCATTCACGAACTTGAGCTGTGCTATCCTTCAGAAGTTATCTATACCAAATTCATATACTTCATGGGGTCTTAGAGGGTTATTTCGTTGCGCAACACACGGTATGACAGAGTGAATATAGCATCCACTTCTCTTTTGGAGGGTATAAATAATGACTTAAACGTTGCTTGCACACATGATATAAACATGTAAACGTGGAAAGAACTTGAGCATACACAAATCCATTTTACATTTGTTAAACATAGCACATAAACATTTTAAAAATAACTATATGAGGAAAATTTTAGGATTAACAAAATATGCTGAAACGGCAACGCTGCTTTATAGAGTTTCTCCTCCAGGTTCCATAACATTTATTAGTATACCGAAAATTTTTGTGCTGTGCGGACGTTCTAGTGTAAGCTCCCGTTGCAATAGTGAAATATAATAGAAAAAGTGTTAAATATTTTATAGTTTGTGTAAAAAATTGTTAATTAATGCATATCTAATATTTGAAAGCAAAAATCTTTGCAAAAAGTTTGGTTTTTCTGCGAAATAAATGTGCAAAAAAATTTGTTAGTAAAAACATTTGCAAACAGCGCAGCCACTGTCAGCTTTGCTTGTTCGTGAGAACAGCAAAACAGTGGATTGCAGTAACTTTAGCGAGAATGCGCATTGCGCATGGCTTTTGCTTTGTATCCAGATGTGTGTGTGTGTTTGCTTTGTATAAATGTAATAAGAGAACTAAAGCAAAACAAATTATGTAAAGCTTTATCAGAGAATATTTAATAAAAAAAGAACATATACTGAGTTTATTGATTTAGTAGGAGTAAATACGAAGATAGGAAACAGTGTGGCAGTGACAGAAAAAAGGTTTAATAAAATATACTAACTTAAAAAAAATGTCTGCGCAATTAGTTTAGCTTTTTGGTGGTAATAAATGTTTATATTTATTTGAAAATTTATTAGTATAATTATATACTGAAAAGTGGGCAGCGCAGCCACTGTTAGGCTTAACTTGAGTGTTAAGAGCAGCGCAGTTCCTGTGCTGCTTTGTATTTAATATGTTTTCTTGTTTAGCCGGTATGAAATTAATGCACGTTGAAAATGTAATGACAACGAGTGAGAAAAAAATCAAATTGCAAATCAAATAATAAGAAATAAGAGAGTGTTGGCATTAATAAAGAATATATTAATAATTGTAATCATAATCATAAGAGTAAATTCAAAAAAAAAAAAATTCACAAAATATGGCCTTTTTTAAAAGAAAATTTGTGTCAATAAATAAAATTTAAAAATTGTATATGAATGAGTGACAACGGGAATAATCCTAATGCTAAATCAAGTACAACAATATCAAAGGTAATATTTTAATTTCCGTATTTACGATTTATTTTAGAAAATAATACAATATCCAGATTTATATTACATATATTAATATATACACCAATACTTAACAATACCAGATCTTAGAAAATCACTTTACATCAAATTGCGGAAAAAAATTAAATCGAACCAGATTCTTAAGCATGCATAAAAGGCATGATTTGGAAAAATTGGTACAAAACTACTTTGTCAGTAAAACTACAAAGCGGCGTAGTTTTTATTCTCTATGAGTTGCACTTTTTACAATGACTTGCACTTTTTATAATGGCTTGCATTTTCTATAATGACTAGCACTTTTTACAGTGACTTGCACTTTTTATGATGACTTGCATTTTTTACAATGACTTGCACTTTTTACAAAGACTTGCACTTTTTATAATGACTTGCATTTTTTTAGGATGACTTGCACTTTTTATAATAACTTGCACTTTTTATAATGACTTGCACTTTTTACAATGACTTGCACTTTTTATAATGACTTGCACTTTTTATAATGACATGCACTTTATATAATGACTTGCACTATTTATAATGACTTGCACTCTTTATGATGACTTGCACTTTTTATAGTGACTTGCATTTTTTTAGGATGACTTGTACTTTTTATAATAACTTGCACTTTTTATAATGGCTTGCACTTTTTATAATGACTTGCACTTTTTATGATAACTTGCACTTTTCATAATGACTTGCACTTTTTATGAGGACTTCCATTTTTTATAATGACTTGCACATTTTACAATGACTAGCACTTTTTAGGATGACTTGCACTTTTTGTAATGACTCGCACTTTTTATAATGAATTGCTCTATTTATAATGACTTGCACTTTTTATAACGACTTGCACTCTTTATGATGACTTGCACTTTTTATAATGACTTGCACTTTTTATGATGACTTGCATTTTTTACAATGACTTGCATTTTTACAATGACTTGCACTTTTTATAATGACTTGCACTTTTTATGAGGACTTCCACTTTTTATAATGACATGCACTTTTTACAATAACTTGCACTTTTTATGATGACCTGCACTTTTTATAATGACTTGCAGTTTTTATAATCACTTGCACTTTATACAATGATTTGCACTTTCTATAATGACTTGCACTTTTTATGAGGACTTGCACTTTTTATAATGACTTGCACTTTCTATGATGACTTACTTGCATTATTTACAATGACATGCACTTTGCAATAACTTGGAATTTTTTCTTTACTAATATAATAAATTTGAAATAACAGAGTATGGTTTGTGTTTTTGAAATGGTAAAATTTGTATAGACATATGAAATTATTAAATTGATAACTAAAAGTACGGTCACACTTATGAAATATTTGCCCGAGAATGCGTAACCACTAAATAGTAATGGAAACCCCTTTTATTCAGAACTATGTTTATTGAGTTTATCAATTTTCAATAATAATGGATTCGACGGATCTGTCTATTAGTTATTTATGAAACTATTTTAATTAATAAACATATATTGAAATGAAAATATTTTTCATTAGTATTTATTGGTTACGTTTTTTTGGGCAAATATCTGATAAGTGTGACCGTACACTAAGAACTTTCAAAAATTTGAGACAGTAAGAATACAACATATCATTGACATAACATGTACATTAGCTGCCGTTTCACATATTCTTCTCGGACAAAGTCGCGTATAGTATAGTATATATGTATATGTATATATAATTATTGCACTTTTCCAAAACTATCTAGCAACTATCTAGTGCAACTGCAGTCATGCAAACTAATAAACGCATTCAAATAAAGTAATAAATGATAAAATGTAAACATAAATTGTTTTCAAGTCAACTATAAAATTAAGTTCATGTTATGAAACATTCAAACTCTAATTTTAAATCCCTCAAGTTAATTTATTTTTAAATGCATAAAGTAAATGTTTTAATATGAACTGTAAATTGTTTTCAAAATCCCAACTCTCCGATATGTCGAATGTGGATCAGAATTCGTGTGATTTTTAAAAGTTAAATTAAGTTTTCATTAGTCCAGCCAGAAATTCCATTTAATACGTGTATGTGCGTGTAAACAGTTTATTTCTGTGCATGAGACTTTGGCGCCAATTATATAACAGCGCTATTATGCAAATAATTCGGGTACCAAATAATAAATGTACATCGAACACGCACAAGAATATGTCTGTATTTGGAAATGTTGTCACTACTTCTACCACAAATGCAAATATTTAGAAAATTTCTGAAAGTTCAGCAATAGATTTACACTGGCATATTCACTATGTGCATCAACATTTTTACGGATGGTTTGGTTTTTTTTTTAATAATAAAAGCTAGTTGTAGTGCTAAACCATAATCAAAGTATGCAGTTAAAGGACAAGAAAAAAAAATATATATATCATCTCTCCAATAATGAATTAAATTCCAATTCTAATATGCATTAAACAAACATTGATTCGGTTAACAACGTTAGTCAGTGTGCCTTTTTAATGTTCTTTAAATCTTTAAATGAGAATGTTGTATATTATGTGAAAGCAAAAAGTGGAACAAAATTAGACCGTAATTAATATCCACAGATTGTGTAACAAGAACTTATACTATTTTAATTGTGGCCATTAAATTCTAAATAATGTTCATATAGAATTTATCTTATTCATTTAAAATTTGAGAGCTGAAAATGTTGTCAGGAAATTTTTGTTGGTAAAAATTTGAGTTGGCGAAAAACCTGAGAGAAATTTATCTTAAATGATGTTACTCTAGTTTATTAAAAAAATATCGAACTTTTTAGTGTCATTAAATTTTGACCGTAAGTTAGGTTGGCATAAAAAAGTTGCTGCTTGCAATATAATAACAAAATACTATTCAACGATTTTCATAAAACTTGTTAAGGGAAAATATGCATTTTTTGTCATGGACATTAATTTTATCCTTGTACAGAAGTTTATGTGCTCAGTGAACATATATATTTCACAAAACTATTAACTACTGGTTGCTCAATTTATTAATTAACTCATTCGAGAGAAAATTAAATTCAGTTATGGCTCTAATACTACGTTAATTGAAATAATTAAATGCTAAATTATACTCACCATTATCGTGTTAGGCGGTTTTTGCCTGCACAATCGACAATTTGTAACAGCTTAAGGATAAAAAGGCTAAGATTTTCTTTAATCTATTAAAAAGATCTAAAAAACGCTAAATACGAATAATTTTTAAGTATTAAATTAGAAACAGGCATACGTCAACGTCTTTATATGGTGTTCAGACATACGCCTTAATTGAGTTTATTATATATTAAAAGCATTATTGAGCTCAATTACCATACAAAATTTTAATTAGCTAATTGATAAATTAACGCTTAATTGTCTATAAAATTGAGCAAGGTCTAAAATGCAGCACTGTAAAAGTTTGTTTAGTGAGCACCATAATGCCTACTGAACAAACTTTATGAAATTTGACAACTCATATGTAAACAAATTCACAGAAAGAAATGGCGAGTCAAGTTGAGGGTGAGTTTTTAAAATAAAATTTTTTAATTAACAATTAAAACAAATATAAAAAAAAAAAATTTATTTCGTACAACAACAGATCCAAAGGGAAAAAACAAAGCGCATTTTATTTAACGATGCCAGTGAAACAGCAATGTAAACAACACCTTCTGTCAGCTGCTGTCAAACGCTAATTGAGTTAGCTATATTATGTTTGAAGACTTTTCAATTAACTTGTTATTGACTCAATTAAAAATGCATGTCTGAACACCATATTATATCACACCAGCTTCAATCTCTTTGGCTTTTGTGCCATTCCTAATTTACTTACGGAAGAAATTTATATTATTTAAAATTTTGTAGCTGCAAAGAAGCTACAGCAGGCATTACATGAGGAATTGCTTTCAACTCATTAAACAATTCAGTGCTCAATTTATTAACTGAATAGAGGCACTATTTGTGTAAATTTCATAATTGCGCAATTAAGTTCCTTGTACAAAATTGGCATCATTAACTAAATTTCTTAATCAAGATTCTGCTTAAAGCAACACAATAAAAAATTCGTTAATTAAGAGAGTCGCACTGTTGACTGAAATAGTAGAATACAAGACTCTGAAGCAGAGGGTCTTGAGTTCAACACCGCGCTGAGTCATGAAATATTGTGTTGAGTTCTTCTGATCAGCAGTAGTACATGGTTGTGTTCGTTGTTGCCAGCCTGTTTCAATGATGCTGGCATAATCACTGGTCACTGAACATAATTGGCATAGCCGGCGAATAGACGGTGAATAGGTTGAAACAGCTACAAGAAATTCTCTATCTTCTCATCTTTCCTCATCTGTCCCCTCAATACTATCCCCTCGTTTTCAGTTCCGGCGCAATGCATTGCATATATAGGGGTCATCCCCTGAGTGCTGGTCCAAGATAAAAAAAAAATATGGAAAAAATTAAAAAGTGTTTTGCTACTCGTTTTGCCACACTTGTAGTTTAAAAATTTGGCGCGATTTTGAGAGCATCAATATTGTAAAAAAAAATTAATAATTGCTTTGTACAGGGGATATGCCTCTCCTTCTTTTTGCTAAAAATTAGAATTTATTGTAGGAGTAGTAAATATAAAATTTTGAAGGCTTCTTTACTATTGTAGTTGTGCAGACCAGGAAATATTAATAATTGCTTTGCATGGGAGTAACCTTTCCCCAAAAATAATTTTGTTTTACTTATTCAAAATCCGCTTACATAAGCAGTTTCCCAGCAATTTCCCAGTTTCGAAACGATCGGCTTCATCGTTTAGGAACATGCACACAAACAGACAAACAAACATACAAATACAGATTTATTTTTACAAACTCGTAAACAGATAAATAAACCCTATTGATTTTGTAATATTTCATTAAATGTTTTTATTGTTGAATATAAATAAGTCAAGGCTCTCCTGTTGTATTAATTGAATATTAAAATGGCGTTTTAAAATTCAATTAAATATTCTGTGCCTGATGGTCAAAATTAATTCTGAATTTATTAATAATAATTGCAAGCTTATTTACTAATGATTTGTTTATAAATGCATGAAATTTAAAAATAATATATTATTGAGATTAAAAGAACAGCAGTTGTAAAATAAAGTAAATGCGATTTACAACTGAATTTTAGATTGTCAACTGGTGAAATTAAATGAACTTTGTAATACGTTGTTGAATTTAATACAAGTTAAACCATTTTGTCAATAAAACAACGTTGTTCATAGATTATATACATAAATATAAAAAAATTAAAAATTAAATTTTTTTTGCCAATTTCCTTTGTTTCCAACACATTCGATATAGATCGAAATTTCTATACAATTTGCTCCCTTGGCTACAAGCAAGTAAAAAAATAGTTTCATTCGAATATAAAATGATATGTATGTATGCATGTTATGCTATTGTTATAATTTTCTAACCGATCTGTTAATAAGTTACCCGTGTGAAGGTAAATTTCGAAATTTATAACTCTAGATCAGACATAGGCATTGTGGGTGAGCGCGCTTCACATAAATATATATAAATTCGCTCTTGAGAGTCACACGTATTTGTAGTTACTCACAAATCACAAAAATTGTGATTCACAATTCAGTCTATCACAAGCTTCCAACCAAGACGGTTGTTTGGGCGCTTGTTGAAAAAAGTTATTTAAGGGTGGGCAGAATGCTCGTTTGTTTGCAAAATTTCTCTCACACACACAAACTCAAAATGTTGATATGTTTGTGTCTATATCTGCTCTAGATACAAATCAAGTACGTTAACGAGCTCTGTTAAGCATAAAAAATTCGAGTGTGTTCCAAATGGAATATTGGCCACATTTCTGGACCAACCCTGAAAGAAATTAACGAAACAGACAACCAGATCCATAGGTTTTATAATATAATAATACTTTGGTATAGCTTGCAAAAATTCTAGAGCGGATAAGCCAGGATCCTGGGAAGGCAGGAATAAGTGGACGACTAAGAATTCTTTTATTTTGTAGCTCTAGTGGTCCTCTATCACGTCCAATGGCCATATCCCTTAACAGTTGGATTTTCAATAGGGAAATTTAATATTTTCATGTATTTTTCAGGCTCAAGCTCATAACAATTTTAAATAAAACTCTTTTTTGTTTTATTAAGTTGTCGTTTTTATTTTTAACTTTCAATATTTCGAGCACCATCGGTGCCCTTCTTCAGGAAATTTTCTTTTTCGGTATTCAAGGCCTTACGGTAAAAAAAAAATTTCCTGAAGGGCACCGATGGAGCTCGAAATATTGAAAGTTAAAAATAAAAACGATAACTTAATAAAACAAAAAAGAGTTTTATTTAAAATTGTTATGACCTTGAGCCTGAAAAATACATGAAAATAATAAATTTCTAAGGTCGACTAAATCAAATTACAGAAAAATTTATTTCTTTTTTAAAATTTTATATTTTTTATTTCTCTAAAGGATGCATTTCTGGAAACCGGGAACATGGGGGCGACTAAAAATTGTTTTATTTTGTAGCTCTTGTGGTCCTCTATCAATGATCCTTTCAAGATAATTTTTTGAAATATTTTTTTCAAATTGATATTCAAATTCCAAAATTATTTCAGATATAAAACTTTTTCTGCAATATAAAGGGCTCCCTGGACCACCATTTGTGTGTAGTGGCATTTGTGTACCCATCCCAATTTTTTTATAAAGACCAAATTATGACCACTAATCCTCTCAAGCCAATTTTTGGATTCTTTTTTTATATTGATATTATTCGAATTCCAAACTTAACTCAGAAATTAACTTTTCGTTTCTAAGCGAAAAATAAAACTCAGGAAATAATGATTAAAATAAAACTTATAACCGTTGCGGTCTCTGGTTATGGGACATTTCAATATGGGATATTATCGTACAGAACAGTAAGAACTTTGTCTCTGTGCAAAATATGTAGTATTCTTTGGTATTTATTTGTAATGCTGTCTTGTTAGCTAGTCTCTCAATGGCATCAGTTGCCATTATAGTCAGAATGTTTTCCATCGCCTTAGCTGATGTGTTTCTTATTGCGCGACAGATGCTGATACAACAGTGTCGCTATCTTTTTTATGGGATTTTACATTAATGTTTGGTTCGAAATATAAATTGTGTTTAATAAGAAAACGCTAGAGTTATTAATTTTCTGCTTTGATACAAAACACCAGAAAAATTTCCTTTTTACGGCCGCATCATATACATATGTGACGTATGGCTTGACGTCTGCGGTCCGTATTGAAAACGCACAGCAAAGCAGGCACTTCTTTTTACAGTTTGCGTTTCATGTTTACGCTTTAATTCTGTCTATGTACGTATCTGCATGCTTAATTTGCATTTTACCAACACATAGTCATGTTGACAGCACACATGTCATTAAAAATTACAACAAATTGCTTATTTCCGGCCGACATTGTGTAACTGTACAAACAGACACACTTTTCCGTTTGTTGTATTGCTTTTGTTTTTTAATTTGTATTTAAAACTGCTGAAAAAACATTTGCTAACAATACTTTGACAATTTAACAAGAGATTTAAACGCAGGATGTACGAGTGTACCCGTAGATTGGGGAAATTTATTAAGCAAACATTTTTAAAAAGAGGGGAAATACAATATTTACATACACACATACCCAAACACATATCAAGTACAACACATAAATTTTTGTTATTTTTATCTTTTACATGGTGTAAAGTTTTTATTTGCGATTTTCTTAATGAATAATTTAAAAGGATTCTTTTTAGTTTATTATTTTACGCAATTGTGGGAAAAATATAGCGTGTCACTTGAAACAAGTATTTGTTGATTTTTTATACGAATTTAATATTATTTTAAATTTTTACATGAATTATGTATGAATTTTTATTAGTCGAACTTTCTTATGTAAATTGTTAATTTTTTCAACGGGCTTAAGTTCGAATCTGCATGACTGCAAATGATTTTTTATAATTTTTATTAATAAATGAATTTGTTCAAATTCTATTTATTATTTTTTATATTAAGATTGGAATATTAAGAATATTTTCAATAATCATCAAACCAGCAGAACGGATCAGTTTGATGATTATTGAAAATATTCCTAATATTCCAATCTTAATATAAGAAATAATAAATAGAATTTGAACAAATTCATTTATTAATAAAAATAATAAAAAGTCATTTGCAGTCATGCAGATTCGAACTTAAGCCCGTTGAAAAAATTAATAAATTTTTACATGTTTATTATTTATAAGTTTGTGTTTAACCGAGTTCTTTTAAGAAATTTTTAGACATTTTAAAAATATGCTTAAGCGTGTCTTCATTTTATTATAACTTTAATTTTCTGAGGAATGAATATGAATCAAAAAATAACTTTTATTTTTTGCGGAATAAATAAAAGTAAAAAAATAACTCTTATTTTCTTAGGAGTAAATAAAAATCAAGAAATAACTCTCATTTTCTGAGAAATAACTTTTATTTTTTGCGGGATAAATAAAAGCAAAAAAAAAATAGCTCTTATTATCTGAAGAATAAATAAAAATCAAGAAATAACTATTATTTTTTGCGGGATAAATAAAAGCAAAAAAAATAATTTTTATTATCTGAAGAATAAATAAAAATCGAGAAATAACCTTTATTTTCTGAGGAATGAATAAAAATCAAGTAATAACTCTTATTTTCTAAGAATTAAATAAAAATCAAGAAATAACCTTTATTTTTTGCTGGATAAATAAAAGCAAAAAAATAACTCTTATTATCTGAAGAACAAATAAAAATCGAGAAATAACTTTTATTTTCTGAGGAATGAATAAAAATCAAGTAAAAGCTCTTATTTTCTAAGAATTAAATAAAAATTAAGAAATAACTTTTATTTTTTGCGGGATAAATAAAAGCAAAAATAACTCTTATTATCTGAAGAACAAATAAAAATCGAGAAATAACTTTTATTTTCTAAGAAATGAATAAAAATCAAGTAATAACTCTTATTTTCTAAGAATTAAATAAAAATCAAGAAATAACTTTTATTTTTTGCTGGATAAATAAAAGCAAAAAAATAACTCTTATTATCTGAAGAATAAATAAAAATCGGGAAATAACTTATATTTTCTGAGGAATGAATAAAAATCATGTAATAACTCTTATTTTCTAAGAATTAAATAAAAATCAAGAAATAACTTTTATTTTTTGCGGGATAAATAAAAGCAAAAAAATAACTCTTATTATCTGAAGAGTAAATAAAAATCGAGGAATAACTTTTGTTTTCTAAGGAATAAATAGAAGTAAAAAAAATAACTATTATTTTCTGAGTAATAAATAACAATAAAAAATAACGTTTGTTTTGTGAGAAATAAGTCAAAATCAAGAAATAACTATTATTTGCTGAGGTATAAATAAAAATTAAGAAATAACTTTTATTTTTTGAGGAATAAATAAAAGACAAAAAATAACTCTTATTTTCCGAAGAATAAATAAAAATCGAGTTGTAGAGTTTTTTAATAAAACTTAAACAAATAAAAATTAATGCATTCAAAGGACTACTTTGCTGTATTGCTTGTGCACTTCTCTTTCAGTTTATTAATATTTTTTGTTTGTTTAAATTTGAATAATATTTTGAAAAATATTAGACATTTTCATCTTACTAAAGAAACGAAAGATTTAGGCATTAATATTTTTCATTATTCAATGACCACTAAGTGGTCAAGGTGTCCCAAAATCATCTCCCACAAAATAAAAGATTTGACTTCATGTTATCCATCGTTGTAAAATAAAATCAACACAACTAATTGCATGTCATTCTAAAACATGACACTCATCATAAATGCTTGCTAAAGGCTCTGTGTTGTAAAAATCGACCGTAAAAGATCTTTGTAAATTATGGATAATTCGGCAATTGATATGCAACTATTATACACGTTCCAAAAATGACAACAAAACTGACAAAAAAGAAGAACAAAAAAAAAACTATTCCACAATAACCAAAAGGCTATAAAAACTCAATTTACTGATTTTCCATATGAGTAAATTGTTAATTTGTTCGAATGTAAATAAAATGCTAAGTGTGGATGCATGTGTGCAATAATTCTCTAACACATCCATGCATGTCCACATGCATACATACACAACACACAACATGTGTTTATAAATATTAACATGTTTCAGTGCATCCAGATAGGAAAGAAAGTCCCTCTCAGCAGATCAGATTTCCTGCTACTGTTTCGATATTGCTGTTGCATTTTTAACAGCATGCAGCAAATGAAATGCATTTCAAATATTTAAATTTAATATTTTTTTATTTCTCTTTATTCTGCTATAGAATTTGTAACAGAGATTCAATGCATACTTTTAGGATGCCTCATGCTTTTATGTTGAATGTGATTAAAAGAGGAAGTGAATAGTATCTGTGTGTATGTGTGTGTGTGTGTGTGCGGATCCAGTGTGGAAATGCCTTAATGTTAAAAATTTCATTCAATAAGATATACAATAAGTAAAAGAAAGCATGATTCTTGCTTTGCATTTCCTTTTTGCTTTCCTTGGCTTTATTGTAAATCAAATAAAAAGTTTATATCCATTTCGAATTTTATTTTTACTTTATTATTCTTGTTTTAGGTTTCTCTTTCGGAAAATTTATAAATTTGTTCTTTTCAAGCCTCAATTCAGATTGCCAATCAGTTATTTAGTTTCCCTTTTGCAAGAACAAGAACAACCAGCGGCAGGGGTTCGTACACATTCCAATTGCATGCAAGAGTGCAACAAAGTCAATGTCGTTACAAATATTTGCTCACTTCAAGTGGAATTTAGTTTGCATTAGCCCTATTTTGAATAGTTTCAACATTAGCATTAGCAGCAATAGAGTCAGTGAATGAAATGTCTTACACTCATTGATTTTTGTTGTTTAAATTGCCCCATTTTGCTTCAAACAGTTCGCAAAGGAATTCAGCTGAATAATATTTGTGTAACATGAAAGTGCATGAAAATATGCTGTACGGAATATTGCGTGGTAGACTTTTTTCTAAGTCAAGAAGGGAATTTGTGTAGAAATTAATTTAATTTAAAAATCACGTTGTTAAAAGTAAGAAATTTTTTTTTACCTGGAACAGTGAAAAAAAATCCAGCAAAAGTGAGTTCACGACAAGAATACTTCAACTTTTATAATATAACCGAAAAGGCGAATAAATTCACCTTAATTTGTAAATGGGGCATGCATGGCAGTTTTGACGGTAGTCAGTAAAATCAGAAATTCGGAAATGAAAGGAATTTGTGCTGGTGACTGAAGTCACACCAATTCACTCATGAATATCGCATCAAAATTCATACCAACAACCGTTTAACAATATCGACAACGACTGATACTGCCAAGAACTGAAGATCGCGTTATAGAAACCCCCTTCCTCGTTACTATAGCAAAAAGTCGGCGACGAAGTGTAAACTAAAATTGTTTAAAAAATTTGTCAACAGGTTTATTTTAGAAAAGGAGGATTCAGATATTACTCGTATAAGAATATGTTTTAATATTTCAATAATCGCAATATATCGGAATTTTCTATAAAAGTATGTATAATATACACAGTTATCTATAGAAAAATTTCACTATTTTCTGTAGAGAAATTACACAATTTTCTATAGAAAAATTTCACAATTTTCTATAGAAAAATTTCACAATTTTCTATAGAAAAGTTTCACAATTTTTTAAAGAAAAATTTCACAATTTTCTATAGAAAAATTTCACAATTTTCTATTGGAATATTTCACAATTTTCTATAGGAAAATTTCACAATTTTCTATAGAAAAATTTCACAATTTTCTATAGAAAAATTTCACAATTTTCTATAGAAAAATTTCACAATTTTCTATAGAAACATTTCACAATTTTCTATAGAAACATTTCACAATTTTCTATAGAAAAATTTCACAATTTTCTATAGAAACATTTCGCAATTTTCTATAGAAACATTTCACAATTTTCTATAGAAACATTTCACAATTTTCTATAGAAACATTTCACAATTTTCTATAGAAAAATCTCAACATTTTCTATAGAAAAATCCCACAATTTTCTATAGAAAAATCCCACAATTTTCTATAGAAAAATCCCACAATTTTCTATAGAAAAATCCCACAATTTTCTATAGAAAAATCCCACAATTTTCTATAGAAAAATTTCCAAATTTTCTATAGAAAAATTTCACAATTTTCTATAGAAAAATTTCACAATTTTCTATAGAAAAATTTCACAATTTTCTATAGAAAAATTTCACAATTTTCTATAGAAAAATTTCACAATTTGCTATAGAAAAATTTCACAATTTGCTATAGAAAAATTTCACAATTTTCTATAGAGAAATCTCATAATTTTCTATAGAAAAATTTCACAATTTTCTATAGAAAAATTTCACAATTTTCTATAGAAAAATTTCACAATTTTCTATAAAAAAATTTCACAATTTTCTATAGAAAAATTTCACAATTTTCTATAGAAAAATTTCACAATTTTCTATAGAAAAATTTCACAATTTTCTATAGAAAAATTTCACAATTTTCTGTAGAAAAATTTCACAATTTTCTATAGAAAAATTTCACAATTTTCTATAGAAAAATTTCACAATTTTCTATAGAAAAATTTCACAATTTTCTATAGAAAAATTTCACAATTTTCTATAGAAAAATTTCACAATTTTCTATAGAAAAATTTCACAATTTTCTATAGAAAAATTTCACAATTTTCTATAGAAAAATTTCACAATTTTCTATAGAAAAATTTCACAATTTTCTATAGAAAAATTTCACAATTTTCTATAGAAAAATTTCAAAATTTTCTATAGAAAAATCTCTCAATTTTCTTTCTGGAGATCTAATAATTTTGTTATTTTCCTAAAAAATGCTAATTTTTTCCGATTTTTTCTTGCACAAGCGCTCTCTTACAGAAAATTTATTTTTTGAGCAGAATTTCGTATTCTATTTTGAAAAATTTCCTAAAAAGAAAACTTTCCTTAGAGAAAGCTTTGGATGTAACACATACATATTTTCTATATAAGAAAACTCTCTCACTTTTTGTAGAAATATTTTGCTGATTTGTTCAGAAAAAGTTTCTATTAACTAAAAAATTCCGGTATTTTACAGACAATTTTTGAAGTTTCACTTAAATAATTAAGTATTTTCTGTTACGAAATGTCGAATTTTTATTTAGCAAAAATTCTGTGTTATACAAATAGTTTATTAGAAAACTATCAAATTATTTTTAGTCTCTTTATTGTTAGTACGCAGAATTTTTTGCTGTATTTGTAATTGTTATTTTGGGTTAGGGCGTGTAATTTCGATATAAATTTGCATAAATGAAACAATAGCAGACGTCTGTGTAAACATATCGATGGCAATCGATTTGCATTTATGTGTTTATGCAAATTATTAATATGTTGTTCAAGCATAAACTTAATGGTGTTTAATATATTGACATAAAAAAGTTTGCACATCTTTTTTTTTAATTTTTAAGTGTACATTGTACTTATGTACATACATACATACTTTGCAAGTATTTAAAATGTTTGATTAACTTAAATGCAAGAGAAAAGGGAAAATTGAGTGAGCGTGATGCTGATGTTGAAAACTTTTTGCCGAAGTGTGCTATTTTTGTTGTTGTTGTTGTTGAAAATGTGGAAGAAATACAGCAGAAAAGCACAAAAAAATTACCAAGAACGAAAAACAAAATTTTATCATAAATTTCATTAATTAATAAAACTGTTGACTGCTTGTCAACTGGCTGGCTGGCAGGCAGCTCAAACAGCCTCCTTAAAACACTCAGGCATACACAAGCGTAAATATTTTAAAAGACATTTTTTCGTGTTCAACTATATTTTCAGTTAATTGAATTTAAATTTAAATGTCACTTTTTGTTTCGTATATTTCTCGTTTATTTGTAATGGAAGTTCAAAAGTACGTTTTTAATGAACAGCATTTATGGAAAGAAATTTATTTGGTAAATTTTCAAACAGTTAATAAGCAGGTAAGCAAGAAGAGTAGCGCAATAAAAGTCACTTTTAATTTTAATTAAAAGTGATCATGATTAATAATGCTGACAGTAATAAATTATTTCTTGTATTCTCTTTAGAGCTACAGGCAAATTGTTTAAGATAATGGCAGTGCTTCGATTTCTGATAAAATGTTTAGCACAGTGTTGTCATTGTACCAATTTCGATAATAAATTTAGCATTTAGAACTGATTTAAATAAGGCATTCACAGTTTTTAAAAACATGGCACACGATATTACAGCACAATTTGTTTCAGGAGAAAAAATATTCATGCTGTGCTGGGTAATAATTTGCAATATTGTCTTGCAGTTGTTTAAACACAGACCATACAATGGCTTCAAAAACTTATCTTCAATATTTTAAAACAATAATTCTGTTCTGAATAAAACAGATACGCTTAAACATCACTTGTATATTATACAGTGATTAAAGGCATAATTTATAAACAAACATTTATTGCTAAGAAAATTATTAGTTCGGTTTAAGTTCAAATCTGCGAAGTGACAAATCACTTTTATTCTAAGAAAATGTTTTAAATATAATTTTTTTAAGACTGGCATATTTAGAATATTTTTTTTACAGTTATTTTTCTTTTTTGAAATTAATCCTTGACTAATAATTTTCATGCTAGAAATTTAAGGCTTAATTTATAATAGAAATTTTATTTATAACAGGTAAAAGGACAAATTTTCATACAAAAAATTGTTTTAAAAGCCAACTATTAAATGAAAAGTTTTTATTAAGATAAGAATCTAATAAAAGTTCTTAAAAAATAATTTGCTGCTTTGTACTTAAGGCGGAATAAAAATAAAAAACTACACATAAGTACTGATGATGAAAGTGTAGCGGTTTTCGAAAACAGCTGTTGTGCTCTACTGAGTAAGTTTAATTATTCAATAATTAAAAACGTTACATTCGACAGGGTCGAATCTTAAATACCCTCCAAATATTTAGTAAGTGAATTTAAAATGTTTAACTTGGTGGGACAGAGTTCCTTTATATAATATCGTACGTCAACGCCCACTAAAGGGGGCGGGGTTGAAAAAATAGACAATATCATGTTTTCCACAGACGAACGTATGGGCAGTGCTAGACCGTCTTCGACTTCATCACTGATTAAGAATATATATACTTTATGGGGTCGAATTCTTTTTGGAGGGCATTAAAACTGTATTCTGTCGCGGTCTCTCTGACAAGGACCGTGGGGGAGACATTTCACCTTTGCCATAAAACTCCAAAAATAAATGTTCGGAATAATTAAATGTAAAATTTATTTATTACTAACATGCAGGAGTTATGGTATTGTACCAAACCACACAAAGAACACAACAACACAGACGACACAGCTGTTCACATGCAAAAAATTAAAAGAAAAATTAAACAAAATAGAACATAACTTCCACAAAAAAATATTAAATCTAGAGATAACACAAACATATTCAAACATTAGAGTTTGTAAGAAGAATTTAGATCGCTTAAAAACTAACATTGCAAATGCACTTACATTTGAAGACTACACGACTTTTATAAACAAACAGTATGAAAGAAGCAGAAGTATAAGCGCACACATAACAGATAAACAAAATGCAAAATTAAACGCATTAAAAGAAAAACAGTTCAGAATATATGGATTTATATATAATGAGAATTGGTTTGAAAACAAAACTAATATAGAAATTCCAATAGAATCTAGATGGATGTTGTCTTTGGGGAAAAAATTTGCTCTACCTGTAGATAAAAACAACTTCTCTGCACTACACATAATTGCGGACATAGAACAATGCATTTCAACAATGAATGATGATGAAGGACAAGAGAAGAATCTGGCAAGGACCATATTAGCTAATAATATCACGCGATTCAAGAGAAAGCTACAAAACACCCCAAAAGAAAAGTTTATTCTCACAATATACAGCAAAACAAAAGATTTCTTGAGGAAACATAACAATATAATTTTCGTACAGGCTGATAAAGGGAACAAAACAGTAGCAATGTACAGAGAAGAGTATCACCTCAAGATGGGGAAATTATTGGAGGAAAAGGGTACATATAGAAAAATCAGAATGGATCCCACTGCAAAATTACAGAAAGAAAACAACAAATTAGTTTCAGAGCTATATAAGGACAAAGTAATCGATAATTGGCAGAGAAAACAATTACTTTGCTCGGCTGCAACAGCACCGCGTATATATGGGCTACCAAAAATTCATAAGCCAGAAATACCGTTGAGACCCATAGTTTCTTCCATGCAAGTTCCATGCTATAAATTATCTAAATACGTAGGCCAAATTCTTAAAAATATTATATCAAAAGAATACAATGTATTAAATTCGCACAGACTCAAAGAGCAAATAAAAAATATTAAAATAGATAAAGGAGAAATACTAATCTCACTGGATGTTGTTTCTCTCTTCACCAATATACCAGTAAACAAAGCAATAAATATAATAATGCAGAAATGGACAATCATCCAGAACCACACAAAAATGTCCAGGTCCCTGTTCGTAAAAATACTAAGATTTTGCCTCTGTGAAAATAATTATTTCATATATGAGAATGAAATTTTCAACCAGATATTTGGTATGCCGATGGGGAATCCACTTTCACCAACCATAGCGGATCTGGTACTTGACAATTTGTTAGACGAAACTCTACAAAAACTTAGCGTGGAAAACATCCAATTGAAATACATAACTAAGTATGTAGATGATTTATTAGCAATTGTAAAATCCGAAGAAAAAGAAAAAATTTTAAAGTTTTTCAATAGTTTTCATCCAAAAATACAATTTACCATGGAAATAGAGACAAATAATACTATTGCCTACTTAGACACAAAAATACTAAGGAACAACAACAGATTAATAACAGACTGGTATAAAAAAGATACCGCTTCCGGCAGAATCATAAATTTCAACTCCACACAACCGAAACATCAAATAATCAACACTGCCAAAAACTTAATCTTCAGAATTCTCCATCTTAGTGACAAACAATTCCACGAAAAAAACATAAAATACATCAGGAAAACGTTAATAGAAAATAGTTTCCCCAATAAACTCATCAGCAAAATGATCAGCGAAACTAACATAAAGTTGAACAATAATACAATAGATAACAAATCCATCACTGCAAATGAAGAAAAGATATATTACAGCGTACGTTACATCCCTGGATTGACTGATAACAAAAACATAAGAATTGCAATAAAAAACAACAACATAAATTTTGCATACAAACCAAACACAACAATAAATAAAATCTTTTCAAAAATTAAAGCGCCAATTAAAAAACAACAACAAAGTAATGTAGTCTATGAAATCAAGTGCAAAGGTAATGAAAACAACAGCTGTGATATGTTATACATTGGAACTACAAAAAGAAATTTAGAGACCAGAATGGAAGAACATAAGAAAGATATTGAGAAAAATAAACAATCAACAGCATTAGCACAACATATACTGGACACTGGACACACAGCTGATTTTGAAAGAGTCAAGATCTTGGACAGAGAGAATATTGGAAAGAAAAGATATACAATAGAAAGCTTAAGAATACAACAAAGGATAGAGAAAACGATGAATTTAAAGGAAGATACAGACAACATCAGCACGAGCTACAAAGTAGCATTGAAATAAACGGTGATGTGAACTTAAGCGGTGATATTGACATAATAAAAGTTTAATTTTCAATGTTTGAAAAAAATGTTAAATTATTGAAAAAATTAGCAAAGTTTGTAAGTAAACAAATGGAGAAAAATGTTTAGACATATATGTATATGTAAAATCATTAATTAATGTTTTTTAATAATAAAATAGATTTCCCAACCCTTGATAAAGTCAACAAATAATTGACGAAACGTCGGGAAAAATGAAATAAAACTTGTTTTATTGTCATTAGAATAACCTAGGCCTTATTAGCTCATAATAGAGAACATATAAATTTATTTAAATTTTTTTTTTATAGAGTCATTTAGGGGGCAAAGGGGAGGAGGGAGTAGGGCAGAGTAGTACCACGTTACGTCTCAGTTTCGTCATTAAAGCTTAAAATGTTATTTTCATGTTAATGTAGGCTAAAGTAAAACAATTTGTTAAATTTTTACACTATTTTTGCATATAATAACGCCCACTAAAGGGGAGGGGTCCAACAATTTTCTTTTTTAAATTTTATGGCTCCAAGTTTAACGCGTTGGACATTATTTGACATAAAAATATATCATTTGCTTAACAAAATTACATAAAAACTTTAAAAATTATGCTGTTTTTTAGAGGTTGGTTTAGGTCTTCCTAGAGGAACTTTTTCCGTCTGGCCTGATACAGCCTATTTACGAACTTGACCTGTGCTATCTTTCAAGATATATTTATACTAAATTTCAAGAGTCTGGCTCTTTTCGTTTGGACTGAATCGTGGTTTCTACAGACGGACGGACATGCCCAGATCGTCTTAGATTTCATCACTAATCAATAATATATATAATTTATGGGGTCTCAGATGGACATTTCGCTGTATTACAAACGGAATGACAAAGTGAATATACCCTCCATATTCTCTTTCGAAGGCTATAAAAACTACACATGAGTACTGATGATGAGAGTGTAGCGGCTTTCGAAAACAACTGTTGTGCTCTACTGTGTAAGTTGAATAATTAAAAACGGATGTTGACTTTCCTTGAATATTTATCATGTCTTTCTGAATTTAAACACAATTTTTCAATAAAAATATTTTATGTTTAAAAAAAGCTTTATTAAAAAATTTCGTTTTATAAAAATTTCTTAAATAAGAATATTTTTTATGAATTAGCTCTTAACTTGAATGGTTAAAATATTTGCTTAGTCTGCCCGTAGCCTGAATTTCCTCTGCTCGCCACTGTTTTATTTGTATGTACACATGCCGATGAATACATACGACTATTAAATAATTCATTAACATTTTTTGTGACAACACAAAAATGTGATACAAATGCATTTGCGGTTTGTGCATGTCAACTCTATATTTTTTTCTATCTTTATAAATTTAATTGGACAGAAATATATGCACATGCATAAGTATGCGTGTAAATATGTACACACATTTTTGGGCATAGTAATTTTATAAGAAATTTAATTATTTTTTTATTATATAAGTGTTAATGGTTAATATTTGTTAGCCAATTTTAATCGGCAATCAAATTGAAATAACATTTTTTACATTAAAATTTTATTAAACATGAATGTAAATTATTATTTTAGGAATTTTTTAATTTTATTATTAAGATAAGAATGTTTCATTCAGACTTAAATTGAAATCTGCAATCGGCAAATTATTATATGAGAATTTGTTATTAAATTCAAATTAATTAATTCAAAGTGGGACATTCACTTTACAGGGTGGTACTACCAACTAGTTATTTAGGGGTTTTAAGGAAATAGAATATGAGAATTTCCTATATTAATTTTTAAGATAAATAACATTTGGTTAACACGGAAAAAATAATATAAAAATTTGAATTTAATAAACTTTCATAAAAAAATAAAAAAATTTGCAAATTGTAGATTTGAACCTGAGTCGGAACAAAAAATTCTTGGCGTAATATTAACATTTTATTATTATAAAAAATGATGGGTAGCATAAGTTAACAACAATAAGGCCATGGCAAGTGATTTACTGATACACAGTGTGTCTGATCACCAAGAATGGGGTGCTGTTGCCTGAAGTAGTTAACACGAGACTATGAAGCGGAGGGTCCTAAGTTCAAACCCGCGCTGAGTCATTAATATTATGTGGAATTCTTCTGATTATCATTAGTGCATGATTGTGTTAGTTGTTGTGACAGCCTGTTTTAGTGATGAAGTCATAGAACTGATCACTCAATCACCCCAATTATAAATATTCCCGGGGAAAAGAGTTCCCGGGGAATTCATTTTCCCGGTAATAAAACTCCCTTATTCTAAACAGACGGGGAGAACAGTATTATGGGAAAGGGAATTTCGAATTTTCGCCGTCAACTGTTTTGCTTTCAGTTGTTTTGTTTTGACTTAAAAAGTGAAAAATATTTTTTTCAGCACAACTCCCTTGCAATTTTTTGAAGGAATTATTTTCTAAATTTATTATCAAATTCTCCCTTTAATTTGTATTCATAATACCTACTTTTTTCCCGGGGAAGAGTCTCCCATTTTCGAAGTTTATTTAGAATAAGGGAAAAGGGAGAAGGGAAAAATCTCCCGGGGAGATTCTATTTAGAATAAGGGAAAAGAGAGAAAATTCCCGGGGAGTTGTTATTCATAATTGGGCTGAATATAACTTTCAGTGACTGACACAATCATGTACTAAAGAGCAGAGGAACAGCACTCTCCCTCGTAAAAAGATTCAAATTGCTACAAAAAAAAAAATTCTTTATCTTCTCATCTTTCCTCATCTGTCCCCTCAATACTATCCCCTCCTTTGAGCGCCGGTCCTACTCCTAAAAAAAATTTTTCGAAAGCACTCATAATTGTCTCGGTTAATGAAGGTGTCCAGCAGACAGCAGTTGTGAAAAGAGTTTAACAATTCTATTTGAAATATTTCCGGAAATTATTTGCCATTTTTTTTTAACTTTAACATAAACGACAGCAAAAAAGCCAACACTTACCCCGGTATTCATAAAATTTAAAATGAGTTTGAAATGTATTTTAATCAAATGTTTTCATACAAAATTTTCTTAAAACTGATTTCAAATAGGTTTAATTTTTTATGAATACCGGGGTTAAAATATTACCAACGCAATTTAAAATTTTAAAATTTGTTTGAAAAACAAAAGCAAATTGTGTAAAAGAGAGCAAAGAGAGTAATTTTGTTTTCACTATATGTAAACTTTACTAACGCGAAGCGATTTACACAATTACAGCTATACCTAAATACGGGCGGCAAGCGTTTTTTAGCTGTCAAAAGTTCTCATGTCCATACAGGAGCATACCGAAATAACGCGGCGGCAACGCTTTGCTATTGGAAAATCCGATTTTGACAGAGCGTTTTCTAATGAAGTTAGTTGCAAAAGAAAACAATTGTAACACAGAGAAAGGGAGCAAAAATTTAAAAAAGTGAAATAAATAATAAAAGAAAAAATTTGTGCACTTCGTATTAGAAAATAGAGATAAGAAAATATTTACAATATGATTATATACAAAAATATGTATGCACGTTTGTAATTTGTACAAAATTTCAATAACAAAATCACAAATGTCGTCCGTCCAGCTGTTAAAATAATCAGGGTTGTTTAATTTGTTTGTTTGATAACCCTGTTTTTATTGTTTTTTGACATAACGTTGCCGCTTTTGTTTAGGCATGGCATTTCAGCGTTAAAGCTCAGCGGAAAAAAACGTTCCGCTTTCCGCCCGTATTTAGGTATGACTGTTAGGGACTTGAAAATGATACTCATGAATACAAAAGAGCTCTTGAATTTATTACTGCTGAGTCTATGTGAATTTTTCACAATAAAATCTATCTACTGAATGTAATGCTTTAACATCGTCACAACTGCTGCTTCTGTGTCACAGTTTTGTCTATGACACATTCTGGTGATTGTTCAAAGGGGGGAGGAGCGGAAATATTGTATTGTTTATATCATTATTATCCTGTTACAATGTCTAGCTGTCCTTAAGGATACACACAAAGTAAAATAATATTTGTTATGAGCTCTCTGCTTGCAACAGCATAAATCCATGTAGTAACAAAAGACGATATGAGTCATTTTTGTTTCACGTTTGAATGAACGTGTGTGTTTGAATAGAAGTGATACTTTCATGTTTAATATCATATACAGTTTTTTTCTCTTACTCTTTCTAGCCTGACATTTAATTTCTACCAACTCTCTTTGTTGCTCAGTTTATTTGCTATTTAGTTTGTTGTTTTGTCTCTCTTTTTTTGTTGGCAGTTGCAGTTTCATACGAATATGTCACACCATCACTCTTATCTGGCGCTGTAGCTGTGACGTTGTAACTCTTTATAGCCACTTTTTCGTAATTGTTTTCACTGACATTTTTTACACAATAATTTTTTTATTGCAACGAATTTAATTTGTCTTTATTTTTGTGTGTTGCACTTGTAGTGGTGTGCGATAAAAGCATTATGACAGTGATTGTGATGTATGTTTTCACAGGAATTTTTTCTAAGCAACAAACTTTTTGTTCTTTGTTTATTTGAAATTCGTAACTGTTTGGTGATATTTAATTTAGTGCAATTAAATAGTTCTACGAGTCTTGGGAATAAAAGCATGTTTTGCGCAGGGGCACTTTTGTGGCCTAGGCTGGACAGCAGTTATCTCCCGGATAAGAGAAGACGGGAGTCTGGCAGCAAGCGAGGCTTGGCTTCGTTCTTCAGGTATGAGACTAGCCAAGGCGCGTTCATGGAATCCTTTTCATTCAAGGATGTCCTTAAATTTAGCTTGTGCGACCTGCCACTGTTTATGGGGTTTCTTACTGGCAATTTTGTACCGAATTCAATTTTATATTTTGTGGAAGAGTAACCTAATGGATTCATCTTTATGCCGTTTTTGTATGGAGGAGAATGATGCTACGGCACATATTCTATGCGAGAGTATTGTTTTGCGAGGTTGTAGTGCGCATGTGTTACTCTCTGAGCTTTTGCATCGGATGATATCAGACGGACGTCTCCAAAAACTTTACTATTATCATTCAGAATTGTATTTCACTAATTGCATTAAGAACAGGTCTATGGCACAAAAGATCCATTCGGTGTAGTGATGCCGGTATCTGGACCAGATGTCTTATCTGTCTATAGTTTAAGAAATATTTTTGACTAAAAAAAAAAATTGTTTTTGGTGGATGTGGAAGTCAAAGACGCGTGGAAAAATATGGTTTGTTGCCAATATGCATTTGGCAACAAACTCATTACTTCACATGAGAGTCCAACACATCCTGAAAAAGTCACTATTTTGGTTGACAGTGTCATCAGTCTATTTTTCTTTGAGAACGGCGTTAGACAGGCCATCAACGTCAACGGTGAGGATTATAGGTCGATGATTATCAACCAACGTCTTTCGGTCTGAATTGAATGATATGGACAGCAGCGAAAATTTAAAGATAGAAAGCGCTTAATGAAAGCCCTTTTAAAAGAAGGCTTAACACCACATCAATCATTCAATAACACTTTATATCGCATTATTGCCATAACGGGCACTGGAGTTTTGTGGTTGCCGATGACTTTAAGGTATTGACATGACAACAAGTACAAAAAATTGAAAACTACTTGGATAGATGAGACAATAACCTGTGTAGAGTTAAAACCTTCGTCGGCCCTGCAGCAAAAATTAGACGGCGAAGTAAAAGGTTGAAATAGCTACAAAAACAACTGTCTATCTTCTCATCTTTCCTAATCTGTCCCTCAATACTATCCCCTCGTTTTCAGTTCCGCCGCAATGCATTGCATATATAGGGGTCATCCCCTGAGTCCAAGATAAAAAAAAACCTAATGTCCTTTGCAAAATATTGTCTACGATAATGTGAACGTCAGTGGATCAAAACACCAGTATAATTTATTTCAATAAAATTTAAATATTTACCCTCGTATTCATAAAAAAATAAAATGTATTTGAAATCAGTTTTAAGAAAATTTTGTATGAAAAATTGTGAAGAAAATACATTTCAAACTCATTTTAAATTTTATGAATATGGGAGTTACTGCTTTCCCAGGCTTTGGTTTGCAAATAAACGGCAAATTTATTTTGAAAAAAAAAAAATTGTATAATATCTTTTAAGAAAATTTTAAAACTTGTAATACAAAAGCAAAGATTTGCATAAAATGCTACAGGAAATAAAACAGATGTTTGTATTGATTTTTCCTCTTTAGAAATAACACATTCAAGCAAAATATTGCATATTGCGTTTGAATTGCATTTTTTTTCTTGGAATTTAGAATAATATTTGGAAATTTGTATCTCTCAGCTGCGTTGCAGAAAAACACTGAAATTGATACTCGTAGTAAGAATGAGTGATAATATCTTTCGTTGCACATTGGGATAAATGGAAATAAAAATTCATTTATACTTTTAAATGTCAAACAAAATATCCTGTTGCTAAGGAATTAATGAATATTTCCTAGAAGATAAATAAAAGTAAAGGAATGATTAGCTGGGGAAAAGGACTTTAACGATCCGTTTGACTTGTAATATCGGGATATGGTCTTATGGCCTGTTATCCGTAATATGAAGTTCATACGAGGAAAAATGCTTCTGTTCAAAAATAATTACTTTTATTTTGCCTAACGTTTTATTGTTTAAAAGCCACCTATTTCTCATCAAGCTTTCTATTATAAAAAGAACAAGATGTATTTTTTCATTTCTTTAATACATAAGTGGGATTCACACTGTAGTCATAAAGTCATAAAATAATAGCACGAAAAATATGACTATTGTGAACAACCCGTCATAACTTAGTATGCTATTTCAAACATCGATCAGCTGATAAGAAAACAACACATTTGTAATTAAATGTTATTACAGCAAAAGATAATTAAGATAATTGCAATAAAGTTGTTTGAAAATGCCAAAAAGTCTAAAAACTCCATTTCTATTTAAAATTATTAAATTTGTCTTCTGGTGCATAAGAATATCTAAATGAATTTGTATGTATAAAATAAAACAGCTGCTGCATTGATATGAGCCGAATAAATTTTTTTTCTGCGGCGGCATACGGGAAAACGTTCAGTGGCTGCCAGCTACTTAAGTTAAACGAGAAAAGTTTTTTACTTGTATATATTTAGTTTTTGCGATTTAGTTCACTTTTAATTTTTTTTTTTATGTTATGAAAATGTGATTTAATGTACAGACATTTAGATATGAATAATTTTTTAGCCGTTTTTTAGTCGTGAATCATATATAAGTAACGGCGGCAAACAAATCCAATTGCCGTCTCGCCTAAAGATTTTTAGCCCTTCGACTCAGATCTCTATAGCTATTTTATGACAATAAAATCTAAAGCTATTTTATGACTTTTTTGTATGCAGCACAACAACAACTTTTTTATACTATTCTAAAATATTATGACTTTATGACAATATGACTAAATAGCACGAAGTGTGAATACCCCAATAATTCAATTTATAATTTTTATTTTAATATAATATATTTATTACTTTTTATGTTTTCTTTCAATGAAAAAAATTTTTTAATTACAATATACAAAATAATGAATTGTAATTATAATATATTTATTTAAATTATTTGAAACTTAATTAACTGCTAATACTATTTCCATTAGGGCTATTATTACAACTTGGCAATAGCTAAAGTTAAGGTGTTATCGGACAGATAATTCGTTTTTCATTATCATGAGTACACTTTCAGCTAAATGTGGCTAATAAGCTAAAGTGAACCCGATTTGAACTTTAATTTTTAACGTAAGGTTTACGAATTTGAAATTGCCATATTTTCTGGTCTATGAAAGAAACGTACCTCTTCTTCATTCGTATAATTTTTTGCACGCTTTCTTGAATTTTTGTAATTTTTCAGCGACATTTTTGTTTTATTAATATTATTCACAATTCTTCACCATTCAAATACATAAACAAAGCAGACAGTCGTTGCCACAATGTACTTAATGATGCCACTATGTAATGTCAACTTGTCAAAAGTAGACCAAATATATTACACTTAAGGTCGAGACGCATAGAATCCGTCATACGTTGACTTTTTCAACTGACAACTGAGTATTCTGCGACAACGCAAAGTATGAAAGTTGACCAACTTTTAACTTTTCTCAAGCTTTGAATACTTTGACATACATCAGAAAGTTTTTCAAATTGTTTTAATGAATTTTTTTTTGTATTTTGTGTTCAGGACAAAATTAATTATTACACAAAATATTTAATAAAATAAAACAATTTAAGTTAAATAAATGAAATGCAGAACAAACAACTGATTTAGTATCCGTCAACAAAGCACTCATTGTGCCAACCTTCTCCGTCGGTACGTTAATGCACAGGCGACGCATAACGTACGACGGATTCTATGTGTCTCGGCCTTTAATACGCAACTGCGAGCCTAGCCCAGTGTGCGTTATACTTTTATATAATAAATTATTCTGGAAAACAAACCAATAGCTTGTTTTTATGAAAACAATACAGAATTATTTTCATTTTAAAGGTGTTTACTCTAAAAACAATTATCGAACGCTATAACATGATTTGTTGCATTTAATAAAATTTAATAATTTCATTCAAAATATTTTAGCAACAAAATAATTTATGTCTTATGCTTGCATTTAGTTGTTCTTGCATTCCTTTGCCTGATAATTGAGACGAAAAAAAAAATGTTGTTTTGTCTTTAATTGTATCAAATATCCTGAAAAGTACAACATGTTGTTGTAGTTATTTGGCTAAATAACTCTAGAGTGCGTGCGTCCATAAAATGTTGTATGCTGGTTGCATATTCACTGTTAAAGAAGTACGCCGCTAGTTCTCCGTAGTAGAACCCATTTATCACTTAAATTCTCTAGAGCTTTCCTCAGAAACTTGCCACCCTAATTGGATGGACTGCCACTAAGAAGATGATTTTTGACTGAAACTTGTTTATTGCGGCAACAACTCGAATTTATTTTAAGCGCAATAATTTAAAGTAAAGGGTGTTTTTATAAGAGTTTGCTGATTTGAAATTTAAATAAAACACATGCCAAATTATAAAATGGCCAAAAAAAAATTTTTATTTGGTAGATAATTTCTTGTCATTTAACATTTAAATATAATTTCGGGCCACCACGAATATTTTGCACAAAAGTCATTCTGGAGGTCCAATTTTCGACCACCTTTTCAAGCATTTGCGGGCGTATTTCAGCAATGCCACGTTGAATACTGGTTTCCAAAGCGTCAATCATTGCTGGTTTATCCACGTAAACCAATGATTTCAGGTATCCCCACAAAAAATAATCGAGTGGCGTCAAATCACACGAACGCGGAGGCCAATTCACCGGTCCATTTCTCGAAATAATGTTGTCGTTGAAATGTTCTTCCATTGTCCATTGTTTCGCCCGCAGTATGACAAGTGGCACCATCCTGTTGAAACCACATTTCGTTCACATCCATATCTTGAAGTTTTGGCACCAAAAATTCATTGATCATGATTCTGTATCGATTTCCATTCACGGTAACGCGTCGTCCTTCCTCGTTTTTAAAGAAATAAGGACCGATGATTCCACCAGCCCATAGACCGCACCAAACAGTACATTTATCGCGATGCATTGGTAATTCTTGAACGGCGTGTGGATTATCTTTGCTCCAAATACGGCAATTTTGCTTGTTGACATATCCATTCAACCAAAAATGCGCCTCATCACTGAAGAGAATTTTGCGGTAAAAAAGCGGATAAACATTTTTAATTAAACACTGTTTTTGAAAATAAATTTCCACGATTTGGAAGCGTTGTTCTGGAGTTAAGCTGTTCATGATGATTTGCCAAACATCTGTCAAAACAGCTGTCAGACAACAGAGTGATTCGTATAAAAAAACTTCATAAAAAACACCCTTTGTTTACTTTTACAAAAAGCTCGTTACAAATAGCTTACAATTTTATCTTATGACTACTAAATATCGTATGATTTACATTCGAGTAGAAATGGCATAATAAAACAATTATGTAGATTTTTATTGTGGCAGACTTGCAGTTGTTAGTGCAAAAGTGTTACTTTCGCTTATGACAAAATAAATTTTTATTGAGCACGTAAATTTGTTTAAAATAAATGCATATAAAAAATATGTTCTTGTAGCCGTAGCATTAATAATATTTTATGATCAAACTTCTTTTTTACGCTTTTCTAGTAACACAATATTGAAATTCAGTTTAGGAATTGCATAAGACAGCTATTCTCAAATTGCAGGCAGCATTAATTTGAAATAAAAAATTTTACATTTAATACACAAATAATAGCCCACAAAGATTCGACCCGGTCGAATATAACGTTTTTACTTGTTTTATTATTCTATTATTTCACTTTTCTATTTCTTTAAATTCCTGTTTTTTTTTGACTTACTTCGGGGTTGAACTCGGGTCTTTCGAGTTCATATTCTCGTATTATCTACTTCAGGCGGCAACACTACATATTGATAAGAAATTTTTGAGTTTTAGTGCCATTGAAAAATATTTCTTCGATCAAAGAGTCGGTCCTTAATTTAAGCATTTTGGAATCCTTTTGAAAAAGTCCTCAATGGATTTTCTAATCTAGAGGAAAGAACGAGGCCTGAATTAACTTTTTGTACTAGTTTTTGTTTACCATATAAAATATTATCCTATTGAAATATTTATTAGTTTCTCATGACTTGTAAATCATATTTAAGAATCCCCAACTGATGTTTGCTGCTATTGCAGACAAGCTGCATAACGAAAATAGAGACCCAGTGACATACTACACTTTAAGCACACTTTCCGCAGATATGAAAATGAAAATCCCAAGAAGTTGCTTAAAGTGCGCATTATGAAAATGAAAATCTTACAAAATTTCTCCCCAGAAATTCTATACAAAAAACGACATGGAAAAAAAACAAGCAGAGCAATAAAAACAAGACACGGCATGGAAACAAATAATTTTAACTGCAGCTGGAGTTTAAGACAAAAACGAAAAAAAAAAATGCTGTGCACAAATATGAATCAGCAGGCAGCATGAGTGACATAAATATCTAAACACTTGCTAGCAAACACCTCAACCAATGGAACATTCTACTGGATACCAGCTACCAAAGCATACGATTATAGTTGCACCAACATTCTGGAAAGAGTTTAAAAATGAAATGAGCAAAAAAAAAAAAAAACGCAAAGAAAACTTATAACTTTATTCCATGTAGAACGTGTTGCAGCAATAAATGCACAATTACAACTTGAAGGCATGAAAAAACACGCATACAATTACAGGCATTCTTAAGCTCATGCATTCTCAGGCATGAAGACAGACAGACAGGCAGAGAGACAGACACGAGTAGATGCTGGTGAACAGGAAATAGGAATAAAGCAGGAAAACTTCAACGATAGGCAAATAAATAAAAAATGGCAACAAAATCAAATGCCACATAAGCAGCTTAGACGAATTTAATTTACTCAACACCTAAACCGAAAAGCATGCCGAAGTTTACTCCGAAAAACTTTTCATTTCCTTTATATCGAAGTGAAAATATGCGAATTTGTTTTAAGCAAAGTGTTAAAGAAATTGCTTTTCTCGCTTTCTCGCCTAAAATGGCGAAGCATGAAATATCTTATTAATTGTTTTAATACGGAGTGTAGCGCTTTAAGAAAATAATACGTGTAATCTTAAGTGAGTAACATGAGGCACGTTGAGGAGTTGGGGAATGCAAAAGAAATTGTTAACATTATAAATTCTTGCATGGAAACTACACACAAACACACACACACATGCACATGCCATTTACATGAATAGTTTTTGCCCTTGGATGTGTTTCTTTAAATGTTCTTCTTGCTCGTTTGTTGTCTGCGGTGGCAACTTTTGCTCTCGTATGGTGGGTGCACCTGAAGAAAATGTGGCATCTTTGGATTAGAAAGTAGTCTTGGTTTGGATTTCATTAAATATGACATCAAATAAAAGATAATTCCTTCGAGCCGGATTTGAACCAGCGACCTATGGATATCTCTTAATTTCCAACTACAGTCCACCGCTCTACCAACTGAGCTATCGAAGGCTCTTATGGGAGTCGTACTTTGGAAGCGAGATATTTTATGGAACTATTTTAAATTAATTTATTGTTTATTATAAGCAAATTAACTGCCGCGAGTTATTGCTGGATCGAACAAATAGTTAGTCATGCCCTAGAGTTCAATTCCATGCGGAAACGGAATTGATGACGTATTTTTGTTCCTCACAAAACCATAAGCGGAATATATTTTCGGAAAGAAATAAATTTTAATAATACGAATTGGGGCCAAAATTACCGAATTTGATATCGCACGAAATTTCCATTTTAAATACAAATTTCTTTCCATAGATATCGAATGCTGTAATTGGCTTTCTGAATTAAATGATGAAATCAGCAAAGATATCCTTCCGAAAAATTATTTCCATTCTGTTTTTTCTGACGACTCAAAATACGGACTCAATTCTGTTTATGACCGGAATCGGCTGAATATATTAAATAAACACTAAATTTTAAAAATTTATTTTGCTTGAAATGCAATTTTGCTTGTGCAATCAAACGAAAGCTGGAACGTGCAGTAAATCGCACAGAAAAAAAATAAATGTTTCCATTCTTGTTTTCTGAAGATTTAAATCTTTTTTTTACCACCGGAATCAGCTGGATATATCAAATAAACACTAATTTTAAAAATTTATGTTGCTTTATATGCAATTTTGCTTGTGCAATCAAACAATAGTTTGAACGTGCAGTAAATTTCACAGATAAAAAAATTTTTTCCATTCTTGTTTTCTGAAGATTTAATTCTGTTTGTAACCCGAATCCCCTGAATACTTTAAATAAACACAAAATTTCAAAAATTGATTTTGTTTTAAATGCAATTTTGCTTGTACAATCAAACGACAGCTTGAACGAAAAAAAATTTTTGTTGTTTCCATTCTTTGACGGTTTTAAAAATTTTCTTCCTGTGCATTCCCTAAGCTGAAGGTGTAAACAGACAAGGCCGTCAGCATTATAAATGGAAAATAAACAGAACACATAAACAGCCCGTATGCCAAGAAGTACATGCGGCCATGTTGCAACCACAAGTGCAAGGAAACCCTTATAGGCTGCAATAAAAAATGATCTGCTAAGGAATTTCAAATTAATTGTGGTTTTAGCATGGGATATAGAGTTGTATCTTCGCTCACGTTGCTGCTTTGTATTCCTTGGCACAATGTCCATAAATTAAATAATTTATTTGAAAACATAAAATCTAATTATAAGGAAAGAGGTGTCAAATTCTAGTTTTTTGTATAGCAATTATAATTAGCAAAGACGTTAGAATCGATTTTTCGCGGAAAAGAATTTTATTATGGTTGAAAAATATTTTGAGCATCTTTAAAAACGCGAGAGAGTTGTTTTGTTTCTTTTTCTTATTTTGTGTATAAAAACTATAAATTTATTTTAAACATTTTCATACAATTTTGTTCAAAAAGGTTCGGTCATCATATTCTTTTGGCATAGTTATGCAGAAAAACTTAAAACTGAAGCAATATTTTGTTATATTCTAAGAAATATATATTGATGCGATGGTGCATGCACAAGCAAGCAATAGAAGTAACACTGGAATTTCCGCCATTGTACTTATTTTTTTGGGGAGATGGTAATGCCAGTATTGCAGGTGGAAGGCGATGGTACTTGGCATCCCTTAATATCTGGCACGGCTTTATTAAAAAACGTTAGGGAGACTCTCAGAACGAGTGATTAAAAGAGTTTTGGGGAAAAACTGCATCCGATAGATCAGTAACATACAGAAAGAGCATATGGAAACTGACATCAATATCTGTAGTGATGGGTCTCCATGGAAAAGAGAGAGAGCAGCCGAGTTTGGTGCTCCTATGCCTTGCATTAGGGCAGTATATGTCCCTTTATAAAGCAGAAGCTCTTGGAATGATGCATGTGTTGGTCCACCTGATGGAGGATCAAAGTCTCATCTCGCTGGATAAAGAAGCAGCGTTCAGATGTATGCAGCAAGTCAAAGTGTACTTTAAAATAGTGCTAGAATGTGTTCAAAAACTCCATAGTTTTCCCTCTGTACGTTGAAAACTTACAAAACAGGTGTCTGATGTGACCTTTTACGGACCAGGACACAGGATCGTGCTGAATACTTGGAAAAAGGAGGAGATAACAGTTAGGGGGCAGGTTCGTTTGGTGCTCAAGGAAACGTCGGGCGGAACAGGAATAATGGAAGACTGTTTAAAATACAGTTCATGGAAACTTCAAGGGTCATCTGGCTAAAATGGAAGTCGGATTATAATTGAAAATCATGGAAGAATCCAAAATAGTGCCGAGGGCCAGTCTCAGACTAAATCAGATTTAAGCAATTACTGTGATGAAAATGGAAGCCTACAATTAGCAGTCGACTTCTAGAAATCACTAAGGTCTAGAGTAAACGTCAGTGTTGCCGAGTGTCTCAGTGAATGGCAGGTCTGCCCTTTGAGGAACTAAACAAACAACTACTAAGACACGTCAGGGTTTCTAAAAGGCATCCGTTACAGTTGTGATCTGCTTCCATATTCCCTCTACGTATAAATAAGCCCTCAAGAATGACTTCTAAAAAATGCAACGCATTGTGAAGAGATAAGAATATTGAGTAGAGAGAATGGATCGATTTGCACTTCTTTAAATTTAAAGTGACAAGGAAGAGTTCTGTTCGAGGTTCCTTTCACATACCATCGTAGCTTCTGAGCTGGCTGTTCAGCGTATTGGATATATTCTATGAATTCAGCGAGTCATAACGGTCCTAGTAAATTTATAGTGACAATACCAATCAGAAACGCTTTCAACACCGCTTATTATAATTATTATATTTTAGTTGTACTTTAGCAAATATTTATTTTATGATTATGTTTTTATTTGATTTTTAATACAAGTGCTTTTTTAAGTTTAAATTATGCATGCTTTTGTCTCTTATCTTATTCATTTAACCTTTTGTTATTGATAATCAGCTTCTAAAGTCTAGACAATTGCCCATACCAAACGATTCTCAATAAATCAGATTAAGTCCGTATCGTATTTATTGTTATCAAGACCTTCGATAGCTCAGTTGGTAGAGCGGTGGACTGTAGAATGATGCGAGGAAATTGAAGCGGATATCCATAGGTCGCTGGTTCAAATCCGGCTCGAAGGATCATAATAGTTTTTATTAAAGAAACAAATAGTTCATACATATTTAAACTATATAAGGATTGCTCGTAGTTTACATTTAGACTGCTTGGCTGAAGTAGTTTGCATTTAGACTACAAAACCTAAGGTCTTGGTTTCGAATCCGTACTCAGTCATTATTCATTCTTTTAATCTGCAATAGTGCTTTGCCGGAACTATGGCAAACAGTTGCCCGCGAACTGAGAATTAAAATAAATTCTCGATCTTCTGGCCTTTTTTTATATGGCCTGTCAGCAGTACTCGATCATTTCAAAGTTCCGACATAATGCTTAAGCTGGATTCACCCATTGTTTCGGAACAAAAAATTTGTTCCGAAACAATTTTTTTTATATGCAGTTTGACGTCTCTCTTTTTGAGAGAGTGAGCGAAAGAGAGTTAACTTTGTTCGGAACATGAAATGGTTTAATTTTAATTTTTGTTCTGAAACATTTCAACTGTGATGCCAGCTACTTTAAATATTTAACTAAAGTTGAGCTGAGATGCCACATCATATTATATGAACATCTTTATAATACAATACAATCTTAATTAAATTAAATATTTATTTTATTAAGATTTTTTAATTTACAATTTGTTCATTACACAATAAAATATATATTAGTGTGACGCCAAGAAAACAAGCAAATTGCATTCATCTGCTACTGTGCTGCCTACTTGAAAAACTAACACGCATCGTTTACAAAAATATATCATATGGTACCCTTGTTTTTCCAGAACAATTGTTCGAAGTGGGTGAATCGTTTCAGAACAAACTCTCAAAAAACTAAAATTGTTTCGGAACAAATTTTTTGTTCCGAAACAATGGTTCATACTCAGAGCGCTGGTCCAAGTAAAAAAAAAATTATTTTCCCTCGAATATAAATGGGGATAAAGATTTTGTGTCTGTCTGAAAAATTGCTTACAATTACAAATTATCAATATTTAATGAGATTTTAGAATTAACAAAATATGTATCACATATTATTTAATTAGTTTGGATTTGAAAAAGTTTCTTATAACTGTATTTCCGTTTGAGAAGTCGATTCCTCATGGATTGAAACTTTGCGAGAACTTGTTTTTTTAATGTGCCTCAGGCGTTCCATCGGAAGCTTACGGAATTGCAAAGTAGACAGTTGGTCACCTCAGCATCTTAGATTATATTTGTTTCAAAATTAACTTTTGATTTTGGCTTTCTAAGTTTGGTTTCTGAATGCAATGCCTTCTTATCTTTCTCAAAGAATCTTTGACTCGTGATAGTCCAGTGGTTCACAATTAATTACACTATGCAGTTTTAAATAAATCAGATAAGGTCCTTAACATATATTGTTACCAAGACCTTCGATAGCTCAGTTGGTAGAGCGGTGGACTGTAGAATAATTCAAGGTAACTGGAAGATATCCATAGGTCGCTGGTTCAAATCCGGCTCGAAGGAATACAATATTTTTTGATCCATGAATCTAATAAATGAAGATGATTTAATTAAATTTATGACATTATGGCCTTACAAATACAGATGTTTCCCAGAAGAAAACTTGTGTGGCAACTTTATGTGAATAGTTATTCATCATACATGAACAAAAGTACTTTTACTACATCATATTATTAACCAACTATTTACAAGTCTATCACACAGCCAGTCGACAGCTTTATTGCCCTTCCCCAGTACAAATCATTTAGCACCATTGATAGGGCTTCTGATTGATTAGCAGTATCACAGAGATACCCGAACTGCGACCAGGCACTAGTAGGGGTCCAGCGTCAGTCATTATGCCAACACGCAACCACTTCGTTTTGGTTTTTTTCTCAAATGCATGCGATTTGAGATTTTTCGGAAGCTTCTTCGCATTTGAAACTCCTTTCAATACTCAGTTATTAGAAATAAACGCCTTTTGGGCAAAATTGGGTAAAATTGTGTTTCAACCAAAAAATTGATTTTTAGCAAAGGGGTAACACTTTCCTAAAAATTTGGCAAAAAAATTTTTCTTCTTAAATGCATGCGATTTGAGATTTTTCGGAAGCTTCTTCGCATTTGAAACTCCTTTCAATACAACTTGCATTAGGAGGAGTGACGAGGAGGATGCCATCAAAATGCTGCCACGGAACAGGACAATATGAGTTGAGCTGGTGGGCTAGATTACACAAGTTTAATAAATAAATTTACAATTTACATTAATGAACGTGGACATTAGTGAAGATAATCAAAACTATTCTATTAGATAAATACGCTTCCCAAGTCTATACTGGAAATCTTCCACGAGCCCACCGAATCCCACTAAGTTTGCTATGGTAACACCAACCGGAAGAGTTGGCAACACCGCTTATTAACATATCTATTTTAGTTGTACTTTAGCAAATATTTATTTTCTGATTAAATTTTTATTTGAAATTTATAATAATTATTTTTTCTAAGTGTGGATTAAGCAGGCTTTTGCCTCTTATCTTATTCATTTAACCTTTTGTTATTGATAATCAGCTTCTAAAGTCTAGACAATTGCCTATACCAAGCGGTTCTCAATAAATCAGATTAAGGCCGTATCATTTATTGTTATCAAAACCTTCGATAGCTCAGTTGGTAGAGCGGTGGACTGTAGAATGATTCAAGGTAATTGAGAAAGATATCCATAGGTCGCTGGTTCAAATCCGGCTCGAAGGAACATAATATTTTTGATTAAAGAAACAAATAGTTCATACGTCTTAAAACTAATTATATATATATATATATATATATATATATATATATATGTATATATATATATATATATATATATATATATATATATATATATATATATATATATATATATATATATATATATATATATATATATGTATATATATATATATATATATATATATATATATATATGTATGTATATATATATATATATATATATATATATATATATATATATAAATATATATATATATATATATATATATATATATATATATATATATATATATATAAGGATTGCTCGTTGGTTTTGGCTGAAGTAGTTTACATTTAGACTACGAAACCTATGATCTTTATTTCGAATCCATACTCAATCATTATTCATTCTTTCATTCTTCTAATCTGCAATAAGTGCTTGGTTGTGCTTCCCTCCTTCGTCTGTATTATGGCAAAACATTTACCGCGAAGTAAGAAATAAAATAAATTCTCGATCTTTCTGACCATTCTTTATCTGTTCCACCATTCTGACCATTCTCAAAGTTCCGGCACAAGTATTTGCATCAGAACGGTTCATATTCTGAGCCCCGTTCCAAGTAAAACGAAATTTTTTTCCTTCAAATTGTTGATTTTGCCTCTGGCTGAAAAACTGCTTAAAATTTTAAATGTTCAATATTTAATGAGATTTTAGAAATAACAAAATGTCACATATTCCTTTTAATAAGTTTGTATTTGAAAGGTTATACGTGCTTTTTTATGAAGTTTTTTTTTATACGAATCACTCTGTTGTCTGACAGCTGTTTTGACAGTTTAAAGTGACGTCTCTACTCAGTATTGTTTGGCAAATCATCATGAACAGGTTAACTCCAGAACAACGCTTCCAAATCGTGGAAATTTATTTTCAAAAACAGTGTTCAATTGAAAATGTTTATCCGCTTTTTTACCGCAAAATTCTCTTCAGTGATGAGGCGCATTTTTGGTTGAAAGGACATGTCAACAAGCAAAATTGCCGTATTTGGAGCAAAGATAATCCACACGCCGTCCAAGAATTGCCAATGCATCCCGATAAATGTACTGTTTGGTGCGGTCTATGGGCTGGTGGAATCATCGGTCCTTATTTCTTTAAAAATGAGGAAGGACGACGCGTTACCGTGAATGGAAATCGATACAGAATCATGATCAATGAATTTTTGGATATGGATGTAAACGAAATGTGGTTTCAACAGGATGGTGCCACTTGTCATACTGCGGCGAAACAATGGACTTATTGAAAGAACATTTCAACGACAACATTATTTCGAGAAATGGACCGCTGAATTGGCCTCCGCGTTCATGTGATTTGACGCCACTCGATTATTTTCTGTGGGGATACTTGAAATCAGTGGTTTCCGTGGATAAACCAGCAACGACTCACGCTTTGGAAACCAGTATTCAACGTGTCATTGCTGAAATACGCCCTCAAATGCTTGGAAAGGTGGTCGAAAATTGGACCTCCAGAATGACCTTTGTGCAAAATAGTCGTGGTGGCTATATGCCCGAAATTATATTTAAATGTTAAATGACAAGAAATTATCTACCAAATAAAAATTTTTTTTTGGCCATTTCATAATTTGGCATGCGTTTTATTTAAATTTCAAATCAGCAAGCTCTTATAAAAACACCCTTTATATGTATTTTCATTTGAGTAGCTGATACCCCATCATTTGTAATTTTGTGAGAACTTTTTTTTAATGTCCCTCAGGTGTTCCATCGGAAGCTAGCGATATCGCTGAACAAGACAGTTAGCCATCTTAGCTTCTTAAATAAGTTTTATTTCAAAATTAAGTTTTTATTTTGGGCGTGAATGTACTTCCTAAGTCTGGTTTCTGAATGCTATTCCTTCTCATCTTTCTCAATGAATATTTTACTGTTGATAATCTAGTGGTTCACAATTAATTGCATTATGAAGTTTCAATAAATCAGATTAAGCCCGTATCATATTTATTGTTATCAAAACCTTCGATAGCTCAGTTGGTAGAGCGGTGGACTGTAGAATGATTCAAGGCAATTGAGGAAGATATCCATAGGTCGCTGGTTCAAATCCGGCTCGAAGGAGTTCAATATTTTTGAGTGTTGAAACAAATAACTGTGGGTGATTTAATTATATGTACGACGATGTATTAGGACTGCCATCAGGAATCCCAATGTTTCTCTCAAGCACCCTGGTGTGAAGTCCCGATGTTCCACCAGACCCAGTGTCAATCATCAAACCAACACCCTCTAGCTTTGGTATCAATCACATTCAACACATGGACTCATGCAGAAGAAATCGACATTATGCACCCAAAGAATCGCACAATATGAGTCAATCTAATGAAGCAGATCACAATAATGCCACAATAATGCCACAATAATGCAATTAAAATTTTTATGTGACGCCTCGATTAATGTGCTCCCTATTCGTGAAGAGAATGAGAAAGTAGAGGCTGCTAACATTGTTGTTTCAAAATATAAAGGCCCTCACCCAAACACATTGTTTGTTCCTTTTGGTTTTGAGCCATTGAAATACACGCGCCATAGCATTCAATTATGATGGTTAACAATAAATGAGTGATTTTATTAAATATCTTGCTGCTTGGACGGTTGCGGTTACATGTAAACGATTTAGTACAATTATAGCAATTTAATTAAATATTTGTGGCAACGTGTTTGCATAAATTATTGTGTAATTTTGGCTGAAGTCTTATGGTTCAAATAATGATTTACATCCATTTTCTTACTTACACCTGCAATCACCCACATGCATATGCTTACGCATGTATGTGTGTGCGTATGTGTGTATATGCACTACAAACACACAGTCTCTTAATTACATAAACTGGTTCGATATGTTATGCAAAAAGATTGAAATTTGATAAATTAATTGTTCAATTTGGCTGAAACGTATTAATCAACATGAATTCAAGTCATCGGAGTATTGAATTCAATGAGCGCCAAAGTGGTTCAAAGTTAATAAAATGGCTTTTCTGCGGCTGTGACAATTTACAAAAATTAATTGTATGCTTCTCTGTATTTGGGGTACTCACAGCATGTGTGTGATATATAGTGACACCCTTGGCCATAATATCATTAAATTAAAAAAAAAACATTTTTATTTTGAATGAGGGTTAAGCGCTATTTTTTCAAAATTGGGTCTACACATGGAAATATTAGTTTAAGGTCATGAGAATTCAGTGCATAAGCAATCAAAGTGGCATTTTCAGATGTGGCGAGCAAGTCTAGCGGTTCTCATTAAAGAACATGTAACATTTTTTAGTGCTGCTCGTAGACTTATACCAAGCGGTTCTCACTAATTCAGATTAAGTCCGTATCATTTATTGTTATCAACACCTTCGATAGCTCAGTTGGTAGAGCGGTGGACTGTAGAATGATTCGAGGCAATTGAAGCTGATATCCATAGGTCGCTGGTTCAAATCCGGCTCGAAGGATCATAATAGTTTTGATTAAAGGAACAAATAGTTCGGGTATCTTTTTTTTTTTTTATCTAGGACCAGCACTCAGGGGATGACCCCTATATATGCAATGCATTGCGCCGGAACTGAAAACGAGGGGATAGTATTGAGGGGACAGATGAGGAAAGATGAGAAGATAGACAGTTTTTTTTTGTAGCTATTTCAACCTTTTACTTCGCCGGCTAATTTTTGCTACAGGGCCGACGAAGGTGGATGCTGTTACTCTGCTTTTAGTACATGATAGTGTCAGTCGCTGCCAATTATGTTCAGTGACCAGTGACTATGCCTTCATCATTGAAACAGGCTGGCAACAACTAACACAACCACGCACTAATGCTGTTCAGAAGAATTCAACACAATATTTCATGACTCAGCGCGGGCTCGAACTCACCACCCTCCGCTTCATAGTCTCGTGTTCCACTACTTCAGCCAACATCTTAAGATGATATAACGATTGTTCGTTAGTGTTGACTTAATTAGTTTACATTTAGACTACGAAACCGAAGATCTTGGTTTCGAATCCGAACTCAATTCTAGCAGTTCTCATTAAGAACATCCAAAATCTTTTATTGCAACATAAAGTCAAAATTTTGGCTTTTGTTAGTGAAAACGTGGCGGCTAATACGAACTGCTTGATACCTCAGCATTCTCAGGAATTGGGCCTATCGTAGGGTCCATTATTTTTGGCCTGCAATTGCAGATTATTTGTTTAACGATGAGGGGTTTAAAACAGGCAGTGCCATGAGCCTCCCACAACTAGCGATTTTTGCTTTATCGCATTCGACATTTCCAGAACGTGTAATTCCTCGTAGACCCACATAAAAAACCGCATTGACATACGCGATCTGATCATATAGAGGGATCAGTGATAGCTCTGAGAAGTGGGACACTGTCTATTCCTTGATTTCTTTACGACAACTGCGACAGAACTCACTATAGGATAGGCCTATTCTTCTAGCATGGCTACCGATCGTCCAGTGTTCTGTCAGAACCATAACGAGACTCGCTATGTCGCTATGGTTCCTATTTATTACTTGTCCACTTCTTTAATTGTTGCAAGGCCACATTTTCTTAGCATCCTTACACGTATTTATAGTGCACCATATGTCTCCAGCCCTGTAAAGATAATGCCTGAAGATGCTGTTTTTAATGTGGTGTTTCTACCCAATCGGCATTAGTGAGGTTCATAGCTAAGCCAGCTCTGCTCAGTGTTTCCCACGTGGTAAGCGGTGATTGACGTTATTCTTCGATACCTTTAAAAGAATCGAAAGCACTAATTGTTCACATAGATAATTTCGGAGTATTTTGAAAAATTTACTTCTTCAAATTTTTCGTTCACTATATCCCACGTACGCGTTATCCGATCTGGACCCGGTTGGTAGCGCTCGATGTAGTTGTTGATTGTCAAGAGCTGATTAGTTTTAGGATAAGATCGGAAAAGCCGTTTAAAAGTTGTCCAAAAAAACACTTTTGAAATAAAATTTTTTTTTTCAATTTCTTTAGTAATTGTCGAAATCTATAGATCCGAACGAACCAGAAAATCTAAGTGCAAAGAAACCCTTTGAAATGCAACATCTTTGGTTGGATTCGGTTCAGCCGTTCAATAGTTGTAAGCGGATCATGTACTTATACACACTCACATACACACACACACACACTCATACACAGACATACTCACACACAGAAACACTCACACACACTCTCGCACACACACTCCCACACACATACACACTCACACACACACAGAGAACGAGCGTAGTAATACCTAACGGCAGTCCCGCGGAGGGAGAGTGGTCGAAGGAAACAGGGGGTGGGTTTAGTACGTAGGCACCAGTGATGGTGAATCGTGCATGCTTATGAGGGAACATAAGTATCTTTTGAAGATTCCCACCTCCGGTTCTATACAAAAAAAAAAAAAAAAACACACTCCCACACACACTCACACACACACTCTCGCACACACATACAGACACACAGCCACATACACACACTTACACACATGTACAGACATAGTGACGGCTTCTCAGGAATAGCCAGGAACGCTTCCGAAGAACTCAAAACGTCGAGGTCTGGTGAAAATTCGATTTTTTTCAAAACAGCGTAAAACCAGTGACTTCCCGACTTTTTGAAATGTTAAATTCTCTTAGCGGAGAGTTAAAAATTACATAAAATCATTTAATAGTATTTAAAGCCTCAGTTTTGTAAGATCAATTATCCTCGCCTAAAGAAATAATTTTTGCAGATTTTTTTTGGCAATAATTCAAATAAAATAAATAATATAAAAAACTTCCTTCGAGCCGGATTTGAACCAGCGACCTATGGATATCTTTTCCAGCTGATTGTGCAACACCACTACAGTCCACCGCTCTACCAACTGAGCTATCGAAGGCCTGATGTATTCCATGAACAAAATACAGCATCTGCTTAAGTGTTTGCTTAGCACATACAAACACCGCTAAAATAATAATCACATATGATTATATACTTCCATGCATATTTGCATTATGTGCAGCTTGTCTTAACAACAACTTCTTTGGCATGAAATATTACATTTTTATTAAATTTGTTTAACGCCATAAAACTTGTTTTGGAACATAATCAATCAATGAGTTACATAAAGTACTTAAGTGATTGTTTGCATGTGTTTGTGCAGATAGTTTTCTCTTGTTTAAGCAAAAATGACCAGACAACATCAGTTTCAGCGGAAACGGATGCGTAAATTATGAATCACTACTACAGCATTACACATGTTTAATGAATTTATTTACAGAATGCCAAATGTGTTCTTATACGGGTTGATGTAAACTTTATAAAGTTATGGCGTATGTACTTCGTGTACATGTTTGTTTTGAGTGTGTGTGTGTGTGTGCGTGTATGTAAACACCTACATACATGATAATAACATACACAAGGATGCATGACTGAACAAATAAACACTGTATAATTCAAGATATACAAACAGAAGCGGTTTCAATAAAATTTTTAATTCATAAAAATCTGGAAAGCTATAATTTATAGAATGAATTAAATTTATTTGATACATTTTCCGATATATAATTATCGTGGAGCTGGCATGTAGGCAAAATCGTTGTGTCATAGGACGTGCACGTTCAAGACAATTGGGGCAACATAACCCGCAGTGTTACTGGGGCAATGAGATTTGGAAAAGAAATATTTTTCTAAACATCGAGTAGGGAAATATTTTCTTCCCTTACGAAATGTGTCCTGCTCAAGCGCCTGTTAGCCACAATATATACTATTTTCAACAGGAACAATTAATTCTGGCACAACAGTATTGAACTCCGTACTAGCTGATCATTTCCGGTGTCACTGTGCTGTGTATCCGCAGAAACGAATGTTACAATTTTGATGAACTTTAATTATCTATTATAAATTTATTATAAATTAATATTATAATCTTTCTGCCTACTGTACTTTTGTAAAATTAATGATACTTTTAATAAATAAAATCGCAAAAATAACAACAACAGCAATAACAGCATATATTGATATGAAACCGCATCATAAATTAAACAAATAACGTAAAATTACCTGCATATGCAAGGTCTGACTTATTAATTGTTTCGTTTTATGAGTGCATCCGACCTGGTTTTATTTTATTTTTCCGCTTACACATAAAAGCCAACAAATTAATTTATTATTGTTGCTGCTTTGTCGATAATGTGAAAGCGTTGAATGTGAAATGCAAACAATGAAATGAATTAAAAGTTACGGCTGGCAAAGAATTTAAGTTGTGAACAACAGGTGTTTTGCAGCAAAAACTGTTGTGCTTTTTATAGTTAAAAGGATATTTGAGTTCTTTTTTCAATGATATATTGCATGTGCATAAAATAGGATATTCATTGGAACAATGCTGATTGCTCTATTAATTGACATTTTTAATTCTTAGAATGTTAAAGCATTTAAAAAATAATAAAACTTATATGCCGATATATTAGATTATTTAAGTGTTTTATATTTTCGTTATATTTAAAAATCATAAAAAAAGTATTGCTCTGGCCATTACTAAACTGCTAAATGACTATCGTAAAAAGTGTAAATGTTCTACACTAATTCTTCCACGCTTACCAGTTTTACAATTTCATATATCTCCAGAAATTTTAGACCACCTTTGATACCACATAACGTCATTGCCGAAAAGAAATTCTCAATTGTATCAAAGTTTACAATGTTCATAGTTATCAGTTTAATCATTTCATATATCCATAAACCCATCCTTGACCATTTAATAGGGTCATTTCCAAAAACAAAAACCACCCTATGTTGTTACCCGAATCTCAAAATATTTCTGTGCCAAATTTCATCTAAATAACAAAAAATAACAGACAGACAGAGTTACTTTCATATTTTATAAGTGCAAGTCATTGTAGAAACTGCAAGTCATTACAAAAAGTGCATGTCATTATAAAAAGTGCAACTCATCATAAAAAGTGTAAGTTATTGTAAAAAGTGCATGTCATCATAAAAAGTGCAAGTCATTATAAAAAGTGCAAGTCGTTATAAAAAGTGCAAGTCATTAAAAAAAGTGCAAGTCCTCATTAAAAGTGCAAGTCATTATGAAAAGTGCAAGTCATTATAAAAAGTGCAAGTCATTATAAAAAGTGCAAGTCATCATTAAAAGTGCAAGTCATTATAAACAGTGAAAGCCATTATTAAAAAAACAAGTCGTAATAAAAAGTGCAAGTCATTATGAAAAGTGCAAATTATTATAAAAAGTGCAAGCCATTATAAAAAGTGCAAGTCCTTATAAAAAGTGCAAGTCATTATAAAAAGTGCAAGTCATTATAAAAGGTGTAAGTCATTATAAAAAGTGCAAATTATTGTAAAAAGTGCAAGTCATTGTAAAAAGTGCAAGTCATCATAAAAAGTGCAACTCATGATAAAAAGTGCAAGTCATTATAAAAATTGCAAGTCATCATAAAAAGTGCAAGTCATTATGAAAAGTGGAAATTGTTATAAAAAGTGCAAGCCATTATAAAAAGTGCAAGTCCTTATGAAAAGTGCAAGTCATTATAAAAAGTGCAAATTATTATAAAAAGTGCAAGTCATTATGAAAGGTACAACTTATTATAAAAAGTGCAAATTATTATAAAAAGTGCAAGTCATAATAAAAAGTGCAAGTCATTAGAAAAATTGCAAGACATTATAAAGAGTGCAAGTCAATATAAAAACTGCATATTACTATAAAAAGTGCAAGTCATTATAAAAGGTGCATGTCATTATAAAAAGTGCAAGTCCGTATAAAAAATGCAAGTCATTATTAAAAGTGCAAGTCAATATAAAAGAGGAGAGCTTATGCCAGCTTGTATGAAGTATTAAAGATGGGCTTTTTTATTTTGTTATACCATTATTCTTCGGATCTCAAATTATTTCTGACAATGTTATCCTAATCGGTATAGTAATTTAAGCATGAAAAGGTAATAGACAGATAGGCAGACAGACAGACAGATATAGTTATTTTCATATACATATATTACATTAGCAAGGATAAAACGCACCACCCTTTTGGAGAGCCATAATATTTGTGAAAAGCAAATATTTATTTTCAATGGCATACATTTTAGTATTATTTAATAAATGAACCGTGAGAACAGATTTAAATTCGTTGCATTGAACTTTTTCAATTACCGCTAAGAAACTGAAAATATCTAATGGATTTAGAAAAAAAAATCCACAGTTGATGTCATGCCATTTGGTATCTTTTTGGATTTTAGCAAATAGAAAAAGTTTCAATCCATGAATTTCATAGTAAACATCTAGTCTATACAACATCTACTATAAAATAGTTTAAAAACAAAAGTTTTTTTTTTATACAAAAAAGTTGTGCAATAAATTTGTTAATGAACTATAAATTTAACATTACGTTCTATTGCTGCAGACATACAAAATTTAAATTGAAAACGAAAGCACTTTTTTCAATTTGATGGAAATTTTTGTTTATTTTTGTAGTTTTCTCTTTCATGCAACAGGACACTGTATGATGCATATAAATAAATATTAATATTCTTTACGCATACAACAACGTTGCAACAATTTAATTTAATGTTCATAAATTTAATAAAAATAAATGAAATAAAATTAAATGTTGCACAATATTTATTAGAAGATTTAAAAACAAATGATGATAAAAAGTTTTCTTAGTTTGGAAATTAAGTAAAACAAAATAAAATACAAGTCCAATTACAACATGCCAGAAGTCGATAGTTTAAAATGGAATGAATGTAGTGTTTTGAGATAAAATCATATGCCCAACTTATCTACATGCTGTACATTAGCTTGCAACAAAAGCTTTAAAATATTTAAAGACATCACACAGAAAATTTATGTGAAGTGTATGGAAACCCAACCAAAATTGAAAACACATTGTACAACCCTAAAAATAAATCTGGGATAAAATGATAAATTGTATGCCGATGTTTTAAAATTAAATTTAATACACACACCCACAACTATTTGTAGACAAACATGCATTTTGTATCACACGTCCAACTGTCTACACAGTTTTGTATGCTAATGTGTTTATAAAGTTCTATAGACACACTAACACACAAATTCATTCATGTCCTTTTTTGTCTCTCCAATACTGATTCATGTTCACACAAACACCTAAACGTCATGCATACATGAATTTATGATGACACACATATTTCATACACCTAGACTCTTTTATATAGGTGTATTATTACACATGAATGATCAGCAGCTAGATGCTGCAGCTGCACACACACACATACATACACAAACACATACATGTTGCTGACATACCGCTGAACCACTTAAATATTATAGATGGAAAATAACATCATTATTATTCGTTATAGTCATTTATCCTTTTCTTTTTTTAATTGACCTGCAATTGGGGTTGTTGACCAATTTTCAAATGATTGCTTTACATCGGCATAAATATCTGTAGGTATTTATAAAGAAATCTACCTAAACATTAACTCATACGTAGATGAAGCACACACATGCATAAAACGTTTATTTTTATAAATTGTTTATTACTGCAATATACTAAAAGGGACCAACTGATAGACGATTCAGCTTTATAAGTTGGCTCAGCTGGTTGGTTCGGTTTACCTTCATAGTAAATTTTAAAATACTAACAAGTAAATACGTTACATTCCACCGGGTCGAATCTTAAATATCCTTTCAAATATTTAGTAAGTAAATTTAAAATGTTAAACTTGGTCGGACAGAGTTCCTTTAAGACATTTCTGTACCCAATTTTAAATCTCTATTTTGACAGAATCATTCCGGGAAAAGCCGTGGGGGAGACGTTTCACTCCCCAAGACGATTCAAGATCAGAGAGAACATTTCAGCTACTTTTAATTTTTTTTTATTTCATATTTTTATTGCGGACCATCACTCAGGGTATGAACCCTACATATGCCGCGCATTGCGGCGGAACTAGAAAGGAGGGGATAGTATTGAGGGTACGCACGAAGTAAGATGAGGAGGCTTAAGTAATAAAAATTGTTCAATATTTACACTAGCTTTGCATATAATATCGTACGTCAACGTCCACTAAAGAGGGCGGGGTCAGAAAATAGACTATATCATGTTATTCACAGACGAACGTATGGGCTAGATCGTTTTAGACTTCATCACTGATGAGGAATATATATACATATATAATTTATGGGGTCCGATTCTTTCTATATTTTGTCGGGGTCGCTCTGGGAAGGGTCGTGGGGGAGACATTCCACCTTTGCCATAAAACTCTAAAAATAAATGTGTGGGATAATTAAGTGTAAGAGTTATTTAAGCTTTTTTTTTAATAGGGTCATTTAGGTGGCAAAGGGGGAGGACGGGGTTAGGGCAGATTAGTACTAGGTTACATCTCAGCTTCGTCATTAAAGCTTAAACATTTTATTTTTAAGGAATGTAGGCTTAAGTAAAACAATTTGTTAAATGTTTACACTATTTTTGCATATAATAACGCCCACTAAAAGGGGCGGGTGCAAAATTTTTTTCTTTAAATTTTATTTTATGGCTTCAAGTTTAACCCGCTGGACCTTATTTGACATTGAAAATATATCATTTGCTTACAAAAATTACAAAAAAAAACTTTAAAAACGATGTTGGTTTTTCGAGGTTGATTTAATTCTTCTTAGGGGAACTTTTTTCCCTCTGGCCATATCCGGTCCATTTACGAACCTGGCCTGTGCTATCCTTCAATAGTCAAGAGTCTGGCTCTTTTCATCGTGATTTCCACAGACGAACTTTTGTCAAATTGTTTCCTTTCTTCCTAAAATTAAAATTCTCAAATGGTTTATATATTTTTTCATAGTATTGCACAAAAGAATCAACTGCAGTCTTACTGGCATTAAGTACTCCGTAAAAGACAATGTGATTTTGAGATATTAAAAATTTATATATACTTTATTTGATTTTAACGCGTGCCTTACTCTAGGTCTACACTTTCTAAAAAAATCCTATGAATCATTATTTTGCAGTAGAAAACGCGTAAAAGTGATTTGGGTCAATCACACTAATTAAATAATTTGCCATCGTTCCTAATTCGATCGTGTTGGTCACAGTTGTCATTTCTACCCTAAATTTCTTTCGACATTGTTTATCAGCATGAGCATTTGTAGCCTTGTTGTTGCTCATATTCTTGACTGTGTTATTACCGTGTTGTTGTTGCTATTTGTTCATTTTATGGCTTTTATTCATTCATTCATAAATGTTTTTATGATGACATCCAATACAACATCGACGTTTATGATGACGATGAGTTGCATGCTGATGCTGATACTGATGCTTCTGCTGATATTGCTGCTGACTATGAATATAATTATGATGTTGTTGATGCTTAATGAAGTGTCACTATGCGGAAGTTGTTTTTTCATGAGCAATTTATGAATTCAAAGCAATACAGAAAAAAAAAATCCGAAAACTAAAATGCGGTAAATAAACAACTGGACCACATACTGCTCCATAAAAGTGCCCACTCTTTTTTGTGTAGAATTTTACAAAGAAACAACATCAATTGATAGGTTAGATGGCTTTTTGTGCTTAACTTGACAAAAGATAAAAAGAAAAGGGTTGGAAAAATGCAATAAAATGATGAATTGAAAGGTGCTTGAGCATAAGTGTCACAACAAATCCTTAAAGGTTCAAACATAAAAGATTTAGTGATGTGTTGTTTATTAAATTAAATCACTTTTTATTTTATAGCCCTTAAGTAATATTAAGTTTATAATCTGATTAAAATTTGTATGCATATGTGCACATGTGCTCGTAGATCAAAACATGAGAAAAGCTAAAAATAATTCTATATTTTTATGCTATTTTGGGGTCACTAGGTCAATTTTTTTTTATTTAAATATAAATTTAAACAGAGCTTCTATGATTTCCATACCCTTCGATAGCTCAGTTGGTAGAGCGGTGGACTGTAGTTGCAATCAAATAAAACAATAGAAATCCATAGGTCGCTGGTTCAAATCCGGCTCGAAGGATCTGTCATTATTTTGTCCTTGTCAATAAAAATTAATTGTAAGATGAGGTATGTAATACATTTTTGATTATCATTTTGAAGAAAGTTCTATGTTTATTAAAAATACTTGTATTATTTATTTGTATGATTTGTAAGCGTGTATATTATTTGTATTTTCTGCTATACTCTTACTATCGGTTTAATGTATTGCATAAGTGCTGGTTCTAAAGGAAAGCTTATCAAACTAAAAAGAATAGATCGAAAAAGTAAACCAATATCCAACTATAAAATGTTTTAAATCGGGAGAAATGCTATTGATTTTGAAAAAAAAAAACCTTTGGCTGGCCCTTCTCAAAATAATATCAATTTGTTCAAGAGACACTAATAAAATGAAAAAAACTTTCTTTAATAAAAAGTAATTAATTCTTGTGGTAAGAATTTTAACGAACATTTTATATTGCTATATTAAATTGAATTAAGATTCTATAGGCTAATTGTTCGAAATTTTAATTTAAATCTGAGAAAGACATGACAAATATTCCAAGGCACAAAGGCAAGTCAACATCAGTTTTATTCAACTTACACAGCAGAGCAGAACAGCTGTTTTCGAAAGACGCAACCCTTTCATCATCAGTGCTCATGTGTATTGTGTTTGTCACCACTTATTAGGTGGCTTAGTTGAATGTGATAACAGTTCCTATTTACACAAATTTTATTGTGAAAAAGGATACGAGAACTGTATCAACCTGATGTTAACATGTTATTGTTTTAACACCCGTGTTACCGTTTGACTATTTTTCTTCATGTCCCATTTTTCTGAATTTTTTGTTCCATCATACCTAAGTCAAACTTTTTTGGTTTGAATTTTATACTTAAGTACATGTGAACGTTTTCCAATTTTATTATTGGTAGCTCAAGCCATCCTAAGCCTAAGCCACCTAATAAGTGGTGACAAACACAATACACATGAGCACTGATGATGAAAGGGTTGCGTCTTTCGAAAACAGATGTTCTGCTCTGCTGTGTACTGATGTTGACTTGCCTTTGTGCCTTGGAATATTTATCATGTCTTTCTGAGATTTAAATTAAAATTTCGAACAATTAGCCTATAGAATCTTAATTCAATTTAATATAGTAATTAATTCTCATTTTAATAGAAATTGGCTTTAAAAAAATAGAAAAGAAAAAATTAATGAATTGTTTTTTTTTTATTGAAAAATCAATTTGTTCACCTTAAAAATTTACAGAAATCCATGCGCTGCGTTGCAATTCGAAATGTTTACAATTTTTATGAAAAATAAAAGCAAATAGAGTTAAAAACATCAAAGAAAATAAAAATATATGAATTTTTTTTTTTTTTTAAATTATTGCCTCATTTACATATATTATTGTTAATAAAAAAAAATCCCAGAAATCAAAATATGTTATTTCTGGAATTTTCTTTTTTAACTCTGACCAGCATATGGAGTGCATGACATGGCACTAGAAAGGAGCGGATAGTATAGAGGGTCCAGATGAAGAAAGGCGAAGAGATGGATAATATTTTGTAGCTTTTTGAACCTTTTACTGTGCTGTCCCTCTATTCTTTAGTACATGATAGTGTCAGCCAATTATGTTTAGCGACCAGTGCTATGCTTTCATCACTGAAACAGGCTGCCAGCATCTAACACAACCATGCACTAATGCTGACCAGAAGAATTCGACATAATATTTATGGCTGTGCGCGGAGTTGAACTCAGAACCCTCCGGTTTTATAGTCTCTTGTTAACTACTTCAGCCAACAGCACCCTCGCTTTTTGATAAAATCAACCTTACAGGTAGCCAACGGAAAAAACCAATTCAGCGTGCACGCACATTTATGAGCGTTTATTACTTTGCCGCCGCAATTGTGAAAATGAAGCAAGGGCGACAGGTTGATTTTTTGCTTAATTTACTTAATTGTGAATAAATTCGAAAATAATCCGTCGATTTTTATGGTCGATATCTCGTTTTGTTGCTATTATTTGTGGCTTTGTAATAGAATAATGAATCTGAAAATTTTTTGCCGTTTTCTATTTTTCATGATTTTTTTAAAACAAAAATTTTTGCCATTTTTACGTAAAAAATATATTTTTTTCTTACATTTTTTATTATAACTCCGAAACTGTTGATCCGATTAAAGCAAAAGATATGGACGGATTAAAGGCTATGTAAATCTTAATTTTTCTGATTATATTTGAATAATATCCGATTAGCCGTTTTTGAGTTATCACTAATAATGTGAAAAAGCGTCTAAAAAAATGCAATTTTACAAAAAAATTAAAAAAAAAAATCTATCCATAGAATTTAAAAATTTTACCATTTTTGTACAAAGGTAGTCATGATACATCAAAATTGTATAGTGGTTTTAAAAGCATATGAAATTTTTTTTTATTTTGTTGCGTTGTGTTATTGATGTTGAATTTTAGAGTTTTGAGCAAATTAAATGTTTATTTTTATTGTTAAAAATGAAAAATATTAATGATAAAAAAGTGCAATTCAATTGAAAAAGAACATTTTAGTTCTTTTTTAATCTAATAGAACATCGTATAAAAAAAAACTGTCCTCTTAAAAAAGGTACGAATAGTCTCTGTATGCTTTACAGACAACTATACGTATACGTTACATATTCTAAAACTAATTTCCACAATAGTTTATATGACGTATACGTGGTGGTGGATGATGTAAACAATAGCCAAAATTGTTCTGCTTTAATTTTGGTACTAATTAGTAGTTTTTAATACGTTATTTATTTCATTTTAATCATGTTAATTTTGAAAATATAAAATTTTTTACAGAATATCAGAGCATGAATCAGGAAATATACAGCCCCTTAACTTATAATATACGAGTATGTTGATATCAAATATCGCTTTAAAAATTTTTTTATTAAAATTTGTTTTATATACACCTAACCTCAAATTTCATTTTTAAATAGACGAGTTTCGCTTGTGTATTGCGTTCAATAATAATATTTTTCTGATGTGCTTTGCTAATCGCCTAACTGAATCATTCGCACAAATAAAAAATCTCTGTTAATATCGTATAAATGTTTTCACCTCATAGAAATATTTATAGACTTAAAACCCGCCTTAGAAGTACATCTTTATTACATTGCATCAAATTAAACAGATAGACGTTTGGTAGTTTTCAAAATACTGATTTTTGATTTGAACTGATTTTTGAAGGTTTCTTGGACATAAACTATATATGGGATTAAGAAACGTTGCAATGTTCCTATAGATGTTAATTATGATCACTTGCTTGAGTTTTTTTTTATAAAATAACTATTATCCTTCGAGCCGGATTTGAATCAGCGACCTATGGATTTCTTTCTAATAATACCCTACAGTCCACCGCTCTACCAACTGAGCTATCGAAGGTGTGATATATCAAATGGTATGACTGAAACAGTTTCACGTTATATCTACATAAATCTTGATGAAAATTAGCCTAAAGGTTCAAAATATATAAATTGAAAAAATTTCAAATTTTTTTGTTAGCAATACAAAAATGTATAGATTTCACTAAATACGTGAAATACGTTTCCGTGTTCTGCCGTGTCAGCTTTAGAGAAAAATCAAATTCTATTACGTTTACGAAATGACTTTCAACTAAAAACGTTTTATGGATGGCTGTAAAAATTAAAATTCATTTTGGAAGATTTTCTAGAAGTAGTTTGAAAGAGCATTTATTTTAAAATGTGTTTTTATAAGAGCTTGTTGATTTGAAATTTAAACAAAACACATGCCAAATTATGAAATGGCCAAAAAAAAATTTTTTATTTGGTAGATAATTTCTTGTCATTTAACATTTAAATATAATTTCGGGCATACGACCACCACGACTATTTTGCACAAAAGTCATTCTGGAGGTCCAATTTTCGACCGCCTTTTCAAGCATTTGAGGGCGTATTTCAGCAATGACACGTTGAATACTTGTTGCTGGTTTATCCACGTAAACCAATGATTTCAGGTATCCCCACAAAAAATAATCGAGTGGCGTCAAATCACACGAACGCGTAGGCCAATTCACCGGTCCATTTCTCGAAATGATGTTGTCGTTGAAATGTTCTTTCAATAAGTCCATTGGTTCGCCCACAGTATGACAAGTGGCACCATTCTGTTGAAACCACATTTCGTTTACATCCATATGTTGATGTTTTGGCACCAAAAATTCATTGATCATGATTCTGTATCGATTTCCATTCACGGTAACGCGTCGTCGTTCCTCATTTTAAAGAAATAAGGAGCGATGATTCCACCAGCCCATAGACCGCACCAAACAGTACATTTATCGGGATGCATTGGTAATTCTTGGACGGCGTGTGAATTATCTTTGCTCCAAATACGGCAATTTTGCTTGTTGACATGTCCATTCAACCAAAAATGCGCCTCATCACTGAAGAGAATTTTGCGGTAAAAAAGCGGATAAACATTTTTAATTGAACACTGTTTTTGAAAATAAATTTCCACGATTTGGAAGCGTTGTTCTGGAGTTAACCTGTTCATGATGATTTGCCAAACAATACTGAGTAGAGACGTCACTTTAAACTGTCAAAACAGCTGTCAGATAACAGAGTGATTCGTATAAAAAAAACTTCATAAAAAATCACCCTTTACTTTGCCTTCATGCATAAGGGGAGCCTATATTCCATATCCAAATAGGCAATTATTCAGAATATGTTAATGGCTGATAAATACTAAAGGTTAAAAAAGTAGTACCAAAAGTGATTTTTTTCCAAAGATTTGTGTGCCCGAGATATAGATCTCATCGTCGATTAGTTTTCAATAAAAAAAAGTTATTTTGAAGAAATTGATTCATTACAACAGGCATTGAATGTAGTAGGCCCTCGTTGTAAATCAATTGTTCTATTAATAAATAAAACAAGTAAAAACGTTATATTCGACCGGGTCGAATCTTAAATACCCTCCAAATATTTAGTAAGTGAATTTGAAATGTTTAACTTGGTGGGACAGAGTTCCCTTAAAACATCTCTGTACCCTGTATATCGTACGTCAACGCCCACTAAAGGGGGCGGGGTTCAAAAATAGACAATATCATGTTTTCCACAGACGAACGTATGGGCATGGCTAGATCGTCTTAGACTTCATCACAATTCTCTTTGGAGGCTATAAAAACTGTATTTTGGCGGGGTCGCTCTGGCAAGGGCTGTGGGGGAAACATTTCACCTTTGTCATTAAACTCTAAAAATAAATGCTTGGGATAATTATATACAAAATTTAAAAAAAAAAATTTTTTTTTGGTAGGGTCATTTAGGGGGCGAAGGGGAAGGAGGGGGTAGGGCAGAGTAGTACCAGGTTTCGTCTCAGCTTCGTCATTAAAGCTTAAGAGTGTTATTTTTAAGGCATGTAGGCTTAAGTAAAACAATTTGTTAAATTTTTATGCTATTTTTGCCTATAATAACTCCCACTGCAGTGGGCGGGGTCAAAAAATATTTTTATTTTATTTAATAGCTCCAAGTTTAAGGCGTTGGACCATATTTGACATAAAAATATATCATTTGCTTAACAAAATAACCAAAAAACTTTAAAAATTATGTTGTTTTTTCTGGGTTGGTCTAGCTCCTTTCGTTTGGACTGAATCGTGATTTCCACAGACGGACGGACGGACGGACGGACATGCTCAGTTCGTCTTAGATGTCATCACTGATCAAGAATATATATACTTTATGGGGTCGGAGATGGATATTTCGATGCGTTACAAACAGAATGACAAAGTGAATATACCCTCCAAATTCTTTTTTGGAGGGTATAAAAATCTTGATATTTTTCATGCTTCTCTCCTCAGTATTTAATAAAAAGATTTTCGGTTTTATACGCTACAGCATTAATGTCAAATACTCAAATACTATTCCAAAGTCCATTTGTGACAGCAAATTTTTTATTGTAATCAAATTAATAATAACTTCAGAATTTAGAATTTCTTTTGGAGAGCTTGTAAGCACTTAAAATATCCTTCGAGCCGGATTTGAACCAGCGACCTATGGATTCCTGTGGATCTTGTCCAATGCAATGCTACAGTCCACCGCTCTACCAACTGAGCTATCGAAGGGTTGACATTAAAAATATTAATCTCTTATTCAACAGACCAGAAAGTAGATCGTAATTCTGTCTTTAAACGCATTTGGCAGAAATAATTTTTACAATTATTTGAATACAAAAATTAACTAAACATTTTCAAAGCCTTGGCTTTATATGATTCTTTTGTTACGGCTAAAATTTTAAAATTAATTTTTGCTCAAAATATTAATCATAATCATACTTACGCTGCGGAATACATTGAATAAAAAAGATAATCACATCAGTATAATTGCTATTATATTTTTTCAACATTTATTTGTTCATTAGCTATTTTTGTTGGCATTTTTTCTAAACTACAATATTGTTTTAATTATTAAATTTCCTACTACAGTGACCTAAATTAAGTTACGTTTACCGCTGCATCATTTTATTTCTGCTGCACTCTACGGTCGTTATAAGTTTTACTTATTTAAATATCAGTTCTTAAAGTTAACTTTGACCATTTTAATTTATGGTTTAAACAACAACCAAAAATAACTATTTTCGCTTATGTATACGAGTATATGTAAATATTTATTAAAATGCAATTAAAATAAATTAAAAACGATGGGCCAGTCGCTTCAATACCTGAAGCAAAAAAAAAAAAAAAAAAAGATTTAAGCTAAATGGAAACCATTAAACCGCTAAATTGATTTTTCGATATGTGGTTTGTTCTGAAAAAAAAAAAAATAAATAAGAAAAAAATATTCATTGAATTGTTGTAACATGAAATAACAAACAATTGTGCAAGAAGAGAAAAATGAATGAAAAAGAACGGATATTATTTGCCGCAAGAATATTGTTCCTACAGCTGCTGATAAAACTGGCTACTGGCTGGTGATGGTGGGAGCTTCAGTTGCAATTTGTGACATACTGGCGTACATATTTCTGTGGTTGTTGTCAACAGAAAGCAGCCACAAAATGTTCCATCAGTGCCTCCACGTTTTACGAATTAAAAATTAAAATACAAAAACTTTATTTAAGTGCTTAAAAATGATTTTTTATGTTTTACTTTATTTGGCTTGAGAAATAATCATTTAATAACTTAAACACTAAATTGGCAGTGTAAATTTATTTGTTGTTACATTTAACTTAATAATTAATTATTCACTATAATCTACTTTTAATTTTTAATGATAATAATTTGCTCTTGTTTATAAAAGATTTAAAGAACTGCTTGCAAACACTGTATTTTATTTAATATCTAGGTGAAAATTAAGTTTTTTTTTTTGATAGAATTTATGTTTTAGTGCGGTGAATTAATGCGGCTTAAAATAGTTTGTTTGGAGAGATAGTTTCAGTTATATGTGACGTACGCCTCGTTAGTATGGTGGACGCTCTTGGAGAGGAAGGTGAATATCAAACATCTTCAAAGGATGCAAAGACAGTGCTGTATCGGCATCTGTGGCGCGATAAGAACCACATCAACTAAGGCGATGGAAAATATTCTATCAATACTGCCTATTGATATACAGGTTAAATACGAAGCAGCTCTGGCTGCTACGAGATTGATGGTGATGGGTGAGTGGCTGACAAGGGAACACACAACCAAACATCAGAGTATAGTACACGTCTTACCCGGGAACAACGTTCGCACGATTACGTGCGATAGAATCCCTATTAGATATGTACAATCACACTGCACCACCATAATATCGGAAGGTATGGAGTGGGAGGATGCAGGTACAATGAACCCCATAACTAACCTATACACGGACGGGTCGAGGATTGGTGACCGATCGGGTGGAGGTTTCTGTGACATGGGTCGTAACTTTAGCAAATACTTCCGCCTTCCGGATCATAGCACGGTATTTCAGAGTGCGATCGTGGCTATTGCGGAAGGGATAAAATGGTTGAAGGAAATCGATAACAGACTACCGGTACGTATATTCACGGATAGTAGGAAGGCTATCGAGACCCTAAGGAATCATGTGGTTCAATCTCGGTGTGTACTACAGTGCAAGGATGAGATTAACTCATACACGCACTGTGGGGGCATAGAGATAATATGGATTCCAGGACATCGGGGGATACCTGGAAATGTTGAGGCAGATAGGCTAGGAAAGATGGGAGCATTAACACTGGATAGTCCGAAGCCATTTCAGGTTTTTAAGAACGAGCTAAAGCGATGGGCTATAGAATTACATACAAAAGATTGGCAGCACTCTACCGTAGGTAGGGTGACTAGAATTCTATGGGGGACCCAGATGGTATGACGACAAAGGAGGTCCTAACATTGAGTAGGCCAACCCTACGGAGGTTGGTTTATATAATAACAGGACATACAGAGTTAAGGACTCACCTGGCACGAATGGGTATCTTTGGCGATATAACATGCAGGGCCTGCCAGGAAGAGGACGAGACACTGGAACACTACTTGTGCTACTGTCCAGCTTTTAGCCAAGTCAGAAGACAAACATTTAATCAGGAGATTATACAGGAGATGGAATTCCTTAGGGGCTCTGATTGGAAAGACTTAAGGAAGTATATTGAAGAAACTAGGTTCTTGACGTAATCAAACTCAGAGGTTTCCATGGTATCGGTGGAGGCTCCCTACAGTCGAATGTGAACTCCTTATTATAGAGCGCACAACAGGCCTATGAGGCCTAAGTGTAATCCAGGACGAATTGGGATGCTTATGCCCCTCTTTTTCAACCTAACCTAACCTACAGTTATATGTTTTTTTACTATGAGATACTCTGCACGAGTGATTTGAGGCCATACACATCTCCTGAGGAGGTGATAAGAACTTGTGAACGGGATCGTGCGATTTGACCCGACTCCTTTAGACATTTTTAGGGGTGTGGGGGCTTTTTAACTCGCAGATATATGTGAATAAGTTACAGATCACAGCTGTCAAAATAATCCATGTCATTGGTCGGATTAAACTTTTTGCCAGATTGATGGAAAAATAGGACATTTCGTTTGTGCTCTACCCAGAGAAACCGTGCCGGACATTTGAACGATCAATAGTTCTTTGAGACGATGATGTCTCATACATACTTTGGTTTAGTTAAATTTAAAAATGGCTTTCCAAATAGATTTTCATTGCAGAAGGTATGATTTCTGTTAAACCATTTTTGTAATCATGGGTCCCACAAACATGAACAAATTATAAGATATTTGAGATATGGAGATATTAGAGAGTTCAAAAGACCACATCACTAATTATAAAGTTCGACTTAGGATAACTTCCTCAATTAGAAGACGGGTTCTAAATACCAGCTACTGATATTAATATTTTGGCCTTTGTTTGGCAAACAAAAAATTGCCAAACAAATTCAGAACTAGTTTTTTTTGACTCAGCATGTTTTAGAATGAAGCCGTCCAAGTTACAAGCCACGTAACTCTATCATCCCTCTAATTCACATTCGATTTGTTGTTTCGAAATATATATTTTTGGTTTCCCTCTGAATGCCATAATCATTTTGACTGCGTCCACAGGCTATTCGGATAAGTTATTTAGAACTTTTCAGAATTTTATAGTATTCGCCTTTTGTAAATAGCAAAATGTAAATTGAAACCCGACATGAAAAAATTAAAAAAATGGATCTATTACATTATGGTTCGCAGATATTGTGGTTTTAGATTTACGGAAAATGCTAATGAAGTTTCTGCAAATTGTTAATTTTATCAACGGGCTTAAGTTCGAATCTGCAAGACTGCAAACCATTTTTTTTATTATTTTATTAATAAATGAATTTGTTCAAATTCTATTTTTAATAATTGATATTAAGATTGGAATATTAAGAATATGTTTCTGCAAATTGCAAGTAAAGAAATTTAACAAACTTTTGTGCATTATTTTGAAGTATTAATTTTTTTGAAAGTAAAAATAATAGACGACTACAGAGGAAATGCGTGGTCTTAGTCTGCATCTCTGCATAACATTTCACAAAATCTTCCAAATAAGTTTTCACATCAATATTCCACAGAAAATTCATTAGAAAATCACTGTTTTTCTTTATAAAAACAAAAACAAAAACAAACAAACAAATAAGTGGTTGTGTACTTCTATTTACTTTCTTGCTTCTGTCAACTGCCATTCTATTCTATTCTACTGTGCTGCGCTGTGCTGTGCTTAAGAAGCCAAATCATGTTTGTGCATTCAAGTTTGTTTTTGCCAGTTATTTGCTCGGTTTGTCTTATTGTCGATGGTGTTGTAAAATTTGACACACACACACCGACACAAATACAGAAATTTACACAGCAGTACCATTAATCATGTCATAGTGATCTTGATTTTTGCTGGTGTTACTAATAACACCAACTCCGCCTGCTGCAGCACCCCCCATAGCGTGGCCATTTGAATTGCCCGTCGTAAAAAGGCTGGCATGCGAACGTCTTCGTTCACGTTCAAGCTCATCCAAATCAAAGGCATCAGCCAGCACAGCACTGGGACGACGTTGTTCATCGAAAGCATAAGCTCGTTGAAATTTGGGTGGTCCTTGGGAGCCATTTGCCGAACCATTTAAAACAACTTGTTGGCCACCTGCTGTTATGGCTGAAGCATTGCTATTGGAACGTGTTAGCAGAGTGTGATTGTTGTTGGTATTGGGTATTGCATTGTTTGTGGCAGGGCCATATGAACGAAAACTGCCGCCAAAGTTTGAGGGCGAAGAGGGTATGGCAGCTGGCCACTGAACTAAAGGAAGTGCTTTATAGTTGGAAGAACTGTTGTAATTTGTGCATGGAACATTGGCATGCTGTTGTTGTTGTTGCTGCTGTTGTTGCTGATATTGTTGTAATTGATGGGATTGTATGTAAATCGGCTGCTGTTGCTGGATATAGTGCCGATTTAATTCCTCATTTGACTTGTGCAAACCGTAACGTGAATTATACACTTCTCCTTCTCTTGACATGGACAAATAGCGATTTTGTTGTTGCAACTGTTGCTGATGATGCATCATAAGCGTTGTCAATCTCTGCTGACTGTTACTATACAAATTGTGCAATTGTGTTGCACTGGCATTCAGTCCAACCGCTGCCAGACTCTCTTGCGAGTCGGCATTACGTTTTAGAAATGCTCGAGGCAAAGTACGACTCTGATACATGTCTTGATTGTGGTAATCGCGATGTAAACGTTGTTGTGAACCACCGTAAGTATTGCCGCGCAGTGCATAATGGGGTTGTTGCGGTTGATATTGTTGTTGTTGCTGCTGGTGGGCTGCCAGTAAGCCAAATTCAGTGCCACTTGCATCCAAGTCATATAAACTCTTTTGTAAACCTGTCCGAGCAGCTGTGGGGGCGTAAATGGCGTGCAGTGATAAATTTGAATTTAAACGACGCAGATGATTGGGTTCTACGTACATGGAAGCACGACGACCAGAGCGAATGGTTGGTGGCATAAGATGAATGTTGTCTGTAAATAGATAAATTCAATGAAATGTTTGTTGTTTGTTTACAACCAGATTGTGAATGCTCGTGTAATGAACACCATTTGTACAGTAAATTTAAATTTTATAGTTGTGCATTATTTTTAACATTTAAATATTTGTGCCATGAATTCAGGTTTGAGTGCGATTGGCCAAACCTTTTCGAATTAAGGCAGGATACAAAAGTAGAGATTGTTGCATGAATCGAACTCTACCGGCCGGTTAGACAGGAAACAGAAAAGACAGCCGAAAAAAGTACCATATCCATACATTTATTTACGGTTAAAAAAAGTAATCATTATTCCCGAAATTTTATCGAGCAGTTATTAAAAATTCTCCACATCAAGTAACATTTCGTTCAAAATTGAAACAATTTCAATCTTTGATTATGAAAACAAAATTTGAGGTGGGATGGGAGGAAAACAACAAGTCTTCATTAACTAAAAACTAAACGAAAAATATTAAATTCTATTCAGATTTCTCAGCTAATAGTTCGAAATTTTTTTTAAATTCAAGAATGAATATTCCCAGACACAAAGAAAAGTTAACATCAGTTTTTTTGTTAATTATTTAACTTACACTGCGGAGCAGAACAGCTGTTTTCGAAAGCCGCTACACTTTCATCATCAGTACTCATGTGCATTTTCTTTGTTACCACTTATTAAATGGCTTAGTTTGTGCCCAGGAATTTTTATCATTATCATTTCTGAATATAAACAAATTTTCGAACAATTAGTCTAGAAATCTTAATTGAATTTAATATAGCAATATGAATGTTGGAGGGCATGGTCATTTCACAAGGAGATGTCAACTGGCCACCAAAATTGTTCAATTTGGCTCCGTTAAACTTTTTCTGGAGAGTTTTTCTTAAGTCGCAGATATATGCGAATAAGACACAATCCTTTTCTTAAATCGCAGATATATGCGAATCCAAAGCTGTCCCAAAGAGCCTGATTTTAATTGACAAATATTTCCGTACATCTGTTCAACCAGCGTAGCAGCAGGTTGATTACTATTCTGCTAAATATCTAAGACAATTTTGGTTACTTTGCTTGCCTGGCTATTGAAGTTGCCTATATTTTCCAAGCCCGCAAAAAAATGTTTGCTGGGTATGGCCAATTTCATAAAGCTGTACTTATTAAAGTAAAATCAAATTTTAAATTATACTTCAAAGGATAACTCCAAAGAAATCATAATATAAAGCGTGTGTTTTATGATGTGAAAGATTTAATATCTGTTGACAGTGCAAACAGTTTCATACACACACACACACACACTCTGTGTAAAATACGAGTAAGACCAGAAATAATACTTTTTGACAATTTCCCTGATAATACAAGATATTAAGTGAAAAGAGCTAAAGATTAAAATACACGAAGAGTATTGTGTACAATTGTTGATAAATGACTTATTTCCCAATAGATGCAACAACAACAATAAAAAATAATAATACATTTTTAATGGCAAAAGTATGAGTTCCAAAATAACAACTGCAAACAGCAGCATGTTTAGTTTCGAGTATCATGATGTATTCAGCTTCCGTTTCTTGCAGTTTTTTGCTTTTATTAGCCAAACCTTTTTGCCAAATATAAATTTAGCAAAAGTTAGTAAATTGATGTTCGTGGAAACAAACTAAATGAAAGTGATTGCAAGTTTATTGATCGAAGTCACTGTGGTTCGGTACATCATTTGTATTTTGTTATTTTTGAAGTTTAAAATATAAGTTTTAAAAAATTTATATTTCAAATAAAATTAGTTGCAGAAAAGTGCTCGATAAATATTTCGGTGTTCAGCTATTATATGAGTTTAATTTATTTGATACCAGCTTTTACCTGGGACTTTGTCCGCAATATGTGAAACCGCAGTGAATATGTGTATGGTAAGTCAATGTTGTGTTGTAGTTTTACTGTATCAAGCCTTAAAACGTTCTTAGTTATCAGTTTAATAATTTCATATGTCTATACAAGTATTCGAACACTCCGAAAACAGAAACTACTCTATGTTATTCCTCGGATCTTAAAATATCTCTATGCCAAATTTCATCTAAATCGCTTCAGCGGTTCGAGCATGAAAAGTTATCTTTTATATATATTATGTTAGTAAGGAATAAAGTCCGTCATTATAAAATGTGCAAGTTCTTATATAAAGTGCAGGTCATTATAAAAAGTGCAAGTCATCTTAAAAAAATGCAATTCATTATAAAAAGTGCAAGTCATTATAAAAAGTGCAAGTCATTATAAAAAGTGCAATTCATTATAAAAAGTGCTAGTCATCATAATACGTGCAATTCATCATAAAAAGTGCAAGTCATCCTAAAAAAATGCAATTCATTATAAAAAGTGCAAGTCATTATAAAAACTGGAATTCATTATAAAAAGTGCAAGTCATTATAAAAAGTGTGAGTTATTATAAAAAGTGCAGGCCATTATAAAAAGTGCTAGTCATCATAATAAGTGCAAGTCATCATAAAAAGTGCAAGTCATCCTAAAAAAATGCAATTCATTATAAAAAGTGCAAGTCATTTTAAAAAGTGGAAGTCATTATAAAAAGTGCAAGTCATTGTAAAAAGTGCAAGTCATTATAAAAAGTGCTCGTCATTATAAAAAGTGCAAGTTATTATAAAAAGTGCAAGTCATTATAAAAAGTGCAAGTCATCCTAAAAAATGCAAGTCATTATAAATAGTGCAAGTCATCATAAAGAGTGCAAGTCATTATAAAAAGTGCAAGTCGTTATAAAAAATGCAAGTTATTATAAAAAGTGCAAGTCATTATAAAAACTGCAAGTCATCCTAAAAAATTCAAGTCATTATAAAAAGTGCAAGTTATCATAAAAAGTGCAAGTGGTTATAAAAAGTGCAAGTCATTATAAAAAGTGCAAGTCTTTATAAAAAGTGCAAGTCATTATAAAAAGTGCAAGTCATCATAAAAAATGCAATTCATTATAAAAAGTGCAAGTCATTATAAAAAGTGCAAGTCATTATAAAAAGTGCAAGTTATTATAAAAAGTGCAAGTCATTATAAAAAGTGCAAGTCATCCTAAAAAATGCAAGTCATTATAACTAGTGCAAGTCGTCATAAAGAGTGCAAGTCATTATAAAAAGTGCAAGTCGTTATAAAAAGTGCCAGTTATTATAAAAAGTGCAAGGCATTATAAAAACTGCAAGTCGTTATAAAAAGTGCAAGTCAACTTAAAAAAATTTAAGTTATCATCAAAAGTGCAAGTCAAAAAAGTGTAAAATTTCATCTAAACCGATTCAGCGATTTAAGCGTGAAGTTGTACGAAAAACTTTTTTGAAAAAAGTTGAAATTTCTTATTATTAAATTTCAATTTCTTTTATAAAAAAGTGACCTCGAGCTTGAAAAAAATTGGGTAATTAAATTTAATAATGTTATTAAAATAATAATATTTTTATTCAGACGCAAGCTGAAATCAACAATCTGAAAAATATTTTTTATTAAATACTAAAATAATTTGAATTTAATAACAAATGCTAAAAAATAGTGTGCTGATTGCAGATTTGAACTTGAGCTTGAATAGAAAATTCGTTTCTTAATATTAAAAGAAATAAATTCGAAAAATAAAAAAAATTACATTCATGTTTATAAAAGAAAACTCCAACGTTTTGCCATTGTGACCACCGTGGCTGTAAATCAGGGATATAGAAGCAGTTTGTTATCAGTAAAAATGGATAAACTATTTTAGAGAATTATTTAGCACGTCTTTTTTCAAAGTTTTTTTTTTTTTGAGGAAAAACAAAACAAACAAAAAAATAATAAAAAAATACTGTTGCCCACAACAGACAATGCACTCATAAAGTACTCGTTTAGAGAAAAACTGTTCACTTACCATCAATAACATACAAGTGCTCCTCATCCTCGGTCAATTTCTTATAGCCGTTTTCATGCACATCCTCATCCATATCGGAAACATCAAGTGCTTCAGCAAATATGTGATTATTATTCTCTATGCCAGCACGGTATTCTGCAGCATGTTGTTGCTGCTGATGCTTAAGGGGATTCGCTGATGTTTCAGTACGTCTCTGGTGCAGATTGTCTGTGTGCATGTTGTTCAATCTTAGGACTTTACGTTGCATTTCTTCTTCAATTTCGGCAGATTCTTGAGTTAAATTGTCATTGGCAGCAGCACTAGCAGCAGCAGCAGCGGCAACAGCCTCATCCTCCCTCTCCCCCTCATGATTATCAATGTAGTATATATTTTTTGGCTTTGGACGTACGCCAGCCCGTTTGCAAAATTCCTCAAAAAGTTCATCTTTAGTTTTCCGTATGCTCCTCTTAAGACCGCACAGTTTTTGCGGTTGCTCTTCATCGGCTTCTTCATCGTCATCATCATCATCCTGTTCATGGTCATCAGCATTTTCATCGATTTTATGGTCATTGACAGCGGCACGGCGAAGACGATGATTGTGTGTGTCAATGGAATCGCCAGCTAAATCATCATTGTTGGCACATGATGCTGCAGCAAAGTTTGCCTGATAAATATTGTTGGATCGTTGAGTTTGTTGCTGCAGCTGTTGTGGCAAGTTTTTCTTTGAGTTTATGATATTGTTGCGTTGTTGCAAGACAGCTTTCGTATTAATGCCACCACTAGTTGTGTGTGCTTTCGTTTGTGTTTGGGCTTGTGTGTCGCTGTTGTAGCGCGTATTTGTCGCCACATTACGTCTTCGATTGATGTTGCTGTTGTTGTTGGTGCCACCGCAATCGGTTCTTGTTGCTGACATGCCACTGAAGCTGACATTTTGGGTGGCATAAAGGTCTGTTGTTGTGGACACGCTACGTGTTAGAGGAAACTCTTGCGGTGAATCACTAAACTGTTGTGGTGGTCTTGGCAAAGTTTGTATTTGCAATTGAAAACCTCCGGTCCGTATGGCTGAGTGCGGCGGAGGTGGCGGCAGCAAAGCCGATGATGAGGATGTTTCTGTATAAAGTTCATTAAGTGATTTTGCCAAATTTCTTGAGTGCAAATTACATTTGCTTCTAGTTGATGAAGTGGTTGGTTTCTCAAAATAATATCTGGGAAAAACAATTTAAATTCGGTTTCAAATATTTTAACAAAAAATGTTTTTGGTAAAATGAAACACAAAAGGCTCAAAAATTTTTTCTTTTTCTTTCTCCAAAATACCTTCTGTCCATTTCAGTTAAAAACATTGTTGAACTCAAGGCATTTGGATGTTTTCGACAGGCATAGGGGCCGGCATTAGCATCTGTTACTGCATCGACCACTCTGCGTGTGGTTCGGCCGGCAGTGCCACCGTTCTTGCCATTTCCTTGTGCCATGTTTTTGAACATATTTTTTGTATTCAATTCCAATTCTTGGGCTGTTACTTGATGTTTTCTGTTCTGTTGTTTTCGTGTGCGTTCCAAGGGTTTTTTGCTTTCGATTTCATGTTTGTAACTTTTGTAGGTGTTGCTATTGAAACGATTTTCTCCTTCTTTGATTTTTTCTTGCAAATTTGAGATTGTAAAACATGGTAAACGCTTTAGAGAATAAGAGAATGAAAAAAAAAATGGTATTAGCCTTTTGTTAGATTTTCCTTTTTCTTTTGCAAAAATATTCAAAATTAAAGACTTTAGAGGATTTAACTGACTTGAAGAGGTTTTAGGAAACTATTGAAATATTTTTTGCTTAAATGATGAATGCGCAATTGGTGTAGCAGATTAAAAAGCCTTAATGGTATTTTATAGCCACTCTTTGCAGAATTTGCATTAAATGGCTTAAGTAAGAGGCATATGGCTGGCATTTTTATATTTAGTGCAGGCTTCGAATTCACAGGAATCTTACAAACTTTTCCAAGATGATGAAACGCAGCTAATGATCGAGAGACTAATGAGACAATGTAGAGTCTCATTAGGGATTTCGCGAATGTCCTAAGAGTTTATATTTGACGGGGGTTACGAAACCAGTTGATTATTGATTTGCCATTGTAAAGGTCATATCTTTAGGCGGTTCCTATTTTTATATTTAAGCAAAACAAAGTGTGTAAGACATCATCGAATTTTTTTTTTATTCGTTTGAAAGACCTATTACAGTCGAATCCGCTTTAGCGCAACACGCTTTACTTAAAAAAAATCGGATTACTGAAAGCGATAAAAATCCCCGCAGTGATGTTAAACGCAGCTAGTCTTATTCACTTCGCTTTAGCGAAACATGAAAATATCGTATTACTGAAAACCAAAAGCAAGCCCACTACTACGTTTTGTATGAAACTTACTTCGGTTTAGTGAGAAAATAAACAATGACAAATTTAAAATATTAAATGTCAAAATGTATTTGTCATTTTCGCTCTTACGTACTTTATTGTGTTTTTCTATTATATTGTCAATGCAGGTGGCTAGAGATTTTAAAGGAATTCGTGAAAAATTTCAACAACAAAATGAATAATTCTATGAATATTTTTTTTTTTAATAAAATTTTTACCTTAAATGGACGTAAAAAAATATACAGACTTGATATAAAAAATATTGTTTTACTGATATTAAGTAGTAGGCTTAACTGTAAAAAATTTCAGTAATCCGAACTACGTTTTGGAGAAAAAAATCGGATAACTGAAAAAAAGGAATTGGGTTTTGGTTATTTCCAGCAAAGCGAAGTCGACTGTAATTGGACCCAAGTGAGCTGGACTCTACTTCCCCTTCACCAGCAAACTGTTAACCTAACCTAACATAACCTAAGACCTATTGATACCATTATGTGTGGAGTATAACATTGTACAAATATCAGCCACGGCTTCTCCGACTGGAATGAGTCCGAAATGCTCAATTTTCTATGACTCTGGCGCATAAAGAAGAGTGATTCCACATTCTTCGTATGTGAGTGAGCGTACATACACCAGCGAGAAAAATTAGAAAAGGGCTCAAATAGCATGATCTAGGTGACCAACTACCATCACCTCCACGTGAGATGACCATGACCTCAAATCGATCGTGCAGGATATCCAATATGGCATGAGTTGTGTAGCATGTAGTGCCGTGCTGTTGCAACCACATGTTGTTCGTTTGCTCCCATGATTTAATTTAGTAAAAAAGAGGTTGGTAGTCGGTGACCTGTTGACAGTCAATGTCGTTCCCAAAGGAATATGGAACAATGACATGGCAGCCCAAAATCCTCAGCAAACATTGACTTTTTTGTCTTGGACCAGAACTGAGGAGATGACCCCTACATATGTGATGCATTGTGCCAGAACTAGGAAAGTTGGTTATGCGAAGGAGGATAGAGGGAGTAGTATTTCTGGACATTCGATTTGAACCTCCCCAAGCTAAAATTGGCAGGAAAGACTTCTACAGGAAGTTTGTTCCACATAGGAACCGTTCGGCTAAAGAACAGCTAATGCGTGGTGCGGTTCTTTGGCAACTCAACAAAAAAATGATGCGGCCTGTGTAAATACCGAGTAGTTAAAAAAAAATAAAAAATTTTCGGGCACAAGCTTCCCATTCAGGACGCTTTGGATACTATTGCATCTCATAAGGAGTAGTATCGTTCGACAATTTTGCTTGTTGGCATATTGCCTCATCGCTAAAATTGATTTTTCAATGAAAAAAATTTTTATTATTTGCATAAGTTGATGAATATCCGTCTATGGTATTTTGGCAAAACAGATTGAATAAATGGTAAATAATTTAACGGATGTAGCTTTAACAAGTAAAAACGTTATATTCGACCGGGTCGAATCTTAAATACCCTCCAAATATTTAGTAAGTGAATTTGATATGTTTAACTTGGTGGGACAGAGTTCCTTTATATAATATCGTACGTCAACGCCCACTAAAGGGGGCGGGATTCAAATATATACAATATCATGTTTTCCACAGACGAACACATGGGCATTGCTAGACCGTCTTAGACTTCATCACAATTCTCTTTGGAGGGTATAAAAACTGTATTTTGGCGGGGTCGCTCTGGCAAGGGCTGTGGGGGAAACATTTCACCTTTGTCATAAAACTCTAAAAATAAATGCTTGGGATAAGGCAGAAATCGGCAGTCATAAAACTCTAAAGATAAATGCTTGGGATGATTATATACAAAATTTAAAAAACATTTTTTTTTGGTAGGGTCATTTTGGGGGCAAAAGGGGGGGGGGGTGGTAGGGCAGAAATCGGCAGTGATAAAACTCTAATGATAAATGCTTGGGATGATTAAATACAAAATTTAAAAAAAAAAATTTTTTGGTAGGGTCATTTAGGGAACAAAGGAAGAGTTGGGGGGGGGAGGTAGGGCAGAAATCGGCAGTCATAAAACTCTAAAGATAAATGCTTGGGATGATTATATATAAAATTTAAAAAAAAATTTTTTTTTTGGTAGGGTCACTTAGGGAGCGAAGGGGAAGGAGGGGGTAGGGCAGAGTAGTACCAGGTTTCGTCTCAGCTTCGTCATTAAAGCTTAAAAGTGTTATTTTTAAGGCATGTAGGCTTAAGTAAAACAATTTGTTAAATTTTTATGCTATTTTTGCCTATAATAACGCCCACTAAAGTGGGCGGGGTCAAAAAATATTTTTATTTTATTTAATGGCTCCAAGTTTAAGGCGTTGGACCGTATTTGACATAAAAATATATCATTTGCTTAACAAAATAACCAAAAAACTTTAAAAATTATGTTGTTTTTTCTGGGTTGGTTTAGTTCTTCTTAGGGGAACTTTTTTCCCTCTTGCCCGATTTAGCCCATCTTCGAACTTAACCTGCTCTAAGTTTTAAAATATATTTATGCCAAATTTCAAGAGTCTAGCTCTTTTCGTTTGGACTGTATCGTGATTTCCACAGACGGACGGACGGACATGCTCAGTTGGTCTTAGATTTCATCACTGATCAAGAATATATATACTTTATGGGGTCTGAGATGGATATTTCGATGCGTTACAAACGGAATGACAAAGTGAATATACCCTCCAAATTCTTTTTTGGAGGGTATAAAAAGATGACCCTTTAAATCGGTCAAATTTCGGAAGTCCCTGTTGGAAGAGCCTTTAACACTATTTATAACACTGTAAACAGTGTAAATCACGCAGTGTAGAATAACCGTTGGCTGAGAGTGTAAACCTAGACTTTTTATAATATATGAACTCATTGATCGGTCAGAAAATGTTAAAAGGTTTTTGTCTGTGCTATAAAATTGGCATCATGATTCTTACTTTGTGGGGACTATGCAAATATTCTTATTATACTCTAGTGCTAAAAAGTATTAAACAGCCAGGGATAAAATATTGGTCGATTAATGAGGTCGAGCAGCCAAGGACTCATTGAGTTCTTCCTTTAATGAAAGCCAAACTGGGCTTCGTCTGCTTCAGGTACTTCAAATTTCATACCTTTTTCCTAATGGTATGACAAAAAAGTTGCTATTCTGTCTAATTAAAGTTCTTCGGCTCCAAAAGAAAATCCTATAAAGAAGAAGCCATAAACTAATGCCTTCAATTCAATAAATAAAAATCTTTTTGCTGGCATAACTTTTGTAAAATAAATTTTATTACTTTTAGTTAAATTTAATGAATTATTCATTTAGACGAACTTTATGTGAACTTTATTGAATATGCCAAGTGGAAGCAGTTCCATTTTATGCAATCAATGCCAATCAGCCTTCTACTATTTTCTGTTGGTTTTTCAAACGAAATTTCTCCACAAAATGTTAATTGATTTTTGAGGAATTCGTTTGTTTGCATTATTAACTTGAACAGCAAATTTAATGGATTTTAAGTAAATTTTCTGTTTACTTGGACGGTATGCAAGATTTTATGAAAGGAAAAATATTTGTTGAACGTTTTGCTAATTAATAATAAGCACATGAGCATCAATCAAGTGGCTTAAATTAGGTTAGGTTAGGTTAGGTTAGGTTGAAGAAGAGGGGCATAAGCATCCCAATCCGTCATGGATTACACTTAGACCTCATAGGCCTGTTGTGCGCTCTATAATAAGGAGTTCCCATTCCACTGTAGGGAGCATCCACCGATACCATGGAAACCTCTGAGTTTGATTACGTCAAGAACCTAGTTTCTTCAATGTACTTCCTTAAGTCTTTCCAATTAGAGCTCCTAAGGAATTCCATCTCCTGTATAATCTCCTGATTAAATGTTTGTCTTCTAATTTGACTAAAAGCTGGACAGTTGCACAAGTAGTGCTCCAGTGTCTCGTCCTCTTCCTGGCAGGCCCTGCATGTTATATCGCCAACGATACCCATTCGTGCCAGGTGAGTCCTTAACTCTGTATGTCCTTCTACCATCTGGGTCCCCCATAGAATTCTAGTCACCCTACCTATGGTAGAGTGCTGCCAATCTCTTGTATGCAATTCTATAGCCCATCGCTTTAGTTCGTTCTTAAAAACCTGAAATGGCCTCGGACTATCTAGTGTGATGTTCGCCATTAATGCTCCCATCTTTGCTAGCCTATCTGCCTCACCATGGCTTAAATTAATAAAAAAATTATTTAGTATCTTTAAATATATATATTTTTTTATCTTGGACCAGCACTCAGGGGATGCCTCCTACATGTGCAATGAATTGCGACGGCACTAGAAAGGAGGGGATAGTATTGAGGGGACAGATCAAAGATGAGAAGATAGAGAAGTCTTTTTTAGCTTTTTTACTTCGACGGCTAATTATCTACTACAGGAAATATGTTTATGGGATCTGTAAAAAGAAATTGTCGAATACGAATAACTCTGAGGAATAAATATGCGTGTAATTCCACATTCTTTAGCTTTTCATTGCAACAAATAAAAAGTGAGTGATAAAATCTCATTGTAGAAATAATTGGCCAACTTTATATGTTAAATTCAATTATATCCCCGACATCATCGGCGTAGATTAGTATAGCAGAAGATTGCACTGATATTAATTTATATTAAGTGAAAAAGCAGCTATCTCCGATTCTTGTAGAAAAATATCTGACCAATAGATTCTTTAACCCATAAAATGTAGTGGCACTCGCCTGTGAAACATAATTCTTGTTAACAGCCTCGTTTTCTACATACACATGAGGAGTTTTGAAACCAAAATATATACATTCAACCGTCTTGCTAACACATTCATCAGGCCGTAATTAACACTACAGAGCACACATGCAAGCATGCCATGCCTTCAGCTGTATATATTGTAAAATATTTTACTTACACTATAATAGCCAACTTCCTGCAGACTGATGTAAAGAAAAATGTTTAACAGGCCGACAAATTCTGTTGCTATGAAACCGAAGACAAACAAAAAGAAACTTTGGCCGTATGTGACCTTAAAGAGAGGCGGTTGCAGTGTTGACCTTGGACGCAACTTTGACCCAATTTCAGCCTTCAGTATGGATATGTAAGCGATGAGACCAATCAGCATGAGTAAACCTTTTTTTTTTATTTTATACAATCCTCCATGAATTCCATGCAAGTTTGTGTTTTTTTTATTAAATTTTTTAATTTTTCCCATTAAGTGAGTTGATGGCGTTGGTCGGTTGGATGGTTGTATGGTTGGTTAGTTGAATGCATGAAAAGAGAGATAATGGTAAGATTTTGTAAAGGCAAGTCACAAATAAAGCCAAAGATTGTAAAAGTAATTAAAAGTAAAAGTTTTCCTAAAAGCCAAAGTCAAAGCCGAAGCCATGAGAAAAGTTTAATTGAAATAAATATGAATGTTTAGTTGGGTTGTTGTTAGTGTTGCTATTTGAAGTTTTCTCTTTTAGTTGTAATCGTAATGGCTGCTGCTATTTCATTACTTCTACTCTGTGTGTCGGTGCAGTTCCTGAAGTGTTCTTTGATTGTGGTTTTTGTCGTAATTGCAGGATTTTATATCCGTTTTCTTTTCATTTATCTCGTGCTATTCATTTAGTTCTGTTTTTTTTGTGTTGTTGCAATTTTAATTGAAAATAAAATTTAGCCAAGTAAAAACGATTTACGTACAGATTTCGTAATGAGCATAAATTAAAAAAATATTATTTTTTATTGATACTTAAGCAAAAGAGAAAAAAGAAAGTTGAAAGAAGTCATTAAAGGCAAAACATTAAGTCAGATAAAATACTATTGAATATTTTCGCCACACTCTTATGAATTAAATATCCTTGGGAACTTATTTTTTTTTGGTTAAATTGAGGAAACTATTGCAGTTGCAGGCAGAACAAAGAATGCGAAGAGTATAAAAGAGTTTTTGTTTATTTTTTACAATTTAGTGCACAATTATTTTTCGGTGAGGGTATTAAAATTATAATTATTTATTTTCTGTTTTCAAATTTATGGTTATTTCTGGAAAATAATTTATTTGCTTTCCTTAGTGTGAACTGTATGGACTGAAGCTTTTTGTATATTTTCCAGATATTCCAGGAAATTTTGCATAGTTTGAGAGTGCATTTTAAAAAGCATATGCATTTAACTTATTTCATTATTAATCCATAAATTGTTTTTTATTTTGAGTGGCTTTTTGTTAAAGAGAAATTAACTTGTAGTTGTTAAGTGAATTAACTGAACCACAATTATTAAAATAATTATGTTTATACTGATTAAAATTATTATAGATTTATTACTCAAGTGCCAGTCCTTAAAGAATACAAAATATATTCAATTTATGAAAACATGTTCTCTTAAATGTAAAGAAAGTTCATAACTAAAATCCCATTCCATGTTTGTGTGTATTTTGCATGTACTCGTAGTCTTTTGTGTATTAAAAATGTTGGTAGTAGCAGGATGCAATATAAGATGTTGAGTATTTTGAAAGAAGAAAATAATATTCTTACCTGATACGATGAACATGATGCCGGCACTAAAATAATATAAATTATTTTGATGTGAACATGTTGGTATAAGAAAAACAATAAAACTTAATAGAAGAACAATACCCGATGCTAAAAAGAATGGACATGACTTTGTAACAGTATCTGCAAAGAGAAAATAATATAAATAAAATTTGCCATAGACGCATAATACTCGTACTGTGTGTGTGGCTGTGTGTGTGTGGAATTGTGTTAATGGTAAAATTAGTTTAGCAAAACTTCTACATCTCAGAGGTAAAGTAGTTTTATTTTTCTTCTATGATGCAAAATCTTGATTTATATGTTTGGAGAATAAAAGTTTCAATTATAGGCAAAAACATAAAGGCAAATATTTGTAAAACTGCAATGAACTATTGTTCATTTCTGTTACTGGTAATAGATGCATTTCACCCAAGAACGATACCAGCAAGAGTGGAACAGTTGCATAATGATATGCGGCTAAGTCATAACGTAGTCCCTGCCGAATTTCGGTAAATTTGTCATAAAGAAATTTGAAAAAATTACCTTCTTTTGGTACAGTCAGATTATAAAGCATAACGAGAGTAAACCAAAAAGCTGGGAAAAAAATATATTTTGAGTTATCACCAAATAAAATACCATCATTGTATATAAGGAAAAATTTTAATTATGATATTTATGAATATCACGTGGTTGTGTTTGTTGTTGTCGGCCTATTTCGGTGACGAAAAATCCACACAGTAAATTAAAAGGCATATCAAGAGATGTTTTGAAAGTGTTCACTGTTTTTAGAGTCTTATTTTATCTTAGGTGCCCATTTAAAAAAAAGGATATATGGGGGATATCCATATCCTTGCTCGGATTTCAATACAACTTTGCACATAAACTAAAAGGAATATTAAGAGATTTTTACAAAGTTTTCACTGTTTTTGGAATATTATTTTATCTTAAGTAGCAATTTTTCCAAAAAAGGATATATGCAGGGTACCCATATCATTGCTGGGATTTCAATAAAAATTTTTAAATAAAATAAAAGGTATATTAGTAGATTTTTATAAAGTTGTCGCTACTTTTGAGAACTTATTTTATTTTAAGTACCAATTTTTCCAAAAAGGATATATGGAGGGTATCCATACCCTTGCTGCGATTTCAATAAAAAATTTAACATAAATTGAAAAGGCATCTTAAAAGATTTTTACAAAGTTTTCGTTACTTTTGGAATATTATTTTATCTCAAGTGCCAACTTTTCAAAAAAGGATATAGGGAGGGTACCGGTATCCTTACTGGGATTTCCATAAAAATGTGTACATAAATTAAGAAAGCAAATTAAGAGATTTTTACAAAGTTCTCACTGTTTTTGGATCCTTATTTTACCTTAAATATCAATTTTTCAATAAAGGATATATGGAGGTTAATCATATCCTTGCTGCGATTTCAATAAAAAATTTTACATATATTAAAAAGGCATATTAAAAGATTTTTACAAAGTTTTCGTTACTTTTGGAATATTACTTTTAAAAAAAGGATATAGGGAGGGTACCGGTATCCTTATTGGGATTTCCATAAAAATGTGAACATAAATTAAGAAAGCAAATTAAGAGATTTTTACAAAGTTCTCACTGTTTTTGGATCCTTATTTTACTTTAAATATCAATTTTTCAATAAAGGATATATGGAGGTTAATCATATGCTTGCTGCGATTTCAATAAAAATTTGTACATAAACTGAAAAGGCATATAAGAGATTTTTACAAAGTGCTCACTGTTTTTGGAACATTATTTTATCTTAAATACGAATTTTTCAAAAAAGGATATATGGAAGGTACCCATATCCTTGCTGCGATTTCAATAAAAATTTGTACATAAATTGAAAGGCATATTAGGAGATTTTTACAAAGTTGTCGCTACTTTTGGAAACATATTTTATCTGAAGTACCAATTTTTCAAAAAAGGATATATGGGAGGTACCCACATCCTTGTTGCTATTTCAACAAAGATTTGTACATACATAAATTGAAAGGCATATTAGGAGATTTTTACAAAGTTGTCGCTACTTTTGGAAACATATGTTATTTTAAGTATTTACTAGTTTTTCAAAAAAAGGATATATGGAAGGTACCCACATCCTTGCTGGGATTTCAATAAAAATTTATACATAGATAAAAAGTCATATTAAGAGATTTTTACAAAGTTCTCACTGTTTTTGGAACCCTATTTTATCTGAAGTATCAATTTTTCAAAAAAGGATATATGGGAGGTACCCACATCCTTGTTGCGATTTCAACAAAACTTTATACATAAATTAAAAGGCATATTAAGAGATTCGTATGAAGTTTTCGCTAATTTTAGAGACATATTTTATCTTAAATCACAATTTTTCGAAAAAGGATGTATGGGAGGATTTCAATAAAAATTTTTATTTAAATTAAAAGGCATATTAAGAGATTTTTACGAAGTTTTCGTTGCTTTTGGAAACTTGTTTTGTCTTAAATTCCAATTTTTCAAAAAAGGATATATGGGGGGTTGACGTATCCTTGTAGCGATTTCAATAAACATTAATGTAGAAATTTATAGGCATATTAGGAGATGTTTGGAAAATTTTCTTTGCTTTCAGGAGCTTTCTTTAACTGAAATCAACATATTTTTTTTAAGTATGTATAGGAGCGGGCCGTATCCTTTCTCGAATTTTCTCCAAAATGTCGGTATTTTCATAGCTTAATGAAAATTTTTATTTTAATAAGTCTTGTTATATTATTTTTGCCGAATATTGTTCTACATCAAAGCACTGTGCATTGTGAATGCTTTTATATGTATATCGGCAAGATATGCTTAATCGGTTAGATTGAATTTGCTAAAAGAAGCGACTGCCAAATTTTGAGATATTGCTCCGTAATGCACTCACTCATTGAGAAATTAATAAACATTCCTTTCATTTATATTTCTGAAATGATTATAGTTGATTGCCGTTAATTCAAACTGCACAATGGCATGGATATTTCAACATTGTGGCGCTTATGAGACGACCTGTGCTCCCTCTATTTGATGCACAAAATCTCTAGTATTTCAATTTTATGAAATAATTTTCTCAGTTTAAACTGGATGGAAATATTATATTATAGTGTGACAAATATTTTGTGACCGATATGACATGATATGAGTATATCGGTGTATGTACTGTGTATCAGGATTCGTTACCTCCGATTATGACACATTTATTTGGTAAACTTTTTGTTTGCTTTTATCCTCACAATCTTATATTTTTATGCTGATATATGATTTATAGCAGCTGTGCGCAATAGTTATCATTACATGGCACAGCTACAAATATTTCTTAAAAAAATCTTTTCATATATACGACTACATGAAGTACGTACTAGAATACTATAGATTTATGCAGACATGTTGTCATTGTAGGCCAGTTGTGTTTTTGTCTTGCTCTCATTTAAATAACATATTATATAAATTATTATTTATATTATGGGCTCTTACTTGGCTTTCTTATCTTTTACAAGTTTTGCTTTTCAAATCTTTTCCGATATATTTGGAATTTTTGTGTGCATGTTTTTATTCTATAATAAGTAAAAAGTATTTTTATTATTGCTATAAATGCATTAAATCTTAAATTTCAATTCAATTATATTTTCCATATAGTTTGGCTTTTATTAGGGAGCTGCAAAGGACATGAAAATTTTAATTTTTCGTGATCATAAATATAATAATAAAAATAAGAATGAGTTCATTCCAACCCTGGATTGAATTTCAATACAATTTTTTTTCCTTCTAATATACAAAATATTTTTCAATTCCTTTTTAATTTTTTATATAAAAATTATGTTTACATTCCAATATTTCGCCACTTCTTTGTGTAGCTTGTTTAGGGATATATAAAATTATGTAATTTGATATAAATAAACATTATAAATTAATAAAAAATAATGTCGAAGAATTTTATACAATAAATTTTTCAATACCAAAAAAAAAATTAGTTTCATTTAGTTACTTTAATATTTCAAATAAAGTTTAACTTTTGCAGCACTGGAGCTGAAATTTTAGCTTTTCCGATTTCTAATACCAATGAATTTCTTTAAAAAATCTGAAATATATATAATTTATAAAGGAAAGGAAATTCTTTTTTAGTTGATTGCTTTTCAATTGTCCAACCCTGGAATCGCCTACTTCATTTTGTTTAATTTTAATAGAAATTTAATTCCGCCTTAAGAATAAAATAGGTTCGATTAACAAAAATTAATTTTGGTCTATTACTTTTATACACCCAAGAGAAGTTTAAAATTTCCACCTTCTGGATTCGTATTTTGAATTTTGCTGATTTTCAATAGCAATCTGCTTAAGACTATATCCAATACATCAATTCAAGACGCGAAGACTAACTTTTAATGATTCACGTATGATTACCACCACAGAACATTTGAACTGATTACAATAATATTTAAGAAACTAAATAGTGATTCGGAAAATTTTTATGTTTAAATATTTTTTTTTGGACAATTTATAAACCATATGGACTCATGATCTATGAATAACTTTATAGAAAATTATTCCATAAATTAATTTAGTGCATTTTCATTTAGCTGCAAAAGAAATGGTGGATCAGATTTAAGTGCTATTAGGCGGTTTTACCTCAAACAAGTTTTTTTTTTGTTGGCTGCAGTACGTGTAATGCTAGAATTTAGTCTTTCCTTTCCTCCCTAATACAACACATTCTGTGTATTCTTTTGAATCTATTTTAGTACCCAAGAGAAACAAGTTTATTGCATCGTGTAAACAGGAATTTGTTTGTGCATTTTATATCATTTTTATTGAGCTGCTCTTGTTATTTATTTTTTTTTTTATGGAGGATTAGTTGCAGTACTACACACATGACGATTTTCACAGCATTTAAAATAAAGTTAAAGTGGGTTTTATTGCTACATGCTAGTGGTTTTAAATGCTTCGTTTACAGCATCCAACTGCGTATGTAACACATACATGAATTTATAATCGGTATTGCTGGAATATAAACCACAAATATCACGCCGCCGTCCTGACTTTATTACACTTCAAACTTTTTAATAAAGATTTTGCAGTAGGCTTTATTGTGAAATGTAATCGAATTATTATTAACTCGATTTTTATCCCTTAATTATGCAGCTGTTAATATTGTTTTAATAAAGTAGTTAAATTGAATTATATGAGGTCGTATTACAAGTAGAGGGTATACAATTCAATTTAAGCCATTCACAGCAGCAATTAAAGGCAATTGAATGGTTTCAATTACAGGTTTTTATTAAAGTTTTGTAATGGAGTCTGAAAGTGACGTAAAATAAAATATTCCTTAAGTTTTCAGATATTTTTAAACGTAAATATTTTATTACCTTTTCCTAGCCAACATCTGTATATTTAAAATTATTGCTTAAGCTCAAGTTCGTATCTTTATGTATACGAAATACCCTTTATTGAGAATTTTTATGATAAATTAAATTTAATTATTAAGAACTTTTCATTTAGACACTAGTTTAAATTTGAAATCTGCAAATTATTTTTAGTAAATTTAAGTTGTTTTTCTAAGAGTAGAATGTTTAGAATATTTTTATAATAATCAGACGAGCAGAGCGGTACAGTAGTGATTTCGGGGCCGCTACGCCACGTCATTAGCGTCCTTTGTTCAATTTTTTTCATTTCTTATTATGACTTGCACTTTTTATAATGACTTGCACTTGTTATTATGACTTGCACTTTTTATAATGACTTGCACTTTTTATGATGACTTGCACTTTTTATAATGACTTGCACTTTTTACGATGACTTGCACTTTTTATAGTTCACTTTTTATGATGGCTTGCACTCTTTATGATGACTTGCACTTTTTATGATGACCTGCACTTTTTATAATGAGTTCCACTAGTTTTAATAACTTGCACTTTTTATGATTATCTGCATTATGATCATCTGATTTTTATGATTTTGTCAGGGCTTGCACTCTTTATGATGACTTGCACTTTTTATAATGACTTGCACTTTTTACGATGACTTGCACTTTTCGTGATAACTTGCACTTTTTATAGTTCATATTTTATGATGGCTTGCACTCTTTATGATGACTTGCACTTTTTATGATGACCTGCACTTTTTATAATGAGTTCCACTAGTTTTAATAACTTGCACTTTTTATGATTATCTGCACTTTTTATGATGAGTTGCACTTTTTATAATGAGTTACACATTATGTGATGACTTGCACTTTTTATAATGATTTGCACTTTTTATAATGAGTTGCACTTTTTGTGATGACTTGCACTTTTTATAAAGACTTGCACTTTTTATAATGAGTTGCACTTTTTATAATGACTTGCACTTTTTGTTAGGGCTTGTGCTCTTTATGATGACTTGCACTTTTTATGAGGACTTGCACTTTTTACGATGACTTGCACTTTTCATGATAACTTGCACATTTTATAGTGCACTTTTTATGATGGCTTGCGCCATTTATTATGACTTGCACTTTTTATGATGACCTGCACTTTTTATAATGAGTTCCACTTGTTTTAATAACTTGCACTTTTTATGATTATCTGCACTTTTTATGATGGCTTGCACTTTTTATAATGACTTACACTTTTTGTGATGACTTGCACTTTTTATAATGATTTGCACTTTATAATGACTTACACTTTTTGTGATGACTTGCACTTTTTATAATGATTTGCACTTTTTATAATGACTTGCACTTTTTATGATGACTTGCACTTTTTATGATGTCTTGCACTTTTTATAATGACTTGCACTTTTCATGATGGCTTGCACTTTTTATAATGACTTTTTCCTTACATATTATTGACATAACATACACATTAACTGCAGATTCATATATTCTTCGCGCAGAGAGTCGGGTATAAAAGCTGGCTATATAATAAAAAATCTTACAGCGATTATATTACTAATAGTAGGGATTATTAGAATTTTTTTAAATATACCGACCACAACTCACTTCAGAAAAAGTGTACTGTCTTTTTAAAAATGTTCTTTTTTTATTATATGTCACTACATGAAGTAACTTAATTTTCAAACAAAGAAAATAACAACAATTTCTTGTAATCTGCTCGAATAACAGAAATAATTACGAAATAAAGCACTTCCTAAGCACTCAGATCTAAATACCCAAATTGTGTATTGTGATCGACTGAGAGTGTTCAAATAACAAAAAATAAATATGTATATTGTGCAATTCTTAGCAAACAACAATTACGACAACTTGTCATTCCACAACAAAGTTGTTAGTGTAAAATAACTGCAACAAGCTGCAGTTTTCATATTAAAATAAAAAATATAAAATAAAAAAAAAAACGAAATTGGAGAAATGAAATTGCAGAAAACGAACTGATACATTCCATTAGTAACGATAAATATTCAACCTAAAATTTAAGCGGAAATTAAAGAGAAAGGATTAAAAAAACACAATAAGAAAGAGGAAACAGCTTTAGTAGCAAATGAAAATACTCTGTTTTCAAATAAAAGTGAAATACTGTCTTAATGCCATTTAAGCGAATAAGAAGAAAGCATAAACAATAAAAATTAAAACAAAGTGTTTTTTATCGCTGCTTTTACTGCGTAGAACTGCAAAATTTAATATTCAGTTCTTTATGAAAATTAAAAATTTAATTGGTAACCAGCTTCTGAATCTCAGCATAGATGAACTGCTTTTATGTCGTTCTGAAAGCCTGCTGTCTTCCCTTTTCCATCAGCAGCTTCGCAGAGATATCAGAATTAAAGCTAAAAAATCTGGCTCCTTACAGCAGGCTTTGCGAATACAACAATTTTTTACTCGGAATTGATACAATTGGGACCGACACTCCTATAATTTAACTTCCAATTGATATCAAAAATTTTCTGCTTCTAACTAAATCTTCTGCAGTATTTAATGAATGAGAAGCTTTAAAATAATTCGACAGCAAAATGTTAACTTTTTAATGGTCGAATATTGGAATGAATTGTTGTTTGTTTCCTTTACTTTTCCTCTACTTTTTAGATTCGGCTTTAATTTATATCAGCTTATAAAATATATATTATATTATATGGGTCATGTTTCCCTTTATTTTTTGCTATCGCACTCATATTCCTCTGTATTTAGTAAACGAATTTTAAAACGAAACTTCTTTGAAATTTATGCTGCTAGTTTTTTTGTGTATATGTGTTGCTTTCTAATCTGTCAACAACGAAACATTTTATTATCCTTTTGTGTGATTTTTTTTTTAGAAATAGTTTCTTTTGGTATTTTACCAAGTTTGGAAATTTGATATGACAATAGCAAAGGAATTTTCTAATACCACAAGTATTTGTTCGACCTAGTGCAAGTTTTAATTTATTTCATATGTGAATGTAAAATTTTGTTATTGATTAATTTCTAAAGATAAACTTTTATAAAGACACTCTTCACTTTAGAACTGTTACGGTGAATTGTCTTAAAGACACTTGTAGTTATTATATATTACGTACGGGGTACAACTATATATAAATATTGTACTAATAATAAAGGGTGTTTTTATAAGAGCTTTCTGATTTGAAATTTAAATAAAACACATGCCAAATTATGAAATGGCCAAAAAAAAATTTTTATTTGGTAGATAATTTCTTGTCATTTAACATTTAAATATAATTTCGGGCATATGGCCACCACGACTATTTTGCACAAAGGTCATTCTGAAGGTCCAATTTTCGACCACCTTTTCAAGCATTTGAGGGCGTATTTCAGCAATGACACGTTGAATACTGGTTTCCAAAGCGTCAATCGTTGCTGGTTTATCCACGTAAACCAATGATTTCAGGTATCCCAAAAAAAAAAAAAATAATCGAGTGGCGTCAAATCACACGAACGCGATGGCCAATTCACCGGTCCATTTCTCGAAATCATGTTGTCGTTGAAATGTTCTTTCAATAAGTCCATTCTGTCGTGGCACCATCCTGTTGAAACCGTATTTCGTTTACATCCATGTCTTGAAGTTTTGGCACCAAAAATTCATTGATCATGATTCTGTATCGATTTCCATTCACGGTAACGCGTCGTCCTTCCTCATTTTTAAAGAAATAAGGACCGATGATTCCACCAGCCCATAGACCGCACCAAACAGTACATTTATCGGGATGCATTGGTAATTCTTGAACGGCGTGTGGATTATCTTTGCTCCAAATACGGCAATTTTGCTTGTTGACATATTCATTCAACCAAAAATGCGCCTCATCACTGAAGAGAATTTTGCGGTAAAAAAGCGGATAAACATTTTTAATTGAACATTGTTTTTGAAAATAAATTTCCACGATTTGGAAGCGTTGTTCTGGAGTTAACCTGTTCATGATGATTTGCCAAACAATACTGAGTAGAGACGTCACTTTAAACTGTCAAAACAGCTATCAGACAACAGAGTGATTCGTATAAAAAAACTTCATAAAAAACACCCTTTACATACATATATAATACATATATATATATATATATATATATATATATATATATATATATATATATATATATATATATATATATATATTCATATTTGGCAGTCGTGACACGTGTCGTAGACACGTGGCAAATTTATTGGTGAAAAATATTCGATAAATGAATTTGTTTTAATCGAATTACAATGGAACTACTGCGAAACCTCTTTCCACAACAAGTTATTTCAGGAAATGGTGATGTTGATTGGCCACCACGGTCGCCTGATTTGGCTGCTCCGGACTTCTTTTTGTGGGAATATCTGAAAATCAAAGCTTACGCAAACAAACCAGAATTGCTGGAGCAACTCAAATAAAATATTCGTGATGAAATTAATGAAATACCACGTGAGAATGTAATGAAAAATATGCTCAAATTATAATGATTGTTGACTAAATATCTTTAGCTAATTGCTGCGTACCTTTTTCTTTATGTCAATAAAAATTCCTTTTATTACATATTTTACGCGACGTTTCGTCAATTTTTTGTTGACTTTTTCAAGGGTTTGTAATTATTCAAAAATATATTAAAAACATAAATAAAAACATAATTAATATTCAAAATTAAAGATGATCAGAATTACATTTTTCACAGAATACGCAACATTTTTAATATTTATTTGTTACTCAAATTATTACCAGTATAAAATCCATTTTCTTTCATTTAATCATTATAAACAACAAAATAGTATATCTTCCCGGCGGACACCCTGTAGTTAGTTTTATCGGAATTGGTTAAGTAGTTTTTACTTTTTACAAAATCTTTTTCATATCATTTCACCGTGTACCGTTATTAACACTTTTATTCCCCGTCCAGGATGTATACGAGTGATTTCTTGATACATTTTTTATGAGCTCTGCATAAGACCGGAACTCATGTAATAATATAGTTTTTCCATCAGTGACCGGATGGAGAAAGCTGAGAAAATATTTTATTTGCAGAAACCATTTTAAGTTTAGATGTAATTTTTTGCTATATTATAAATTCAACTAAAATTAAAATTTATATGCTGAGCATCGTAATATTCAATTCATAAGGACATGTGCAATATTCCAAGGAAGAAGGGAAAATCAACATGAATATAATATGTAAATTAAACAATAAAGCAGAATAGTTCTATTTTCGAAAGCCTCTACATTTTTATCATCAGTACTTCTGTTCATCCCCTGTTCCTTGGAATAGTGATCATGTCTTTTTGTATTTCATATTACAAATCATAGTCCCATAAATTACAATAACTTGGCCATTAAAAATTGAATATTTGTGTAAAAGTTGAAAGAAACATTGGTCTTGTTATATTTATAAATTCTTTATATATACATATATATTTTTTTGAGTGCTATATTTCTGGCGGCGGGAGTTATTTGCAATTTTCTGTCATAATATAAAATACCTTGTTCAGTGTGTATGATTTGAATACGAGTAAATCACATTATTTTTACAATTTATAACACAGATATTACTAAACATGAATATATAAATAGCACACATTTGTACACATGTGCGATATGTATGTAGTTCTAATACTCTGAAAGTTAAGTTTCAAATTATCTAGATATTGGTTTTAAGCCTATTACACAACATTAAATAGTTCACTGTAACAGTTTTGCAACATCAATTAGTATTTAATTGCTGCAGCCAAGATGATGATGGGATTATATATATATTTTCTGTTGAATTTTCGTAACCAAAATAAATTTCAAATAATAGAAGTTTCTGCTTCAATTCTGCTTATGTTAATTAAAGATTTAGCAGTCGAAAATTAGAATTTCATTTTAGAGGTAGAAACATTGCAATATAAACATTTTCGCTGCAACGTATGAAATAATAATTTTTATAGTGTAACAAATGCTTTTATAATAGCTCGAGTGCACTCCAATTGTATAAGTGATTTTTAATTACATACAAGCTTTTTGAGGCCCATATATTTGGTTGATATTTTTATTGTGTAAGAAAATCAGCCAAAGTTAAACTTAACATGCAAAAGATTTTGGTAGCATTTATTTCTTTATATATAAGTTATGCTTTGTTGACGGTATATAATGATATTTCCCTCCAAAACTGCATACATCTCATAAAAATTTACATTTCGCTATTGCATTAGAATTAATTAAGGCCATCAATTATATAATTTGTTGTTTCTTTACACTTAATACGTTTGTAAATTATATTTTAGAATCCTTTAAACACACGATAGCAGGCTTTACAGCTACACTGCAAATGCTGTTGGCTGCTCCAATTATCGTCGTGTGGTCAGCAACAGAATTATTTTGACAACGACACCACTAAAACAATAATGTTGATGAGTTGCTTGTTGTAGAAACGTGTATATCAGCCAGTGGTGCCGCTTTTGCTTGTTTCAGATTTAAAAATGGTATTACTCTTTGAAAATACATGTATCCATATATTTTTATTATATTGATAACAAAAGATTTGCTCATTATCACATACATAAATAGAAACTACGAGTAGTTTTATTTGACTACAACCACTAAATCAGCAAGGACAACAACCTGCCAGCCTTGAAAATAATCGTTTTCATGAATTCTATTAAAATTTAATTTTTGTGTGTAGTTTTTAATAAGCTAAAAAAATCTGTCGATAGAAGCTATTCACAGAAATTGTCACATATATTTAAGAATAAAAATCGAAAGAAAGTAGTTTCAGATAAAGTAAAATCGATCAAAATCAGAATGAGAAGAAGAGACATGAATATAACCTATGCAACAATAAGATAAGAAATTGCCAATTTTACGACTTTTAATTATATACTTTAATAATGAGCTTCAGGTAATTTTCTTATAAAAAAATAACTATAAACTAGTGCTTCTTGTTTGTTATGTAGTCAAGTACGTGTATATGCCTGCATTTCATTGGTACTTACACCAAATCGTCAGTAGACTTTAATAAACTTCCAAAAATTAATTGAGAATTACACAAGCAAAACCATAGGATTTGAAATTTCAGAAAACACAACAACAAAATTTTATTCGATATAAATCTATTTTGTTTTTCCACCTTCATACAATTAGTCTGCCGTTGGCAAACAATAAAAGTTCGATATCTTCTCGATATCTTCTTCAGGACATCAATCTTTTATTAGGAGCAGCACTCAGGGCATGACCTCTACATATGCAGAACACTGCGCCGGAACTAAAAAGGAGGGATAGAAGTGAGAATACAGATAAAGAAGCGTAAGAAGAGAGAGAGATTTTTTTGAAGCTATATTAACCTTTTACTTCAATGGATAATTTTTTATACCGGGTCGATACTTTGATACTCTGCTCTTTACAACATGAAAGTGTCATTCGCTGCCAGTAATTTATTCAGTGATTCGTGCTCTGCCTTTATCAACAACTGCCTTGACAACAACTAACAGAACCATGCAACAATGCCGGATTCGACACTATATTCGTGACTGAGCGAGGATTGACACTATCGTGTACCAGAGAGTAGAGTAACAGCACCCTCCTTCGTCGGCCCTTTAACAAGAAATTAGCCCGGGGAAGTAACAGGTTCAAACAGAAAAAAAACAATAAAAAAAATTCTTTATTTTCTCATTTATCTTCATCGGTCCTCTCAATACTATCTCCTCCTTTTTAGTTCCGTTGCAATGCTCTACATATGTAGGAGTCATCCCCCGAGTGCTGGTCCGAGTTAAAAAATTTACATAAACGGATATTACACATTCAATTTCTTTATGTTATTTTAAGCATAGACAAACTAAGTTGACAAGCCGTGCATGCAACAACAATTTACTATGGAAACTGCAATTATGATTATGAGTTTCCTTATCGTCATTTTTTTATAAACTTTCTTGCTTTATAAAGCAACAAAAATCATGAAACAAAAACGGCAGGAAAAAAACAGCAACAACAAATAAATGTGGTACTTACATGGTATGGCGGATGCTGAATCATGAGGATCTGGCTGATATCCTTTTTCAGAAAAATAGTCTATCTTGATGCAACTGTATGTTTCAACGCCTGCAGTGTTTAAAGTTCACAGACACCCACACACAAGCACACACACACACGTACATGCATTGAGCAAATGTTTATTGCATAGAAATTTCCATTATTGTTGTTAAATTTGTATTATTTTTGTTGTTTCAAATCATGTTACGTTACGTTATGTTAGATTGTTTAGCATTAATAATCCATGTATCAGTCGAAAAATAAAATTTGTATGTGTTTCAAAATGCATGTTTGGAAAATGTGTATACAGTCACCCAAATGCACGTGTTCACATGCATACATTATGTATTAGCAGCATGTATTTTTAATATAGAATAATTTGTGTTGGTGTGTGTGTGTGTGTGGGTGCGTGATTGAATGTGTTTTGAAATTCACATGTAGCAAACGTTTCACGACGATGTTGATGATGATGACGATGACGATGTCATTTTTATTGTTGTTGGTTGATGATATTGCAATTATAATTTTTTCCATAGAATGATGTTGAAAATCCATGAAATAGAGAGACATAAAAAATAAGAGAAAATAAATTTAATACATATTTTTTTAAGGTAAACTAATTTAAAATTGATTTTGTTATATCAATAAGGAATTAATGGTGGGCATTCCTAGCATATTGAAAGTTACTTAGAAAACTTTAATGAAGTTGTAAAAAAAAATTTCCAAAACTTTTATGTTTGTCATTTGAAAATTACCATTTTCAATTGCGAGTATTTTAATTCCAGTGTTTATATAATTTTGGTAATGTTTAGAGTACAACAACAACAAGAACTTTTGAATAAATTTCATTTGAATTTTTAGTATTGAAATTGACTTACATCGATATTTCCTACTGTAGACGAGTGAAGTAAAACAGAAATCGATTTATATAAAAATGATTTTATATAATTTTTCAGTAGCTAAAAATCTTTTTAAGATCTAATGCATGGTTGAAACTAAAAATTTGCGTCATGAACTGTAGGGCGTGTATGAAGAGTTAAATAAAGGCTTATCTCTAGACTAAAAGAAATAGCAAGACAGGCTATCCTCTGTAGCTTGTTCAGTGCGGGGAATATGAAATAGAATTGGTGTCATTGGCCGCTTATAGATAAATGATTTATTTATATATTTAAGAGCTGGCTTAACCACTGCCATGTACTCATGTGTACAAGCAATACATGATATGCAACTTCAGCCAAAATTATCCAAAAACCTCCTTAACATTCTTCTAAAATGCAAGGAGCTTTCTTTATCCTGCTGTTTCTAAGAAATCAAGATTTCTGATTTAAATTTGAGGGTGCTGTTGGCTGAAGTAGCAGAACACGAGACTATGAAGCGGAGGGTCTTGAGTTCAACCCCCCGCTGAGTAATGAATATTGTGTTGAATTCTTCTGATCATCATCAGTGCATGGTTGTGTTAGCTGTTGCCAGCCTGTTTTCAATGATGAAGGCATAGCACGGGTCACTGAACATAATTGGCAGCGAGTGACACTATCATGTACTAAAAAGCAGAGTAACAGCAGCATCCTTCTTCGTCGGTCCTGTAACAAAAATTAGCCGGCGATGTAAAATGGTTACAATAGCTACAAAAACTTCTCTATCTCCTCATCTTTCTTCATCTGTCCCTTCAATACTATCCCCTCCTTTCTAGTTCCGGCGCAATGCACTGCATTCGTAGGGGCCATCCCCTGAGTACTAGTCCAAGATAAAAAAAAAATTTCGAATGTTAAACGAAATTAAGAACTGACTTAAGCCCCTCAATAATCAATTTGAGGGTGCTGTTGGCTGAAGCAGTTCACACAAGACTATGAAACGGAGGGTCCTGAGTTCGACTCCGGGCTCGGTCGTCAATATTGTATGAATTCTTCCAATCAGTATTAGTGCATCGATATATTTCTGTGACAAACGCATAGGTCACTGAACAATTGCTGGCAACGATTGACACTTTCATGTGCTAAAGAGCAGCGTAACAGTCATGTAGCAAAAAATCAGCCGGCAATCCACCACATATTTAGAAATCATCCCCTCAGTGCGGGTCCGAGTTAAAACAAGTAAAAACGTTATATTCGACCGCGTCGAGTCTTAAATACCCTCCAAATATTTAGCAAGTAAATTTAAAATGTTTAACTTGGTGGGACAGAGTTGCTTTATACAATATCGTACGTCAACGCCCACTAAAGGGGGCGGGGTTCAAAAATAGACAATATCATGTTTTCCACAGACGAACGTATGGGCATTGCTAGACCATTTTAGACTTCATCACTGATCAAGCATATATATACTTTATGGAGTCTAATTCTTCTTGGAGGGTATTAAAACTGAATTTTGACGGGGTCACTTTGGCAAGGGCTGTGGGGGAGACATTTCACCTTATACACAAAATTAAAATTTTTTTTATAGGGTCATTTAGGGGCCAAAAAGGGAAGAGGGGGTAGGGCAGAGATGTGCCAGGTTATGCCTCAACTTCGTCATTAAAACCTAAAAATTTTTTTATTTATTATTGTATTCTGATATTTTTAAACTTAAGGTGCCTTTATTTTAATTTAATTTTTAATTTCAATATTTCGTCACTCCTTTGTGTGACTTCTTCAGGAAATTAATTATTTAATTTTTTTTTTTTTAAATTAATTTCCTGAAGAAGTCACACAAAGGAGTGACGAAATATTGAAATTAAAAATTAAATTAAAATAAAGAGACCTTAAGCTTAAAAATATCAGAATACAATAATAATTAAAAATTTTATTTTTAAGGAATGCAGGCTTAAGTAAAACAATTTGTTAAATTTTTACACTATTTTTGTATATAATAACGCCCACTAAAGTGGGCGGGGTCCAACATCAATTTAATTTTATGGGAACAAGTTTAAGGTGTTGGGCCGTATTTGACATAAAAATATATCATTTGCTTAACAAAATAACCAAAAAACTTTAAAAATTATGTTGTGTTTTCTGGGTTGGTTTAGTTCTTCTTAGGGGAACTTTTTTCCCTCTTGCCCGATTTAGCCCATTTCCGAACTTAACCTGCTCTAAGCTTTAAAATATATTTATACCAAATTTCAAGAGTCTGGCCCTTTCCGTTTGTACTGAATGGAGATTTCCACAGGCGGACGGACGGACGGACGGACATGGGCAGATCGTGTTGGATTTCATCACCGATCAAGAATATATGTATGTACTCTATGGGGTCTCAGATGGATATTTCGCTGCGTTATAAACGGAATGACAAATTCCATATTCTTTTTTGGAGGGTATAAAAACTTTTTTTTTTGTAAATTTGAGAAAAAAGAATCAGCATGTTTAAAATTAACAAGTAAATGATAAACAACAATTTCCGAATATATAAATTAAGCGTTAAACTTTTGATTTGTACTTTATTGCAGGAGTCACACACTTGCACTTTTCACATCTCAAACTTCTAAAGCTCTTTTAACACAACTGTGACTTAACTTATATTTGTTTTCCTTTTTCTATAATTTTAGTTTAAGCACCTGTGCAAACGACAACATTTTATTTGCATAGTACTCGTACATAATTTCCTTATTGTGCATTACCTGTGTTATCATGGAAAAAAAGGACTCTTTCTCAATTACCTGCTGACAATTAAAAACAGAAAAATATTTCTAAATAGTTCCAAATTCATCTACAGCACAAATCCGCTTAAAATTATAACAAATAGTTCCTCTGTGTTTAGTTATTTAGAAGGAGAAAACATTCTTTAGTATCCAGCACTGGAAGCTTATTGAAAACTTTATTATTGTCGATTTTATCTCATTGAACCACAATACCATGAAAAGTTTTAGTTCAGCAACAAAATATTTTAAATTTGTAAGTAATAGAAGTTTTTTTTTTAGAGTTGTAACATTCCAAGGAATGATTTCTTAAGGACACAAGAACCGTGTACGATTTTCTTTAAATAATTCTACTAGAAATAGTTTTTTAATTCTTCGGGCCGGTGCAGGACCCCTTGCGCAAATTTAATTCCCATGTGTTATCCAAATATTTCTCTGTGTTTTAAATTTGAACACAACAAAAAGGCCCGGCCGCTCAAATATGAAGATATAAGTTACTGTGGTATTTGAGCCTCTCAGCCACATTTTTTGTAAAGAAGGACCAGCATTTAGGGTATGAGCCCTACATATGCAATGCATTGCACCAGAACTTGAAATAAGGGAATAGTATTGAGAGGACAGATGAAGAAATATGAGAAGATAGAGAATTTTTTTGTAACTATTTCAACCTTTTACTTCGCCGGCTAAGTCTTTGCTACAGGGCCGAAAAAAAGGATGCAGTTACTCTGCTCTTGGTACTTAAAAGAGGCAATCGCTGCCAGCAAAGTGTTCAGTGACCAGTGCCGACAACTAACATAATCATGCACTAATGCTGATCAGAAGAATTCTACACAATAGTCATATCTGAGCGCGGCGTCGAACTCTCAACCCTCCGCATCATAATCTCATGTTAAGTACTTCAGCAAACAGGACCCTCACAATCGACAACTTTCTTAATAGAAAACAAAAATTTGTTCGGTTATTCCGAATACTATTGCCTCATCCGTACAACATTTCTGTTATATTTCGGAAATAAGTGAATCAGTTAAGTAATTTTTGTTTTTATAAAACACTGGTTCTTCTCAACACCAACACAGACAATCATTGCACTAAACAAATCACACACTAACATCTCTGCCTCTGAACTGCAAACAAGAGGAGATTTTATTCCTCTTAGAATACAACAACTGGGATTTGAAAAATCTTTTGCAATTGCTTTTACTGCTTATGCGTTTATTTTTCTCCATCTATTGTTAGTGCTTTATTCGAACGCATTTGTACTTTTACTTATTTTTATTGAAAGTTTTCTTTCACTACAGTTTTCATTTCATCAACTTTTCCCTTTCAGTGTGAGTAATTTTGTAAGTCTGTTACTATGAAAAAGAGAAAAAAATAATAGACCGTTTAAGGCAATAATATAAAAATGTATATGCGAAAGTTATAAACAAAATATTTCGCTGAACAAAAACTTGCTTTTACTACTTATATAATTTAACTTTTTGCATTTCAAATAGGGAGAGAAAAAAAAACTTACTTTTTGCGAAGTGTTGCAGAAATAAGGCGGGAGAATAATAACACCTTCTGTATTTAAAGTATGATGAAATTAAGAAATTGTTAGCATTTAATTCAGCTTTTTCCAAAGTTGTCTGTTTACCTAAACGAAATTAACGTGACTAAACTTTGGATAGAGTTCCAAAGACAAAAACGTAGAATGATGAAGTTCTTGAATTAAAAAAAAAAAAAAAAATTTTATAAACTAAAGTTGCAGTTCATAAAATATATTTTATGCTGATAACGTTCTTATTTGGCAAATTTCTACACAAAATACGCTGTTTTTAAAGTTACGATATTTTTTTTGAACTATTTAAATCTTAAACTTTTATTAAAATATTTTATTTGAATATTTATTTCGATGCCAAACCGACTAAAAGTATGCTATGTTATTAAGTAGAAACTTCTTTGTAAGTTTAAAGATTTTAATACTTAAAATTTTTGTTGTCATTCCAAAGGCTTTAGTTCACTCGTTTTTTATTAATTTTTTTATTGATTCTTCAGTCCTAAATTGCAGTTACAATAACCTGGTGCTAAATGACGGCGTCAAATCTTGCAAGCAAATCCAGAACAGCCTATTATTTTCCTTGATAAAAACTAACATGTAGCCAATGTTGCCCTTTAAAAGTTAAGAATTATATCCTAAATATATGCTACGGTATTGAAGAGAACATTCTATGACATTTTAAAGGCTTATCATTTGAAAAAAGAATTCATTCTGTTGTCCTCCAAATATTAGGAATTGTATCCTAAAAGTATGTTATGCTATTAAGACTAAAGATTTTATATATATGTAAATTACAGAATTTACATTTTAGTTTCCATTGTAAAGGCTTTAATCCTTTATATTTTTGGTTTATTTTTTCTAATCATATTTGCTTATTTTTTTAATGATTCTTCAGTCGCTAATTGTGGGTGCTGTTGGCTGAAATAGTAGAACACGAGACTGTGAAGCGGAGGGTCCTGAGTTCAAACCCGCGCTGAGTCATAAAATATTTTATTAAATTCTTCTGATCAGCACTAGTGCATGGTTGTGTTAGTTGCTGCCAGCCTGTTTTCAATGATGAAGGTATAGCACTGGTCACTGAACATAATTGGCAGCGACTGACACCATCATATACTAAAAAGCAGAGTAACAGCACTCTCCTTCGTCGGTACTGTAGCAAAAATTAGCTGGCGAAGTAAAAAAGTTGAAATATCTGCAAAAAAATTCTCTATCTTCTCATCTCTTTTCATCTGTCCCCTCAATACTATCCCCTCCTTTCCAGTTCCGGCGCAATGTACTGCATAAGTAGGGGTCATCCCCTGAGCGCTGGTCCAAGATAAAAAAATTAAAATAAAAATTACCCTTAATATAAGCCAGTACAAAATAATAGTGTCAACCCTTGCAAGCAAATTCGGGATAGCCTATTATTTTCCTTGGTAGAAACTAACATGCAGCCATTGTTGTCCTTTGAAAATAAAGAATTGTATCCTAAAAGTATGCTATAGTAATAAAGAGATAATTCTTTAAAATACTAAAAGTTTAGACCATCAATTGAAAAAACAATTGTTTTTTTTTTCGTTCTGTTGTCCTTTGAAAATTAGCAACGTATTCTAATTATCGATTCACAATTGTATAAAAAAAATATTATTAATTGTATCCTAAAAGTATGTTACGCTATTAAAATTTGTCTCTTTCTATTTGAATCACTTCCAGACAATTTCACTTTTCACTTCAGCAAATTTTTGCAATATATTTTAAATTGATCAAATCAACTTTTTTTACAGTACAGCCAAATCCACTTTAGCGCAACACGTTTTACTGAAAAAAAATCGGATTAGTGAAAACGATAATAATCCCCGCACTGATTTTAAACGCAGCTAGTCTTATTCACTTCACTTTAGCGATACATCGCTTTACTGAAAATATCGTATTACTGAAAACCAAAAGCAAGCCCATAACTACGTTTTGTATTAAACTTACTTCGCTTTAGTGAAAAAATAAACAATGACAAATTTATTTATTAGAAATCGATTGCATAACTAAAGGCTGAAAAAATTGTGCATGTTTTGTCCGTTAAAAAATTATATGGTAAAATATATTTGTCCTTTTTGCTCTTACGTACTTTATTGTATTTTTCTATTACGAGTATATTGTCAATGCAAGTGGCTAGATATTTTCGAGGAATTCGTTAAAAATTTCAACAACAAAATGTGATTTTAAGCAGTACGCTTAATTGTAAAAAATTTCAGTAATCCGAACTACGTTTTTGAGAAAAATCGGATAACTGAAAAAATGGGTTTTGGTTATTTCCAGTAAAGCGGAATCGATTGTATGTATTTTTATCATTCACGGCATATGGTTTTAAGAGGACCGCTTTCTGCACCACAGCTCCCAACACCGATTTGAAATGAGTGTCAGCTCAAGTTGAGCTGAAGTGATGTGGCCACCGTTCGACTATTTCTGAATGAGTCACAAATCACAGGTAACCATATAGTGTGTATATGCTGTAGCTCTTACCATATTTTAAATATAAATATATCATGTGCAATTTAAGTTTAAAAAATGTTACTTTCATATTAAACTTTGTTTCAATTTGGCTTGCATTTTCTCCAGAATAGATGCATGTAACTCCAATGGAAAATGTGTCAACGTAAATATTCCATTAAAGTAAATTGAAGTTAGACATAAATTTCTAACATGTCTCTGGAATTAAGTTGTTTCAACACTTTGCCTTTCTATTTACAGTTATTACGTTCGAATGTAGTTGTACAAGAATATCCATTATTATTCCATATCATTCTATACAATTCAATATTTATGCAAAATATATTTAAAATTATCAAGGGCCTCATGCGTCAAGTTTCCAGAGCATGCATGTGTGCCTGTATTTGTGTACATATAGATATGTTTATATGTGTGTGTGTGTGTTGCATGCCTTGAGCTTGCACACACATGAATTCTATTATCTGTGTTGGTAAACATCTATAAATGCAAAAGAACTAAAATAATAAATTTACGTATTTTTGTAAACTTTTATTACAAAATCATAAAAAACACATGTTGTGTGCGAATGTTTTTGTGCGTGTGTGTGTGTTAATATGCACATGTTTGTATGCACACATGCATATGCTCAGGAAGTCACAAAAATTTCAGATGATATAAACGAAACTAATACTTACACGTTACACATTACAATAGATTTAATGCACTCTGTAACAATTTCATTTTGTAACGTATTTTTTCTTTTAATATTTTTTTCTTCTAACAGACAACACAAACATACAAACAATGAATATATTGTAATTGCTGTTGGTGCTATTTTTTTGCATTCTGAGCATACTTCAGTACTCTAACTGTCTTTCGTGCTGTTTTTTTTTTCTTTTCTTTTTTGTAGCTGTCTGTCACTCAGACAACTTTTTTTCATGCTGATGTTACTACTGGCATAACGAAGTATATAAATTCAATAATATGTGACGTTCATAAGACAAGGCAAGCAGGGATGGAATATATAGTATTTTCAGCGGGTTTTTAAAAGTGTAGATTTTTAAAGATATTAATATAAAAATATGTGATACTAGTAACTTCGATATTATGATATACAATAAGTATTAAGTTGGTGCTGGGAAATAGTAAATCTTTGTACTTCTTATGGCCTTTTGTGACTTAGCCCGAGTTGTGCCATTAGCCTTCAAAACAAACGTGTGTTGACTGGTCGATGGTTAACAGTCTTCTACCACCCAAAGCTGGACATTCACACACAATATGTGCTGCTGTATCAGCCTCTGCCAGACATCGTCTACAAGTATTATCCAGTATGACTTTCTTCTTAGCCAGATGATAGCTGAAGTATCCATGTCCTGTAATTGATGCTATCAATTGGGCTAAGTTTTTTTCTGAAAATCATGCAAGAATGCTGTATTGTTACAATCGTGTGATTGCAGCCAGTTTCTTTCTTTTACTGCTGCTATAATGGGATGTGTTTTAATGAAATCAGGGAACCAATTTTTACGTTCAAAATATTTTTCTTAAAAAAAATCCGGCTTAAATACACTTTAGCTACGCACTTTCGATTGAAATGAAATTTCGCATATCGATAGAAAATTGAAAAATAAGACGAAAATTTTAAATGGTGAAAGTCTCGGAAATGCATAGTTTTCGAGTTATGGGCCTCCGAAATTTTCATATAAGTCCATAACTCGAAAATTATGCATTTCCGAGACTTTCGCCATTTGAAATTTTCGTCTTATTTTTCAATTTTCTATCGATATGCGAAATTTCATCTCAATCGGAAGTGCGTAGCTAAAGTGTATTTGTTCCAAAAATCCATTTATATTAGATGAGGCAGCGAATCGCACTACGTATTGCAGAAAAAAACAGTCCTTGTTTGGCCGAATAGTCCGTATATAGAATAAATCAATTTTGGGAAAGTTAAAATTAAATATTCCACACACACACACACACACTACCTTCTTCCTATAACCAATCTTTCTTGTTCCGGCACAATGCACTGCATATGCGGGGGTCATCCTCTGGGTACTAGTCTCATAAAAAACAGAACTCTCATAGAAAAGAAATAGTATCCCATTTATATTTTAAACCAAAAGTTTATAAAAAATCATCTAGATTCTGAAGAAATTCCTAGTTAATTTTCAAAATTTTTCACAGTATATTTCCTTATTAGAGTTTATAACATAAAAATACTCAAATATTTCACGAATGCCGTGATTTATTGTATCGACTGGTGGACTGAATAACGGCCCCTGCAAAATTTATCACAATCTAGGCTGTGGCAGCATGATCATTTAAGGATAAGGAAAGTAAAAATTTGAAGAAAATTTTTAAATTTATACAAAATGAATTTCCCAGCTTCAGGTTATCAATCTCTGGTATGAATATTTTTTTAACAATTTTATTATTTTTATTATGTGTGTAAATAAAAAAAAATTGTTTTGTCTTCAAGTCTGACTGAATATTTTGATAAATACAATACATTTTTCCATGTTTCGTTCTTACTCCCAACTTATACAGAAGTAAAAAATTATATATAACAAAATCTAAAGTTGCAAGTTTCGGTAACATAAACAGGAAAAGAGAAAATAAATAAAAGTGAAAAATAAAATTGCAAAAAGGGATAGAAATTTTGAAACTTTTATCTAGAGGTGCATACAGTGTAAAGCAAAAAGTTAATTATAAATTTAATTTACAGCATATAACTTGCAACAAGCTGCATCTGTATTCCGTAACTCGCTAAAGCTAAATTATTATGTCACCTGCAAAAATCTAAAAAGTATTTTTTTAGCCTAAAAAGTTTTAAGATACTTGTGCATATTTTTGGGGATTATTTTACATTAGCCCTATTCACAATCCTGTGCAAAGGGTCTTGCATTATTGCATTTGCAAATTGAGAGAGAGAGAGAGAGTATTTGAGAGCATTTTCAATGTATTTTGTTGGTGTAGAGTACAATTATTTTGCAAATGTAATGATGCAAGACTATTTGCACAAGATTGTGAATAGGGCTATTGTAATTTATTTAGTTGTAAAATGAAATATTTTGAAGAAAAATAAATAAGTAACGTTTCTCTACCACCGGTTTGATACAGTTCTCGTATGCAGTTTCCCAATAAAAGTTGTATAAATAAAAATATTCTACCTAATAAATGGGGACAAACACAATACATATGAGTAATGACGATGAAAGTGTAGCGGCTTTCGAAAACAGCTGTTCTGCTCTTCTGTGTAAGTTGAAAAATTAAAAAAAAAACTGATGTTCTTTCCTTTATGCCTTGGAGTATTTGTCATTCCTTTCTGAATTTAAACAAATTTCGGAACAATTAGCCTGTAAATCTTAATCGACTTTAATAAATCAGTAACGTTTGATTTTTCCATAGTAAAAAAGTTTTATTTTTTGCAGTCCCAACAATTTTATACAAGTCATATTGTACTACAACTTAAGTTATAAAAGCCTCAATAAGTCTCTCACATTTTGATTCTTTCAAGTTATTTTGTATTTCCTTTTCCTCTTTAGTGTCCGAGTTAATCAGAGTTAATCGAATAATAGAAGATGGCAAGAATTTCACATCGTATTACTTAGTTTAATATGTCTTTGATTTACGTCAGTTCCTGCCTCGCGGCCTAACCTGGCGATGCTCTTAACATCGGGTGAAATTAAGTGTTACCAGCACCCCTCTTAGCACCCAAGAACTACACGAAGGCGACCTCGGGTTGCCCAGGTGGCAATTTCTAGAACATGATTTGGTAAGGCCCATGATCTCACACCTTGCTTAAGTGCCAATCCTATCTAGATGATCTTTTATTTGTTGATTCACAACAACATATAGGTTTTGCTACTATCAGCCGGACCGAAGTCCAACTGCAAGGATTGAACATCAATCCTTATCTGACAAACCTTCCACCAAATTGGTAACCACAACCACCACGTGTACTCCCGAGGGAGACCTCACCAATATCCAGCCGCAGTAAACTGCGAGGCTTGCACTGGATCCCGTGGTACCAGTTCCAACTACTGGTAAAGCCTCGAAAGTCAAACCAGTGGAGGTTCTATAAACTTTCTGTCGACTTCGGTTTCTTTTTTACCCAAACCTAGGTGTTGCCACACCTATTATTTCTTACTCAGGCCCGTAGGCGAACCTACCACTTTTAATTACATAGTTTAAGTAAACATTTTTTAAGCTTGTGATATTTTTAGGTAAAAAAATTTTAAAATATATACATATATTTTTATATATTTTCAATATACCGCCACTTCTTTGGACGTCTTCTTTAGGAAAATATTTCTTATCTTTTTTTATACCCTCCAAAAAAGAATATAAAGGGCATATTCACTTTGTCATTCTGTTTGTAACGCAGCGAACTATCCAACTGAGACCCCATAGAGTATAAATATTCTTGATCAGTGATGAAATCTAAGACGATCTGAGTATGTCCGTCTGTCCGTGTGTGGAAATCACGATTCAGTCCAAACGAAAACAGCTAGACTCTTGAAATTTGGTATAAATATATCATGAAGGATAGCACAGGTTAAGTTCATAGATGGGCTAAATCGGGGCAAGAGGGAAAAAAGTTCCCCTAAGAAGAACTAAACCAACCTCTAAAAAACAACAAAATTTTTTAAGTTTTTTTTTTGTAATTTTGTTAAGCAAATGATATATTTTTATATTAAAGAAGGTCAAACGCGTTAAAATTGGAGCCATTAAATTAAATAAATTAATTTTTGGACCTCGCCCCTTTTAGTGGGCGTTATTATATGCAAAAATAGTGTAAAAATTTAACAAACTGTTTTACTTGAGACTGCATTCCTTAAAAAAAACATTTTTAAGCTTTAATGACGAAGCAGAGACGTAATCTGGTACTACTCTGCCCTACCCCTTCTTCCCCTTTGCCCCCTAAATGACCCAATCAAAAAAAAAAAAATTACATATAATTATTCCGAAGATTTATTTTTGAAGTTTTACGACAAAGGTGAAATGTCTCCCTCACAGCCCTCGCCGGAGCGTACCCGCCAAAATACAGTTTTAATACCCTACAAAGAGAATTGGACCCCATAAAGTATATATATTCTTGATCAGTGATGAAGTCTAAGACGGTCTAGCCATGCCCATACGTTCGTCTGTGGAAAACATGATATTGTCTATTTTTCAACCCCTTCCCCTTTAGTGGGCGTTGACGTACGATATTATATAAAGGAACTCTGTCCCACCAAGTTAAACATTTTAAATTTACTTGCTAAATATTTGGAGGGTATTTAAGATTCGACCCGGTCGAATGTAACGTTTATACTTGTTACTACTTAAATAATATTATAAAGCCAAGACTAAATAGAAATCAACTTATATCTTAACTTTGGCTTTAGCATGCCCACATTATTGTAGAGACAAGTAAAACACAATAGAGTGTTGCTCGGTTGGTTTTCGTTTTTCGTATGGCATGTTTTTTCTGCCACTGTAATAGTTTAGTTCTCTTGTATTTATACTTGCAGTAGAATTTGTTAAGACTATATCAACATGATGACATTAAATGCCAAAAAATATTTTGTTAAATTGAAGGCAAAAAATAAAACGAATCATTAAAAACATACTAAAAAAAAACAAAAGAAGTATTTAAAAATCCATCCATTATCTGCACATAGTAATTGTTTTCTTAACTTGACTTTAACACTTAATCCTGCAATCCCTGTAAGTGGAGTCCTTACAATTTATCTCATAGAAACTTACAAAACACTAAAGAATTTTAAATGCAATTAAATTGAATTCTTTGTAGCAATTAATAAAATTCTTTTATTTATGAAATATTTGTATTATCTGTTGCATTTTGAGTATGTCTTGGTCTGCTTATCATTTCCTGTTACACCATAAAATTAGCAAACTTTAAATCTATTTCTAAAATATTTTCAAATCTATTGCATTTATTTATATGGATATAAAAATTAGTTTGTTAAATTTGTTTAAATAATTTTTTTTTGTTAAGTAATTCTCAATTGGTTCTTGAAATTTTTTGAATAGTCTAACAGGCTTCGATACTTTGTTTTTGGAATTACTTGGAATTCTGTATAAATGGACTTCACCAATTTGCCTGCGATATTTTTAATGTATTTCCAGAATCGTCACTTTTTTAAATATTAATGTATTATATTTCGTTGCCACAAGAAAAAAGAAATGAAAAAATATGATTTTTAAATATCGTAAGAAATTAAAAAAAAAATTTTTTGCTTGAAAAATAATTAATTCTGCAAAAATAGTTTTCCGCTTTTTAGTAAAAATATCACAAACTTTGTTCATAACAATGAACGATAAAAACTATTTGCAAGTCTAAAGATGCTGGGACAATAGCACAAATCATAGCAAATTTAATAGCAACAACAAAAAAGGAAATAAACTTTCGCACTAAGAAACATTTTGCAGTCAAGGTACGAATAACTAAAGAGAACTAGATATTTTATTCAATACTGACACTCTTGTTCCCATTGTTAATAAGTGTTAAAATGCCGAGACCTCTTTAAACATGTTCCTGTTCGTAGGAAGCACACATACAAACATCTAACATCAGGACAATGGAACAACATTAATGTTTCCTCGTTTTTGTGTAGTTTGAACAGTACAGTTATATAAAAGGGAAATAATAATAAATAAAAATCATGTAAAAAAGTGAATAAAATTGTTTAAAAAAAGTTGAAGTAGAAAATATTTTATACAAAGTTATGCTAATAGGCAGGCAGGCAGGCAGCATGGAAACTACTTAGTTCCGTTAACAGCTTCCGTTTCCTTTTTTATTGTGGAATACAGTTTGCTCAATAAGTACTTTTGTATATAAACACATTTAAACACTTTCACAATCATACGCCCGGCAAACATACAAATTGCTTTAAAATACATTTACAATTTGAGGCTGATGATCAGGTGGCTGGGAGTGCTGTTTGCTTGCTGCAGCTATTTCCATGTTGATAGAAATCATTATGATGAAGACAATTTAACATGATGACTGTTAAGAATTTTTTATTTTTATTAAGTTACACAAGTCAGTGTGTAACTCAACACCTTTACACAATTTCAATTCACAGGGACTGTTTGCCACCGTCATCGTCATTCTCAACTTCACACTGGATGTGTGCATATTCAGTGTTTTACAAAGACTAAATGAATTTGTATGCATTTGTGTGACTTGAACAAACCTTTTTAATTTAATAATATAAATTGAATTTAAGTTGGCGGGAAAAAGACACTGTACAATAGAAAATCAGAAAAATTCGATGGCGGACTTGTTTTTGATATATTTTAAGCAAACACATTCACGACAGCAGACTACCAACTTAATGACTACAGATATATAATACATATGTTTATATCAGTGATGCTCAAAAACAAAAGTGAAGGTGTATTGGTGAGAGATTTTTTTGTCAACCGCTTAAAATAAGAAAAAAATACAGAGTTTTTGCCATATATAAACAACTTATTAAGTGAATGTAATTTTAGTTTTAAGAAAAAATATCGGGGACCGTAAATTGCAGTTATCAATATGAAAAAATAGAACAGTTATATTGAGAAAAAGCAAAAACAAATCTATTTAAACGAGTTTTTTTATGTAAGATTAAAACTTGTGTCATTCCTCATTATAATTTTTGAAATCGCTTTGAAAATCTTAAATTAAACAATTCATGACATTGCATGACAATTGCCAATTAGTAAAATATTTTTTAAATTCAAAGAAGTACTATTATTTCGCTGCTGGGAACAAACATTGAATGTTATGAAAAGCATCATTTATCATAAAATATTTTTCACATTTCATTTTGTGAAGGTGTATGCTTTTATTCAATTTCGACTTTAATTTTCGTGTTCAATTGTAATAGAATCGCTGGTGTTTGCTATGATTCGTCCAACAAGAAGCAACAACAATGCTTAATAAATTTCTGAAATAAAATGACAATGACCATCCGTATGTGTTCTCATCGCTTGTTCAACGACGACTGAATGAAAATTTTTATAAGAGCATTACAAATGTGTGTAAATTTTTTAAACAATTGTTCTATGGGCTGAACACCACTGGTTTATATGGGAAAAGTAGCACGGACAACAACCTGCCATGTAGTGGCGAAAATAATAATTCCCATATAAAGACATGTATTCCATTTTTGTAGTCATGTAGTTAGTAGCCTGCTGCCGTGAATGTGTTTAATGCAATACGGTCTAATAAAAAAATTCGTTAAGAAGAAAAAAGGAATTAATAAATAAAGTTAAGAAAATATCTGCCTGTCCCACCATATCACTCGACATCGTTTTGCCTCATAATTACAGTTTCAAAATTTACAGGCAATATTTTTCTACTTTATGCTTTAAACACATTCACGGCAGCAGGCTACCGACTACACGACTACGTAATTGGAATACATGCGTTTATATACAGGAAAAGTAGCACGGACAACAACCTGGCGTGTAGCTGTGAAAATAACCATTGCCATATAAACACATGCATTCTATTTATGTAGTCGTGTAGTTGGTAGTCTTGGCTTTAAACACATTCACGTCAGCACGCTACCGGCTACATGGCTACAAGTGCCGCTAGCTGCAATTGTCGCCGTGTAGTCAGCTACTTAATTATTTTGAATGCAGCAGCTACAACTTAAACATTTAATTTCAGTGGTGCCACTTTCATTGATAAAAATAAAAGCGCTTACTCTAAATCTATTTATGGTTTTTGCACTTTAAATAAATACTTGTACATTATGATGCCCTTTTTTGCTGTGGAACTATAAAAATTTATATCTTGTATCCCATTTTAAAAGTGCCCTAAACCACCTCTTTTATCGATAATGGATATCAATTGTGCAACAAATTAAAGATTAACTGCTGTATTCACAAAAATTAATGTGGACATCAAGTGTGCTTTAAAGTAAAAATTTCATAGAAAATTTATTTTAAAGTGTTGATCAAGTCTACTTTATTTTCTGTGAATACTGATGTAAGTATCGTTGCATCGGCTAATTTTTGAAGTAAGGGAATTTTTACTTGATAAGTCAGACACAAAATTTTAAAATTTCTTAATTTTGAAAGACTTATTTCCTTATGCCCTTTTTATATTCAACAATTTTCATGTTCTTGACTAGATTAAAAAATTTTTTAAACGTTTATTTATTTAACAGTTTTCATTGTATGGACAGCACTAACCTGGTTATTGTCGTTTATGAAAATAGAAATTAGTTTCGGAAAATATTCTTAACCCATATTGTCCCAGAGATAATTTTTTTTTCGAATAAGTTTATAAAACTTCGTAGTTAAATTGTAATTTGGGTCCAGCAAATACGAATCAGATGTCCGAATTGTTTTAAAAATTTTTTTTAAAATGTTTAAAATTTTTTTTTTTTAAATTTCCATTAAAAAAGATATGTTCTTAATTTTTCCTTAACAGAGAAAAAAAATTAAATGCTTGGAATTTACTGTTGCAAAAATGGAACACTGGGACGAAATGGGTTAATATTCCACTCTCAAAAATAATAAATAGAATGTAATCACGTTCATTTATTAAAAATAAAAAATAAAAATAAAATAAAAAATTATTTGCAGTTTCGCAGATTTGAACCTATAGCCTGTTGGGAAAATTAACATCCTGTAATACAATTTACATAAATAAAGGTTCACTATTAAAATAGAAATTCATACATTAAGAAATTAGTTTCATTTGACTACAACCACAAAAGTAGCACGGACAACAACCTGTCGTGAAAATATTCACTTCCATATAAACTAGAGTTGTACCGAACTCTTTCATTAGCTCGTTTTTGACAAGTTTGATTAAAGGTTCTTGTCAAAAACGAGCTAATGAAAGAGTTCGGTACAACTCTAATATAAACACATTAGTATTCTATTTTTGCCAGGTTGTGTAGTCGGTAGCCTGCTGTCTTGAATGTGTTTAGTGCTTTAATATGACTGTAAAAATAATATTACCAACTGTAGCTCTATTAACCTATTACCGCTTATAGAGTGCTGCACATAATTTTTACTTTTATTATAAATTTTCCAAGTTACCGTAATACATCCTGCCAGGGAACGCAAAATATATTATATATCTGTGGGTGTTTGTTTTTCTTCAAACTTTTATTTTCCCACTTATTGCTTCTGTTGCTTTTAGTGCTTTTCATTAGGTAATAAGTTTGCCATTTAGTTTTTTATTTCCACAGTTTCTATATATTTTATCATGAAAAGAATGAATGTGAAATTACCTTAAAGAATAAATGAGTTGATTAAACATGTTCTATATGTTAAAGTTAAAATCGCTAAATGACAAAAAATTAATAATTTTTTTTTCTCAATTGTTTCATTTCAGAAGCTGTTGAATTTGTAAAAATATTGGCATTTCATCATGCATCGTTTAATACCTGCAGCATGTATGGATTTGAAAATAATGTCGTGAAGTAGCACAATATATATATTGAACGTGTAACAGTGCTCTAAGACTAATTCCAGCAGCGGTGTGCTGTATGAAACAAAAATTATGGAAAAGATAAAAGGGTATTATTATTGGAACTGTGGCTGCGGAGCTTTAAAGGTTTTTGTTTTCTGCGTTTGTGCAATTCAGTGATAGTGAAAAAAAATACTATTTTTCGTGTTTCAGAGTTAGCAAAGAAAAGTTAATGCATCCTTAAGAAAGTTTCAAAAATTTCTCAAAGAATTGTTTGCCCATTTGAATCTGTGTTGGACTTCTTGCTCATGATTTGCAAAGTTGTTTGCTTTCCTGCTTTATTTTTATTTTTTTGAAATTCTTGATTATGGCTCTAACACTTTTTATTTAAATTTACTTCCTCAGTCTTTCTTTGGAATAAATGTAAATATTTAATCCTGATATTAATTTGACAACATCATTATGAACTTTGACAACATTTTATTTTAATAGTTTATTTGACGAAAACTATTGCTGAATTATCAACTGTAACTATAGTTAATTTTTTGAATAAGTATTTATTTTCAATAGAGCATAAAAAACTTTTCAACATTTAAGTTTGTCCGCAGTAGTTTTTTTTTTGCATTATTTTTAGGGAGGGAGCAGAACAGCATAACAGCTACAGGATGAAGGAACAAATGCAAATATATTTGTTTGCTACTAGTCGTTCTGTGTTCATATTTTAGATTACTTTTATGCTGATTTTTTCCAACAACATTTACAAAATCCATAGATTTTTCGACAAACAAGTTTAAAATGCTTTCAGTTGATTGCAAAAGTATGCAGAGTGTGGAATGAAATATTAAACATTTTTAGTCAAATCGAAACAAAAAACTTTCTAATTTTATATGAAATATGATTAAAAATAAAATACCATATAAACACCCGGCTCTTGTTAGGAACATGTATAAACTTCACAAAAATCTGTCATATATACAAGGTGGCGCAAAAGTAATCCTCCTATCAGAGAATGCTTTAAATTTTGCGATTGGCCCCTAATGTCAGTTCTGTTTTGACATTTGTGTTGTAAACACATGCGAAATACACGCTGACGACCGCCAATCGCGTCTAACATACGCTCAAGCCATCTTTAATCACCACCAACAGGAAGATGATTTTTCATCAAAAATAATCATGAGTGATGAGGCCCATTTCCATCTTAGCGGGTACGTAAATAAGCAAAATTTACGCTACGCACTGTAAATCCGCGTGTAACCCACGAAGAGCCATTACACCCCCTCAAAGTCACTGTATGGTTTGCTGTTTTCGCTGGAGGAGTCATCGGACCTTTTTTCTTCGAAGACGTCGCGGGCCAAACGGTTACTGTGAATGGTGAGTGCTACAGAGCAAGGAGTTCTTTTTACCGCAACTTGATGAATTGGGATTGGAAAACATGTGGTTCCAACAGGACGGTGCAACGGCACACACTGCACGTGCTACAACCGATATGCTGAAGGATACATTTCCCGGGCGCCTAATCTTCCGTTTTGGCGATTTGCACTGGCCAGCAAGATCGTCTGATTTGACCGCTGCAGACTTCTTTTTGTGCGGCCTTTTGAAGTCGCGGGTTTATATCAACAAGCCTCAGACTCTTGCACCTCTTAAAGACAATATCCGTCAAGAATGTAAGGACCTATCGCCGGAAGTTTTGGCCAAAGTGATGGAAAATGCCATAAAAAGGGCTCAAATGACAATCAACTGTGGCGGCGGCCATTTACATAACATCATATTCTCAACTTGATGTAAAAAAATTAAAAGACCAAATAAAAATAATCCACAAGAAGAATTAAAGTTTTTCATTTTTTTTTTAAATTACAGCCAAAAAACATCGGAAGGTTATTTTTGCCCCACCTTGTATAATACATTCAAATGAATTAGTAACAAATTTTTATTTACAAAACACATTTTTTTAATACAACCTAATTCCTATATCGATCGTTAAACTTTTTAGTTTAATTGTTGCATATGTGGGTTTTAAATTAATTTGCGTTTGGTTAGTTCCAAATTCCTCAGCTCTGATGAAAAAGAAATATAATTATATAAAAAAAAAATTCTATAAGTAATATCCTAAGTGAATTGAGTACTGATGATGAAAGTGTAGCGGTTTTCGGAAACAGCTGTTCTGTTCCGCTGTGTACGCTGAATAACACTATGATACAAAGCATGAAAAAAAAATTATTCAGGGATTCTCATGTGCCAATTCTGTTTTATTGGAGTCCATGAAGAACGCAAATACCTTTGGTTTTTTTAGATCACTTCACAAAGTGATTTTATGACGGTAAATGTAGAGTAAAACGGGGTTTCTTAGATTCTTAGGTCATAACTTCTTTTTTCACAACAGATTTCTATTATTTAGAAGGATTTCTATTATTTAGAAGGATCGAATATATCTTTCAAACAAGACATATTTTTTTTAAATCGCTTAACAAGTGGCTAAGTTACAGTGGTTGAAGTGTGAAAAAAACGCATTAAAAGACAAAACATTTTTTTCCTAGGGCTCTAATCTGTTTAGAAGAAATATATATTTTGTCTTTTAATGCGTTTCTTTCACACTTCAACCACTGTAACTTAGCCACTTGTTAAGCGATTTAAAAAAAAAATATGTCTTGTTTGAAAGATAATATTCGATCCTTCTAAATAATAGAAATCCGTTGTGAAAAAAGAAGTTATGCTCGTTTAAAATTAAAAATCTAAGAAACCCCGTTTTACTCTACATTTACCGTCCTAAAATCACTTTGTGAAGTGATCTAAAAAAAAACCAAAGGTATTTGCGTTCTTCATGGACTCCAACAAAACAGAATTGGCACGTGAGAACCTCTGAATAATTTTGGTGTATCACAGTGTAATTAAATTGTCTTTGACTTGCCCAAGTATCTTATGTTATTTATCATGTTTTTCTGACTTAAAAAAGTTACGAACAATATCCTATCACTCTCAGTTGAAATTTTCATTAAATCCTATTTTATTTTTTTTTTTTGCATTTGCATACGAAAGATATATGTGCAAAATTAAGTACCAAGTTTTTATTATAATTGTTATGACTTACCCTGTAATGTTGTGCATATGATCCACAAACTTGATTTAGTGTATCGCGTAATAAATGCACCATCATCTAGAACATTAAAGTTAGCGGTGCCATTATATAAATTATTTGGCAATTTCTCTTCCGTAAATAGCCACTGAGGTCCAGCTAAAGCTGCAATAACAATAGCCACAGAGATGCTGAAATTACAAAAATAAACATGCACTCATATAAATACATTGAGGACAGTATAACAAATATGCACAAAAGGAAAGTGGAAAAAAAGTATTAAAACGATTTCAAATACTCATAGATGAGCACAATACAAATACAAAGCAATTTTGCAATCAACAGTAGAGTCAAATTTGTTAAGTTCGTTACTGTTGTTTATTGTCATACGCTAGGAACACAACTGCGACGAACGACGAATTTTTGGTCGCGCATAATCGTCGCTAAAAAAAAAACACAACGGTGTATATGAAAAGGCACACAATCTTGGTGTTGGTCGAAATTCATCATATTCAGCGAAAGTTGAAATAGATTTATTTCTAATTGTTTCGTCAGCGAACGACGAAAAAAACAGTGTCAGGTGACCAGGTTTCATATACTTAAACTGGTTTTTTTTTGTGGAAAAACATAATTTGCTACTGTATTGTTGGATGTGGCACGAACATTTTCTGTGCATACTAAAAATGCATTCACTAATTCACAAAAATTTATCATTCGGACGACTTCTTATTAATTTTGAACAATATTTATAATATAGTATTTCTTACTATTTCCTACTTTTTCATATGGTCACTCCCTCAATTGTTAAATGAAATGAGAAATATATTTACAGACAAAAAAATTTTCAGAAAATAATTACAAAAAGGAATTTGTTCTCGAAAGAATGGACACCACCGGGGTAATTATTAAATGGCTAAACAATCTGGCATCAGAGAATTACAAATACTTAAAAAACATGTGTAATTTTTGTATTACAGGATGTTAATTTTCCCAACAGGCTATAGGTTCAAATCTGCGAAACTGCAAATTATTTTTTATTAGTTTTTTTATTTTTATTTTAATAAATGAACCTGATTACATTCTATTTATTATTATTATTTTTTTTTTTGAGAGTGGAATATTAAGAATATTTTTCATAGTCATTAAACCAGCAGAACGGATCAGTACTGATTTCGAGGCCGCTACGCCATCTCATCAGCGTTCTTTGTTCAATTTTTCCACTGTTTCAAGTGGTGCTAGTTAGTAGGAATATCAACTATTTAACCAATTTTTTAATTTTTGTTGTTCATTATATTAATTTATTCGTCGTTATTGTCTTTCATACGACGAATTTATAGAGCGAATTTTTACCAACGAATTTGTCGCACTGAACGAAATTCATCGTTCGTCTCAATTGTGTTCCTACCAATATGAGGATACATTTGTATGAGTGATACTGTTGCAGCATCAATATCAGTGTTGCCAGCAGTTGAATTCTAAACTTAAAATATTTTTCTCTAAATGGCAAATCAATTAAATTTTTTAAATATTGTATTACATTCTTCTGCTTTCTTGACCTCTTTTTAACTATATTATATTCTGATAGTTTTAAGCTTAAGGTCTCTTTTTTTTAAATTTAATTCTTAATTTCAATATTTCGTCACTCCTTTGTGTTACTTCTTCAGGAAATTAATTATTTTATTTTATTCTTGATTACTTAATTTCCTGAAGAAGTCACCCAAAGGAATGACGAAATATTGAAATTAAGAATTAAATTAAAATATAATAATATTATGTTAGTGTTTATAAGTAGAACACATATGAATACACATGAATAATAACACTTTAAGCCCCGGATTTACACAAAGTGTGGCCAGATATATATTAATTTTTTTAATATGCAGTTTTAATATATTTGCAATTTACTTGAAAGTTATAGCAGTATTTGATTCTACGACATTGTCTATTAGTTGCGTATGAACCTGTTTTATTTATCTGAATAAAAATATTCTTGATTACAGTTTTTTGAGAAAATATTTGACTGGTGTGACCGTACTTTAAATGTAACTCTTTTAGCTTGCAAAGTATAATATATTATTTTCACCTTGGCAACACTGGCGTTAAACAACACAACAAAAAGTAAAGAAACAACTTTTCCAACTACACAAGCTCATAAATAACAAAACAACATGTAAAACACAAGAGAAATTAAACAAAGCATAACGGATCTAATATGTAGCATACTTTTAAGAGCCACCAAAGGAAAATAGGAAAAAATAACTGGAACTGCTAGCACGAGCACGAGCACGAGTAGTATCTAGTAAATAACTGTCATTTTTTTCCGTATTCATTTGATAGACCTATATTCTAACAACGTGAAAGTAAAAGGTTCAGCAAACTTATAAAATTGTATGGAATTGTAAAAATCTGATTGTTTTCATTTGTATATGTGTAGAAGTGGTGTTGTTTGTGCAAAAATTGTATAGGGTTTCCCGAAATGCACTACGTGCTTACAAACAAGAAGAATTGTGGAATTCTGCTAAAAAAATATTTTTGCAAAATGCACGAGTGTTGCGCTAGTTTTAATATTTAGTAGCGAAGAGTAGCATTTAGAATAGTAGAAGGCATTTAAGACGGTATAAGTAGTAATTTTCATTGAATTAAATGTCGTTTGTTAACTATTACGGAACGCTGAACCGATGGATTTATATTTGTCTATATTTGTCCAATAGTTAGAAAAATAGAATAAAATCAAATACTATGAATTAAAAATTTTATTAAAATTACAAAAAAATTGAAAAAATATTTGCATTTAATCGTTGGAACACAACTGGGACGGACGACGAATTCGTTGGTAAAAATTCGCTTCATAAATTCGTCGAATGAACCACAATAACGACGAATAAATTAAAATAATGAAAAACAAATATTACACTTTCTTTTTAAATTTTTGTAGTCCTCTGATGCCAGATTGTTTACACATTCAATAATTACCCCGCTGGAGACCATTTTTTCGAGAACAAGTTCCTTTTTGTAATTATTTTCTAAACGGTTTTTTGTCTGTAAATAAATTACTCTTTTCATTTAACAGCTGGTGGAGTGACCATATGAAAAAATAGGAAATAGGAAGAAATACTATATTATAAAATGTGAGATTTTTCGGAAGCTTCTTCGCATTTGAAACTCCTTTTAATACTTGCTTATTAGAAACAAACGCCTTTTGGGCAAAATTGGGTAAAATTGTGTTTCAACCAAAAAATTGATTTTTAGCAAAGGGGTAACCCTTTCCTAAAAATTTGTCAAAAAAAAATTTTTTTCTTAAATGCATGCGATTTGAGATTTTTCGGAAGCTTCTTCGCGTTTGAAACTCTTTTCAATACTCAGTTATTAGAAATAAACGCCTTTTGGGCAAAATTGGGTAAAATTGTGTTTCAACCAAAAAATTGATTTTTAGCAAAGGGGTAACACTTTCCTAAAAATATGGCAAAAAAATTTTTTTTCTTAAATGCATGCAATTTGAAATTTTTCGGAAGCTTCTTCGCATTTGAAACTCCTTTCAATACTCAGTTATTAGAAATAAACGCCTTTTGGGCAAAATTGGGTAAAATTGTGTTTCAACCAAAAAATTGATTTTTAGCAAAGGGGTAACACTTTCCTAAAAATATGGCAAAAAAATTTTTTTTCTTAAATGCATGCAATTTGAGATTTTTCGGAAGCTTCTTCGCATTTGAAACTCCTTTCAATACTCAGTTATTAGAAATAAACGCCTTTTGGGCAAAATTGGGTAAAATTGTGTTTCAACCAAAAAATTGATTTTTAGCAAAGTGGTACACCTTTCCTAAAAAATTGGCAAAATTTTTTTTTTCTTAATTGCATGAGATTTGAGATTTTTCGGAAAAAGTCGTCCGAATGATAAATTTTTGTGAATTAGTGAATGCATTTTTAGTATGCACAGAAAATGTTGGTGCCACATCCAACAATACAGTACCAAATTATGTTTTTCCACAAAAAACCAGTTTAAGTATATGAAACCTGGTCACCTGATACTGCTTTGTTCGTCGTTTGCTGACGAAACAATTAGAAATAAATCTATTTCAATTTTCGCTGAGTATGACGAATTTCGATCAACAGCACGATTATGTACATTTTCATATACACCGAAGTGTTTTATTTTTGGCGACGAATATTCGCGACCAAAAATTCGTCGTTCGTCGCAGTTGTGTTTCTAGCATAAGGTTGCAGAATAAAAAATATTTTTTTTCTACTTTTATTTTGTTATATTTATTATGTTAATTTTTTTTTTTTAAAAGTAAACTAAAATTTCATTTAATCTATCAACTTTCTAATATGTAAATAAAAAGTCAAAAATCCAATTTCCGATCACCCTAATTTTTAAATTCAAACAATTGTGCCTTCCATTTTAATTTTATGTTGCCGGTGATGGTGATGACTAAAGTGTTTCCATAGAAACCATAATGAAATGATGAATAAAAAATATGAACAAAAATAACAACAGCAAACAAGACAACGTGAATATTTCGCGACAAAGAGGTCACTCAAAATGTTATAAATTTAAACTAAAATGTAATTTAAGTAACTTTTTCTTTATTCGCTTTAGATGAGCATCCAGCTTGTGTACGACTACAACTAAACATTTTATCGTCCTTTTTATATCCCTTTAAAATCATTTTACTAAAGGAGATAGTTTAGACGTGCAAATGTGCAAGAAGGGAAGGGGTTGTTACAGTTCTGTTCAAAATAATTCCATTATATTTGCTGACAATGTTGAAGTGTATGTTTTTCATAATAAAATTTTGCACTTTTTGATGGAGAAGTATGCCGTGTTAGTCTGAGTAAGTTTTAAAGTAAATAAGTACTAATACTTTTCAAAGTTTAACTGGTTTCTTTGTACCCTCAGTAGTTTTTGTTTTCTATCATATATTCAGGATCGTCAAACAATTTGAAAATTCGAACCACGAATTGAATTTAAAACAAGTGAAAATTTATTGATTAGTTGATTGTTATTCTGTGAGTGGATATCAAAAATAGAGTTGCTATTAAGAAAATTATCAGTGCCCACATCTATTCTCAGCGTAAGTAACCAATTAAATACCGATTTTTATACCCTCCAAAAAAGAGTATGGAATGCCCCATAAAGTATATATATTCTTGATCAGTGATGAAATCTAAGACGATCTGAGAATGTCCGTCCGTCTCTGGAAATCACGATTCAGTCCAAACGAAAAGAGCTAGACCCTTAAAAATTGATATAAATATATTTTAAAGCTTAGAGCAGGTTAAGTTCGGAGATGGGCTAAATCGGGCTAGAGGGAAAAAAGTTCCCCTAAGAAAAGCTTAACCAACCCAGAAAAAACAACATAATTTTTAAAGTTTTTTCGTTATTTTGTTAAGCAAATTATATATTTTTATGTCAAATACGGTCCAACGCCTTAAACTTGGAGCCATAATATAAAAAAAATTATTTTTGGACTAAGCCCACTTTAGTGGACGCTATTATAGGCAAAAATAGCATAAAAATTTAACAAATTGTTTTACTTAAGCCTAAATTCCTTAAAAATAACATTTTTAAGCTTTAATGACGAAGCTGAGACGAAACCTGGTACTACTCTGCCCTAGCCCCTCCTCCCCCTTCACCACCTAAAAGACCCTACCAAAAAAAAAAAAATTTTAATTTGTATACAATTATTCCAAGCATATATTTTTAGAGTTTTATGACTGCCTGTTTCTGTCCTACCCCCATCCCCCTTTGCCCCGTAAATAACCCTATAAAAAATATATAGAATTTTATTTTGTATATAATTATCCCAAGCATTTATTTTTAGAGTTTTATGACAAAGGTGAAATGTTTCCCCCACAGCCCTTGCCAGAGCGACCCCGCCAAAATACAGTTTTTATACCCTCCAAAGAGAATTGTGATGAAGTCTAAGACGGTCTAGCAATGCCCATACTTTCGTCTGTGGAAAACATGATATTGTCTATTTTTGAACCCCGCCCCCTTTAGTGGGCGTTGACGCACGATATTGTATAAAGGAACTCTGTCCCACCAAGTTAAACATATCAAATTCACTTACTAAATATTTGGAGGGTATTTATTAACGTTTTTACTTGTTTTTCATTAGGAAAACTCTCCATTCGGAGTAGTGAAAAGAAAAAGCAAAATAGTATATTTTTTGTGTTGTGTTTATTGAAATTTGTAATTATTACGGTATTAGCTATTATTATTATTATTATTATTATTATTATTATTATTATTATTATTATTATTATTATTATTATTATTATTATTATTAGCAACGTAACTTCTAGAATGCCAATTACAAAATATTTAGTCATAATTATAGTGGGAAGAAAGTTCTTAATAGATTGACATCTAATTATAAATGTTAACATCAGGTTTGTTGGAAAAACCTTCTCTATAAAACCTGACGAGCGAAACACTTTCAAAAGTTTTCTCGCAATTTTCCACAATCAACAATATTTTTCGGGCATTTCTCTCTCCAGCCACAATATTTGATATACAAGGCAACATTTTAGTTTGTCTCTATTGAAAAGAGATACATTTTCTGGGAGCCTCGTTTATGCAGTGTGAACTCCATTTCTTTTGTTAGTCCACCGTAAACATCTGGAGGTCAACCTATACCACTGTGGGAGCTAAGGGACTTGACTAATAATCTTGTTCGATTAAAATATCAACTGTCTAAACAAAATGTAGTGTTTTTTTTTGTAGAATTTTAAGAAAGTTTTTATGAGCTTAATTTTTGCTTTCCTCTCATATACAAAAGTTATACGATGTGGGGGCAGTAAATCCATTGGATGTGGCTGTAAACGAACTAAGTAAGGAATAAATTTTTGATTAATAATTTTATAATATAGTAAATTACTTAAGTTTGTTGGTTAGTTATTTTTTCGGTTTGAGGTCTTGAAAAAATAACTAACCAACAAATATATTATAAAAAGCTCTACAACAAAACATATTCGTAAATTACTTAATTTAATATATAAGCAACAGATTCAATGAGAACTTTGTCAAAGCTTTAACTACTCTGATATTATCTCTCAATTCAAGAATATTAAATTTTTGTAAACTGTTCTGTTTGGAAATTCGCCAGAATTAGTCTCATAATGATAAAACGAACAGTGAATTAAAAGAATTAATTAATTAGCTATTAGTTGTGTTAAGATTCTAAAAATTTTAAAATTGAATTAATTGTAATGGCATAATGGTGGTTCGCAGAAAACTAGTGTCTACGATAAACGAAATTAAAATGTCGGAAAATAAGAAGAAGAAGTCACACCAAGGAGTGACGAAATATTGAAATTAAAAATTAAATTAAAATAAAGAGACCTTATGCTTAAAAATATCAGAATATAATAATATATGGAAATCGTATGCATTTAACCGATGTTTTTAAAATCAGGTTTTTAAAGATTAATTTCAGAGATTTCTGTAATATAAAAAGTTTTGTAATGAAAGCACATGATAGTAATTTTACTACTTCCTCTTCCGCTTTCTTCAGGTTAACCGAAGAATCTTGTTGTTCAGACATGCATTTTTAATTGAGTCAATAATAAGTTGATTGAAAAGTGTTCACACATACTCAATATAGCTAACTCAATTAGCGTTTGACAGCAGCTGACAAAAGATGTTGTTGCTTCACTGGCGTCGTTCCATAAAATGCGTTTTCTTTTTGCCTTTGGACTTTTTGTTGTACGAAATAAATTTTTTATTTGTCATTTGTTTTAATTGTTAACTAAAAAAAGTTATTTTAAAAACTCAACCTCAACTTGACTCGCCATTTCTTTCTGTGAATTTGTTTACATGTGAGTTGTAAAATTTCATAAAGTTTGTTCAGTAGGCATTATGGTGCTCACTAAACAAACTTTTACAGTGCTGCATTTTAGACCTTGCTCAATTTTATAGACAATTAAGCGTTAATTCATCAATTAGCTAATTAAAGTTTTGTATGGGTAATTGAGTTCAACAATGCTGTTAATTGCGATAAACTCAATTAAGGCGTATGTCTGAACACCATATTAAAGGATTAAACCAAAATTACATTTAATTAATATTTAATTAAATTAATTACATATCCTAGTCTACACTATAATATTAACTGCAAAATATGTAACGATAAAGAGCAAAGACAAAGAATGTTCCATCTTCTGTGCGAGGTTCCTGCACGTTCCAGTGCACGAAGTGATCAGGGGGGTTATTCTGAATTGCGATGCGAAAGGAATTGCTTTTGCATTTCTATGTTAATAGCATACAAATGCGTTCAGTTTTTCATTCGCATCGCAATTCAGAATAAGCCTCCAGCACTTATATTTAACTTTATTTTTGTCCACTTAGATAGTGTAGCGTGATGATAACACATAATGTTCCTGGCTTCCACAAATGGATCCTATTGGATCTTCTGAAAGAAATTATAGCTGTTTCATCCTTCCCTATGTGTCTTATAATATTTGTAAAGGGGGACCTGACAGCATTAACTTATTTACAAACCGGAAATTAAAATAAGTATACGTTTCTAATATTGTTAACTAGTATATTGGCGCGTGGTTGTTTTGTTTACCTAAATATTACTCATACGCGACGATGCATAATGCTCCATTTAGAAATCCAATAAATTATATGCAATAGTTTTTGGTTATAATATTTCCAACGTGAGTAACAACAGACTGTACTGTTTTGACACATTCACGTTCGTAAGTTATTGTGTTCTCTACATGACAAAAAAAAAGTCTTTCTGGTAAATCGCCATTTAAGTTTCGTTGTTAATTACATACATATTTAAGGGAATCAAATTGTCACGATCTTTTCAGCAAAAAAAGTTTTGAGGTTTGTGTTTTTATATAAAACGAGTATGTTTTTAGAAACTGTTTAAGAGCAAAATTGCTTTTTTCCTATATGCACAGCTAAACGAAGTCCTTAAAATTAAATATGAAAAGGTATTGTGAGATAAAAAGAGGTATTGCAAGAAATGAAATGTGTGTTTTTTGCAAAGAACTAAAACTTTATGTTTTACCATATTTTAAACTTTATAGTATCTCGTACAATTAGGTTTTATATTAAATAATAAACAAATTTTGTTTCGTATGAAAAATAAAGACCAAATAGTAATTAAGCTTAATTGACTTCTATGCCATGAAACCTTTACGAAATTTTGATTTCAGCAACTTTATTGAAGGAAAACCAATGGGAAAAAATTTTACCTAGATTTTAATTTATTTTAATTTGTATAATACAATATTTTATTATGCCAAGAGTTCTAAATTATTACAAACTTTGAGAAAGGCTTTCAAATTATTATACTTTTGAATTACATATGATTTATAGGCTAATTGTTCGAAATTTTTTGTGTTAAATTCAGAAAGTCATGATAAATATTCAAAGACACAAAGGAAAGTCAACATCAGTTTTTTAGTTATTCAACTTACACAGCAGAGCAGAACAGGTGTTTTCGAAAGGTCCAACGCTTTCATCATCAGTCAACTCATGTGTATTGTGTTTGTCACCACTTATTAGGTGGTTTAGTTGAATATAATAACAGTTCTTATTTAAACAAATTTTATTAGGAAATTGAATACGAGAACTGTATCAACCTGATGTTTACACATTATTGTTTTAATAGCCGTGTTACTGTTTCATTATTTTCTTCTGAATTTTTTGTTCCATTTTTATTGTTCTATTTTTGTCAGAAAAGCACTAATTTATTGTTAAATTGTGGTATGTTGGCTCTGATTTTGTTCTATATGTGACAGCGCATAGAGAAAGGGACCTAACGGTTAAAAAAAAAAACAATTTTCAATTTTTCTTTGATGTGGACAACATTTGAGCCTCGAATGAGACCGATCCCATGCCCCAAAAGTGTTCCCGTTTTATAAAGTGATGGTACACCAAAGATACACGTATTTAAAATTTAAATCTTTAAAATGGCTCTGCTGAACAAAACCGGTTTTTACCCTTAGGTCCCTTTTTATCTTGCGCGTCACATATGCTAGATTTTTTTGTTTTTATTTTGTATTACAGCAGTTTATGGAGCATGACAGCAATTGCCACAATAATGTCCTAAAGAGAGATTGACAGCAGCCTCCTAAGTCAGCACTATAGCGAAAGCTTGGTCCACGAAGTTAAAATTAAAACAGCTACAAAAATTCCCCTTCTTTTAAACGTTCTCCTTCATTTTTCTTACCACTATCAGCTCTTTTGCAGGATCAATGCTAGTCCGTGCAAAAAACAAAAGGACAACAAAACTTTACCTTGACATACTTCACAAGCGACTATGAGAATAATGAATAATTCGCGATAGACTATTCAGATACAATGGTATTATGCATGGCACATCATTTGTGTCCAAGGAGAAAGATGCTTGAAGAGTCTAGATGAATTAAACACACTTCACTACAAAAAACTATTTTGCATTTAATGTTTGTTAAAGAAAAAAAAAACAACTGTAATATATTTTTAATAAATTGCAGCAATCCCTTTCTTTGTGCTATAAATTTTTCTAAATTTCAGATACAATTCTTCATTACGTTGCATGCCAATCTATTTATCTTCTTGTAATATGCATTACAGGATACCTTCTTTTTTGTTTAGCTGTTGTTCCTTTTTTTTATATCATCGTTTGGGTTTGTTGGCTTTATTTGAAAGTTATTTTTGTATATTTTTTTTTTTTAAATGTTAACTACGAAATGTATGTCAGACCAAATGGCTACGCGGCACGGAAGCATAACAAATTTAGTCAAGAGTTAGGTGGTCAGTCATTAAGTAGACACGAGTAGATATTTTTCTATGGCCACTAAAACAATGTGGCCCTCAAAACGTAGATACAGTACACAATGAAAGGCCTGATGCTATTTTTTTTTAATTTAAAGTGCTTAAAAAATTTGTTAAAAATTTGCTGCTCATGTTCAAGAGAAAGCATAATTTACGGTCAAATTTTATATATATATTTCAAATTATTTTTCACAATGATTTTTTTTATAATACTTCTTTACCTTTAAGCTTTATGCTTCGCAACAAAATTTTCTTTTGGAAAACGGTAATGAAAATTTAATTGAATAAAAGTGTAATAGAAATTCTATGTAATTAATTCTCGTTTATTATGTTGCAGTAATTGTGCTTTATTTTTTAAAGCTGGCAAAAGCAACAGCTCACAATCTCGAAAGAAAGAAACAATGGACGCAGCATCCTCAACGACATTTAAAATGTGAAAGAATAGAAGTGCATCCATTGAAATCCATTTAATTTGCTTTTTTTTTTGCTCTTTTTTATACTTTTCACTTTTTATCTGATGCTGTTAGTGTAACCCCAAGTCGTAACACTTTTCTGTTTTGTAATACAAAATTAAAGTGTAGATGTGTGAGTGGTATGTATTATGTGCCACTTACAACAAACACTATGAAACTGTCATCTTTGTACTACTGAAGCTAAGAGCTCTCCAGGCATTAAAAAGCAAGGTGAAAATCTTTCACTTATAGTCCTTGTATGTTAAAGAGACTGGCAATTCAAGCGTGAGACTATAAAATTATGTAATTTTAAACGGTAAATAATATTCAGAGAGCTTTGAACATTATTCCGAAAAATCTCAAGTCGCATGCATGTAAGAAAACAAATTTTTTGCCAATTTTTTAGGAAAGGGTTACCCTAAAAATCAATTTTTTGGTTGAAACACAATTTTACCCAATTTTGCCCAAAAGGCGTTTATTTCTAATAACTGAGTATTGAAAGGAGTTTCAAATGCGAAGAAGCTTCCGAAAAATCTCAAATCGCATGCATTTGAGAAAAAAAATTTTTTGCCAAATTTTTAGGAAAGGCTAACAACCCCTTTGCTAAAAATCAATTTTTTGGTTGCAACACAATTTTACCCGATTTTGCCCAAAAGGCGTTTATTTCTAATAACTGAGTATTGAAAGGAGTTTCAAATGCGAAGAAGCTTCCGAAAAATCTCAAATCGCATGCATTTGAAAGAAAAAATTTTTTTGCCAAATTTTTAGGAAAGGCTAACCCCTTTGCTAAAAATCAATTTTTTGGTTGCAACACAATTTTACCCGATTTTGCCCAAAAGGCGTTTATTTCTAATAACTGAGTATTGAAAGGAGTTTCAAATGCGAAGAAGCTTCCGAAAAATCTCAAATCGCATGCATTTGAAAAAAAAAATTTTTTTGCCAAATTTTTAGGAAAGGCTAACCCCTTTGCTAAAAATCAATTTTTTGGTTGCAACACAATTTTACCCGATTTTGCCCAAAAGGCGTTTATTTCTAATAACTGAGTATTGAAAGGAGTTTCAAATGCGAAGAAGCTTCCGAAAAATCTCAAATCGCATGCATTTGAAAGAAAAAATTTTTTTGCCAAATTTTTAGGAAAGGCTAACCCCTTTGCTAAAAATCAATTTTTTGGTTGCAACACAATTTTACCCGATTTTGCCCAAAAGGCGTTTATTTCTAATAACTGAGTATTGAAAGGAGTTTCAAATGCGAAGAAGCTTCCGAAAAATCTCAAATCGCATGCATTTGAAAAAAAAAATTTTTTTGCCAAATTTTTAGGAAAGGCTAACCCCTTTGCTAAAAATAAATTTTTTGGTTGCAACACAATTTTACCCGATTTTGCCCAAAAGGCGTTTATTTCTAATAACTGAGTATTGAAAGGAGTTTCAAATGCGAAGAAGCTTCCGAAAAATCTCAAATCGCATGCATTTGAGAAAAAAAAATTTTTTGCCAAAGGTTAACCCCTTTGCTAAAAATCAATTTTTTGGTTGCAACACAATTTTACCCGATTTTGCCCAAAAGGCGTTTATTTCTAATAACTGAGTATTGAAAGGAGTTTCAAATGCGAAGAAGCTTCCGAAAAATCTCAAATCGCATGCATTTGAGAAAAAAAATTTTTTTGCCAAATTTTTAGGAAAGGCTAACCCCTTTGCTAAAAATCAATTTTTTGGTTGCAACACAATTTTACCCGATTTTGCCCAAAAGGCGTTTATTTCTAATAACTGAGTATTGAAAGGAGTTTCAAATGCGAAGAAGCTTCCGAAAAATCTCAAATCGCATGCATTTGAGAAAAAAAATTTTTTTGCCAAATTTTTAGGAAAGGCTAACCCTTTGCTAAAAATCAATTTTTTGGTTGCAACACAATTTTACCCGATTTTGCCCAAAAGGCGTTTATTTCTAATAACTGAGTATTGAAAGGAGTTTCAAATGCGAAGAAGCTTCCGAAAAATCTCAAATCGCATGCATTTGAAAAAAAAAATTTTTTTGCCAAATTTTTAGGAAAGGCTAACCCCTTTGCTAAAAATCAATTTTTTGGTTGCAACACAATTTTACCCGATTTTGCCCAAAAGGCGTTTATTTCTAATAACTGAGTATTGAAAGGAGTTTCAAATGCGAAGAAGCTTCCGAAAAATCTCAAATCGCATGCATTTGAGAAAAAAAAATTTTTTGCCAAAGGCTAACCCCTTTGCTAACAATCAATTTTTTGGTTGCAACACAATTTTACCCGATTTTGCCCAAAAGGCGTTTATTTCTAATAACTGAGTATTGAAAGGAGTTTCAAATGCGAAGAAGCTTCCGAAAAATCTCAAATCGCATGCATTTGAGAAAAAAAATTTTTTTGCCAAATTTTTAGGAAAGGCTAACCCCTTTGCTAAAAATCAATTTTTTGGTTGCAACACAATTTTACCCGATTTTGCCCAAAAGGCGTTTATTTCTAATAACTGAGTATTGAAAGGAGTTTCAAATGCGAAGAAGCTTCCGAAAAATCTCAAATCGCATGCATTTGAAAAAAAAAATTTTTTTGCCAAATTTTTAGGAAAGGCTAACCCCTTTGCTAAAAATCAATTTTTTGGTTGCAACACAATTTTACCCGATTTTGCCCAAAAGGCGTTTATTTCTAATAACTGAGTATTGAAAGGAGTTTCAAATGCGAAGAAGCTTCCGAAAAATCTCAAATCGCATGCATTTGAGAAAAAAAATTTTTTTGCCAAATTTTTAGGAAAGGCTAACCCTTTGCTAAAAATCAATTTTTTGATTGCAACACAATTTTACCCGATTTTGCCCAAAAGGCGTTTATTTCTAATAACTGAGTATTGAAAGGAGTTTCAAATGCGAAGAAGCTTCCGAAAAATCTCAAATCGCATGCATTTGAGAAAAAAAATTTTTTTGCCAAATTTTTAGGAAAGGCTAACCCCTTTGCTAAAAATCAATTTTTTGGTTGCAACACAATTTTACCCGATTTTGCCCAAAAGGCGTTTATTTCTAATAACTGAGTATTGAAAGGAGTTTCAAATGCGAAGAAGCTTCCGAAAAATCTCAAATCGCATGCATTTGAAAAAAAAAATTTTTTTGCCAAATTTTTAGGAAAGGCTAACCCCTTTGCTAAAAATCAATTTTTTGGTTGCAACACAATTTTACCCGATTTTGCCCAAAAGGCGTTTATTTCTAATAACTGAGTATTGAAAGGAGTTTCAAATGCGAAGAAGCTTCCGAAAAATCTCAAATCGCATGCATTTGAGAAAAAAAATTTTTTTGCCAAATTTTTAGGAAAGGCTAACCCCTTTGCTAAAAATCAATTTTTTGGTTGGAACACAATTTTACCCGATTTTGCCCAAAAGGCGTTTATTTCTAATAACTGAGTATTGAAAGGAGTTTCAAATGCGAAGAAGCTTCCGAAAAATCTTAAATCGCATGCATTTGAGAAAAAAAATTTTTTTGCCAAATTTTTAGGAAAGGCTAACCCCTTTGCTAAAAATCAATTTTTTGGTTGCAACACAATTTTACCCGATTTTGCCCAAAAGGCGTTTATTTCTAATAACTGAGTATTGAAAGGAGTTTCAAATGCGAAGAAGCTTCCGAAAAATCTCAAATCGCATGCATTTGAGAAAAAAAATTTTTTTGCCAAATTTTTAGGAAAGGCTAACCCCTTTGCTAAAAATCAATTTTTTGGTTGCAACACAATTTTACCCGATTTCGCCCAAAAGGCGTTTATTTCTAATAACTGAGTATTGAAAGGAGTTTCAAATGCGAAGAAGCTTCCGAAAAATCTCAAATCGCATGCATTTGAAAGAAAAAATTTTTTTGCCAAATTTTTAGGAAAGGCTAACCCCTTTGCTAAAAATCAATTTTTTGGTTGCAACACAATTTTACCCGATTTTGCCCAAAAGGCGTTTATTTCTAATAACTGAGTATTGAAAGGAGTTTCAAATGCGAAGAAGCTTCCGAAAAATCTCAAATCGCATGCATTTGAAAAAAAAAAATTTTTTTGCCAAATTTTTAGGAAAGGCTAACCCCTTTGCTAAAAATCAATTTTTTGGTTGCAACACAATTTTACCCGATTTTGCCCAAAAGGCGTTTATTTCTAATAACTGAGTATTGAAAGGAGTTTCAAATGCGAAGAAGCTTCCAAAAAATCTCAAATCGCATGCATTTGAGAAAAAAAAATTTTTTGCCAAATTTTTAGGAAAGGCTAAAAATCAATTTTTTGGTTGCAACACAATTTTACCCGATTTTGCCCAAAAGGCGTTTATTTCTAATAACTGAGTATTGAAAGGAGTTTCAAATGCGAAGAAGCTTCCGAAAAATCTCAAATCGCATGCATTTGAAAAAAAAATTTTTTTTGCCAAATTTTTAGGAAAGGCTAACCCCTTTGCTAAAAATCAATTTTTTGGTTGCAACACAATTTTACCCGATTTTGCCCAAAAGGCGTTTATTTCTAATAACTGAGTATTGAAAGGAGTTTCAAATGCGAAGAAGCTTCCGAAAAATCTCAAATCGCATGCATTTGAGAAAAAAAATTTTTTTGCCAAATTTTTAGGAAAGGCTAACCCTTTGCTAAAAATCAATTTTTTGGTTGCAACACAATTTTACCCGATTTTGCCCAAAAGGCGTTTATTTCTAATAACTGCGTATTGAAAGGAGTTTCAAATGCGAAGAAGCTTCCGAAAAATCTCAAATCGCATGCATTTGAAAAAAAAAATTTTTTTGCCAAATTTTTAGGAAAGGCTAACCCCTTTGCTAAAAATCAATTTTTTGGTTGCAACACAATTTTACCCGATTTTGCCCAAAAGGCGTTTATTTCTAATAACTGAGTATTGAAAGGAGTTTCAAATGCGAAGAAGCTTCCGAAAAATCTCAAATCGCATGCATTTGAGAAAAAAAATTTTTTTGCCAAATTTTTAGGAAAGGCTAACCCTTTGCTAAAAATCAATTTTTTGATTGCAACACAATTTTACCCGATTTTGCCCAAAAGGCGTTTATTTCTAATAACTGAGTATTGAAAGGAGTTTCAAATGCGAAGAAGCTTCCGAAAAATCTCAAATCGCATGCATTTGAGAAAAAAAATTTTTTTGCCAAATTTTTAGGAAAGGCTAACCCCTTTGCTAAAAATCAATTTTTTGGTTGCAACACAATTTTACCCGATTTTGCCCAAAAGGCGTTTATTTCTAATAACTGAGTATTGAAAGGAGTTTCAAATGCGAAGAAGCTTCCGAAAAATCTCAAATCGCATGCATTTGAGAAAAAAAAATTTTTTGCCAAATTTTTAGGAAAGGCTAACCCCTTGCTAAAAATCAATTTTTTGGTTGCAACACAATTTTACCCGATTTTGCCCAAAAGGCGTTTATTTCTAATAACTGAGTATTGAAAGGAGTTTCAAATGCGAAGAAGCTTCCGAAAAATCTCAAATCGCATGCATTTGAGAAAAAAAATTTTTTTGCCAAATTTTTAGGAAAGGCTAACTAACCCCTTTGCTAAAAATCAATTTTTTGGTTGCAACACAATTTTACCCGATTTTGCCCAAAAGGCGTTTATTTCTAATAACTGAGTATTGAAAGGAGTTTCAAATGCGAAGAAGCTTCCGAAAAATCTCAAATCGCATGCATTTGAAAAAAAAATTTTTTTTGCCAAATTTTTAGGAAAGGCTAACCCCTTTGCTAAAAATTAATTTTTTGGTTGCAACACAATTTTACCCGATTTTGCCCAAAAGGCGTTTATTTCTAATAACTGAGTATTGAAAGGAGTTTCAAATGCGAAGAAGCTTCCGAAAAATCTCAAATCGCATGCATTTGAGAAAAAAAATTTTTTTGCCAAATTTTTAGGAAAGGCTAACTAACCCCTTTGCTAAAAATCAATTTTTTGGTTGCAACACAATTTTACCCGATTTTGCCCAAAAGGCGTTTATTTCTAATAACTGAGTATTGAAAGGAGTTTCAAATGCGAAGAAGCTTCCGAAAAATCTCAAATCGCATGCATTTGAGAAAAAAAATTTTTTTGCCAAATTTTTAGGAAAGGCTAACCCCTTTGCTAAAAATCAATTTTTTGGTTGCAACACAATTTTACCCGATTTTGCCCAAAAGGCGTTTATTTCTAATAACTGAGTATTGAAAGGAGTTTCAAATGCGAAGAAGCTTCCGAAAAATCTCAAATCGCATGCATTTGAGAAAAAAAATTTTTTTGCCAAATATTTAGGAAAGGCTAACCCCTTTGCTAAAAATCAATTTTTTGGTTGCAACACAATTTTACCCGATTTTGCCCAAAAGGCGTTTATTTCTAATAACTGAGTATTGAAAGGAGTTTCAAATGCGAAGAAGCTTCCGAAAAATCTCAAATCGCATGCATTTGAGAAAAAAAATTTTTTTGCCAAATTTTTAGGAAAGGCTAACCCCTTTGCTAAAAATCAATTTTTTGGTTGCAACACAATTTTACCCGATTTTGCCCAAAAGGCGTTTATTTCTAATAACTGAGTATTGAAAGGAGTTTCAAATGCGAAGAAGCTTCCGAAAAATTTCAAATCGCATGCATTTGAAAAAAAAAATTTTTTTGCCAAATTTTTAGGAAAGGCTAACCCCTTTGCTAAAAATCAATTTTTTGGTTGCAACACAATTTTACCCGATTTTGCCCAAAAGGCGTTTATTTCTAATAACTGAGTATTGAAAGGAGTTTCAAATGCGAAGAAGCTTCCGAAAAATCTCAAATCGCATGCATTTGAGAAAAAAATTTTTTTTGCCAAATTTTTAGGAAAGGCTAACCCCTTTGCTAAAAATCAATTTTTTGGTTGCAATACAATTTTACCCGATTTTGCCCAAAAGGCGTTTATTTCTAATAACTGAGTATTGAAAGGAGTTTCAAATGCGAAGAAGCTTCCGAAAAATCTCAAATCGCATGCATTTGAGAAAAAAAAATTTTTTGCCAAATTTTTAGGAAAGGCTAACCCCTTTGCTAAAAATCAATTTTTTGGTTGCAACACAATTTTACCCGATTTTGCCCAAAAGGCGTTTATTTCTAATAACTGAGTATTGAAAGGAGTTTCAAATGCGAAGAAGCTTCCGAAAAATTTCAAATCGCATGCATTTGAAAAAAAAAATTTTTTTGCCAAATTTTTAGGAAAGGCTAACCCCTTTGCTAAAAATCAATTTTTTGGTTGCAACACAATTTTACCCGATTTTGCCCAAAAGGCGTTTATTTCTAATAACTGAGTATTGAAAGGAGTTTCAAATGCGAAGAAGCTTCCGAAAAATTTCAAATCGCATGCATTTGAAAAAAAAAATTTTTTTGCCAAATTTTTAGGAAAGGCTAACCCCTTTGCTAAAAATCAATTTTTTGGTTGCAACACAATTTTACCCGATTTTGCCCAAAAGGCGTTTATTTCTAATAACTGAGTATTGAAAGGAGTTTCAAATGCGAAGAAGCTTCCGAAAAATCTCAAATCGCATGCATTTGAAAAAAAAATTTTTTTTGCCAAATTTTTAGGAAAGGCTAACCCCTTTGCTAAAAATTAATTTTTTGGTTGCAACACAATTTTACCCGATTTTGCCCAAAAGGCGTTTATTTCTAATAACTGAGTATTGAAAGGAGTTTCAAATGCGAAGAAGCTTCCGAAAAATCTCAAATCGCATGCATTTGAGAAAAAAAAATTTTTTGCCAAATTTTTAGGAAAGGCTAACTAACCCCTCTGCTAAAAATCAATTTTTTGGTTGCAACACAATTTTACCCGATTTTGCCCAAAAGGCGTTTATTTCTAATAACTGAGTATTGAAAGGAGTTTCAAATGCGAAGAAGCTTCCGAAAAATCTCAAATCGCATGCATTTGAGAAAAAAAATTTTTTTGCCAAATTTTTAGGAAAGGCTAACCCCTTTGCTAAAAATCAATTTTTTGGTTGCAACACAATTTTACTCGATTTTGCCCAAAAGGCGTTTATTTCTAATAACTGAGTATTGAAAGGAGTTTCAAATGCGAAGAAGCTTCCGAAAAATCTCAAATCGCATGCATTTGAGAAAAAAAATTTTTTTGCCAAATTTTTAGGAAAGGCTAACCCCTTTGCTAAAAATCAATTTTTTGGTTGCAACACAATTTTACCCGATTTTGCCCAAAAGGCGTTTATTTCTAATAACTGAGTATTGAAAGGAGTTTCAAATGCGAAGAAGCTTCCGAAAAATCTCAAATCGCATGCATTTGAGAAAAAAAATTTTTTTGCCAAATTTTTAGGAAAGGCTAACCCCTTTGCTAAAAATCAATTTTTTGGTTGCAACACAATTTTACCCGATTTTGCCCAAAAGGCGTTTATTTCTAATAGCTGAGTATTGAAAGGAGTTTCAAATGCGCAGAAGCTTCCGAAAAATCTCAAATCCCATGCATTTGAGAAAAAAAATTTTTTTGCCAAATTTTTAGGAAAGGCTAACCCCTTTGCTAAAAATCAATTTTTTGGTTGCAACACAATTTTACCCGATTTTGCCCAAAAGGCGTTTATTTCTAATAGCTGAGTATTGAAAGGAGTTTCAAATGCGCAGAAGCTTCCGAAAAATCTCAAATCCCATGCATTTGAGAAAAAAAATTTTTTTGCCAAATTTTTAGGAAAGGCTAACCCCTTTGCTAAAAATCAATTTTTTGGTTGCAACACAATTTTACCCGATTTTGCCCAAAAGGCGTTTATTTCTAATAACTGAGTATTGAAAGGAGTTTCAAATGCGAAGAAGCTTCCGAAAAATCTCAAATCGCATGCATTTGAGAAAAAAAATTTTTTTGCCAAATTTTTAGGAAAGGCTAACCCCTTTGCTAAAAATCAATTTTTTGGTTGCAACACAATTTTACCCGATTTTGCCCAAAAGGCGTTTATTTCTAATAACTGAGTATTGAAAGGAGTTTCAAATGCGAAGAAGCTTCCGAAAAATCTCAAATCGCATGCATTTGAGAAAAAAAATTTTTTTGCCAAATTTTTAGGAAAGGCTAACCCCTTTGCTAAAAATCAATTTTTTGGTTGCAACACAATTTTACCCGATTTTGCCCAAAAGGCGTTTATTTCTAATAGCTGAGTATTGAAAGGAGTTTCAAATGCGCAGAAGCTTCCGAAAAATCTCAAATCCCATGCATTTGAGAAAAAAAATTTTTTTGCCAAATTTTTAGGAAAGGCTAACCCCTTTGCTAAAAATCAATTTTTTGGTTGCAACACAATTTTACCCGATTTTGCCCAAAAGGCGTTTATTTCTAATAGCTGAGTATTGAAAGGAGTTTCAAATGCGCAGAAGCTTCCGAAAAATCTCAAATCCCATGCATTTGAGAAAAAAAATTTTTTTGCCAAATTTTTAGGAAAGGCTAACCCCTTTGCTAAAAATCAATTTTTTGGTTGCAACACAATTTTACCCGATTTTGCCCAAAAGGCGTTTATTTCTAATAACTGAGTATTGAAAGGAGTTTCAAATGCGAAGAAACTTCCGAAAAATCTCAAATCGCATGCATTTGAGAAAAAAAATTTTTTTGCCAAATTTTTAGGAAAGGCTAACCCCTTTGCTAAAAATCAATTTTTTGGTTGAAACACAATTTTACCCAATTTTGCCCAAAAGGCGTTTATTTCTAATAACTGAGTATTGAAAGGAGTTTCAAATGCGAAGAAGCTTCCGAAAAATCTCAAATCGCATGCATTTGAGAAAAAAAAATTTTTTGCCAAATTTTTAGGAAAGGCTAACCCCTTGCTAAAAATCAAGTTTTTGGTTGCAACACAATTTTACCCGATTTTGCCCAAAAGGCGTTTATTTCTAATAACTGAGTATTGAAAGGAGTTTCAAATGCGAAGAAGCTTCCGAAAAATCTCAAATCGCATGCATTTGAGAAAAAAAATTTTTTTGCCAAATTTTTAGGAAAGGCTAACCCCTTTGCTAAAAATCAATTTTTTGGTTGCAACACAATTTTACCCGATTTTGCCCAAAAGGCGTTTATTTCTAATAACTGAGTATTGAAAGAAGTTTCAAATGCGAAGAAGCTTCCAAAAAATCTCAAATCGCATGCATTTGAGAAAAAAATTTTTTTTGCCAAATTTTTAGGAAAGGCTAACCCCTTTGCTAAAAATCAATTTTTTGGTTGCAACACAATTTTACCCGATTTTGCCCAAAAGGCGATTATTTCTAATAACTGAGTATTGAAAGGAGTTTCAAATGCGAAGAAGCTTCCGAAAAATCTCAAATCGCATGCATTTGAGAAAAAAAAATTTTTTGCCAAATTTTTAGGAAAGGCTAACCCCTTGCTAAAAATCAATTTTTTGGTTGCAACACAATTTTACCCGATTTTGCCCAAAAGGCGTTTATTTCTAATAACTGAGTATTGAAAGGAGTTTCAAATGCGAAGAAGCTTCCGAAAAATCTCAAATCGCATGCATTTGAGAAAAAAAATTTTTTTGCCAAATTTTAAGGAAAGGCTAACCCCTTTGCTAAAAATCAATTTTTTGGTTGCAACACAATTTTACCCGATTTTGCCCAAAAGGCGTTTATTTCTAATAGCTGAGTATTGAAAGGAGTTTCAAATGCGCAGAAGCTTCCGAAAAATCTCAAATCCCATGCATTTGAGAAAAAAAATTTTTTTGCCAAATTTTTAGGAAAGGCTAAAAATCAATTTTTTGGTTGCAACACAATTTTACCCGATTTTGCCCAAAAGGCGTTTATTTCTAATAACTGAGTATTGAAAGGAGTTTCAAATGCGAAGAAGCTTCCGAAAAATCTCAAATCGCATGCATTTGAGAAAAAAAATTTTTTTGCCAAATTTTTAGGAAAGGCTAACCCCTTTGCTAAAAATCAATTTTTTGGTTGCAACACAATTTTACCCGATTTTGCCCAAAAGGCGTATATTTCTAATAACTGAGTATTGAAAGAAGTTTCAAATGCGAAGAAGCTTCCAAAAAATCTCAAATCGCATGCATTTGAGAAAAAAAATTTTTTTGCCAAATTTTTAGGAAAGGCTAACCCCTTTGCTAAAAATCAATTTTTTGGTTGAAACACAATTTTACCCAATTTTGCCCAAAAGGCGTTTATTTCTAATAACTGAGTATTGAAAGGAGTTTCAAATGCGAAGAAGCTTCCGAAAAATTTCAAATCGCATGCATTTGAGAAAACAAATTTTTTTGCCAAATTTTTAGGAAAGGCTAACCCCTTTGCTAAAAATCAATTTTTTGGTTGCAACACAATTTTACCCGATTTTGCCCAAAAGGCGATTATTTCTAATAACTGAGTATTGAAAGGAGTTTCAAATGCGAAGAAGCTTCCGAAAAATCTCAAATCGCATGCATTTGAGAAAAAAAAATTTTTTGCCAAATTTTTAGGAAAGGCTAACCCCTTGCTAAAAATCAATTTTTTGGTTGCAACACAATTTTACCCGATTTTGCCCAAAAGGCGTTTATTTCTAATAACTGAGTATTGAAAGGAGTTTCAAATGCGAAGAAGCTTCCGAAAAATCTCAAATCGCATGCATTTGAGAAAAAAAATTTTTTTGCCAAATTTTTAGGAAAGGCTAACCCCTTTGCTAAAAATCAATTTTTTGGTTGCAACACAATTTTACCCGATTTTGCCCAAAAGGCGATTATTTCTAATAACTGAGTATTGAAAGGAGTTTCAAATGCGAAGAAGCTTCCGAAAAATCTCAAATCGCATGCATTTGAGAAAAAAAAATTTTTTGCCAAATTTTTAGGAAAGGCTAACCCCTTGCTAAAAATCAATTTTTTGGTTGCAACACAATTTTACCCGATTTTGCCCAAAAGGCGTTTATTTCTAATAACTGAGTATTGAAAGGAGTTTCAAATGCGAAGAAGCTTCCGAAAAATCTCAAATCGCATGCATTTGAGAAAAAAAATTTTTTTGCCAAATTTTTAGGAAAGGCTAACCCCTTTGCTAAAAATCAATTTTTTGGTTGCAACACAATTTTACCCGATTTTGCCCAAAAGGCGTTTATTTCTAATAACTGAGTATTGAAAGGAGTTTCAAATGCGAAGAAGCTTCCGAAAAATCTCAAATCGCATGCATTTGAGAAAAAAAATTTTTTTGCCAAATTTTTAGGAAAGGCTAACCCCTTTGCTAAAAATCAATTTTTTGGTTGAAAAACAATTTTACCCAATTTTGCCCAAAAGGCGTTTATTTCTAATAACTGAGTATTGAAAGGAGTTTCAAATGCGAAGAAGCTTCCGAAAAATCTCAAATCGCATGCATTTGAGAAAAAAAATTTTTTTGCCAAATTTTTAGGAAAGGCTAACCCCTTTGCTAAAAATCAATTTTTTGGTTGAAACACAATTTTACCCAATTTTGCCCAAAAGGCGTTTATTTCTAATAACTGAGTATTGAAAGGAGTTTCAAATGCGAAGAAGCTTCCGAAAAATCTCAAATCGCATGCATTTGAGAAAAAAAATTTTTTTGCCAAATTTTTAGGAAAGGCTAACCCCTTTGCTAAAAATCAATTTTTTGGTTGCAACACAATTTTACCCGATTTTGCCCAAAAGGCGTTTATTTCTAATAACTGAGTATTGAAAGGAGTTTCAAATGCGAAGAAGCTTCCGAAAAATCTCAAATCGCATGCATTTGAAAAAAAAAATTTTTTTGCCAAATTTTTAGGAAAGGCTAACCCCTTTGCTAAAAATCAATTTTTTGGTTGCAACACAATTTTACCCGATTTTGCCCAAAAGGCGTTTATTTCTAATAACTGAGTATTGAAAGGAGTTTCAAATGCGAAGAAGCTTCCGAAAAATCTCAAATCGCATGCATTTGAGAAAAAAAATTTTTTTGCCAAATTTTTAGGAAAGGCTAACCCCTTTGCTAAAAATCAATTTTTTGGTTGCAACAATATTTTACCCGATTTTGCCCAAAAGGCGTTTATTTCTAATAACTGAGTATTGAAAGGAGTTTCAAATGCGAAGAAGCTTCCGAAAAATCTCAAATCGCATGCATTTGAGAAAAAAAATTTTTTTGCCAAATTTTTAGGAAAGGCTAACCCCTTTGCTAAAAATCAATTTTTTGGTTGAAACACAATTTTACCCGATTTTGCCCAAAAGGCGTTTATTTCTAATAACTGAGTATTGAAAGGAGTTTCAAATGCGAAGAAGCTTCCGAAAAATCTCAAATCCCATGCATTTGAGAAAAAAAATTTTTTTGCCAAATTTTTAGGAAAGGCTAACCCCTTTGCTAAAAATCAATTTTTTGTTTGCAACACAATTTTACCCGATTTTGCCCAAAAGGCGTTTATTTCTAATAACTGAGTATTGAAAGGAGTTTCAAATGCGAAGAAGCTTCCGAAAAATCTCAAATCGCATGCATTTGAGAAAAAAAATTTTTTTGCCAAATTTTTAGGAAAGGCTAACTAACCCCTTTGCTAAAAATCAATTTTTTGGTTGCAACACAGTTTTACCCGATTTTGCCCAAAAGGCGTTTATTTCTAATAACTGAGTATTGAAAGGAGTTTCAAATGCGAAGAAGTTTCCGAAAAATCTCAAATCGCATGCATTTGAGAAAAAAAATTTTTTTGCCAAATTTTTAGGAAAGGCTAACCCCTTTGCTAAAAATCAATTTTTTGGTTGCAACACAATTTTACCCGATTTTGCCCAAAAGGCGTTTATTTCTAATAACTGAGTATTGAAAGGAGTTTCAAATGCGAAGAAGCTTCCGAAAAATCTCAAATCGCATGCATTTGAAAAAAAAATTTTTTTTGCCAAATTTTTAGCAAAGGCTAACCCCTTTGCTAAAAATCAATTTTTTGGTTGCAACACAATTTTACCCGATTTTGCCCAAAAGGCGTTTATTTCTAATAACTGAGTATTGAAAGGAGTTTCAAATGCGAAGAAGCTTCCGAAAAATCTCAAATCGCATGCATTTGAGAAAAAAAATTTTTTTGCCAAATTTTTAGGAAAGGCTAACCCCTTTGCTAAAAATCAATTTTTTGGTTGCAACACAATTTTACCCGATTTTGCCCAAAAGGCGTTTATTTCTAATAACTGAGTATTGAAAGGAGTTTCAAATGCGAAGAAGCTTCCGAAAAATTTCAAATCGCATGCATTTGAAAAAAACAATTTTTTTGCCAAATTTTTAGGAAAGGCTAACCCCTTTGCTAAAAATCAATTTTTTGGTTGCAACACAATTTTACCCGATTTTGCCCAAAAGGCGTTTATTTCTAATAACTGAGTATTGAAAGGAGTTTCAAATGCGAAGAAGCTTCCGAAAAATCTCAAATCGCATGCATTTGAGAAAAAAAATTTTTTTGCCAAATTTTTAGGAAAGGCTAACCCCTTTGCTAAAAATCAATTTTTTGGTTGCAACACAATTTTACCCGATTTTGCCCAAAAGGCGTTTATTTCTAATAACTGAGTATTGAAAGAAGTTTCAAATGCGAAGAAGCTTCCAAAAAATCTCAAATCGCATGCATTTGAGAAAAAAAATTTTTTTGCCAAATTTTTAGGAAAGGCTAAAAATCAATTTTTTGGTTGCAACACAATTTTACCCGATTTTGCCCAAAAGGCGTTTATTTCTAATAACTGAGTATTGAAAGGAGTTTCAAATGCGCAGAAGCTTCCGAAAAATCTCAAATCCCATGCATTTGAGAAAAAAAATTTTTTTGCCAAATTTTTAGGAAAGGCTAACCCCTTTGCTAAAAATCAATTTTTTGGTTGCAACACAATTTTACCCGATTTTGCCCAAAAGGCGTTTATTTCTAATAACTGAGTATTGAAAGGAGTTTCAAATGCGAAGAAGCTTCCGAAAAATCTCAAATCGCATGCATTTGAGAAAAAAAATTTTTTTGCCAAATTTTTAGGAAAGGCTAACCCCTTTGCTAAAAATCAATTTTTTGGTTGCAACACAATTTTACCCGATTTTGCCCAAAAGGCGTTTATTTCTAATAACTGAGTATTGAAAGAAGTTTCAAATGCGAAGAAGCTTCCAAAAAATCTCAAATCGCATGCATTTGAGAAAAAAAATTTTTTTGCCAAATTTTTAGGAAAGGCTAACCCCTTTGCTAAAAATCAATTTTTTGGTTGAAACACAATTTTACCCAATTTTGCCCAAAAGGCGTTTATTTCTAATAACTGAGTATTGAAAGGAGTTTCAAATGCGAAGAAGCTTCCGAAAAATCTCAAATCGCATGCATTTGAGAAAAAAAATTTTTTTGCCAAATTTTAAGGAAAGGCTAACTAACCCCTTTGCTAAAAATCAATTTTTTGGTTGCAACACAATTTTACCCGATTTTGCCCAAAAGGCGATTATTTCTAATAACTGAGTATTGAAAGGAGTTTCAAATGCGAAGAAGCTTCCGAAAAATCTCAAATCGCATGCATTTGAGAAAAAAAAATTTTTTGCCAAATTTTTAGGAAAGGCTAACCCCTTGCTAAAAATCAATTTTTTGGTTGCAACACAATTTTACCCGATTTTGCCCAAAAGGCGTTTATTTCTAATAACTGAGTATTGAAAGGAGTTTCAAATGCGAAGAAGCTTCCGAAAAATCTCAAATCGCATGCATTTGAGAAAAAAAATTTTTTTTGCCAAATTTTAAGGAAAGGCTAACCCCTTTGCTAAAAATCAATTTTTTGGTTGCAACACAATTTTACCCGATTTTGCCCAAAAGGCGTTTATTTCTAATAACTGAGTATTGAAAGGAGTTTCAAATGCGAAGAAGCTTCCGAAAAATCTCAAATCGCATGCATTTGAGAAAAAAAATTTTTTTGCCAAATTTTTAGGAAAGGCTAACCCCTTTGCTAAAAATCAATTTTTTGGTTGCAACACAATTTTACCCGATTTTGCCCAAAAGGCGTTTATTTCTAATAACTGAGTATTGAAAGGAGTTTCAAATGCGAAGAAGCTTCCGAAAAATCTCAAATCGCATGCATTTGAGAAAAAAAATTTTTTTGCCAAATTTTTAGGAAAGGCTAACCCCTTTGCTAAAAATCAATTTTTTGGTTGCAACACAATTTTACCCGATTTTGCCCAAAAGGCGTTTATTTCTAATAACTGAGTATTGAAAGGAGTTTCAAATGCGAAGAAGCTTCCGAAAAATCTCAAATCGCATGCATTTGAGAAAAAAAATTTTTTTTGCCAAATTTTAAGGAAAGGCTAACCCCTTTGCTAAAAATCAATTTTTTGGTTGCAACACAATTTTACCCGATTTTGCCCAAAAGGCGTTTATTTCTAATAACTGAGTATTGAAAGGAGTTTCAAATGCGAAGAAGCTTCCAAAAAATCTCAAATCGCATGCATTTGAGAAAAAAAATTTTTTTGCCAAATTTTTAGGAAAGGCTAACCCCTTTGCTAAAAATCAATTTTTTGGTTGAAACACAATTTTACCCAATTTTGCCCAAAAGGCGTTTATTTCTAATAACTGAGTATTGAAAGGAGTTTCAAATGCGAAGAAGCTTCCGAAAAATCTCAAATCGCATGCATTTGAGAAAAAAAATTTTTTTGCCAAATTTTTAGGAAAGGCTAACTAACCCCTTTGCTAAAAATCAATTTTTTGGTTGCAACACAATTTTACCCGATTTTGCCCAAAAGGCGATTATTTCTAATAACTGAGTATTGAAAGGAGTTTCAAATGCGAAGAAGCTTCCGAAAAATCTCAAATCGCATGCATTTGAGAAAAAAAAATTTTTTGCCAAATTTTTAGGAAAGGCTAACCCCTTGCTAAAAATCAATTTTTTGGTTGCAACACAATTTTACCCGATTTTGCCCAAAAGGCGTTTATTTCTAATAACTGAGTATTGAAAGGAGTTTCAAATGCGAAGAAGCTTCCGAAAAATCTCAAATCGCATGCATTTGAGAAAAAAAATTTTTTTTGCCAAATTTTAAGGAAAGGCTAACCCCTTTGCTAAAAATCAATTTTTTGGTTGCAACACAATTTTACCCGATTTTGCCCAAAAGGCGTTTATTTCTAATAACTGAGTATTGAAAGGAGTTTCAAATGCGAAGAAGCTTCCGAAAAATCTCAAATCGCATGCATTTGAGAAAAAAAATTTTTTTGCCAAATTTTTAGGAAAGGCTAACCCCTTTGCTAAAAATCAATTTTTTGGTTGCAACACAATTTTACCCGATTTTGCCCAAAAGGCGTTTATTTCTAATAACTGAGTATTGAAAGGAGTTTCAAATGCGAAGAAGCTTCCGAAAAATCTCAAATCGCATGCATTTGAGAAAAAAAATTTTTTTGCCAAATTTTTAGGAAAGGCTAACCCCTTTGCTAAAAATCAATTTTTTGGTTGCAACACAATTTTACCCGATTTTGCCCAAAAGGCGTTTATTTCTAATAACTGAGTATTGAAAGGAGTTTCAAATGCGAAGAAGCTTCCGAAAAATCTCAAATCGCATGCATTTGAGAAAAAAAATTTTTTTGCCAAATTTTTAGGAAAGGCTAACCCCTTTGCTAAAAATCAATTTTTTGGTTGAAAAACAATTTTACCCAATTTTGCCCAAAAGGCGTTTATTTCTAATAACTGAGTATTGAAAGGAGTTTCAAATGCGAAGAAGCTTCCGAAAAATCTCAAATCGCATGCATTTGAAAAAAAAATTTTTTTGCCAAATTTTTAGGAAAGGCTAACCCCTTTGCTAAAAATCAATTTTTTGGTTGCAACACAATTTTACCCGATTTTGCCCAAAAGGCGTTTATTTCTAATAACTGAGTATTGAAAGGAGTTTCAAATGCGAAGAAGCTTCCGAAAAATCTCAAATCGCATGCATTTGAAAAAAAAAATTTTTTTGCCAAATTTTTAGGAAAGGCTAACCCCTTTGCTAAAAATCAATTTTTTGGTTGAAAAACAATTTTACCCAATTTTGCCCAAAAGGCGTTTATTTCTAATAACTGAGTATTGAAAGGAGTTTCAAATGCGAAGAAGCTTCCGAAAAATCTCAAATCGCATGCATTTGAAAAAAAAATTTTTTTGCCAAATTTTTAGGAAAGGCTAACCCCTTTGCTAAAAATCAATTTTTTGGTTGCAACACAATTTTACCCGATTTTGCCCAAAAGGCGTTTATTTCTAATAACTGAGTATTGAAAGGAGTTTCAAATGCGAAGAAGCTTCCGAAAAATCTCAAATCGCATGCATTTGAAAAAAAAAATTTTTTTGCCAAATTTTTAGGAAAGGCTAACCCCTTTGCTAAAAATCAATTTTTTGGTTGCAACACAATTTTACCCGATTTTGCCCAAAAGGCGTTTATTTCTAATAACTGAGTATTGAAAGGAGTTTCAAATGCGAAGAAGCTTCCGAAAAATCTCAAATCGCATGCATTTGAAAAAAAAAATTTTTTTGCCAAATTTTTAGGAAAGGCTAACCCCTTTGCTAAAAATCAATTTTTTGGCTGCAACACAATTTTACCCGATTTTGCCCAAAAGGCGTTTATTTCTAATAACTGAGTATTGAAAGGAGTTTCAAATGCGAAGAAGCTTCCGAAAAATCTCAAATCGCATGCATTTGAAAAAAAAAATTTTTTGCCAAATTTTTAGGAAAGGCTAACCCCTTTGCTAAAAATCAATTTTTTGGTTGCAACACAATTTTACCCGATTTTGCCCAAAAGGCGTTTATTTCTAATAACTGAGTATTGAAAGGAGTTTCAAATGCGAAGAAGCTTCCGAAAAATCTCAAATCGCATGCATTTGAGAAAAAAAAATTTTTTGCCAAATTTTTAGGAAAGGCTAACCCCTTTGCTAAAAATCAATTTTTTGGTTGAAACACAATTTTACCCAATTTTGCCCAAAAGGCGTTTATTTCTAATAACTGAGTATTGAAAGGAGTTTCAAATGCGAAGAAGCTTCCGAAAAATCTCAAATCGCATGCATTTGAGAAAAAAAATTTTTTTGCCAAATTTTAAGGAAAGGCTAACCCCTTTGCTAAAAATCAATTTTTTGGTTGCAACACAATTTTACCCGATTTTGCCCAAAAGGCGATTATTTCTAATAACTGAGTATTGAAAGGAGTTTCAAATGCGAAGAAGCTTCCGAAAAATCTCAAATCGCATGCATTTGAGAAAAAAAAATTTTTTGCCAAATTTTTAGGAAAGGCTAACCCCTTGCTAAAAATCAATTTTTTGGTTGCAACACAATTTTACCCGATTTTGCCCAAAAGGCGTTTATTTCTAATAACTGAGTATTGAAAGGAGTTTCAAATGCGAAGAAGCTTCCGAAAAATCTCAAATCGCATGCATTTGAGAAAAAAAATTTTTTTGCCAAATTTTAAGGAAAGGCTAACCCCTTTGCTAAAAATCAATTTTTTGGTTGCAACACAATTTTACCCGATTTTGCCCAAAAGGCGTTTATTTCTAATAACTGAGTATTGAAAGGAGTTTCAAATGCGAAGAAGCTTCCGAAAAATCTCAAATCCCATGCATTTGAGAAAAAAAATTTTTTTGCCAAATTTTTAGGAAAGGCTAACCCCTATGCTAAAAATCAATTTTTTGGTTGCAACACAATTTTACCCGATTTTGCCCAAAAGGCGTTTATTTCTAATAACTGAGTATTGAAAGGAGTTTCAAATGCGAAGAAGCTTCCGAAAAATCTCAAATCGCATGCATTTGAGAAAAAAAATTTTTTTGCCAAATTTTTAGGAAAGGCTAACCCCTTTGCTAAAAATCAATTTTTTGGTTGCAACACAATTTTACCCGATTTTGCCCAAAAGGCGTTTATTTCTAATAACTGAGTATTGAAAGGAGTTTCAAATGCGAAGAAGCTTCCGAAAAATCTCAAATCGCATGCATTTGAGAAAAAAAATTTTTTTGCCAAATTTTTAGGAAAGGCTAACCCCTTTGCTAAAAATCAATTTTTTGGTTGCAACACAATTTTACCCGATTTTGCCCAAAAGGCGTTTATTTCTAATAACTGAGTATTGAAAGGAGTTTCAAATGCGAAGAAGCTTCCGAAAAATCTCAAATCGCATGCATTTGAGAAAAAAAATTTTTTTGCCAAATTTTTAGGAAAGGCTAACCCCTTTGCTAAAAATCAATTTTTTGGTTGCAACACAATTTTACCCGATTTTGCCCAAAAGGCGTTTATTTCTAATAACTGAGTATTGAAAGGAGTTTCAAATGCGAAGAAGCTTCCGAAAAATCTCAAATCGCATGCATTTGAGAAAAAAAATTTTTTTGCCAAATTTTTAGGAAAGGCTAACCCCTTTGCTAAAAATCAATTTTTTGGTTGCAACACAATTTTACCCGATTTTGCCCAAAAGGCGTTTATTTCTAATAACTGAGTATTGAAAGGAGTTTCAAATGCGAAGAAGCTTCCGAAAAATCTCAAATCGCATGCATTTGAGAAAAAAAATTTTTTTGCCAAATTTTTAGGAAAGGCTAACCCCTTTGCTAAAAATCAATTTTTTGGTTGCAACACAATTTTACCCGATTTTGCCCAAAAGGCGTTTATTTCTAATAACTGAGTATTGAAAGGAGTTTCAAATGCGAAGAAGCTTCCGAAAAATCTCAAATCGCATGCATTTGAGAAAAAAAATTTTTTTGCCAAATTTTTAGGAAAGGCTAACCCCTTTGCTAAAAATCAATTTTTTGGTTGCAACACAATTTTACCCGATTTTGCCCAAAAGGCGTTTATTTCTAATAACTGAGTATTGAAAGGAGTTTCAAATGCGAAGAAGCTTCCGAAAAATCTCAAATCGCATGCATTTGAGAAAAAAAATTTTTTTGCCAAATTTTTAGGAAAGGCTAACCCCTTTGCTAAAAATCAATTTTTTGGTTGCAACACAATTTTACCCGATTTTGCCCAAAAGGCGTTTATTTCTAATAACTGAGTATTGAAAGGAGTTTCAAATGCGAAGAAGCTTCCGAAAAATCTCAAATCGCATGCATTTGAAAAAAAAATTTTTTTTGCCAAATTTTTAGGAAAGGCTAACCCCTTTGCTAAAAATCAATTTTTTGGTTGCAACACAATTTTACCCGATTTTGCCCAAAAGGCGTTTATTTCTAATAACTGAGTATTGAAAGGAGTTTCAAATGCGAAGAAGCTTCCGAAAAATCTCAAATCGCATGCATTTGAGAAAAAAAATTTTTTTGCCAAATTTGTAGGAAAGGCTAACCCCTTTGCTAAAAATCAATTTTTTGGTTGCAACACAATTTTACCCGATTTTGCCCAAAAGGCGTTTATTTCTAATAACTGAGTATTGAAAGAAGTTTCAAATGCGAAGAAGCTTCCAAAAAATCTCAAATCGCATGCATTTGAGAAAAAAAATTTTTTTGCCAAATTTTTAGGAAAGGCTAACCCCTTTGCTAAAAATCAATTTTTTGGTTGCAACACAATTTTACCCGATTTTGCCCAAAAGGCGTTTATTTCTAATAACTGAGTATTGAAAGGAGTTTCAAATGCGAAGAAGCTTCCGAAAATTCTCAAATCGCATGCATTTGAGAAAAAAAATTTTTTTGCCAAATTTGTAGGAAAGGCTAACCCCTTTGCTAAAAATCAATTTTTTGGTTGAAACACAATTTTAACCAATTTTGCCCAAAAGGCGTTTATTTCTAATAACTGAGTATTGAAAGGAGTTTCAAATGCGAAGAAGCTTCCGAAAAATCTCAAATCGCATGCATTTGAAAAAAAAATTTTTTTTGCCAAATTTTTAGGAAAGGCTAACCCCTTTGCTAAAAATCAATTTTTTGGTTGCAACACAATTTTACCCGATTTTGCCCAAAAGGCGTTTATTTCTAATAACTGAGTATTGAAAGGAGTTTCAAATGCGAAGAAGCTTCCGAAAAATCTCAAATCGCATGCATTTGAGAAAAAAAATTTTTTTGCCAAATTTGTAGGAAAGGCTAACCCCTTTGCTAAAAATCAATTTTTTGGTTGAAACACAATTTTAACCAATTTTGCCCAAAAGGCGTTTATTTCTAATAACTGAGTATTGAAAGGAGTTTCAAATGCGAAGAAGCTTCCGAAAAATCTCAAATCGCATGCATTTGAGAAAAAAAATTTTTTTGCCAAATTTTTAGGAAAGGCTAACCCCTTTGCTAAAAATCAATTTTTTGGTTGCAACACAATTTTACCCGATTTTGCCCAAAAGGCGTTTATTTCTAATAACTGAGTATTGAAAGGAGTTTCAAATGCGAAGAAGCTTCCGAAAAATCTCAAATCGCATGCATTTGAGAAAAAAATTTTTTTGCCAAATTTTTAGGAAAGGCTAACCCCTTTGCTAAAAATCAATTTTTTGGTTGCAACACAATTTTACCCGATTTTGCCCAAAAGGCGTTTATTTCTAATAACTGAGTATTGAAAGGAGTTTCAAATGCGAAGAAGCTTCCGAAAAATCTCAAATCGCATGCATTTGAGAAAAAAAATTTTTTTGCCAAATTTTTAGGAAAGGCTAACCCCTTTGCTAAAAATCAATTTTTTGGTTGCAACACAATTTTACCCGATTTTGCCCAAAAGGCGTTTATTTCTAATAACTGAGTATTGAAAGGAGTTTCAAATGCGAAGAAGCTTCCGAAAAATCTCAAATCGCATGCATTTGAAAAAAAAAATTTTTTTGCCAAATTTTTAGGAAAGGCTAACCCCTTTGCTAAAAATCAATTTTTTGGTTGCAACACAATTTTACCCGATTTTGCCCAAAAGGCGTTTATTTCTAATAACTGAGTATTGAAAGGAGTTTCAAATGCGAAGAAGCTTCCGAAAAATCTCAAATCGCATGCATTTGAGAAAAAAAATTTTTTTGCCAAATTTGTAGGAAAGGCTAACCCCTTTGCTAAAAATCAATTTTTTGGTTGCAACACAATTTTACCCGATTTTGCCCAAAAGGCGTTTATTTCTAATAACTGAGTATTGAAAGGAGTTTCAAATGCGAAGAAGCTTCCGAAAAATCTCAAATCGCATGCATTTGAGAAAAAAAATTTTTTTGCCAAATTTTTAGGAAAGGCTAAAAATCAATTTTTTGGTTGCAACACAATTTTACCCGATTTTGCCCAAAAGGCGTTTATTTCTAATAACTGAGTATTGAAAGGAGTTTCAAATGCGAAGAAGCTTCCGAAAAATCTCAAATCGCATGCATTTGAAAAAAAAAATTTTTTTGCCAAATTTTTAGGAAAGGCTAACCCCTTTGCTAAAAATCAATTTTTTGGTTGCAACACAATTTTACCCGATTTTGCCCAAAAGGCGTTTATTTCTAATAACTGAGTATTGAAAGGAGTTTCAAATGCGAAGAAGCTTCCGAAAAATCTCAAATCGCATGCATTTGAGAAAAAAAATTTTTTTGCCAAATTTTTAGGAAAGGCTAACCCCTTTGCTAAAAATCAATTTTTTGGTTGCAACACAATTTTACCCGATTTTGCCCAAAAGGCGTTTATTTCTAATAACTGAGTGTTGAAAGGAGTTTCAAATGCGAAGAAGCTTCCGAAAAATCTCAAATCGCATGCATTTGAGAAAAAAAAATTTTTTTGCCAAATTTTTAGGAAAGGCTAACCCCTTTGCTAAAAATCAATTTTTTGGTTGAAACACAATTTTACCCAATTTTGCTTAAAAGGCGTTTATTTCTAATAACTGAGTATTGAAAGGAGTTTCAAATGCGAAGAAGCTTCCGAAAAATCTCAAATCGCATGCATTTGAGAAAAAAAATTTTTTTGCCAAATTTTTAGGAAAGGCTAACCCCTTTGCTAAAAATCAATTTTTTGGTTGCAACACAATTTTACCCGATTTTGCCCAAAAGGCGTTTATTTCTAATAACTGAGTATTGAAAGAAGTTTCAAATGCGAAGAAGCTTCCAAAAAATCTCAAATCGCATGCATTTGAGAAAAAAAAATTTTTTTGCCAAAAATCAATTTTTTGGTTGCAACACAATTTTACCCGATTTTGCCCAAAAGGCGTTTATTTCTAATAACTGAGTATTGAAAGGAGTTTCAAATGCGAAGAAGCTTCCGAAAAATCTCAAATCGCATGCATTTGAAAAAAAAAATTTTTTTGCCAAATTTTTAGGAAAGGCTAACCCCTTTGTTAAAAATCAATTTTTTGGTTGCAACACAATTTTACCCGATTTTGCCCAAAAGGCGTTTATTTCTAATAACTGAGTATTGAAAGAAGTTTCAAATGCGAAGAAGCTTCCGAAAAATCTCAAATCGCATGCATTTGAGAAAAAATTTTTTTTTGCCAAATTTTTAGGAAAGGCTAACTAACCCCTTTGCTAAAAATAAATTTTTTGGTTGAAACACAATTTTACCCAATTTTGCCCAAAAGGCGTTTATTTCTAATAACTGAGTATTGAAAGGAGTTTCAAATGCGAAGAAGCTTCCAAAAAATCTCAAATCGCATGCATTTGAGAAAAAAAATTTTTTTGCCAAATTTTTAGGAAAGGCTAACCCCTTTGCTAAAAAATCAATTTTTTGGTTGCAACACAATTTTACCCGATTTTGCCCAAAAGGCGTTTATTTCTAATAACTGAGTATTGAAAAGAGTTTCAAATGCGAAGAAGCTTCCGAAAAATCTCAAATCGCATGCATTTGAGAAAAAAAATTTTTTTGCCAAATTTTTAGGAAAGGCTAACCCCTTTGCTAAAAATCAATTTTTTGGTTGCAACACAATTTTACCCGATTTTGCCCAAAAGGCGTTTATTTCTAATAACTGAGTATTGAAAGGAGTTTCAAATGCGAAGAAGCTTCCGAAAAATCTCAAATCGCATGCATTTGAGAAAAAAAATTTTTTTTGCCAAATTTTTAGGAAAGGCTAACCCCTTGCTAAAAATCAATTTTTTGGTTGCAACACAATTTTACCCGATTTTGCCCAAAAGGCGTTTATTTCTAATAACTGAGTATTGAAAGGAGTTTCAAATGCGAAGAAGCTTCCGAAAAATCTCAAATCGCATGCATTTGAGAAAAAAAATTTTTTTGCCAAATTTTTAGGAAAGGCTAACCCCTTTGCTAAAAATCAATTTTTTGGTTGCAACACAATTTTACCCGATTTTGCCCAAAAGGCGTTTATTTCTAATAACTGAGTGTTGAAAGGAGTTTCAAATGCGAAGAAGCTTCCGAAAAATCTCAAATCGCATGCATTTGAGAAAAAAAAATTTTTTGCCAAATTTTTAGGAAAGGCTAACCCCTTTGCTAAAAATCAATTTTTTGGTTGAAACACAATTTTACCCAATTTTGCCCAAAAGGCGTTTATTTCTAATAACTGCGTATTGAAAGGAGTTTCAAATGCGAAGAAGCTTCCGAAAAATCTCAAATCGCATGCATTTGAGAAAAAAATTTTTTTTGCCAAATTTTTAGGAAAGGCTAACCCCTTTGCTTAAAATCAATTTTTTGGTTGCAACACAATTTTACCCGATTTTGCCCAAAAGGCGTTTATTTCTAATAACTGAGTATTGAAAGGAGTTTCAAATGCGAAGAAGCTTCCGAAAAATCTCAAATCGCATGCATTTGAGAAAAAAAATTTTTTTTGCCAAATTTTTAGGAAAGGCTAACCCCTTGCTAAAAATCAATTTTTTGGTTGCAACACAATTTTACCCGATTTTGCCCAAAAGGCGTTTATTTCTAATAACTGAGTATTGAAAGGAGTTTCAAATGCGAAGAAGCTTCCGAAAAATCTCAAATCGCATGCATTTGAGAAAAAAAATTTTTTTGCCAAATTTTTAGGAAAGGCTAACCCCTTTGCTAAAAATCAATTTTTTGGTTGCAACACAATTTTACCCGATTTTGCCCAAAAGGCGTTTATTTCTAATAACTGAGTATTGAAAGGAGTTTCAAATGCGAAGAAGCTTCCGAAAAATCTCAAATCGCATGCATTTGAGAAAAAAATTTTTTTTGCCAAATTTTTAGGAAAGGCTAACCCCTTTGCTAAAAATCAATTTTTTGGTTGCAACACAATTTTACCCGATTTTGCCCAAAAGGCGTTTATTTCTAATAACTGAGTATTGAAAGGAGTTTCAAATGCGAAGAAGCTTCCGAAAAATCTCAAATCGCATGCATTTGAGAAAAAAAATTTTTTTGCCAAATTTTTAGGAAAGGCTAACCCCTTTGCTAAAAATCAATTTTTTGGTTGCAACACAATTTTACCCGATTTTGCCCAAAAGGCGTTTATTTCTAATAACTGAGTATTGAAAGGAGTTTCAAATGCGAAGAAGCTTCCGAAAAATCTCAAATCGCATGCATTTGAGAAAAAAAATTTTTTTGCCAAATTTTTAGGAAAGGCTAACCCCTTTGCTAAAAATCAATTTTTTGGTTGCAACACAATTTTACCCGATTTTGCCCAAAAGGCGTTTATTTCTAATAACTGAGTATTGAAAGGAGTTTCAAATGCGAAGAAGCTTCCGAAAAATCTCAAATCGCATGCATTTGAGAAACAAAATTTTTTTGCCAAATTTTTAGGAAAGGCTAACCCCTTTGCTAAAAATCAATTTTTTGGTTGCAACACAATTTTACCCGATTTTGCCCAAAAGGCGTTTATTTCTAATAACTGAGTATTGAAAGGAGTTTCAAATGCGAAGAAGCTTCCGAAAAATCTCAAATCGCATGCATTTGAGAAAAAAAATTTTTTTGCCAAATTTTTAGGAAAGGCTAACCCCTTTGCTAAAAATCAATTTTTTGGTTGCAACACAATTTTACCCGATTTTGCCCAAAAGGCGTTTATTTCTAATAACTGAGTATTGAAAGGAGTTTCAAATGCGAAGAAGCTTCCGAAAAATCTCAAATCGCATGCATTTGAGAAAAAAAATTTTTTTTGCCAAATTTTTAGGAAAGGCTAACCCCTTGCTAAAAATCAATTTTTTGGTTGCAACACAATTTTACCCGATTTTGCCCAAAAGGCGTTTATTTCTAATAACTGAGTATTGAAAGGAGTTTCAAATGCGAAGAAGCTTCCGAAAAATCTGAAATCGCATGCATTTGAGAAAAAAAATTTTTTGCCAAATTTTTAGGAGAGGCTAACCCCTTTGCTAAAAATCAATTTTTTGGTTGCAACACAATTTTACCCGATTTTGCCAAAAGGCGTTTATTTCTAATAACTGAGTATTGAAAGGAGTTTCAAATGCGAAGAAGCTTCCGAAAAATCTCAAATCGCATGCATTTGAGAAAAAAAATTTTTTTGCCAAATTTTTAGGAAAGGCTAACCCCTTTGCTAAAAATCAATTTTTTGGTTGCAACACAATTTTACCCGATTTTGCCCAAAAGGCGTTTATTTCTAATAACTGAGTATTGAAAGGAGTTTCAAATGCGAAGAAGCTTCCGAAAAATCTCAAATCGCATGCATTTGAGAAAAAAAATTTTTTTGCCAAATTTTTAGGAAAGGCTAACCCCTTTGCTAAAAATCAATTTTTTGGTTGCAACACAATTTTACCCGATTTTGCCCAAAAGGCGTTTATGTCTAATAACTGAGTATTGAAAGGAGTTTCAAATGCGAAGAAGCTTCCGAAAAATCTCAAATCGCATGCATTTGAGAAAAAAAATTTTTTTTGCCAAATTTTTAGGAAAGGCTAACCCCTTGCTAAAAATCAATTTTTTGGTTGCAACACAATTTTACCCGATTTTGCCCAAAAGGCGTTTATTTCTAATAACTGAGTATTGAAAGGAGTTTCAAATGCGAAGAAGCTTCCGAAAAATCTCAAATCGCATGCATTTGAGAAAAAAATTTTTTTTGCCAAATTTTTAGGAAAGGCTAACCCCTTGCTAAAAATCAATTTTTTGGTTGCAACACAATTTTACCCGATTTTGCCCAAAAGGCGTTTATTTCTAATAACTGAGTATTGAAAGGAGTTTCAAATGCGAAGAAGCTTCCGAAAAATCTCAAATCGCATGCATTTGAGAAAAAAAATTTTTTTGCCAAATTTTTAGGAAAGGCTAACCCCTTTGCTAAAAATCAATTTTTTGGTTGCAACACAATTTTACCCGATTTTGCCCAAAAGGCGTTTATTTCTAATAACTGAGTATTGAAAGGAGTTTCAAATGCGAAGAAGCTTCCGAAAAATCTCAAATCGCATGCATTTGAGAAAAAAAATTTTTTTTGCCAAATATTTAGGAAAGGCTAACCCCTTTGCTAAAAATCAATTTTTTGGTTGCAACACAATTTTACCGATTTTGCCCAAAAGGCGTTTATTTCCAATAACTGAGTATTGAAAGGAGTTTCAAATGCGAAGAAGCTTCCGAAAAATCTCAAATCGCATGCATTTGAGAAAAAAATTTTTTTTGCCAAATTTTTAGGAAAGGCTAACCCCTTTGCTAAAAATCAATTTTTGGTTGCAACACAATTTTACCCGATTTTGCCCAAAAGGCGTTTATTCTAATAACTGAGTATTGAAAGGAGTTTCAAATGCGAAGAAGCTTCCGAAAAATCTCAAATCGCATGCATTTGAGAAAAAAAATTTTTTTGCCAAATTTTTAGGAAAGGCTAACCCCTTGCTAAAAATCAATTTTTTGGTTGCAACACAATTTTACCCGATTTTGCCCAAAAGGCGTTTATTTCTAATAACTGAGTATTGAAAGGAGTTTCAAATGCGAAGAAGCTTCCGAAAAATCTGAAATCGCATGCATTTGAGAAAAAAAATTTTTTGCCAAATTTTTAGGAAAGGCTAACCCCTTTGCTAAAAATCAATTTTTTGGTTGCAACACAATTTTACCCGATTTTGCCCAAAAGGCGTTTATTTCTAATAACTGAGTATTGAAAGGAGTTTCAAATGCGAAGAAGCTTCCGAAAAATCTCAAATCGCATGCATTTGAGAAAAAAAAATTTTTTGCCAAATTTTTAGGAAAGGCTAACCCCTTTGCTAAAAATCAATTTTTTGGTTGCAACACAATTTTACCCGATTTTGCCCAAAAGGCGTTTATTTCTAATAACTGAGTATTGAAAGGAGTTTCAAATGCGAAGAAGCTTCCGAAAAATCTCAAATCGCATGCATTTGAGAAAAAAAATTTTTTTGCCAAATTTTTAGGAAAGGCTAACCCCTTTGCTAAAAATCAATTTTTTGGTTGCAACACAATTTTACCCGATTTTGCCCAAAAGGCGTTTATTTCTAATAACTGAGTATTGAAAGGAGTTTCAAATGCGAAGAAGCTTCCGAAAAATCTCAAATCGCATGCATTTGAGAAAAAAAATTTTTTTGCCAAATTTTTAGGAAAGGCTAACCCCTTGCTAAAAATCAATTTTTTGGTTGCAACACAATTTTACCCGATTTTGCCCAAAAGGCGTTTATTTCTAATAACTGAGTATTGAAAGGAGTTTCAAATGCGAAGAAGCTTCCGAAAAATCTGAAATCGCATGCATTTGAGAAAAAAAAATTTTTTGCCAAATTTTTAGGAAAGGCTAACCCCTTTGCTAAAAATCAATTTTTTGGTTGCAACACAATTTTACCCGATTTTGCCCAAAAGGCGTTTATTTCTAATAACTGAGTATTGAAAGGAGTTTCAAATGCGAAGAAGCTTCCGAAAAATCTCAAATCGCATGCATTTGAGAAAAAAAATTTTTTTGCCAAATTTTTAGGAAAGGCTAACCCCTTTGCTAAAAATCAATTTTTTGGTTGCAACACAATTTTACCCGATTTTGCCCAAAAGGCGTTTATTTCTAATAACTGAGTATTGAAAGGAGTTTCAAATGCGAAGAAGCTTCCGAAAAATTACAAATCGCATGCATTTGAGAAAAAAAATTTTTTTTGCCAAATTTTTAGGAAAGGCTAACCCCTTTGCTAAAAATCAATTTTTTGGTTGAAACACAATTTTACCTAATTTTGCCCAAAAGGCGTTTATTTCTAATAACTGAGTATTGAAAGGAGTTTCAAATGCGAAGAAGCTTCCGAAAAATCTCAAATCGCATGCATTTGAGAAAAAAAATTTTTTTGCCAAATTTTTAGGAAAGGCTAACCCCTTTGCTAAAAATCAATTTTTTGGTTGCAACACAATTTTACCCGATTTTGCCCAAAAGGCGTTTATTTCTAATAACTGAGTATTGAAAGGAGTTTCAAATGCGAAGAAGCTTCCGAAAAATCTCAAATCGCATGCATTTGAGAAAAAAAATTTTTTTGCCAAATTTTTAGGAAAGGCTAACCCCTTGCTAAAAATCAATTTTTTGGTTGCAACACAATTTTACCCGATTTTGCCCAAAAGGCGTTTATTTCTAATAACTGAGTATTGAAAGGAGTTTCAAATGCGAAGAAGCTTCCGAAAAATCTCAAATCGCATGCATTTGAGAAAAAAAATTTTTTTGCCAAATGTTTAGGAAAGGCTAACCCCTTTGCTAAAAATCAATTTTTTGGTTGCAACACAATTTTACCCGATTTTGCCCAAAAGGCGTTTATTTCTAATAACTGAGTATTGAAAGGAGTTTCAAATGCGAGGAAGCTTCCGAAAAATCTCAAATCGCATGCATTTGAGAAAAAAAATTTTTTTGCCAAATTTTTAGGAAAGGCTAACCCCTTTGCTAAAAATCAATTTTTTGGTTGCAACACAATTTTACCCGATTTTGCCCAAAAGGCGTTTATTTCTAATAACTGAGTATTGAAAGGAGTTTCAAATGCGAAGAAGCTTCCGAAAAATCTCAAATCGCATGCATTTGAGAAAAAAAATTTTTTTGCCAAATTTTTAGGAAAGGCTAACCCCTTTGCTAAAAATCAATTTTTTGGTTGCAACACAATTTTACCCGATTTTGCCCAAAAGGCGTTTATTTCTAATAACTGAGTATTGAAAGGAGTTTCAAATGCGAAGGAAGCTTCCGAAAAATCTCAAATCGCATGCATTTGAGAAAAAAAATTTTTTTGCCAAATTTTTAGGAAGGCTAACCCTTTGCTAAAAATCAATTTTTTGGTTGCAACACAATTTTACCCGATTTTGCCCAAAAGGCGTTTATTTCTAATAACTGAGTATTGAAAGGAGTTTCAAATGCGAAGAAGCTTCCGAAAAATCTCAAATCGCATGCATTTGAGAAAAAAAATTTTTTTGCCAAATTTTTAGGAAAGGCTAACCCCTTGCTAAAAATCAATTTTTTGGTTGCAACACAATTTTACCCGATTTTGCCCAAAAGGCGTTTATTTCTAATAACTGAGTATTGAAAGGAGTTTCAAATGCGAAGAAGCTTCCGAAAAATCTCAAATCGCATGCATTTGAGAAAAAAAATTTTTTTGCCAAATTTTTAGGAAAGGCTAAAAATCAATTTTTTGGTTGCAACACAATTTTACCCGATTTTGCCCAAAAGGCGTTTATTTCTAATAACTGAGTATTGAAAGGAGTTTCAAATGCGAAGAAGCTTCCGAAAAATCTCAAATCGCATGCATTTGAGAAAAAAAATTTTTTTGCCAAATTTTTAGGAAAGGCTAACCCCTTTGCTAAAAATCAATTTTTTGGTTGCAACACAATTTTACCCGATTTTGCCCAAAAGGCGTTTATTTCTAATAACTGAGTATTGAAAGGAGTTTCAAATGCGAAGAAGCTTCCGAAAAATCTCAAATCGCATGCATTTGAGAAAAAAATTTTTTTGCCAAATTTTTAGGAAAGGCTAACCCCTTGCTAAAATCAATTTTTTGGTTGCAACACAATTTTACCCGATTTTGCCCAAAAGGCGTTTATTTCTAATAACTGAGTATTGAAAGGAGTTTCAAATGCGAAGAAGCTTCCGAAAAATCTCAAATCGCATGCATTTGAAAAAAAAATTTTTTGCCAAATTTTTAGGAAAGGCTAACCCCTTTGCTAAAAATCAATTTTTTGGTTGCAACACAATTTTACCCGATTTTGCCCAAAAGGCGTTTATTTCTAATAACTGAGTATTGAAAGGAGTTTCAAATGCGAAGAAGCATCCGAAAAATCTCAAATCGCATGCATTTGAGAAAAAAATTTTTTTTGCCAAATTTTAGGAAAGGCTAACCCCTTTGCTAAAAATCAATTTTTTGGTTGAAA